>OY743165.1:13488588-14163358 GCA_963555695.1 Dasypolia templi
AGAGAGATATATATGTGCGAGAGAGTAAAGTAATCTTATGAGTGCGTTCCAGATCTCACACTCTCCCGCACATATTTTTTACAATATTTGTTAGAAAATAAGTTAACTAAATAAAAACTAAATTAATAAATCAACGTAACAAGTATCTACAGACTCTGAACAAGTAACTATCTGGTTAACATGACGTTTCCATCTTTGACCTTCCACATCAACTATATAAGTAACCCCTCGTATGGACTCTTCTAGAATTATTCCTAAAACCCATGGCGTTCTGCCTTTCCGGTAGTCTCTGACCATAACCTTTTGACCTATTTCCCATTTAATTTCCCTATTTCCTTGATCTTTTTTCTCTACTACTTCCTGAAGAGTGTCGGACAATGGAGGTGGACGTAATAAACTGAACCTGTTTCTGATTTCTCTCCCTAGCATAAGCCGTGCTGGAGACACCCCCGTAGTACGCTGTGGTGTACTTCTATAATCAAACAGAAACAAGTTGATGGCAGAAATCAGGCTACCGCCACTTTCTTTTATTTTAGTTACAGCTGACTTAAAAGTTTCCACGAACCTCTCTGCCGCACCATTAGTTGCAGGGTGGTAAGGTGGAGTGAATGTATGTTTTATTTGAAATGTCTTACAAAATTCCTCAAATTCGGAACTTATAAATGTTCGACCGTTATCAGTCACTAAATGCGCTGGGTAACCAAATCGTGTAAATATACTTTTAAAAACTTCAATAGTACGAGTACTGGTAATGTTTGACATTTCAAAAGCTTCAGGCCATTTTGAATAACTATCAACAACTACTAGATACATTTTATTGTAAAATGGTCCAAGAAAATCTGCATGAATTCTATACCATGTAGAGGGAGGTATGGGCCATGGTTTCCAAATTTTAGCAGGAGTTTTACTATTTTGTAAAAAAACTAAACACCTTTTTGCAACATTATCAATGTCCGAGTCTAGATTAGGCCACATAATCTTATGAGTGCGTTCCAGATCTCACAGCTAGCATTTTACGAATCGTTCTAAAACGATTTCTTTTATAATATCTTTAAAAAATCGTTCATTATTTACATTTTCCATTGTTGTGACACAAGTCAATTGTCAAACTGTCATTAAATTTTCTCTTTTAGTCTATGAAGATTACTTTTTGGTTTATGTAACTTGAATTATTTTTATCAATAGGTTTAGCTGAAATATTGTATTTTCTATATAATTACCGATTACTAACTGAATTTCAACATCTACAATAATTAATAAGGACACGCTCATACTCGATCGTGGAGGTTTTAATACGTCTTGGCTGAACACACAGGCTGGTTTTATGACTGGCAGATGAGATGTCAGAATGAAGAAAAACAATTTTGAAACTTCAAAAATCATCAAAAATTAATTCTGGAAAAGGAATATTTTCCTATAAAAGAAAAGTCTGAAGCACCTGAGGGGATTCCGCGTCTGGACCTATTTCACTAACCATCTGCCTCAGATTCCGCGTCTGGACCCGTTTCACTAACCATCTGCCTGAGGGTACAGCGTCCGGGTTTTATCAACAAACACCTATCAATTCTACGTCTGCACTCTGCTGAGTAACCATCTGCCTGGAGATTTTACGTCGAGCTTTGTCGAAGGAGACTGGCACTCTAAAGTGTCCCTTCGACGCCTGAAGACCCTCTTCCTCCACCTCCTTCTCCGGACTTCAATTCAAGCCTATTAACTTCAGTGACGCGTGAACCGTATTGTTATTTTTATATTCCGACCTGTATTTTATATTTCATTTATTAAATATTATATGTAACAAGTCAACTTGCATCCTTTCATGTAGATAGCATCCACCATTACGTTACAAGTAATAACAGTTCAGTTTTTTATTTATTCGGGCGCGGTCAGACTGAGAGCGATTTACTAGTAGCTATTCAACAGTTTAAGACGAGGTAAACTGCAATTTGAAGCGACAACAAAATAGCTATAACTGTCAATTTGAGCGCCCCCTTTGATTGTTGTTGATACGTTATGAGGATGAAATAATAAACAATTTAGTTAATTGTAACTTTTTATTACTGAAATGCGTTTCAACGAAATGTGGTGGGACCAGAACAGTACACTTACAATTTATATACTTCTGTCACTTTCACACACGTTCTTAACTTACAACATAATTACATAACTAGGAATGAGGTGTTATTGTATAATAAAGACAAGTTTACGATAAATCGAGATACAAATCCTACAATCCGTGTTACAGTAAGACATTCAAGGTGGCGTATTATTTCAATTCGGCGTAGTTTCAATTGGCGTGTTATCTGTGGTGTCCTATTTTGCGTAAGACATGCGTAGTGTAAGAGCTAGTGTGAAAACGACATTGTCACGTTACAATCCGTTTTTACAAATTTCGCCATGCTACGTCGGTACGACATCGTTTCGACGTCAACAAGAATTTTTTAAGCAGCGCTTACACGGTCAATTTTCAGCAATTATTGCCGGCGGTAATGGAGCAATCTTCATAATTCAACTCCTAAAATATACTTAAATTGTTTTAGCAATTTTACTTGTAATTGCTCTATATATTCTGTATGACTTATGAACGTTATGTTGCATCATATCGCGTATTACGGTGTGGTCCTAGCAACAGTAGCTACCATATCGCAATATATTACTGAATATTACCCAGAATTGAGCAATTTAAGTAGCCCGTGTAAGCCGCACCAATATAAATAACCCTCGACGTTATCGTTTTCCGATTTCAATCAAATGTAACATCATTTTAAAGTTTTCAGATTCTGAAACATAGTTAACCCTATGTTTACTTATTACTAACGTTGTTTCAATGTGTCGTACCGACATCGTACCGCAGGCATCCGACGAGTCGTCTGTCTACCGCTCATGTTGATTTAGTCTACGCAAACTGGTGACGTCCATGCCGTATATCGTGAAACCGGTCGGTTCACTGAAGCGTACCTGTAAAGTTAATTTATTTTAGGGCATATCCAACTGTGTCTGTCAAGAGTTCTGACCTTACTGTTTCGATGGTAATGGTCAATTTTGTGAGAAAAGAGAGTGGTAGGGAAGGAAAATCAAAGAACAGAAAAAAACATTTACAGTAATTAATTTACTAAGCGTTAATTCTACTGACACTGTCGTACGGCGTAGCTGGCCCTGTGCTGCGTAATCCACACTATGCTACGGCGTAGACCACAAAATGCTACTACACTACGACGTAGTCCACACCATGGTACACCATAGTCTACACTAATCGACGGCGTAGCCCAAACTAATCTACGGCGTAGGCCACACTATGCTATGGCGTAGCCCACACTATGCTATGGCGTAGCCCACAATATGCTACGGCGTAGCCCACACTATGCTATGGCTAAGCCCACACTATGCTACGGCGAGACCACACTTCAAAACCATAGCCCATACTGGTACGGCGTAGTCTACACCGTTCTACGACGTAGCCGCCATTGTGCTATGCTGTAGATAGCGCTGTGCGCTTTGAAAAAGCGCCCGTGACTATGAGGACTATGCAAGAGTTACTAAAAGTATAAATAATATCTCTTATACTTAGTCAACCGCACGTTGATGGTAACAATTAACTAAGCATTTAATTCCATAGCAGTAAGGACGATTTTTGCTTCTTTTTTTTTACTTCTGACGGGCAGTTGACCGTAATAGAGAATATGGACGAGTTGCAATATTTACCTCGCTCGGTTTTTTCAACTGTAGAAAAAAAATAAAAACGTCAGAAGCACACAACAAAAATACACAAAATAATCATATCATGACGCCTGTACTCCTCAAAGGGGAAGGTAGGCTTACTGACAATATCAAGTTCAGACTCTGGGCTTCTACTGAGAAACTCCTGATGAAAAAAATCAATAACATTTGCCCTTTCTGGGAATCGAAGCGACCACTACCGACGAGGCAGTCACATATTTTTATTTATTATACAGGGTGTTTGGAAGCTAGGTGCGAAGGCTTAAGGGCCCGTATGATCTACAATTGACTTTATTTAGGGCATGTTGAGCTGTACATGTCTTGGACGAAGAACGTATTTAAATTGCATTTTTTTTATAACCCAATTTCTGACTGTTAATTGCTAACAGTGCCCCAGTTAGACGTAATCATGTATTTTATTCTAACGTTAGTCGTAGAATACTTTTAAAATTTAAAAAACTGTTTGCTCAAAATGCTCAAAATGGTGTCAATTATCACCCATTTAAGGCTTTGCATCCAGCTTCCAAACAGCCTGTATAATTGTTTAACAGTTTGAATCGTGTCTGACTTGACTCACAGGTTCCTCTTGAGGAGGAATAGTATCATCCACGGTGGCGAGCGGAATGTTAGGTCCGAGTTTCTGAGCCAGACTTTGTACCTGTGAACAAAAAAATGTTGAACTATTAATACAGGGTGGCCGTGAAACATCGACCCGTAACCTGTTTCCATGAATTCAGTATTTACATGATTCTGTCCCCTCTTACGTTGACATTTTTCAGTGCAGTCATGTGTGCTTTATTATTTATGTGCCTTGTAGCTAACTTTGTTAGTAGATTTTCAGTGCTGTTGTAGTCCACTCTTTTCAAATATTTATCTATAGTCTTTTTGCATGTTTGGCTATCAAGATGCTTCAATTTTAGATTTTTACTTACTTTGTTGTAAAGGCTAGGACCGAGATAATTGTGAAATTTGTGTGCAAAAGATACTATATCGAATCGTCGCCTTTTTGTAAAGTGCGGTTTTACTCCGTGTTGTTGATCTCCAGTTTTATAAATAGTTTTCGTACCGAGAGGACTCCCAATTCTGAGTACAGTAGGTGTGTCGGATACGTGTACTTTTTGCGAGAAATAACTTTAAGTACCATGCGTTGGGCTCTTTCAACGAACAACACGGAGATTTTTGAAGTTCCTCCGCATACATTCAAACCGTATATCAGTATAGACTGACATAGTGCTAAATAGATTTTTATAAGTAGCTTAATGACACATTCATTTCTAATACTTTCATGACGTGCTCTTTCCAGTTTAAGTTTTGGTCTACTATCACACCGAGATACCTAATGTTACATCCACAGGTACTTGCATTGTTCAAATAGTGAGTTTGTATAATTATAGAGTTAGGAATAGGTTGAGTTCTGCCTTTAATTGTCAATGTAATAAATTTTGTTATGATTGGCCAGACATGAGGTTACTAAAGCAAAACCTTTATTTGCTGATTCGGTTACATCTTTCCACGTGTTGGAGCTGAACAATAATACTGTGTCATCTGCAAATGTTATAGTTTGACCATTTTGTAAAAGCAAATTGCAGGGGTCATTAATATATATTAAAAACAACGTAGAACCCATTAAACTGCCTTGAGGTACTCCAAAGGTAACGTTTTCCTCATGGCTTACACAGTTATCAATTTTTATAACCTGTTTTCGGTTTGTCAATTAATCTTGGAAAAGTCGGAGAGGTATCCCTCGTATTCCTAAGGTCTCGAGTTTGTTCAGGAGGATGGGCACAGAGACGGTGTCGAAGGCCTTCGCTAGGTCCAGAAATATACCTAGAGTCTTCTGTCTCCTATCCATGTATTCGACTTCATACGAAGTTAGTTGAAGACCATCGGCGGTTAATAATTTTTCTCTGAACCGAAACTGATTACCAGAGAGAAGTTTATGGGCGTTTTGTGTGGGAGTGTAAAAGTGTATGGCAGTGTTTTAATCTCTTATTTATTAGTTTTTGAAAAACTAGGAAGTAGAGAGATTGGTCTATAATTCGACACCAAAGATTTGTCTCCTGCTTTATATATAGGAACAGTGACAGATTTTTTAAGCGCATCTGGAAAGACTCCTTTTGAAAAGCAAGCAATACATATGTGTGTTAGTGGTGCAATAAGGGAATCTACTACTTTCTTAATGAAAAACGTAGAATACCGTCCCTTCCCGAAGAATTCTTAGATTTTAAGTTAGCAATTATATCTTTAATTTCAACTTGGTCTCTTGGGCGAAGCATAAAAGAGTTTAGGGTTCCGTTATTCGGTTTTGGATCAGACCGATTGCTCAAATCCATGTCATTTGTGAGGGTCCTGGACAAGATGGAGTTTACTAAAGTCTTGAGGTGTTGAAGTAGTGGAAAGAAGCTCTGATGGTATTTTTTGGTAGTCATTTCCTTTACCAATCACCAGTTTTTTTTTTAAATATTATGACTAGACTTCGAATTCGACTACGAATTCTGATTTAAAATATTGGTTTTTAAGGCTTTCTAGCAGTTATACGAGGGCGGCACTGAACATTTCGGGAATCAAGGAAGTGACACAACATTACTATTTAAAAATGTATTTATTGCTTTTCGAAGTATTCTCCGCGAAATTTGACACATTTTTCCATACGATGGAACCAATCATTGAAGCAACCATTCCATTCGGAAGTTGGGGTCTCCAAAATGGCCGTTTTGTAGGCGTCCACAGCTTCTTCAGGTGATGAAAATCTCTGTCCACGCAATTTATTCTTTATTTAGGGGAAAGTATAGAAATCATTAGGGCTTAGGTCGGGGCTGTACGGCGGATGGTCTAATAATTCTATCTTTTCTTGCTCTAAAAACTCTTTTGTTCTGTGTGCGGTGTGAGAACTCGCATTGTCGTGATGGAGGATGATGCGGCGGTTGCAGTTCTCTTTACGGAGTTCAGAAGCGACCTGTGGCAAACAAATGTTAGCATACCATTCTGCATTAACCGTTCTTTGTCCCTCAAGAGGAATAGTCGTAACATGGCCGGTTTTGGAGACAAACGTGGCCAACATTTTTTTTGCAACACTCCGTGAACGAACAATTTTTGTTGGCTTTAACTCATTTTTGAACACCCAAACTCGTGACTGGTTTTTTGTTTCGGGTTCGTACGCGTATATCCTGGATTCGTCACCTGATATGATGTTGTATACAGCATTTGAGGATCCTGCGTGGAATCTTTCGAGAGTTCTGATGCACCAAGTAACGCGAGCCGCTTTTTGCTCTTCACAGAGCGAATGCGGTATCCATCGGGAAAACAACTTTGCTACACCTAATTGTTCATGCAAGATTATTTGTATTTGACTCATGCCAATGTCTAAAGTTGCCTGAATTTCGCGGTATGTCACATGTCGATCTTTCTCAATCAGCTTACGCACAGCAGTTTGCAACAGTTGCAGTTTTTGGACGACCTTGGGGATCATCACGGAGCTTGACACGTCCACGTTGAAATTCAGCAAACCAGCGATAAATTGTGGTTTTGGATGGGGCTTCATCACCAAATGCAGAAATCATCCGGTCAACACACTGCTTTTGTGTTAAACCACTTCGAAAGTCATAATAAATCATCGCTCTTGAATTTTCTCGAGTCAATTCCCTTTTCTCAACGACTAACAAGTTTGACAAAACCTTGTGACAAGACCGAGAATCTTTTTTTAAATAAATAAATGATATTCGATTTTTAAAACCAAGGAGTTTTCAATTAAAAAGATTTTAATATGACAGGAACAGTGGAAATATTCCATTCCCGATACTTTTAGTGCAGCCCTTGTAGTAAGGGTTGAGTTTTCTGGGTCCTTTCTTAGTTTTTGGTGAAGTTAGTCACGATTCCTCATACATCTACACAGACCTGGTGTAATCCAAGGTTTAATGATTATTTGTCGCCTAGGCTGCTTGACGGTGTGTATTTGATTCGATAGGACATCTCTGATGGTATTCAAAAAGATGTTCGTCATTTCATTTGGGTCATCATTATGAAACCTTTCTTCCCAGTTAATCTGTGTTAAGTCTCTAATGGCAGCTCCTCAAAGAAAAACCTCTCTCATACAAAAACCGACTACGATAGTCGGTTTTTGTATGAGAGGGGTTTTTCTTGGGTCTATTTTCCATTTTTAGGGGTAGTGATACCATAACACTTAAGTTGTCAGTTAGGGTTGAATTACATACTATAGTCAAAAGTTTTAATTTTGTTTTGACGAAGCAGTGATCAAGACAATTTGATTCTCTAGTCGGCAGGGTATGCGTGGTAAGAAGGCCGTTGGATGCAAGCAGATTAAGGTATTCTGTATATTTAGGGTTAAGTTGTTCAAGTTTAATATTAATATTTAAATCGCCCATTAAAACAATGTTTTATAATAGCCAATACTGGACAAGATTTTATCTAACGACTTTAGAAAGGGATCTAAGTTTTTGAAGGCTGGAGGTCTGTACAACAGCTAAGTCATTGTGTGATGAATTCATGGTTACTGTATCTTTACTCATTACTCATCCATCATCACCTGCCTAGCCTTTTCCAACCGGGGTCGGCTTCCAGTTTAACCAGATCCCGTAGCGACTGTCAAATGGCAGACGAGACCAACAGTTGAATGTGCTTTCCGAGGCACGAAGGGAATTCGGTACAAACTGAATAGTCATTCATTCACGGTTCAACCTTCCCGAGCTGTACCATAATTATCTAAGAATATCTTGTACCCGTGACTTGCAACTTCTTGTTTCTCCGACGCAACGCGTTGCATCGCATCGCCCGCCCGTTCGTGTACTTCGCTCGTTTTCGCTTAGCGTTATTTCTGCCTTTTTTTTCCTTTGTCAGTCTCCTAATGTAGCCCACGAAATAATTTTAAAACATCATTTTAGATTCCAACATTATAAATTATTTATATAAATAATTTCGTGAAAATATAACGGATAGAAGCAAATATAATTTCCATATATTTGAGTGTAATGATTTTTATTATATTTAGGATTTATTTATCATTATTAGCCGCGTAGTGATTTTTTTATAAATTTTATTTTATTATCATTAAAACCTTACCTTAACCTACCTTAAGGAAGGAAGGAGAAGAAAAACCCTAGAATAAATTAAATTTTCTTATAAATTTTGCCACTCAGACATGCCTTTATTTTTAATGGCCTACTTGAAATAAATGACATGACGGACTTTAAAATACGCCGTAAAAGAATGCACGGATATTGAGATGGATACTTACGTTAGGATACTGTGAGAAGCAGGCGCGCGCGCGCCCCACGCACGGCGGCGCCACGGCGCGCCCGCAGCGGTCGCGGTCCGCCGGGTCGAACATGTAGTAGCCTGCGGACATCCGGACTGCTGTTCTGTAACCATCTCACCGGGAACTTAGGAGGCGTGAGCGTGGAGTGAGCTGTCAGTGCCACTGATGCTAGGGAATGACTAAGCCGGGATGACACTGACAGCTCACTCCACGCAAGTCTTCACGGTGAGATATTTACAGAATCGCAGGTTGCAGCTTTGTTTCAGCTTTGACAAACTTTCACATCCTATTTAATTCCCATTAGGGGTGAATTTTCTAAAATCCATAAGTAGTGCTCGGTTTGGCTAAAGACTTCTTTTGCAAAATTTAATGATTCTAAACCCAGTGGTTTAGGCAGTGCGCTGTTTGTCAGTGAGTGTCCAAACCATTGTTAACTTCAATGCTAATGAGACACTCCTCGGACAGGGAGTTCCACTCTTTAGCAGCAGCTGTTCGCACAATGAAAGTGTTTCCATAATTACATTAGTGACACATCATTTAACTAGGTGTTTAAGGTGGAAAATATAAGAGAATGTGGCCAGTTCTTAAAAGTTCTTTCCTGGATTTTACTATTAATGTTACTATTGATAGTGACACTAAACGATGATCCACTTTTACACATCTATTATGTTGTCTTGTCATACTGACAATTGATATTTTTTGTCTTCTAAAGAAATGAAATGCAGTGTTAAGTCTATACCTCTGGGAGTCCTGAACAGAGCAACAGCAAATTCTCCGTTACCAGCGACGAACACTCCCGACTTCTCCTCCCGGAAGAACTCCCCAATCTAAGGGAGAATGCACGGTAAAAAAACTCGCAATCTCAATTTTGAACGATCTTCTAGCGGTGGACAAGTATAGGCGCCTAAATATTATCTCTATTTTTGATCTCTATCGACACGTCTGATAAAAAAAAAATAACACGTCTGATCAACAACAACACAGCACAGACGATCGACGTAGTATTTTATGTCGAGATCCACTGGCTGTGGACCGTGCTTGTCGATTGATAAATCAACAAGTGACGACTACCAAATACCGATTTCAATATAATATTGATATCTATAAAACCAAGCAAATCTGTAAGAAGCTCACGGACCTAATTAATCGTCCAAAATCTAGCACGTCTTGATGCAGTCAATGAGTGCGAGGACCTTAAAAGATGATGGATAGGCTGTTACCTGTTCAGCCAGGTCCAGTTCAACCACACCCGTATGTCTCGGCTTGTACACGACTACGCGGCACACACAGTTACCAGGCGTGTAGAACTTGCGTAGAATCTGCGGAATAAAAGATATTTCATACGCTTCATCAACATCAGTCAATATATAAAAAAGATAAAGAAAGAAGATATGTTAATTTGCGGTTAACATGACCCAGAGAAAGAACACGAACACAAAAAAAGTACAAACTAGGGGAAAATATGCTTCACATCCACGCAAAACGGTCATTGCTCAGCATAAGATCATAGTATCTAACTGAAACTCAAAGCACTTATTTCAGTTAAAACATTTACAATTACTTTTGACTTGTCAAAGAGTCGGTCAGTAACAAATATGAAGCCAGTCGCCCATTCCAAAGCGTAGTAGGTATCTATGGAGAAGAAAGGGCAAGTAACTCCATGGACACTCTTTCAAATAATATTGTTTTCGAAATATATTAGTAACAGCATTAATGTTGATCCCATATGTGAGAACGATGTACAAAAACCGTACTCGTTAAAAGCGTCCAGAGTGCAGCGAAATTTTTTTTTTTTAAATCCAAAAGATAAATTATTAAAATAAGCCGTGGCAGCTAAGAGACGACCAATCCCAACTGACGGCGCCCGTTCACGAACATGACGCATGGATCAGCACCATTCAGCTCAACCATTTTGAAGGGAGCTAAATGATTCGACACACATGCCACCGTCAGCAAGACTTTTGAGTGAACATGACATACGAGTACTATCAGCCGCCAGGGCGCATTCAAGTCATTATAAGACATTACCCGGTAAATGGTAGCTCCATAGTACAAAGTTCTCACAACTGTGCTATATATTTATATTATTACAAAGGAGGTTGAGTTTATACAATGCAAATATATTCTTACAATCTTCAGCCGCAATACTAAAGCAGCCGTTTACATAATACTTTATTATTTTGGTCTGTTGTCTCATAAGGATATTCTTTATTTCTTATTACCATTTGTATTTTAATTTTTATTTTTATTTACGTTTTCGTTTAGCGTTCTTTCTCACTTATTTCCTTCTTTCGTTTTGCTCGGCTCCTATGGAGACCAACTCGGAGTGGGACAAAATACCTACACGGGTGGGACAAAATATCGTTGGAACAAGTGGAGTAGAAAATTTTACCAAGCGTTTGTCTATGTTTTCGCGCTAAAATAGTTTACTTTGAAGACAAATAGGAATTGGTCCTTAAGGATACCACATACCTGTTCCATAGTCAGCAGCTTGTTGGGCGGATGGAAGTGCAGGTAGCTGTCCTGGTACAGCTGGTCGCCGCTGTCCAGCACGGCGTCCAGCGTGGCGGCGCACCAGCGACACACGTCCTGCGCGCGCGACATCGCCACCGCCATCACGGCGCACGCTAGCGCCTGGAATGAACATCATCAGTTCAAGTCTATTCAAAAAGCCTTTATAACCAATCTTGTTAGTTAATATACAAGAAACAAAAAAGAAAAATATCTTCTATTTAAACGGGGTGGCAGGGACATTGATAAGCAACCTATTACCATGGATTCAGTACATGATTCTATCTGATGGCACACAGCCTTGAGACACAGTATAAAAATGGACAGTACGGAAACTAGGCCTTTTTGTCAAATTAATTACCTACGCTCCATTGGAGCGTTATGGTTGTCACTCAAAATGTTAATAAAATTGAAAAGTGTTTATTGGATCGAAGTTCTTTACGTGGCCTTGCGGCAGGAAATCGTCACGCCAAAAAGCGTTCTTATATGTGCAAGATGGCGTCTGCGATTTTTTTTGTTTTGGTTTGGATGTCGTTTTCATAGTTTCCAAGGGTGCTGAAGCTGATAGGAAAGTCAAAATGTAAACCTAAGATGGCGGCAGCATTTTTTTTTTCGTCATTTGTGTATTTTTCATGGTTTTCGATGGTGTTAAAACTGAAGGTGAGGTTATAATGTAAATCAGAGATGGCGGTCGCAAATTTTTCCAGTTTGCGTCATGGTTGTCGCTTCATAGTTTTAGAGCCAATAGTGAGGCTATTATCTTCAGCAGCCTCGAAAACCGTGAAAACGACACCCATAATGAAAGGTTTGAAAATTCTCGCAGCCGCCATCTTGGAATAACATTTTGAATTCACTATCGGCTTTAGCACCCCGCAAAAACATTTAAAACGGCACCTCTGATGAAAAGTTTAAAAATTCGCGACCACTCGTCCCGACTGGGCAACCGCGACGTTCGCTTTGGTGTCTCGTCGATGCGCGCCTGAATGATGATGTGTGAGTGTTCTGTTTCGAACGTTTATTCGTAGTTTCCTGTCATTATTTAGATTGTGCTTCAGATAACGACACAAAGTAAAGGAAAAAAAAGGTTTCCTCACGATGTTTTGCTTTACCGTTTTAAGAACAATGGTGATTATTTAATCAGCAGTATAATTTACTTTGTGCACTAAATAGTGCACAAAATAAATTACAAAGATTGAAATGAAGCTTGTGTGAAGAGCAGTGTTGGCCCAGTGGTAACGGCCGCGACTTACGAGTTGTCAAACCCAGAGGCGCTTAACTATAAGTGAATTATTTCATCACCACTGCTCCCAAAACTGTGTTGGAAAAGATTGTGACGAAACCGGCATGAACTAGAACCAAAAATTCGAAGACATGTGACATCTACCAACCCGCACTGGGTCCCCGTGGTGTATTACTGCCCACTCTCTTATACCGAGAGGAGGCCTGCTTCCCAGCAGTGAGAACGTTATAAGGGTGATTAAGGGTTAACTCCCGACCGCGTCGAAAGATTGTCACGTTTCTGTTTCGATGTCAAAGACATTTAAAAAGTCTTGTCTCGCTCACTCATTCTTAAATTATGAATTACCTGATTCCCTCTGGAAGCGTAGAAGAACTTCTTGCAAGCAATGGAGTGTCCAGCCGACATAAACTGGGTGCCGTCGTTCAGAACCAGCCAGCCACTTGTGTTGCGTTGACCTGATGGGTTAAGTTACGCTCATAAAGCAAAACAATAGGCTATGATTATGTAACGTGTGAGGTGCGCCTGCCTGCCCTGCAATCTTCGATGAAGAATAAAAAAGATTAAGAAACTCATTGTTCAACTGGCCGCGATTGGTAGTTCTGTTCAATATTATAATATGTAAAAAGGTAGGTGTAGGTTTTATTTTTTATTCTGAATACGAGGCCTTTGGCTAGTTTGTATGTATGTAATTTGTGTTTTATTTTTTATAATGTGCGTTTTGTTTGTGCAGAATAAACAATGTTTCTTTCTTTTTCGTGATATCAATATCACGAACTTCAGATTAAGAACAACTTTATTACTCGAAAATAAAGCTGAATTATGTTTATCTGCTTTACCCACTCAGCATTATTTATTGCTTCGTCAAAACAGCAGAATTACATTCAGCATCTTCTTTACATGTCAGAACGAATTATAAATACGGCACTGACAGAGTAACAAATCAATTACTTTTACTTTATAGTTCATACTATGCGATTAAAAAGGTTTAAATAATAGTAATAACGTCCTCCAGGCCGCATTTCGGCCATGGCGAATGGCAGCTAATCTCAACTAGCTTTCGGCGCGAGTGAGATGGGTAGTGCAGGCGTATGTGCGTAGACACTACAGGTCTCTCTCTTCCCTCACGCTCATAATCCTATGAGACGGCAATCCGACACGAAAAAGATCGATGTCAACTCGACATTGGCCTAAAGTATATGCTATTTTGATCTTTGTCATTAAGTAAAGAAATATATTCGTCGGTTTTATAATTCATTCCTTTTGTTAAATCAGGTCAGGACTTATGCAGGATAAATTTTCAACCAGTGCGCAAACTGTAGCCTTTACACATGATTCTAGACTCCCTAGCATAGATATAGCATATGTATTATTATACTATATAAACATATATTATAGTATATACTATGTATTATATATATTTATATTATATATAAATTATATATACTTATATATAATTTATATATAATATAAATATATATAATACCTGACCTGACTTTACATAAGCAAATAATTTTAAAACCGATGAATATATAAAAAGCGTTCACTGTACAGTAGGTACCCAAACGAGGACAGTTGAGCATAGAGTTTTTGTTCGTGACACTGTATCCAAGCTGGACGAAGTGTAATCCTCACCCTTGAGCTCTTCTCGCTCCTGGTCCGCGAGCTCGGAGGCGCGCGCGGCGTCCCGGCAGGAGGCGGCGCCGGGCGGCTGCGCACGCGCCGCCTCGCCCGCGCGACGCGACCGCCCGTCCACGCCGACCTGCGGGGCATTCATTACACATTCACTCATTCAAATTTTAACGTTATTAAAAAGTTTTTAACGCGAACCTATTTTGGAACGCATCCTGGATGATGGCGTTAGTGTGTACTGTGGGTTTCAAACTAAATAAAATAATTAAAGTTAGCTACTTGAATTAAGTATCTTAAATAATGAATATTTATTGCGCGTATCGTTATGTAGTCTACGGGCTGATTATTCCAACGTCAGATAACTATTCCCAGGAATAATTTAGAATTTTCAGTTATGTACTACACTAGTAACTGGCAAACGTCAATTCTGTTTCCCGGAATCTGGATACATTATAATAATATATGTCGTTGGAAAAATCAGCCCGTAGTTCATTTTGACTAACCTTTACTTTTGATTGTTTTTGGTATATTGCCACTGACTACGAAACAAAAATAACATTTTTTTTAAACCGATGACCGATGGCTGATGACTGCCTCGTTGATCTACTGGTTGCAATAGCTACTGCTGAGCATGAGGTCCTGGGTTCGATTCCCAGGTCGGGTAACGTGTTATTGGGTTTTTCCATCTGGAATTTCTCAGTAGCAGCCCGGAGTCTGGATTTGTGCCCAATTGATGGCAATAGGCTCGCCCCATAATACATGGGGCCTAAACATAACTGGCGAAATGTGGGTGTACTATAGGTACACCCCTGCCCAATCCTTCGGGGAAAAAAGGCGTTAGGTTATGTTGTTTTAAGCCGATGATTTTCCTTATTAAATGTGTAATCGGTAAACTTCAACTGGTTTTATTTTCAAGTAGTTATGTATTTATAACAATCAAACTCAAACTCAAAGCATTTATTTTAATTAAACCATTTACAGGCACTTTTGAATTGTCAAGGAGTCGTTCAGTCAGAAATATGAAGCTAGTTGCCCATTCCAAAGCGTAGTAGGTACCTATGGAGAAGAAAGGGCAAGAAACTCCATGGACTATATCGACAATGTCGAGGTATCTCATCTGCCTAGCCTTTTCTTAACTGTGTTGGGGTTGATGTCAAGTCTAACACGAGCGGCTGCCAATCTGACCTCCACAACCCAGTCACTGGGTAACACGTCACACCTTGGTAAGACTGGTTGTCACACTTCCAGGCATCTGACTACCCGTAACGACTGTCAAAGATCCATGAAAGACAGCCGGGACCAAAGACTTAACGTGCTTTCCGAGACACGGAAAGATCTCGGTATGTAAAGTTGGTCACTAATCCACGGACCAACCGCGGAAAGCGTAAACTAACTCTGATCGATCGACCCTTGTGGCTGTTATAACTTAGCAACGAACCCCGCAATAATGAGGTATGTTAATTGTTAATTGTTAATTGTCAAGGACGGTACGGTTAACATCTGTCGGGCATGCCATGTGAATCTATCCGACACATAATATTGTTTCCGGTGTTTCTCGTCTTGCTAACGGCGAGTACTTGGATAGACACAATCTAGTGGCTAGGATTATCCACCAGCAACTTGCCTTGCAGTACAGCCTTGTGGAATCGGAAGTGCCGTACTACAGGTATGTGTCCGACCCAGTTCTCGAGAATGATCATGTCACATTATACTTGAATCGATCTATCATCACTGATAGGACTATTGTAGCCAATAAGCCTGATATTGTGGTGTAGATCGACGAGAGCGCCGTGCAATGATTGTTGATATCACTGTCCCACATGACGAGAATCTCGTGAAAGCTGAAAAAGATTTAAAAAAAACAAGTATCTTGACTTAGCATACGAGGTTGTCGACATGTGGAGCGTGGACTCTACAATAATTGTACCGATAGTCGTGACAGCCAATAGCCTCGACCAACACCTGAGAAGGCTCTCGTTGGGCAGCTGGATCAAGGGTTTGATTCAGAAAGCGGTACTTCTGGACACGGCTCGCATTGTCTGGCCCTGACCGCCGGTAGCTCGGACCCTGATCCCAATACCGGTACGATACTATTTTTTATATTTTTTAATGTTTTTTATGTTTATTTAATCTACTTGATGAAACATAATAAAAAGCATGTGTACTAATATTAAGTAAGGATCTAAAGGTGAGGTATGTTAATAATGAGGTAGTTAAGAGGATTCTTAATTCCAGTTTAAGTGACATTACCTTGCTGGTAGCCGGCACAAGCTTAGTTCCGGGCGGCGCCCTGATGATGGGTGGTTCCACGACACCCATCCGCTTGATCGGCTGCACGATGATGGACATAGCGTACAGCTGGAAGTCGCGCTTCGGACGCTCAACCAGCGGAATGTTTTGAAGATAGCTGGCGAAAGATAAGACCATCAATCAATAATCTGCCTAGCCTTTCAACACCTATGTTGGGGGTCGAAGGTCGATGCAGCTGAATACCAGTGTCTTATGGAGTGAATTCCTATCTGACTTCCACAACTTAGTTTTACTGTTTGTTGTGTGAATATTGTATGCCATTGCCTGGGTCAAATAAATTCACTTTCTTTAATTATTTCTTTCTTTACTGGGTAACACAGCCGGAACCAACGGCTTAACGTTCTTTCCGAGTCACGGAGGGGTCTCGATAATGGATGGTCAACCATCTACGAATAGACCGAGGCAAGCATAGCTAAACCTACGATTGACTCGTGCGGCTGTTATAAACAAAATATTATAAATACTAAACGAGCTGTTACCCGGAACACAGTTAATATAATACTACCTACAGATACCCAATTCCATACAAAGAAATGACATCTCCCTTAGAAGTCTGGCTATTGAGCTGGCAATTTAACTTTTTAACTTCGTCCAATTTTTCAACAGATGGCAGCATCAGCGACTCACTCATTGCCAGAGACTGTAGTTTTACAACGCCAGCTAGGAGTCGACTTTTCGTGCAATCCTTTTTAAATATAGTTTTATAGGTTCCGGGTTCAGAAAAACATGTTAATAGGTTCATTTTATATTTCTACGTAAAGTAATAAATAAAAACGAAGTAGTTTGATTTATATTAGTAACGATAGTGTTTACTGTGATGACAGGACAAATTGGGTAAAACGCCACCGATTGCAAAGAGCTCTAAACAAATGTATCAATAAATGGCTTATTTTATCATGATAAGGGTTAGAACTAAAGTTAAAGGCTTCATTTAGGTTTTTTGTTGAAAATACAAGAATTATGAGTGTAAAAAGATAAATCAGCATTAAACAAGACAGTTTTATTACTTAGTACTTATCTTATTTCAGCCAAGATTCTGCCGTTTAACGCTTTCTTATGATTGTTAATTTCATAATGGTAACTACTGCCATCTATGATTTCTTTTCAGGATTAATTATAATTTGTTCGAGTTGCGACTCCATGCCAGGGACTTCAACTGCTATTCAGGAATAAAAGTAGCCTATGTACTTACCTAGGTCATGGTATATCTTTTTTTTTGGGGTGAGAAACCATCAAATGACGTTTTCCGCTCTGGGTGGAGCACGAGGGCGTGTCAGACTTTCACTGACTAAAACCCACCCGTGTTTCTTCAGTTGCCTGTGC
The DNA here is from genome assembly GCA_963555695.1 of Dasypolia templi. Lineage (NCBI taxonomy): Eukaryota > Metazoa > Arthropoda > Insecta > Lepidoptera > Noctuidae > Dasypolia > Dasypolia templi. Next base: position 13,506,588 of record OY743165.1, read on the forward strand.
CAGGACCACGGTTATCTCTCACGGTCACGGTCAATATATACATGTCATTGTTTAGATAAAAAGGTACGTATATAGAAAAAAAAAAACATTAAAAGAAAAAAAAGTAAAATAGCAAATTAAACATCAACTATGTCTGTGTAAACTTATTGGAGCAATTCAATCCCAAGCCCAAATTTATTAAGGCTTAGTTCTTGAATGTGGCTAGGAAGTTTATTTTAAAAACGTATACATTGACATTTAAACGAGCCACCTATTTTCTTGAGCAAATAGCACCGTAGTTTATCTGTGTGCAAAATTTCATCCAATTCCATTATGCCGTTTTGGCGTGAAATCGTAACAAACAAACCTACTTTCGCATTTATTTTTAGTGAGGATACTCACGCGAATGCCATCAACTTGGGCGACGTGAAAGTAAGCAGACAAGCAGCACCATCGTCCTAAAACAAATTAATGTCACAATACAATACTTGTCGTTGGTCTAGTGGTCACAAGAGCTACTGTTGAGCATGAGGTCCTGGTTTCGATTCCCAGGTCGGGCATAGTGATATTGGGGTTTTATATCTAGAATTTCTCAGTAGCAGCCCGGAGTCTGGATTTGTGCCCGGTTGATGGCAATAGGCTCGCCCCCTACACCCACATTTCGCCAGTTATAAGCATAACTGGCGAAATGTGGGTGTACTATAGGTACACCTCTGCCTAACCCTTCTGCGATTACAGGCGTGATGTTATGTTATGTACAATACTTCGTTGAAGAAGAAAGTTATACAGCGTGTATCATATTTAAGCTTCTTAAAAATATCATCCATCACATACATTTGGGTCGAGAAGGTGTAGAAGTTTAAGGTTAGAGCAGTGGTGGCCCAGTGGTAACGGTCCCGACTTACGAGTTGTAGGTCGTGAGTTCGAACCCAAGCAGGCGCTTTACTTTGTGTAAATAATTTCATCACCACTGCTCTCAAAACGGTGAAGGAAAACATCGTGAGGAAACCGGCATGTCTTAGAACCAAAAATTCGAAGACATGTGACATCTACCAACCCGCACTGAGCCCGCGTGGTGGATTACGGCTCACTACCTCTCATAGAGAGGAGGCCTGTGTCCCAGCAGTGGGAACGTTATAGGCTGATTATGCTTATGGTGTAGAAGTTTTGTATGGGACCGCTAATTTTTGTTCCGCGATCTGTACGATTAATGCTTTAATTGCATGACATATTTAATAATTACGTGTGATATGCCTGGAGGTTTTTATTTAGGTATTAAGTTTTGTTTAAATTTTTTTTGTTGCTCGAGTTTATTGTCATTGTATTTGTTGGTATATTGGCGTAGTTAGCTGATATAACGCAAATATTTTAATTTTAATGTTCTGTGTCTCGTAATATTTATTACGTTGCATACCTACTATTGTATAGAATCAAGTTTTTTCTTACTGATCAGACAGCTGCTGCGGAGTTTGTTGCGCCACTTCTTCTCCCAGCTCAAGGAAGTGGTGAAGGGCAGGCGTTTTGTTGATTGTCTTTTGTAATTTTGACAAAAATTATTTGACAAAAATTTTGAAAAAAATTAGCCTAATTTAAATAAATGACTTTTGATTTCGAAGTGTGGACCGTGTGAATATCCTATTAATTACAAATTAGCACCCGGCCACGTACTGTCGTTGTAGTGTGGTTGTGGTTGTGGTTAAGGTGTGGTAGTGGTTAGTGTTATCGGGATCAAAAATGCGTTTTTGTCGTAGTTTGGTTAAACTTTTAAACTTTAGTTTTAGGTTAGAGAAAATTATAAAAAGTGGAATATGACTCACCATAGCATCGACCCTGAGCCCCGTAGGTCCACAAGCGTGTGGCTCCAGCATGTAGTACTGCGGCGAGCCAGGCACACGCCACACAGCCACGGCATGGGGCACAGACCAAAGGATGCCGTGAGAGTGAGCCTCGAAGAATCGCTCCAGCGCCGATCTGAAAGAAATAAAGAATAACAATCATGTGGCAAAAGTTCAAGAAGGCAGTCTGATTTTGTGCCCAGTTGACGGAAATTTCCTTAAAAAGACCACTTGGGCCCCATGATTCGAGCACTTTGATCCCAAATGGCTCAAAAATGTAGTTACTGATAAGTTTACAGTATTTGCTCCACTTGTAGGTGTCAGCAGCTGCAGCAGCGGCGCCAGCACAGCCAGCCGTGCTGGGAACATGAGATGGCGCAAGGGTGTCGACAAAGGTTGGGTCCCACACCAGAGGCTTACTTACAGGGAGAGGTGCACCTATAGTACGTTCCTATTTCACCAGTTGTGTTTAAGTTCCATGTAACAGGGAGCGAGCCTATTGCCATCAAATAGGCACAAATCCAGAGTCTAGACTGCTACTGAGAAATTCCAGAAGAAAAAAAAAACTGCATATAATTTATTTTCGATTCTTCTTCTTTTGATTCTTACCTGGCAGTCATCTTACCAGGGTCCTTCTGCTCCAGCTTCCCGCTGTATACTTCCTCTAACTCGTAGCGCACGTAATTCACTCCTAACACGAAGCGTTGCAATACCTGTGCAATAACACAATGGTTTAGAGAAAGCTAAAATTATCAGTTGTTTGTTTTGAAAATAAATAAATAAAAACTCGTCAGCAGTCTAACTGCTCCAGCATGGCTAACATGACAAACGCGACAATTACTCACTCTCGAGTTTTCGCTTCGCGTCTAAATCTGTCAGTTTTCTCGTTTTCTGACAGCGATGCCATTTAAATACTCGACTCGTTCTGTCTAACTTAATGTTTTCTCGGTAAACCCTAACAACGCACCTAAATTATCTCGAATTTCGACAATTAAACATGAGATGATTTTCTCTAATTCAGTCGTGCTCGATTTCGACGACGAGAAAAGTAGACAAAATTTGAATACAAATAAAAATACCTATATAAAAACTCCACAATAACATGCCAAATTCATAATTATACTTATTAAGTCAAAATTTTGTTTAACAACATATCAATAATGAAAATACTTAGTTTTAAACTACTATTTAGGTACATTGGAACGAAGTTCCATTAGAAACATCCTTTAAATAGAGGTTTTTATTGACCACATGTAAACCTCTATTTAAAGATTGAAAAATATTAAATCTTCGTGGTACGTACATATTTGAATACTGTAAATTTGTTAAAATGCACTCCGACCTATTTCAACGTCTGGGAGACACTGTTACGTTTAAGGCAAGATATCCTGATAGATTAATTATTCCACCAATAAATATCCTATATCACACAAGTTACTTTCAAATAGTTATATGGGTATTTAATAAACTACCAAAATCTTATAGCGAATTGCCAATAAAACGTTTTAAAACAGCGTTATTCAAATGGTTTATAGAAAAATCGTTTTATTCATGAATGAGTATTCAATGAATCGTTTCATTCAATGAATGTAGGTCAAACGAGAAGATTGTTATGCTTGGAGACTTTAATGGTTGGGTTGGTGTGAAGAGGAATGGGTACGAAAAAGTATTAGGTGCATTTGGGGATGATAGAGTGTATGAGAACGGGATGAATTTACTAGAGATATGTGTAGAGAAGAATTTGTCAGTTATGAATACTATGTTTAATCATAGAAAGGTTCACAGGTACACGTGGGAAAGGCAAGACAGTAGAAGCATGATCGACTTTGTGATTGTGGATGAAAGATTGAAGAGTAAAGTCACAGATACTAGAGCATATCGGGGTGTTAATGTAGGGACTGATCATTATCTGGTTATGTGTCGGGTGGATGGTCTGTTCAGGCATTGGCGTCACCGAGTTCGAGTTCCTGTAACTGCTCTAGACAGAATAAAAGTAGAAGCACTGCAAGATTTGAAAAAAAAGGAGGAATATAAGAGGGAATTAAAAGTGAAGACGGATAAGATATTTGATGATACGAATGATTACAGTCTAGAAGAAGTATGGGAGATAGCAAAAGATAGTATGGTGCAAGTAGCCACAAAAGTATGTGGTCTGGCGCAGAGGAAGTGTGGTAGTAGAACGAATGATTCTTGGGTAGATGGTGAAGTAAAAGAGGTTGTGAGGAAGAAGAAAGAGGCCTGGCTTAATGTGCTAGCCTGTAAGGCCCAAAATAGGATCAGGCAACAAATGTGACCGATGATTTGGAAAGAGTGAAGAAGAAATACTCCGAAATAGAAAAATGAAAAAGGATGAAAAAGAAGAAAAGTATAACAGAAAGTTCTCTGATAACTTCAGAGCCAATGTTAAGCTGTTCTGGAAACAGGTAAGATTGGCTCGCGGAGTGACAGGAATATCGAGTATGAATGTTATAAGAGCAGAAGATGGATGTATACTGAGCGAAGAAAGTAAGGTCTTGGAACGCTGGAAGGCATACTTTGAAAGTTTGTTTAGTTGTCAGGATAGTGTGCAAGGAGTGGGTAACTGGGCAGACGCCAGGTTTGAAGACCCAAGCTCAGAAATAGATGAAGAGAATGATATAGAAATAGATGAGATTGTAAGAGCGCTGAAAGTGATGAAAGTCGGCAAAGCTGCAGGGTACGACAGAGTGTCTGCTGAAATGCTTAAGGGCGGTGACGGGGTGGTGGCAAGCCTGCTGTACCTAATCTTTAATATGTGTTGGAGATATGGCCGTGTACCGGATGATTGGTGTAAGGCTGTAATCGTACCACTATATAAGGGAAAAGGCTCTCAGCAGGAGTGTAAAAACTACCGTGGCATTAGTCTTTTGAGCGTTGTCGGCAAACTGTATGCGAAGGTTTTGATAAACAGAGTGATAAGAGTGACAGATGAGAAAATATGGGATGTGCAGGCAGGATTTAGAGAGGGAATGGGCTGTATGGACCAAATCTTCTCCTTAAGATGCATAGCCGAAAAACATCTGGCAAAGCATAAGAAAGTCTACTGTGCTTTCGTGGACTTGGAGAAAGCCTATGACAGTGTGTGGAGGGAAGAACTGTGGTCGACACTATCCTTGTACGGGGTGGACTGGCGCTTGGTACGTGCACTGAAATCCTTATACAAGGATTCCAGTGCTTGTGTTAGGATAAATGGGGCATATACGAACTGGTTCTCCATCTCGAGGGGTGTTAGACAGGGTTGTGTAGCGTCACTGTGGCTGTTCAACCTGTACATGGATAACTGTCTGAAGGATTTGAAAGAGGGTGAATGTGGATTGACGATGAATGAGTTGCCTGTTAAATGCCTGCTCTATGCAGACGATCAAGTGCTACTTGCATCGTCAGCAGAACAGTTGCAAGACATGGTGACTGTGATGGATGAAGCATATAAGAGGAAAGGAATGAATATAAATGTGAATAAGACGAAAGTCATGGTGTTTGAAAGAGAAGAGGATGTATCGGTGTGTGATGTGAAAATAAATGGTAAGAGTGTGGAGCAAGTAAGTGAGTTCGTATATTTGGGGAGTCTGTTTACAAGGGATGGAAAGATTGATGGAGATGTCGAAAGGAGAGTGAATGCGGGAAATAAAGTGAATGGTGCTACACATGCAATTGTGACCAACCAGTTGATGCCCAAGAAGGCACGACTGGCTGTTCACAATAGTGTGCTGGTGCCTACGCTTATGTATGGTAGTGAATGTTGGGTGTGGCAAAAGAAGCATGAAAGCAGAATAAATGCTGTGGAAATGCGTTCCTTGCGGAGCATGTGTAGTGTGACTTTGAATGATAGGCTGAGGAATGATGTGATAAGGCAACGATGTGGTTTAAAAGAAGATGTAGTGACAAAAATTGAAAAGAGTATGCTTAGATGGTTTGGTCATATTGAGCGGATGAATGAAAGGAGACTAACAAAAGGTATTTACAAGGCAGATGTGAGTGGAAACGCCGGGAGGGGACGCCCTAGGAAGTCATATAGTGACCTTATTGGTGGATGTTCTTGAGAAAGGTCAGGTGCGAAGTACTCTCAACCGGCGCTCGTGTATGGCCAGATGTATGAACGTAAACGAGGCAAAAGGAGTATGTAAGGAACGTAGCAGGTGGCGTTCTGTGGTTTCTGCCTACCCCCATGGGAACAACGCGTGAGTTTATGTATGTATGTATGTGTATTTAAACTTTAAAGATTCACACTGACATATATTAAACGATACCTGGACAAATATTTTCCATGAATTTACGAATATTATGAGATTCATTTAATAATTATTGTAACAATAATTTTGCATGCTAGTTTTAGCGAATTGTTGCCATCTTGAATGTACTACAATTCTTGCGAATAAATTTCATTTCATTTAATTTCCTTTCGACGGCCGAGAGAGAAACTGTGGCGGAGGGGGGCACTATAGATGAGCATCGCACGAGCACGTGCTGTATAACCAGTCTCTTTGTCAATTATAGTGATTACCTAATATGGAGTTAAGGCTGCAATATCAAAACTTAGCAACATAATTACTAAAATCGCCCGTATCAATATCATGGGTTTTATTGTGATTTTTAAAATATCAACTTTCGCTTTATCGAAGAGTATACTATATATTTTAATTTTAACTTGCCCAAGAAAACCGTTTAATGCTATTCAAAAAAGTCAGTTATAAGAAACTTAACATAAATTAAGAGAGGTGGACGTACAATCAATATAGTACATACTAAGTCCATGCGTGAATGATGTCCGATGTTGTAATGATAAAAATTATTTGTGTTTAATAACTTGCTACATCGGTATCTGGTCGCGAGATATACTACAGGAACACTACAGGAACGGGGGAGCCGCAACAGTGCCCTGAAAATGTTATAATATTGTACTTGGAGGGCATTTTAAGTACACACAAAGTGCCTATAATGTCCTCCAAGTACAATATACTATAATGCTGATGCCCATATAGATGATTTCTACGCAATTATGCCGAAGAAAATCGCGAGAGAAAGAAAGAAATTTCATCCTGAAAATGATAGCAGCTAGGTTGGACGCGCCTGTTTTCAATCGATTCATCAATCTGCATGTGTGGGAGGTGCTGGTTGATAAATCGACTTTATTTTTCCACTTTTATCTTTGTACCTACTAACATATATTTTTTTTAGTTTTTGTTAGTAACACTATGGGCCTTACTTGTCTGAGAATAAAATATATTTTTATTTATTTTAATAAAGAAATGTCAAAATGCCTTTTACGAGTTAACTCGAGCTTAACGGTCATGTTAGGCATAAGGATGACATCAGAATCGTAGACAAATCGAGATAGAGAGCGTTCTCGCGCTTGTCATGTTAGCCCTACAGGTGTGTCACTATCTCACTTGTAGTGGTAGTAGAACATCTTCTCCAGGTCTGAACTCGTATCCCAAAGAGCCAAGCGATGCAGTGAACAGCTGGCAAGCGACGGACATGACTTCGTCCACAGTCCTTCTGGTCCATAGGTGTGGTCGACGCACATGAGACATGGCCGCGCCCACGATGGCCGCGCTCGACGACTGGAGTAAGGCGTCACGAACGAATCTGGTATAATAATAATGAACACTTCCATTGCAGGCAGACGTGTTCAGTTCAGTCAGGGAAATTTAGCACCGTACGTAAATTTTCCGTGTTATATTCATTTCATAAAACTGTCGAAAAATTACATTCTGTCTGTCATTTGAATATACGGTCCATGTAACTATAATACAATATTTTTTTGTGATCTTAAACATTTAGTGTTAAATGAAATTGAAATATCAATACATTCTAATAAAAAATAAATGCTGTTTGTTGATAAGCGTATCACTCGAGAACGCCTAGGCCTATTTTTGTTTTTTGTTTTATAATGTCCATTATAGTTCCCTGAATGTTTACAAATTCGGGCAAAACTAAACGTCCTCTTTTCTACGGAATATTAACATTTGGAGAGAACTACGTCTGTGGAGTTAAGACTATAATTGTATTCAATTTAAAAAAAATAAACGCTGTTCGTTGGTTAGAGCATCACTTGACAACGGCTGCACCGATGTGGCGCCTTTCTTTTTATTTTTAGTATTTGAAATAGTCCGAATCATGTTTTTGTGGAACGAAAAACAGAAAAAATCTCGGAGGAATTCCAAATTCGGGAAAAACTGAACGTCTTTTTTTTCTTTGGGATGTTTCATCAAATTTATTGAAATTTGGACACCACAACGGTTGTTTATCAGCTGGTAAATAAATAAATACTTGAGTGGATCCGGCGGCCGGGTCCCTCGCAGTATGGTCCGACCGCGCGCCGTCTCCACGAAGGCCGTGAGCACCTTCCACTCGTAGCCCTCGTCGGGCACGGCGCCCTGCGGGGTCACCGGAGACGACAGCTTCGAAAACTCCCAGAACACCTTCACTGCTGATATGGAAAACCTGAGGAAGAGCACAGTCAACTACTCGTCAGAAAAAAACCATGGAGTTTCTTGCCGGCTCTTCTCCATAGGAAACGACCAATTGGAACCGTGCACCTAGAATCTGACGTTTCATAAGTGCCCATGTAGGTTTATGTGAATTTTTTTTTTTTTTTAAAGCTCGGGCTCTGCTGGACGGAACTGATGGCCAAAAAACTCGTTGCGTAATTCTGGAGGCCTACTCTCCAAGTCCGCGAAGCTACGTGCCTGCCCGAAAGTTATTCATTACTCCGAAGTGAAACCTACTTTAGACGGGCAAAAATACATTGGAAGTAATAAGGACGACTGTCAAATCGTGTTGTTATTCATTCTTAGTTCGGGCCCCGAACTAATTTTATTTCTGTAGGTGGGTGATACGGTGTTACGGGCGTAAATGCCCGTAACTTTGGCCCAAACAATGGATTTCATGCTTAGCGAGAAGAGCCCCGGGACTGACTTAATTTAGATTACCATCGACACACTAAGTAGAAGAATAGCAATTATATCCGGTTTACACGAGTTTAGCTTTCCAAATTAAAATTATTTTAATTCTCATATTCCTAAATGTGTACTTATAAAACGTCAGAAGCTAGCTGCGCTGTTCTAATTGCTCGTTTCCTGTGTAACTTTGTATCGTTCCTATTTTTTAAATACATAATTAATTACATCAAATTGCCAACGTTTATCAACGCAATGCGCGTGACCTTGGATCTGGCGATACCATCCGCCGACCGTCACCTCCCTGGCGCCTGCAGCGTGGCGCACCCGCTGCGGTCATCGTCACACCAGGCTGAGCCAGGAGCCTACTGTGCTACTCCCAAGGGAAATTAAGGAACTTTTGTGACCATAAACCTACTTACCCCCTTTACTCATTAATATTTAAAATACATTTTTTAATGTTGACAAGGTTCGTGGTATTATTTATCTCCACCACGAAAACGGAAACCCGTCACAGTCAACGAAGCAAAAGGAGCATTATGTTTGGGTCGGAGCACGTGACGTTCTGTAGTTTCTGCCTACCGCCATGAGAAGGCGTAGGTTTATGTATACAGGGTGTCCCGTTAGTCGACGTCTAGCTGGAGTTGGGTGATAAGTCGGGTCATATTAGTTAACAGAAAAATATAAAAAACAAAAAACTGTAGCAAAAATATGTCGGCTTCACGGCAGGTTGTAAGCGGTAAGTGCAACGGGCCGAGTTACGCTGTGCAAAGCGGGACATTCGCCTCCCCACTCTCCCCACTTCTCAAGCAACTTACTGTAAGCTGCGCACTAGCGCAGCGAGGAGGAGGATCATTCTTGTGGCAGGCTCGGCCCGGTGCACCTGCTGTAGCGCCTAGAGCTATTATAGCGATCTATTTAATTAATTAACAAGCTGTTGGAATAAAAGAGTTGGTTACTGCTATATTTCATACTTTCATTTAATATGTCGGACCTCTGCCTTCAGGTTATTTCATGGTGATTATTTTATAAGAAATAAAGTGATTGTGCTATAACTAGTATCTCTATTTTCTTCGCCCGACAATCCACGCCTACTTACAAAGTGCAAGTGTAATATCGCTGACGAGGGCCTATCTCGATAAATACATAACAGAAAAATATTAAAAAACTCTGAAAACGATTATGCCTTGACCCCTATCACCCGATTCAGGCTTGACGTGGACTTACAGGTATGCACAAATTCGGATGGTGATTAAAAATTATCCCTTACTTGTTATCCCCAGGCCGCATAGTCCCGTCCACATTATCTCTAAAGGTATCCGCCAGCTCATCTATATCCGAGAACAGCACTAGCGTGGCGGCCCCGGCGGGGCTGCTGCGGCCGCCGGGCCCCACCGCGTGCGGCTCCAGCATGCAGAAGGACGCGTCGTCGGCCCCCTTCCATATCGCCACGCAGTAGCCTTTTGAGCAGAGGACGCCGTGTTTGTGCTGGAATAAATGGAAAATTCAGTCCTAACAAATATTATAAATGCGAAAGTAAATTTGTTTGTTTGTTTTTTAAGCTTTCACACTTAAACGACAGAACGGATTTGGATGAAATTTGGCACGTGGGTAGAATATAACCTGGAGAAGGATATTGGATACTTTTCACTCTAGATCGCAGACAAAGTCGCGGGTAACAGCTAGTAACACTTAACAACACGCGAGTATTTCCCGAAGCGTTAGGCAGAGGTGTACCTATAGTACACCGACATTTAGCTAGTCAGGTTCAACCGTTTTAGCGTAAAAGCGTTACAAACAGACATACGAACATACTTTTTTGTACCTATACAAAACTTTGGTCAGTTCTCAGTTGGAATACGCGGTCCCGGTGTGGAATCCCTTATAAGAAAAATATTCTCATGTGATCGAAAAAGTACAAGGCAAATTTTAAGAGACTATGCATTTCCGTTGTTTTCGTACGTATACATCTTACAACGACTTACTGAATTACTATAAGCTTCAAAACCTTAAATCTAGACGTATAATGTTGGAATCGATGTATTTGTTTGATTTATGTAACAACTCATATGATTGTATAGACATAAGCAATATAATAAGTTATGTAGTACCCAGAACTACTATAAGTCGAAGACTTCTAAGCGAGTCCGGGTTACGGTGAACTGTCGTCTTTGAGCTGAGTGAATTATATTGCTTATTTCATATGTGTCAGTAGGGTGAAGAAAACGCGTGTGCTCTACCGTGTTAAGAGGTTGGTATTTAGATACTACTGATTCTTGTGTCTCTGATATTTTAGAGGGAATTTTGTCGACCAGTTTTTCACCTACCGAAGCAAAGTGGATATTGCAGTTATTTAGTTATAGATTTTTTGGTTATAGCTTTTTTGTGACCGAGCTATTTTCTGATATAAGACTAGCGTTCAAATCGCCTTTTATTTTACGGAGCAGAGAGGTGTAGAAGTTATGATAACGGCTGCAAACTTTCCTACTGATTGCGTCATCCGGATGAGCCTTTGAGTAATTGTGGAGTCTCATCTCTGTGATGCGAGCATCTTAATAGCCCAGGAGTTATCCACGGCTTAATATTTATCATAGTTCGGCCCGTTTTTTATTGTGCCTGTATGTTTCTCACATGTCGCGGATAATATTGAAACGAAGTTGTTGATTTCTGTCAAAATTAAAAGTCATTTATTCAAATTAGGCTGAGAATCAGCACTTTTCGAACTTCAAAATTACATAAGACAGTCCCCCAAAACGCCCGCTCTTCACCACTTCCTAGTGCTTGCTGTGTTTAACGAAGGGCTGGTCACAGGACACCAGTCTGACTTAATAATTTTTGGCAGTGGCTGCCTCGACGTCAATTTTCTGTTTCAAACAGCAGACCTGCGACAACCATATCATGGTCTGTCACTGACGACTTGCATACAATACCAAAAGTTTTAGATTGAGATTTTATGAAAATGTGGTCCAGACATGCTTTACCCCTAGTGTGTTTGTTTATTGCCGGTAACCGTGCGAAGCCATTAAACATAGGTATTTAATATTGCAGAAGTCGAGCGGAGAGCAGATGTCAGTATTAATGTCGCCGATAAGGATAACGGAGAGCTATGTTTTAAGTTCGTTAAAGTACAGTCAAGAGAATCCAGAAAGGGATTAATTTTAGATAAAGATGCAGAGCGGTAGATGCCTAATAAAGTTACTGTGTCATTTATTGAGAGTACTAGCTAACTCGGTTCGGTGAGATGACTTAATATAAGTGACAAAGCCGCCACTTTTGTATAAGGGTCTTAAGAAGCGAACTACATTGTAGCCGGGTAACGTGTTCAGTATTCCGTCCGATAACCAGCATTCGGTCAGTACAATAATGTCTACGGCAGAGTCCAGACGCGTCAGTGTAACCAAGAAGTTGGGACAAGATTTTAAGTTAAATTTTGAGCCGTTAAGGTAGCACTTGCAAGTTTCTACAGAATCGAAGCTATGACAGTTTGTTTCGGCTGTGTCGTCAATGTTATCTAAAACGTCAAGTAACGCCATTTTTTTGTTATTTACAAAGAACAAGCATTGTGGCCTCGTTATTGACTGGAAAATTGCCTTTTATCAATTCGTTTGCATGCAAGTACGGGGTGATAAGTGCCAGAGATATGTAGGTGAGTGTTAGTGTGTGGGTGTGCTTGTCAGGTGAACTCGTTAGAATGATTACGATTGAGTAGGCCTGTGACATGTTGCGAGTGATTGTGTGACAAAATAAAAACAAAAAGTGAAAGAGAGATAATTAAACATATCGTCAGTAATGTAAATTGGAAGTGGTTGCTGTTATACTGTAGGAATGTTATCCTCTGTCCTAGAGTCAGAATGTGAGCAGTTGAGGAAAGCGGTCGCACTGTCATCCCTAGTGTTGAGGGGTTGAACGACATCTATATTATATCTTCATAAATTTATTTTCTTTCCGTCTTTCTTTTCTTTCTAATACTACCGTTGGTCGTGCTAAATTGTACCATTTAGGCTGAGAATCAGAACTTTTTTAAAGTCAAAAATAATTACACAAGACACGCCGCCCTTCACCACTTCCAAGTGCTACAAACTCCCCAGCAGCACAACTGTCTGTTCTGTTGTGTGTATATAAGAACTTGATTCTATACGTTGACAGGAGCTGTCCCGTTCGAATTTTGGAATAAGCGTTGCCAAAGAGGATTATTACAAAAAACTTACCGACTGGAAGAAGATGTTCAGGGCTTTCTTGATGCTGTTAACACTGCCCGTCTCTCCTGCCTTGATATCACCGCCGACCACGTCGGATTCTATTTCTAACTTTATCTGTAAACATAAAATACAACATAGCAGAGGTCATAATCATTTAATGTATGCGTCAGAATACGGCACATTTAGTGGGTCTTAGAACACTCATATTTCACCAATTATATGTGAGTCCCATATAATTAATTAGGATAGAGTCTATTCCATCTACTTTCTTTCTTAGTACCTAAATCACAATAAAGTTGGCGCCATGGAAGTAGTTGTTGTAACTATGCCCATAGCCAAGGGATCGAACCCAGGACCTTCGCTCAGCACTCGCCCTTGCGACCGATTGATCAACCAGGCATTAATTTAGCCTCCATTTTCTTTTTTTTCTTCAGTTTTTCGCTATCTATAGCTTTCTTAGATGGGAAGGCTGCGTTCGAGCAGCTCGGGTCAGCGAGCGTGGAAGTCTTTTCCGAGTGGGCGCGCGCGTGGATTACTCACAGACTGGTGTTCTAGCTGCATCCAGTTAGACTGGAACTCGACTCCAACACAGTTTGTTATTTATTTAAGAAAGACTTTCAACATTTTGGCATTTATATATTCAACATTGGCTTTCGATAGTATTTAGGAAAGGTAGGTATGTTATTAATATGTTAGGCTCAAAGACCGAAAACGCTTATTGAGCCTAAAAACCAGCCAGTTCTGGCATTTTAAAAATAGAAACGGCGCGAAATTCGCGTTTTGGCCCTTTTGAAAACGACCACCACGCGTTTTGGCAATGTAGAAAAGCCACGAAGCGTTCTGAGCCTTATTGATGCAACCACGACGTGAAGAGCCGCCGGATAGATTGTGTGCTTGTCGACGCTCATACTGAATGATGGGGCAAAGAAAATTTTCAAATTTTGTCATGAGTGATGTTCGAACCACAAATTATATAGGTGTAGTAACATACAATTTAAAGAAAAAAAATACGGTGGACACAAGCTGCCTATAAACTAGAAGTAAAATAGGGAAAAAGGCTAGACAGATGACGACTTACACTAAAGCCGGTGACATGGAAGCTGTCCACCATTTTCTTGGGTTTGAGCCTGTCTCTCTGCCTTTCCTACTAACATTAAAGTTGGTGACATGGAAGTTGTCCTCAATTCTATTATGTTTGATCCTTTCTGCCTGCCTGTCTGCCTGTCTGTCTTTCCTACTTACACTAAAGCCGGGGACATGGAAGTTTTCCTCCATTTCCTTGGGTATGAGCCTATCTGCCTGTCTGTCTTTTCTACTTACACTAAAGCCGGTGACATGGAAGTTGTCCTCCATTCCCTTGGGTATGAGCCTATCTGCCTGTCTGTCTTTTCTACTTACACTAAAGCCGGTGACATGGAAGTTGTCCACCATTTCCTTGGGTTTCAGCCTGTCTGCCTGTATGTCTGTCTATCCTACTGACACTAAAGCAGGTGACATGAAAGTTGTCCACCATTTCCTTGAATTTGAGCCTGTCTATCTGTCTGGCTGGTTATCTGTCCGTCTGCCTGTTTTTCTCACATTAATGTTGGTGCCAATGGAAGATATCCACTATTTACTTGGATTTGAGCCTATCTGCCGGTTGGCTGTATATATGTCTGTCTGCCTGACGGTCTGCCTATCTTACTCACATTAAAGTTATTCAAACTTAACAGAAAGGGACAAAACAGTTCGATAGCTAAAATAGGTTTATAAGTGACATGAAACTTGTCCACTATCACCCTGTCTATCCGTCTGTCTGCCTGTCTTACTCACATTAAAGTTGGTGACATGGAAATTATCAACCATCTCTGCCGGTTTTAACTTGGGTGGATTTCTCGCCCTCCCGATGGACATAGTGTACAAGCGGTCGCCATACTTGAGAATGGCATCCAGGAGCTCCGGCTTCCAGAACTGGTAGGGCTCTACGTGTTCTACCACTATGCCCATGACTGCGTTGGCTGCATCCTGGGGGAACAATGAAGGTGATCAAACAAAATCTGCGGTCAAATCTTATGTACAGTTAAACCAGAAAAAGTATGCGCTTCGGTAATTTCCATGTTTCTGAATTAGCACGAACTTCGCGCCACAGAGTAACCTTTATTTACTACACTATGTAGTAGTGTGTACGTGCCAATGCGCGTTCTTATATAATGTACTCTCTTGCGGGTTTCCTACCCCGGTAAAGATTTGAAAGCTTTTTGGTATTGCTTAGAGTCGTTAATCTATAATTACGTAATCATGGTATTACAAAATAGGCTAGTACTTCCATGGCAATAACAGCTCTGTATTAGATATCATCATCGCGCGTTCGTACTTTTGAAGATAGACTAGATTCCAGAAGCGCATGTTTCTCTTGCGGCGGTGTCCTGACTCGATTCATGAAATGACAAAGGTATAAAAGAAGGTTTACCTGGTTGTCTCTGTTGGGCTGGTCCATGAAGTAGTTCTCGTTCTGCGCGAGACGCGCGCGCACTGAGGCGGTGGAGCGGGTCAGGCGCTCCATGTACTTGCCCATCGCTGCTTCTTCGAGTGCTGGGACCAACTCATCTTCAAAAGCTGTATAAGTAAACATATCTCAGAATATAAACAGTTAAGTAGTACTACTAGAAATTAATAAATACAGTTAAACCAGAAAATGTATGCGCTTCGGTAATCTTCGTGTTTCAGAATTAGTACGAACGTCGCCCAACAGAGGCAAAGCTTTTAACATTTGTACTACAGCGCTTTGTCGTTGTGCAACTGGCATTGTATCTCTGGTCGCAGATCGTCAGTTGTCTCTTGAAAGTATTTGAATTACATAGAAATGTTGATCTATAATTATAAATGGTGGTATTGAAAAAAGTCAATAAGTAATTGACTTTTTCCATGGTTGGAAAAGGTCTATATTAAAAATCATCAACGAGCGTATGTCCAAAAAAAGATCATGATTGCTGAAGTGCATACTTTTCTTGGGATATCTGTAGGCTAATTCACGTAACAAAAGAAGTTTAGATGCAGTGCAGTTGCAGTGAAGTTTAGATCAAAACAACGCTTTTCGTATTCTCTACCGCTATCAGATACGCTCGCGTCAGGTTCGCGTCACGCGAGAGCATTATCGGTATTCTCTTACTGCGCGTCATCAGTGCGTGATTCTGAACGCAACAAGATCGGTATTTTGCTATTCGTTTGACGTCTCAAAATGAGGCCTTTTAGGTTTCAATTCGATCAACGTGCAGTTTCGGTTACGCACAACATAAGTTCCTCAATATTAACTTTTGTTGGCATCAAATTGTATTTTTTGGGAATGTAAGTGTTTAAAATGAAATATTATTATGGTTTTGTCATGAGATCTTCACGTGACTTTGTGCGGCCCTCTACGTTCTTGCTGCTTTATAAGACTTTGGTACGATCCCAGTTAGAATACGCCATCCCTATCTGGAACCCTTTCTACGACAAATACTGCACTAGAATTGAAAGGGTACAAAAGAAGTTCTTACGGTCTATGAACTATAAGTGTTTCCGATCAAAGGTTCCTTACGTGCAGCTATTGAAACGGTATGGCGTTGTGGATTTGGGATCTAGGCGGCTGTTACTTGATGTCATGACACTGCACGGCATATGCAATAACAAATTTGACTGTATAGACCTTACAAACAAATTGTGTTACAAGGTACCCAGAAGTGTTATTCGAAGGGGGGTGCGCGTGCCTCAACTGTTCCATACAGGAATATGCAAGACTAACGCTGGGGAACGTGCGCCGCTTCGTCGCCTTGTTGATTCTTACAACACACATTTTATAGAATTAGATATATTTTGTCTATCTAAACAATTATTTAAGAAAATGGCTTTGGATATTTTGTCTAGCGAGTAGTTTAATTTAACTCAGCAATATTGTGACAGCGACTACTGTATTCTTGTTTTATTTTTATTTTATTTTTTTATATCACTTGTCTTCAGCACGGCTTTTAACCTTTTGCTAAATCGTGGACAATGGTGTGGGTTACGTGTTTGTTAAAACTTAGTTTAAGTAGTTCTCTGTATTTTGTAGCATGTAACTGTTTTTTGTCTCTAATAAATAAATAAATAAATAAATAAATTATCCGTTAAATTGTTAAAACCTGTTAACTACAAGTCGTTTTCAATTAAATTCTAAATGTTTTTTTACCTTTTTAGTGAAAATGAGTTACCAACTTGGGTTGAGGATTTTATCCCTCGCTGCCGGAATAGATGGCCGAGAACGTCGTCAAACCCAAAAAAAGCATAGGTTTTTTGTGGATCCATTCCGGATTTCGGATCCGAAATTCTGGAAAACGTATCGTCTGAGCAAAGACTTGACTCGGCAATTGATTGGAAAGCTAGAGGCATGTATTCCGAAGGAGAAAATAAAAGATGTAAGTATATATATATGTAAGTGTACAGGCAAAGGTTAGCCACTTCTCCCCACAATCTCACTGCCTGCACCTCTCTCCTCTAAAGGTGCTACAGAAGTGGGTACGCCTGGCCCTCCACCTGTACCTTGTTAGTTATTTATTCCGAATCTGCCTAATTTGGATGAGCAGTGGCTCTTATCTCGGTGGCCACTAAAAATATTACAAATCTAGTTATTTACCCAAGCATAATGTACCGATAGCGATACACATAGGTGCAGTATCGATATGATCTAACAGACCTTGTTTTCCACTTTTTGGGAGTTCTTGGATCCCCGTCTGCCTAGGCATTTAATATATTGGCGCACTCTGACCAAAGGCGTGATGTCAGGGCACTCGCTTCTCTCGACTTTACTCTGCCACGGGCAAAATCCCTGTGGCCCTCCAAATACTCGACCAGCAGTTCCATTTGCGCACGTTTGATGAAACTTACATGAAATTAATTTAAACTGCTACTACTTCGTATAATTCACTGTACTTACATCCTTAACCATTTTATTATAATCATTATAGTATGTACTTACAATCAAAGTTCACTGAGTCTTGAATTTCGCGCTCGTTAACTCATTAGCGCGAAATATATTTGGCAATGTTAGACCATCATTCAGCCAAATTTTAGTAACATGTATCTTTGATTGTGAATCAAAACATAATTGTTCGTTTATATGGTAAGAAAAAGTACTAAAATCAGTACTGGGCTAATATTCATTTTAATGTAATTAATTCTATTCGATTATTCAGTGAGTAATATTTTTTCTCTCATGTGGCCACACAGTAGGTAAGCTTGACATGAGTTTGGTTGCCGTGTAGTTGACGTGCAGTTCACGCGCAGCTAACGCGCAGTTCAAAGATTACGGAATACCCAATAACACTCAAACTTAAACTTAACTGCTACTGCACTGCAACTTCATCGGTGCGTCATGAAATTACGTGAATTAGCCCTCTGTACGTGATAAGTAACTCCGTAAATAGGTACTAACGTCCGCCTTCCTCTTCTCCCTCGGCCTTCTCCTTGGCTTGGCCTCCTCTCTTCTCCTTTAAAGAAGTGGTGAGCTCGTTGATGACAGTCACTGGATATAACTTGTATGGAGCAATGGCTTGCTTGGCGTCCAAGTTGCCTTGACGAACTGTAGGATTTCAATCAAACAAGAAAAATGCGTGTTTAGACCAGCGTCTTGAGATAAGTCCTTCGTGACTACATGCGCTAAGTGTTTTAAACGTGTGACGTGTGGCAAAAGAACATAACGAACTTGCCATAACTTACCAAACTCTTAAGTACGAGGGCGGGTCAATAAGTCCGTGACTTTTTGAATTTCTGACCTCTTTACTGAAAAAGCAACACTACTCCTGTCAACAGGCATCTGTCAGTTGACTCCTGTCAAAATTTGAACTTGCTGCGTCAGTTAGTTTGTGTTTGACAGCTATCTTTATCTGACTACCCAGTAATAAATGGAAGAAACTGAATTTCGTGTGCTTATTAAGCATTATTTTTTGCGAAAAAAAAACCATTACCGAGACCAAGGCTAAGCTTGATAAATACTATGGGGACTCTGCACCATCGATTTCAATGGTAAAAAAGTGGTTTACTGAATTTCGTTGTGGCCGTACAAGCACTGAAGATGCCGAACGTCCTTTTTTTTTTTTGGGTGGGAAATCATCAAATGACTTCTCCCGCTCTGGGTGGAGCGGGAGGGCGTGTCAGACTTTTACTGACTAAAACCCACCCGTGTTCCTTCAGTTGCCTGTGCCAGGGCCACGGTTTTCTCTGTGGAATAACCCGCGACCCTGAGGCGTCGGCCCTATCGGACCCCGTCACTTTGTGCTGACATCTCTTTGAGGCGCGCGTGGAACACAACGCGCCGTCGACCCGGGCCTGGTCCTTACCGGACGGCAAGCTACCCATTGCTCGCCGTCCGCAAGCCCGCGCCTACGGTGGCCGGGAATCTGCAGGCGACTCCCGACGCCCAGGGCGTCTCCTGCGGCGGCTAGTGGGGGCGTGAGGGCGCAAGGCTCTCTCCCTCACCCGCTCCGCCTCCTCCTTCGCGAGCATTACTGCTTCGCAGAAGGAGGTGACGGCTTGCCATTCCCTCTCGCTCCGTACCATGGCCTGGACCAGGGCCGGACGCGAGAGATCGCCGCCGCCAATCGCCTCCGCGAGGACACTGCGGTGCTCCGCCCAAGCTGGGCATACCTCCACCGTATGCTCCACCGTGTCCTCCGGGCGATCCACACAATGGTGACACCTGGGCGTTTCCTCCCGCCTTATGCGAAACAGGAACCTCCCGAAACAACCGTGTCCGGTGAGGACCTGTGTCAGGCGGAAGGTGAGGACGCCGTGGCGCCTCTCCAACCACTCCTCAAAGAGGGGACTTACCGCCGCTATTGTGGCGTGCCCAGCACTGGGTTGCGACAATCGCACCCTCCATGTCGCCATGAGATCCCGCCGGAGCTCTGTCCGCTGTACCGTGATTTGTCGCGGCAGCGGAGTTACACCCCGGCGTTTTGCCTCCTCGCGCCACTCCCATACGTGCGCGAGGGCTTTTGCCTCCAGATCCCATGGCGGCAATCCGGCAAGGAGGCTCGCCGCCTCGCATGAGACCGTGCGGTATCCCCGGACCAGCCGGATGGCCATGACCCTTTGGGACGCGTTCAACCTGCGGGCCGGTCGGCGCCGCAAAGAACGCGCCCACACCGGTGCCCCGTAAAGGGCCATGGACCGCACGACTCCCGCGTAGAGCATCCGGCAGGAGGCGTTTGGACCCCCTAGATTGGGCAGGAGCCGCCTCAAGGCAGCCCCAGCCCGCTCCAGTCTGGGAGCCAAACGTCGGAAGTGCTCCACGAAGTTCCACCGGCTGTCGAGGACGAGTCCCAGGTACTTCATCGTCGACTCGACACCGATGTGAACCCCTCCCGCCGTTATCTGGGAACCCGACAGTGGCGCGTTCCGAGGACCATGAAAACACATGGCCTCGGACTTGTGCAGGGCCACTTCGAGTCCCAACTGCCGGATCCTATCGACGATTGTCGCAACCCCGAGTGTCGCTTGTTCGGCCGCCTCCTGGTGCGACCTCCCCTGAGCCAGGACCAGCGTGTCGTCAGCGTAGCACACCACGCTGACGCCATTCGGGAGGTCGGCGCGCAGCACCCAGTCGTAACCGATATCCCACAGAAGCGGCCCCAGGACCGATCCCTGTGGGACACCGCACGACATCTCTCGCCGGTTCCACTCTCCCCGGTGACCGGGGTAGATGACGGCCCTGTCCGTCAAATAGGCCTCGACCACACGACAGAGGTAGGACGGCATCCGGTGATACCGCAATGCCTCCCTATGCCGAACGTCCTGGACGCCTAGTTGAGGTCTCTTCACCCGAAACAATCGAAAAAATTCACGATATGGTGTTGGCCGACCGAAGATTGAAAGTGCAAGAGATTGTGGAAGCCGTAGGGATCTCGCATGGCTCAGTGGTTTCAATTTTGAATGATCACTTGGGCATGAGAAAGCTTTCCGCAAGATGGGTGTCGCGTTTGCTCACAGTCGACCACAAACGCAATCGTGTAACAACTTCACAGGAAGGTTTGGCGTTGTTTAATCGCAATATGGAGGAGTTTTTGCGCCGTTTTGTAACCGTGGACGAAACATGGATCCATCACAACACACCAGAGACCAAACAACAGTCAAAACAGTGGGTTTCTAAGGGTGAATCGGCGCCAAAGAAGGCCAAGGTGGGTTTGTCAGCCAATAAAGTTATGGCGACTGTTTTTTGGGATGCACGCGGGATAATCCACATTGACTACCTTCAAAAGGGAAGAACAATCAATGGGGAATATTATGCCAACTTATTGGACCGATTCAATGACGATTTGAAAAAAAACCGACCTCATTTGGCCAAGAAAAAAGTTCGTTTCCACCAAGACAATGCAAGGGTGCACACATGTGCAATTGCCATGGCAAAAATCCATGAATTGGGATATGAATTGCTCCCTCATCCGCCCTATTCTCCAGATTTGGCTCCGAGTGACTACTTCTTGTTCCCAAACCTGAAGAAATGGCTTGGTGGAAAAAGATTTGACTCCAATAATGAAGTCATCTCGCAAACAAAGGCCTATTTTGAGGACCTCGACAAATCATATGTTTTGGAAGGGATAAAAAAATTGGAGAAGCGTTGGACAAAGTGTATAGAGCTCAAGGGAGACTACGTTGAAAAATAAAACATTTATTTATCAAAAAATCTGTGTTTTATTCCAAAAGTCACGGACTTATTGACCAGCCCTCGTACTATTTGAATCTACGTAGACTTTAAAATACTGTTAAGTCTAGGTCTTCCGGCCGCGAGATGGGTGGACGACATTGTTACAATCGCGGTAAGATCCTGCGGGGTATTGCGTAAAACACTAACAGTAACAATGGCTTTGATTTAATCAGTTCAACTACATTCATTGCGTTATTTACGTTTTTAAGCAGACTAATTCATCGAACATTTGAAGCAATGGATTAGCAATATCGTAGATATTGTGCGCAATTAAGTTGCTGGATGAGGCTGCCACGGGAAGATTGGAACTAGAAAAGAGAGGCCAATGCGCAGCTGTGGAGATGTGTCATCAAGTCAGGTTGTGGATGATTATAATGTCTTGATACATAACGATAAAATAATGAATTTGTCGGTAACACTTACCAAGTTTATCAATGAACTCTCCGGGACTAGCAGCCACAATGAGCACGGGACAGGACTCCGGTGGGACGAACTCCGGTTCAGGCTCTGGTTGTTCTTCTCCCTCTGAAATATAACAAGTGCTGGCATGGTTAAATGCAGGAAAACACTGGTGCTAGATAGCTTACTAATTCGTTTTTGGTTGCTTGCTCTACTCGCTTGTCGAAGGCGCTGCCCAATCGTAAGACACCGTAAAACGCTCAGTTTTTTTACGTGAACTTTCAGTACATATAACAAGCCAGAAAAAAAATCTGTGTACTGACAAATGTTCAAAGAAAATACTTTAATAAAAAAATACTAGCTGACCGCGCAAACGTTGTTTTGTCATTTCAATGAAAAAAAACTAGCAATATCCATAGAAAAAATACATGTTAGCCGATTCTCAGACCTACCCGATATGCACACTAAATTTCATACAAACATTGCGACACGAGAATTTTACATATTAATGTAAAATTAACGTCTGCGCGGTCAGCTAGTATTTTATTAAAATTCGATCGTATTATGTCACCATGTATAAATACGATGGACAAACAAAAGGACCCCTATCACCCGATTTCGGCTTGGCGTCACCCAATGTAAAATTTCTACATCAATGTCTGTAATTTTTAAGGTGTACATAATAAAGAGTATTCTATTCTATTCTATGTTCAGTTTATTTAAATACAGGGTGGCCACCCTAATAACATTTGTTATGAGATATTAAACATAAGTGGCGTTATCACAAATTATTTAAAACAACTGGATCACAAAGTGAAATGTTTTCTTGTTTTCGAACTCGTGTCAAATTAAAGATAGCTTCAACCTATGAACTCTACCAGAACAGACATCAGAAGAACCTACAAGGGGACCCGAAATCGTTCTGGAACTTTATTGGGAGCAAGCAGTCTAGGCGAAATATACCCAAAGTCACTAAGGACGGCTTATTGTGTGTGAATGTGCAAAGTGTTTCGCCTCGTATTTCCACTCGGTGTATAGCGAAAAGCGGCCGGTGCTGGACCCGGTAGCTGCGGAGCGTGCGGGTGGCGAGGCGGCGGGAGCGGCGCGCGTGCATGTTGACCGCCTAAGCTCGCGAGACCTGCGCGCAGCGCTCGTGCGTCTCAAGCCTTACGCTCGGTAGGTCCTAAAGGCATACGACCTTACATTGTCAAAGATTGTCGTATGGTTTTTGAGGAGCCCTTGTTGAACATTTTCAGCTTGTGTTTGCGGGAGGGTCACTACCCGGACGAATGGAAGATCACCCGTGTTATCCCAGTCCCGAAAGGGGGTGGCGGGACGGACGTGAGTGCAGACCGGTGGCGGTGCTGTCGGCGTTCGCTCAGGTATTTGAAACTGTGTTGCATCAAAGTATCTATACACAAGTGAGCTCGCAACTGTCAGACGCTCAACACGGCTTTCGGCCGGGTCGCAGTACGGGGGGTAACTTGTTGTCATTTGTGAACTACCTGTAGCCCGTCATTGATGCTGAAGGGCAGCTGGATGTGGCGTATTTTGACTTCCGAAAAGCTTTTGACACCGTGGATAACGACGTACTTTTGTGCAAACTCTCTGCTTTGTTATTCACACCGCACTTGCTCAAGTTCTTTGCTAGTTATCTTGGCGAGCGCCGACAGTACGTTGGGTTTGCGGGACATGAATTCAGACCATATTACAAGTTCTCCGGGGCACAGATAATATAAAACTACGTACATATACCCAATCCCATACAACGAAATGACACCTCCCTAAGTCTAGCTATTGAGCTGGCAATTTTAATTCGTCCAAATTTTCAGTAGATGGCAGCTTCAACGACTCACTTATTGTCAGATAATGTATTTTTACAACGCCAGCTAGGAGTCGACCTACTTCTAAAACGTTTCGTGCAATCCTTTTTAGATAAAGTTTAATAGTTCCGGGTTCAGTAAGGCATGTTTAATAGATTTCTTTTATATTTATATGTAAAGTAATAGATAATAAAAAATGTTTCATTAGATTTAGTAACGATAAAGGGGTACGTTGATGACAGGACTAATTGAGTAAAACGCCATCTATTGTAAAGAGCTCTTTGCAGAGCTCTAAACAAAATGATTAACAGGTGTCAACTTTTATCATTATACCCTGTACGAATTGAAGAGACAGGCTTCATTTATGTTTTTTGTTGAAATTATGTGCATAATTAGTGTAAAATCAGCATTAAACAAGGAAGTTCTGGTTTTTACTAATCTTATTTCACCCAAAATTCTGCCGTTTATCTCTTTCTAATGACTTAATTTCATAATGGTTATCTATGCTGCCATCTATGATTTTTTTTCAAGACTAATTATATTTTTTTAGAGTTGAGACCCCATGTCCGTGGTAAGTCATGGGAGTAATATTGGACCTTTGGAATTCATTTGAATAATTAATGATCTGCCAGCAGTCGTGAAAGAAGCGGTGTGTCTACTGTTTGCAGATGCCTTATTAAATTATTCCTAAACGTTGAGGACACTGCCGGCTGTAATCGGCTCCAGCCTGACAATGTAGTCCAATGTAGCAAATCCAACAAGCTGTATTTTAATATTATAAAGTGTTGCGTGATAAGCTACAGCAGCGCACGTGCTCCATTACAGCATCATAACGAAATGGACATTTATGCCGCTCGTCTCACATGTACGAGACCTGGGAGTACAGACGGTGTCTCAAATGTCATTTCGCGCACATAGTGGAGATTTACGGCAGGGCTGTCAGAAATCTCGGTTTTATCTTGAGACATTGTAAGGATTTTACCGATAGTGCAGCTGTTATAGTTTTATATAATGCACTTGTGAGGAGTCATTTAGAAACAAATACAATCATTTGGAATCCACATGAAGGGAAAAAAATCAAACAAATTTACAAGATTTCTTTACCGCAAACATTACGGGGGTTTAACCCTTTTATCCCGTAATGTACCCGAGTCTGTTCGTCCTGGGCATGGTCAGATACACCAAGCTGGCAGTCAGAAGGGACGTCGCGCTGGTCAATTACGCTCGGCTTCGGAGGTGCTGGCGGTGCTGCGGCTGCGCGCCCCGCCCCGCTCTCTTAGACGTGCCAGCGGCTAGGACTAACCTACTCAAGTTTACCCCTATGTCACGAGCCGCACGTATTATTAATGTGGTTACGGTGTCCTGCCTGCCGAAATTCATATGGCACAAATCATAATTGAGGGAGGTCTAATGCATTAAACATAGTACATAATTTTTTTATAATTGGTAACTAATAATTATGATCGCGGCGGGCTGATTTCGCCAGTGGAAAAGAGCGCGATGGGCACAGATCTTATACGTAGTTTATGTTGTGATCGCATTCGGTTTCATTTTGTGAAATTAGCCCTAAGACATTTTGACTTATAACATCGCCTTGGATACGTCTGTAAAGGTGTTATAATTGTAATTTAAATAAATAAATATTATTATGAATGAAAGTGGCTTTTCGTATCTGCCAGTGACAGGGTTGTTCTTCTGTTTTTGCGGTTGTCACCTTTTTATAGATTATTTATCCCGGAAGGTTTATGTGTAGCATAATAATAAACTAAAATAATCATAATAAAGAAATCTGTTTTATCGAGTCGTAAAAACAGTGCCAAGCAGTGGAGGATCGATCGTTTTTTAAATACATACATAAATGAGGTACCCACCGCCTCCTTCCTCGTCATCACCGGCGTCTCCGGCACTCTCACCAGCCATCTCGTCCCTCAGGCGCTGTAGTCGTAGCTCATCACCTGCATGATTACAATATTATTAAATGGCTAGCTGACTCGACATATTATAAGTTGTCGTGGCAAAACTACAATCAGTCAAACAAAAATCCCATTGAAAAATTACTTTTTTTTGTTTTTACAATTTTCCGTGCCACATAATGTTTTTTTTTGCTTAAAAAAATTATAATGAGGAAAATACTGTTTCTAAGTCCAGAAAATCTTTGTCAAGTCATATTATACAGATATTTATGTAGTTAAAAATGTATTTTGCATGTTGTGGCAACCATTGTCAATTATTGTTTACACATATAACCAATTGTAACGACAGTTATATTAGACAAAAATAACAAGACAGGTTAGCAATATGTCTGAAACAACGTCAATTTATACATGGATGATACATGTTTAAAAAAAACAGTTTTTTGACAAAAGTATTCACTAGACTTTTTTGCTATAAGTATAATTATATAGGACTTGTCAAAAACAAATATCAAAGCTTGTGTGCATACAGTGTACACCCATTTAGCGCGGGGTTAGGCCGATTTATACTTTAAATATAATAATATAAGGAGTTAAAAATAGTCAGTTAGTATGTAGGCGATAATCTACGGAACTACTGATCTTCTGACTCTTCTTCTGACTGTAACTTCCCACATCATCCCACATGTCATCAATCACTCACCCTTCTTAATCCTCTGCGGCGTGAGCAGCCCCCGCGCCAGCGCGGGCGCCGCGTCGAAGGCGACCACCCTCCCCCCCGCCGACATCCACAGCCCGAGCTGGTGGTAGTCGCCCACCAGCAGGGAGATGCTGGCGGGCTTCGTGGTGTCGTACCACATCTTGAAGAGGTAGTCCTTCATTTCTGTGTAAAAGAACAGACATCAGGCAAAACATGTCAAGTCTTAAATAAGTTGCAAAACATTGTTTCAGCAACATGTTGCTAGAAACATTTCCACAGTTGGAGTGTGATACTAATAATAATAACTGTCAACGGTTAATGACCTACTAGCGGAAAGCCGCGACCAACACCTTAGGAGCCTCTCATTCCGCGGCTGGGTCAAAGGGGTATCAAAATGATATAAAGGGTGTGGCGGCATCTACACCGCCACATGCGAACTAACGCATCAATCCTGCATCGCGCAAGCAGAGTTTACCGCGCAGATAGCATATATACAACTTCCCGACAACAATCATCGGGCAGTTGCCCACCAGATACGACATCCATCTGGTCGGAGGATCGTCCCTTTTCCAAGAGTATGAGTGAACTTTACACCCTGTTCCTCATATCTCTTCAAGGGACTATTGTGCTGTGACAGCTATCTGTCACAGCACCAAATGTTAATTTTTTTTGTACACAATGAATACAGAGAATTACATAAACGTGTCTAGTACACTCCAATACACAGCAATGTACGATCAACAGCACACAAGCAGAACCTCGAAAACAGACTCATCTTTAAAAAAATATACGTGCGGTGGACTGTGTCACAAATAAATTGATTCGAATTTAAAGACTCACGTTTGAATTCCACTTTTTCCTCTTCCTCGCCTTCTCCCAAGCCTTCTTTTCCACCGCCACCGCCTTCACCTTCCTGAGAACCACATGACATAACATCACGTCTGCATTCACTGAAGAAGTAGGCAGAGGTAGACGGGCAAGTAAAGCATCAAACAAGGTATTTGGTATACAAGCAGACACCTTGCAGCTATAGTTTTAAACAATTTTGTAAGCGTGCTGAGTAGGCAATGAGGGTTGGCGCCACTTTGACATGAGGTTTTCCATTTCAGCAACGAATATAAAATATATGATGACGTCCATCATTCGTTTTATTTATTCGTTCATCATTCACTCATCACGACTAAAGAAAATGCACTCTTTAATACTTGATGTCTCAGTGCTGCCACCAAGTGAACGTCATTTCAGAAAACCCTCAGTCTTTTACGTCATTTTCATACCAACTCCACCATTTCGTCAATTACGTTTGAGTTCTACGTGATATAGGGCAAGCCTATTGTCATGAACTGGGCACAAATTCAGACTCCTGACTAATAAGCTGCGAACTTTCTGATGGAAAAACAAACACCACTTTAGATCTCAGAGATCGATACCAGAGGGCCTAGACAAAGTAACATGCGTAACATTCGATTAGCGATGACGCTAGTAGCAAAGGCAAAAAAAAACTGGAGTTGACAAAAGCTATAGACACGCCACGTGATCATAGGTCATTGCGTAATATCATAGTGAAGCGATAGCTACTGTAGAAACAAAATCGCTCCGAAGCGAATGTCATTTATCTGTGCCCTCAGGGTTAAGTTGTTTTTTAATTGTCCCAACATGTCAGTGATTTTAACTTTTTTGATTAGAAAAACTGTTTTTAGGATTTCATACCTCAAAAGAAAGAACGGAACTCTTATAGGATCACTTCGTTGTCCGTCCGTCTGTCCGTCTGTCAAGATCCTTTTTCTCAAGAATTCGAGGAGGTATCAAGTTGAAAGTAATATCAAATACGTAGGTTTACAGTTCCATGGAGCTCTCAAAAACATCAAGCTTCTAAAGTCACCCCAATCAAAAAGTTTCGCTCACTCGCAAGTAATTTTGCGATTACAAACTTATATTTGCAGTTGGAGAACTGACTATGCCATAGATTTATGGGAGAATAATATATTTTTCAACTACAATGTTATGTTTGTTCTTGGGACAAATTCATTCCAACTACGAAAACCTTCATTTTGCGTGGCACGCATTTGGCAGGTTTTTTTTTCAAAGACCTGATAACTCAGAAACATGTCCGTAATAATGCGAGCTAAATATAAGGATTTTTGCAAAAAAAAATAGGGCGTTTGCAAAATTGGACGTTCCCGCTGCTGGGACACAGGCCTTCTTTCTGCGAGAAGGAGTGGCTTTGTCATAATAATTATCCAAAAAAACTCACCCCGGGCTCCTCATCCGGCAATCGCAAAGGCAGTCGCATGGGCTCGTCCAGCTCGATAGAGAAGGTGTTGGCACCCATCTCGAACTTCTCCGAGAGGTCATCTATGGTGAGCTCCTTGCGACCGGTCTTCTTTAAGTGGTTCAAGTAGTAGTCTCCTCCGGCGTCTGTGGGTATACAGTTACGAGTAATTAATATTAGTATTTATATATCTCGACTTTGCTCGGGCTGCTTTATCGGGCTGGCCATGTTTGTCGAAGGCCAGATGGCAGGTGGAGCAGACGAGTTCTGGAGTGAAGACCGCGTATCGGCGATTGTATTAGACCGAAGATCTATAGACGGTGTGTGGGACAGACTGGATGCTGCTGATTACTTGGTCTCGAATACTTTGAAGTAATGGCGAAAATATGTCAGTTTGTTCTTGTTTTTTTAAGGAGCAACGTATTGACGTGAGTTTTCTCATGCAGATAGTTGGAGAGTGACAGCGCAATAGTCTACTTTTGCAGGAAAATGCACGGTTCCTGTAGAATCACTTCAAGAGTAAAGCCGCAGATAAAAGTATCAATAATAATATTTTAACTAATAAAAAAGCTGAAGAACTTGAAAAAATATTTTAACATTTATCTCTGTGTATTTAATTAAATTATGAAATTATTTAATTATTTATTTATTTCGCAACATTTTGTGCTATGACAGTTATTTCCTTTATTTCATGTTGATACATATTGATTACCAATTTTTTTTAATGAATGAATGAATGAATCAAATGCACCGACCCCAGCGTGGTTTGACCAGACTCGATTAATCGAATGAACCCCAAGATTTGCACTAGTCCCTGAAGCCTCATGTTTCATGGTGCTACAAAGTCAAAATCAAAAGTCATTTATTCAAACTAGGCTGAGAGTCAGCACTTTTCGAACGTCAAAATTACATAAGACAGTCCCCCAAAACGCCCGCCCTTCACCACTCCCTAGTGCTTTAGCTGGGAAGAAGAAGTGGCGCAACAAACTCCCCAGCAGCACAGCTGTCTGTTTAAGCGAAGTAAATATGCGAGTACATTTTGGCACACTAGTATTCAAAAGATTCTCAGCTTTAGACGGGGACGAATTTAAGGAGCAAGTCGTAGTTATAGGTAGTGTAGTGTTTTATATTGGCAAAAAACTCATTAAAAGCCTCAGCTACATCAGCTGCCTTATTAACTAATTTGTTATCCACCATAATTTCAAGTTGATTTTCTTGTTTAACCGACGTACCCGTTTCATTGTTAATAATTTTCCAAGTGGTTTTTACTTTATTATTGGATTTTTTAATTGAATCGCTTAAAAAATTTGATTTAGCAAAAACGCACTCTTTTTAAATAATTTGAATATATTTTTACACACTCTAGGAAAGGAGTATCAAACCTGTATTTTTTCAAACCATATAACTCGTATAGTGTCGCTCTACTTTTATAAATACCTGGAGTAGCCCATTGGTTGAAGCCAACGGAGGTGCCATTAATGTTAATGGTTTTTGTCTTGAAAATAGATTGGTATTCTTTCTGCACAACATTGCATAAGATTTTCGTGTTCTACTAACGATGGTGTAATTCTATGAGCTATATTATTTTTAAACTTGTTACAACGACTAGCTGTATATGGCCTGCATTCAAGTTTATGCGGCTTTTTAGGTAATGACATCGGGAACCTAGCTAATAAACCACAGTGGTCGGACGTTAAGTCACTTAACACAAATTTATTTTTGGCATCACAATTTGTAAATATATTATCAAGACAAGTTGATGAAGATGCCGTGATCCTAGTTGGTTCAAAAAACAAGTTAATTAAATTATAAGACCTAAACAGATTGAGAAGTCTAATACTTAATGGAGTAATAACTAAAATATTAATATTAAAATCTCCACATAGAATTATACTCTTATTACTTGTTTTTAACCTATTGAGAGAATCCTCCATTACCGATTCAAAACTAATAAAATCACCAGATGGGGGTCGATAAACGCAAATTATATAGTATCGCTCGAGTTCAACACAAGACAACTCAAAAGTGCGCTCAATAGAGAGATTAACTAAATCTATTGCCAGACCATTGCATATCAAGGAATAGACCGGGGGGCACTGTAATGGTAGGGAAGACGTGCCCTTAGGATAGGATTAGGAGTATGAGAGCCAATCGAGTAATGCACCCTAAAATTAGCATTGGGCTAGTGGAGGGTGGGGGGTAATATTTATCTATGGGAGGGCATCTTTTAACGACGTCGCAGCCGGTCGCTGCTGCTATGCTGTGTTGTTCCAATATCTTCATCTGAGGTCTCGCTACTATCCGTTTCCGGTTTCCTGTATATCTCGCTAGCAGCCTTTATGACCTTATCTCGTTCTTCAGCCGTGTCCAACCAGAAGTTGATTTCCTTGTCGAAGTAAGTCATGTCTTGTTTCAAGTTGTCATTCCAAGTGTAAATAGGTCGGCCGACTTTTTTGGATTTTGCCTTGTACTGCATTGCTGCATGTAGTAGGTGTGTTTTCATCGTCTGTGGACATTTGAGAGATAACACATCCTATGATTCTTGATGCGTTTGGTTACGGTTTTTCCGTTTAAAATTTCATGCTTTTTCTTTTGTCTTGGTTTATTTTTAGCGTGGTTAATCAGGTCTCTCATGATAACTCTTTCGTATTTTCTCAGTCTTGACCTGTTGGCTTTGGTGAGTGCCGATACTTTCAGTCCGTGTATCATACAAGGTACGATCACCATTTGATACATAAGTCTAGCTAACTACCAGTCCATCTTTGAGTTTTTGTGCTCTATCTGCTTAATGCAGATGTATGTACTGGTGATTTGTAATACAGGCATTTAACGCCTAACTCAGACACCAGCTCCTCACATTGCTAATAAAAAGGGAAAAAAAACCCAAATAATATCTGAAACCTAGAATAAGTTTGTAACTGTGAGGAGAAATAA
This sequence comes from Dasypolia templi, assembly GCA_963555695.1. Classification (NCBI taxonomy): domain Eukaryota; kingdom Metazoa; phylum Arthropoda; class Insecta; order Lepidoptera; family Noctuidae; genus Dasypolia; species Dasypolia templi. The sequence continues at coordinate 13,538,254 of OY743165.1, forward strand.
ACAACTTATTATTATTATGTATGTATGGGCCTAGATATTTCCTTTCCTCGACTGTAGGTAAATTGACTCCATTAATGGTAACGTAGGTCGTTTTCTGTGAAGCTGTGGGGTCCCTTATTAGTATTTTTGTGTTTGTTACGTTTATTTGGAGGCTGACACTAGACAATAAGGGTTTAATATGGTAAATGATACCTTCAAGCCTTTCTAGGTCTTCTGTAATGAAGATAAGATCGTCCGCAAATGATAATACCAGTGGGAGACAGATTTCCTGATCTTGGTCCAATTTTATTAATTGCGTTTCATCCTCAAGGGTTCTAAGGACATCATCTATAACCAGTGTAAACAGGCGAGGGGATAGAGGGCAACCTTGTTTGACTCCCTTTCCCTTGATAATCCAGTTGCTTGGGCCGCTTCTTTTAGTACTCCCATTATAGTCCTCCAAGGTATTTCGATATTTGCTTCCGTTGATTTTATTCCTATATTTCCTAGTTTTTTGGTTTTGCATTCTTGGTATTTTGTTGTGGTGGATTTGCTATTGAGAACGGCGTAATGGCATTGTTTATGTTTAAAATCCTTGGCCTGCAGTACTTTTCCCTTCGCGCTTTGCGCTAGCCCTTATTGATTACCAAATTTTTTTTTTAACATAATAAGTTTTTATATGTGACTTATCGACATCAGGAACTCTTAAGAGAAGAACATCCTCAATATGCGTGCCGTGTTCAGAAGTAATCAAAAAAAATAAAATCAAAAGTCAATTATTCAAATTATGCTAAGAGTCAGCACTTTTCGAACGACAAAATTACATAAGAAAGGAAATCGGGTGGACAAAGTCGCGGGCAGAAACTATAGGACTACCAGGATCTGATGGCAAAAAGGTCAAAAAGAAATTGACGCTAGCAATACTGGGAAAATTGGAGTAAAACTTCTTAAAGGAAATTTGAAGTTTGGCTTCAAATTTCCTTTAAAAAGTTTTACTTCAAAAACAATTCCTCGAAATTTCAGTTAAGAGATGACATTTTTTTTGTTGCCATATGAAAATCTCTATTTTCAAAACTTTTTTTTTTCATCAGATCCTGGTAGACCTATAGTGATACAATACAATTGACAAGCTTCGGTAAAATAAAAACAAGAACCAGCGGGGTTACATAGTAGGTAACCATGTTTTTCTGTGAGCACATTTTTCCGTATTCCAGCTAACGGATCATGTCAAAGCTTAACAATGTGTTGTGGTGTGGTGTTACTTTACTAATTCGATTGATGTTTAATGGGTAAGAAGAAGGGAAAGTTCTCATTAAGTACATAATTTTAACATTTCCACCTACGTCTACGAAGTGCGCTTTTGGATTATATATTTTATTATGATTATGATGTGTATGACTAACGACTACTGTCATTGGTGTAATTTCATGATGTATTTATGCATGTACTACAAACATTTGCACGACTGTTAAGTCGAATATAGTGAGACTAAAGTTATTCTACCATGATAATATGTAAGTACCTATATTCGTGCAAATAAATAAATTTCATTTCTTTTCATATCGTCGAAGTCCATAAAATGCATGAAAATACGTGCACGATATAATTTTATGACTGACGGAAATTTACAAGCGTCTTAATATATTTCTATACATTTTGCTTTCCTGTGTTATCGTGATGTTCTGGAAAACAATAAATTATAAAGTATTGAGTAAGCTTTAGCTATATACGCACCTAGGATGTTGAACATGTGATCCTGGTGCATGTGTGGTGGAGGCACGGACTCCGATGCAGCTGCGAATGCTGCGGCTGCCGCCAGCCCGAGGGTACGACCCGCCATGTCATCTTCCTGTATGTAGTGACGTTAAAGCATTACCAGTTACTGATCTAAGGCGAACACAAGTAAAAACAATCTAGTAATTTACACAAGAAACATGATCATAGGCTCTTCCAAAAGTTTCTTAGGGATGATGACTAATATTAGAAATGCTAGTGCAAATAATGTAATTTCAAGGAAAGCATAGTAAAATGAGAGCAGTGGTGGCCCAGTCGAAACGGCCGCGACTTACGAGTTGTAGGTCGTAGGTTCGAACCCAGACAGGCGCTTTACTTTGTGTAAGTTATTTCATCACCACTGCTCTTAAAACGCGTTGAAAACGGTGAAGGGACACATCGGCATGTCTTAGAACCAAAAATTCGAAGACATGTGACCTCTACCAACCCGCACTGGGCCCAAGTGGTGGATTACGGTACAATCCCCCTCACAGAGAGAAGGCCTGTGCCCCAGCAGTGGGAACATAATAGGCTGATTATGCATAATAAAATGAGATACCTAATCGAAAAAATCTGTATAATCGATGGAAATTTGAAGAAGCTACATGCTTTAAAAGTTTTTAGAGGGGATTCTTCCCGGCCTTGTGGCGAGGTACCGACAATATATGGCGCTAGTGCGAAGTTACATAGTCGTGAAGCCACTTCTATTCTGATAATGCTGTGCATTTTCGGTAGTGCTGTCTTTGTCTAACAGTTATTTTCAAAACATTTAAAACCGGGCATGTTTTTGAGCTTTGTATTTTTATCATATTTATTGTTTGCACTAATAGAAACGAATCTTTGTTTTTTTTGTAAAAAAAAAAATTCACCATACCTATTTCAATTTAATAATTTTACCCAAACCATAATTGTTAGAAAAAGTGGTGAAATATTTACTAGATACCTTAAAAAATACTGTCATTGATAAGCAGAATACGTAAGAATGTGTTACTAATTCCTTTAACAAGATTACGTAAGACAGATTCTCGACTTAAATAGGGATCATCGAACTAAAGTTTACTCGAAACTGTAGGTAGGAGCGGACAGAGACAATCACATGACGTGACACTTGAACTTCGAAAACCGACCGACTGCTACGAAATAAAGACACTTCCAAAGTCAAATTGTAACCACATACGTGTGGTTGGCCGTACGATAGCCACATCTAGAAATGCCTCGCTATTGAAAATTGACCGCATTCTTAAAACAAAACATAGTATTCCGAGTTTTCAAATTTTAACCTTCGAGAAAATTGCCTTGTGGGTCTCGCATAACATAATTGTATTTCTGTCTTTATTCCGATTGTTAACAGAAATGACAGCATGCCCTAAAAATGCGATAAATCACCTAAAGTCCCCGTCACGAGAAGCTATAAATTTTGTAAACACACATTCAGGGGTTCGCAACCTTTGGGTAAAATAAAATAAAAACAGTTTTGTACTGTTTTTTTTTTTACAGGTATACAATTATATTAACACACACATCTAATCACTGTCTTCAGACGATTCTGAATATTCTGTTTCAGAATCAGTTACATGGATAACAAAACTGTCTACCGTGCTATCTATCCTTTCAACAATTTTGCCCTAAAAGTTATTTTCTTCCTTGATGACGTGCTCCACACAACGCTTTTCGTACCTTTCAACAGTAGTCTGCTGCAGTCCTTGTTGCAGCAACGACTTCACCTCCTCAAATTTAAAATTTGTGCTGTGGCGAGCAACATATCCCTTAACATCGGCCCAAACAAGCTCAATTGTTTTAAGCTCGCAATGATAAGGAGGAAGCCTTAAGACTTCCACCTTATATTTTTTTGCGAGCCATCCACTGCATAAATTTTAAAATTATCTTTAATGATTTTTCTCCACAGCATTTTCTCCAAGTTTAGGTAGCGCCGTTTCAAACCATTGTTCGAAATGTGTAGCGTCCATTGACTCATGGTAATCTCCTGTCTTCTTATGTTCAAATATATTTTCGCCTCCATCTACAAAACCATTTTGATTTCCTATGTGTGTGATGATTAATCGTCTACCCTTTGGTGTTGTGTTGCGGGCACCAATACTAAGCCCTACTAGGAAAGCCTGCTTCTTGCTTTTATTTCCTTGTCTACCCAAGTTTTGTTTACAGTGTGTCCTGTTAATGAAAATAATACCGTCATTAACTCAATCAAGTCACTATAATTATATAAAACAACATATTATAGTATATATTGTATTATAAAAATAAATGTATAAGAGTTATTGTTAGAGACTAACCTGCATTCACCCATGTCTCATTCATGTAGTATATCTGTCGCTTTTGCTGTCTGTATTCTTTGAGTTTTCTCAAGTATGTTCGCAGCCATCTATCCATGAGCACATTATTTCTCTGTCGTTTTATATATGTAATATGCAAATTCTTCATTAGCCGCCTGAGAGTTATTCAATTCAAGTAGTAATTCAACATAATCATTGATTGCCTGAAGAACTTTTGGTATTGTAGGCAATTCACCTCTTAAAAAGAAACTGTTAATTTATTTCCTGATCACACTTTTATCAAAGTCATCAATCTTTGCAAAATACTTAGGTCTCACTTTAGTTTTAACTGGTGACTTTATTCCCTCATCGGATTTGTACTCTCTTAAAATATTATACGCAGACGCTATGCCAATTCCAAGAATATTTGCCGTTTTTTAGTAATTTCTGTTTTGTACGGATATTGATCAGACGGCCAAGTTTCTTTCACAGACTTATATTATACGTTAATAACCATGTTTTTTTCATTAACCGTAAAGCTCGTTACCTGTTATAAATATTATACTAATGTACATATAAAAAAATTATACACTCGAAAAACCGTTACTCTCTTTTTGACGCAATCATTCAAATAAGCACATACATTTTGACGGTTTTTTCGTGGCGAATTAATTTCCTTGGACGTACTGGGTCCTGGATCCATTATAGGTAGTAAAAAGCTAACAATTCCTGATACAATAATTAACAATAACAAACAATATAACCTAATCCGCGAAAACACCACAAACAAACAGACGCATTCGAAACTCGAATGACAGCAGAGACAGCGTCAGCGTGAACTTACTTCAAAATCGTGGACCAAATGTTTACGTTCCATGAATTAGATGCGTTCTAGTACCACAAAACATTAGACGACAGCGCTTTATTTATAAAATATAACCCGATCAAGTGAAATTGCTCATTAGGTTCGTATAACACGTATGTTACTTTGAGTTCATTGAATTTGGGATTATTTGTTGTTGATTAAATTGTCGCTACGTAACTTGGTAGAAGTTCTTTATTTTACAAAAATTATAGCTTCTCGTGACGGGGACCTCTCAGCGGTCGAGAAACTCTCCTCGCGTGAACAAGGCTAGAAGGAATGAGTAACTTATTACTGACAAATTCTCCTAAAATATTATTACTTACATTGATGCCACACTTCTCAGCCGCCTTGCCGATGGCCGCGTTCTCACCGCGGGGTCCCATCATGATGGCGGCCGTACCCTTGTTGATCCATTCGTATTGCTTGCTCTGAGGACAACAAATTAATAAGTCATCAATGTTGATGTCGTATTATTTTCCGTCAGGTAACGAATTATTCCGTGGTCCTGGCTGTACTTTCTAGATCTTTGTAGAGAGTCGTTATGGAGTAGTCAGAAGACCAAGTATGTCAATCAGTCTTACCAAGGGGTATCGTGTCACCCAGTAACTGGGCTGTGAAGGTCAGATAGGCAGTCGCTCCATGCAAAATACTGGTTAGACTGGAAGCTGACCCCAACATTGTTGGGAATAGGTAGCAGATACGTATTTAAAAAGCAAGAACTTTTGCACCTCAGGATTTCAATGGTACGAGTACAGCGGCGCTCATAAGTCCTGTAGCAATCACACAAAGCAAAAGATTGACTCTTTAGTTTCGATTACGACCTTCTTCTATAAGTTGTTTCTATACTAAAGACACGCACACACACTCACTTTGTCTGTAATTGATAGTAGTAGTTCATAATTTGAAGTAACTAAACCGTGCTAGCTTGGCTTGGCGTGCTAAGGCGTGCTAGCTTAGTCGTTACCGTGCTCGCGTAGGAGCGATTATGGCGAGCCGTGGTGGGTTCGAATCTCACCTGCGGGTTTACTTGATGTTATTTACAATTAATTACAGTTTTTGATAAATTACGTTTTTAATATCACTTGTAATGAATAGTTTTTGTTGATTTGAATAAAATTACTTGTAGTAGTTCGATAATCATTCGTTGTTTGTGTCGTTCATCTTGTTTACATAATACATTACCAGTTACAGTTACCTCTAGCTTAGTCTCGGGCGCGCCTATGTCCGGGTTGAGCTTGGTCGCGGTGATGGCGACGGGCGAGATGTTGAAGCTGTCATCACTGCCGGGCGCCAGGTTGCTGAGCAGGACGTCGCCCAGCTCGCTCACGCTGCCCTTGATGCGCACCAGGCAAGCCGTGGCGCGGGGCTCGGTTGAGGGCAGACCTGTGAAGACATACATTATTGGTTTCTGTGCCAATAAGTGCTAACGGGGCTGCTTCTGTGTCTGCATGTTTGGCAGTCTACCTTCCTGACTGGCCTTCTTTATACACTCATGCTTTGTTTTTAAACTTATTGTTTTATTTAGGGTTGTTGTCTTTAATACTAATTTTATAAAATTAAATATCGAAAAAATAAACATAAAATATATTTGAATAATAATCATCTGCACTACGCTTCCATAATGCCGCATACACACATCACGCACACTATAAATAAATTAATTATTATTCAGAAAATGACTTCCCAAAGAACCATGTGCAAAATGCCTTCTCACAAGATTGAATCTCGAAATACGGCTTGAGATCTCGAATCTCGGGAATCAAGATTTCATTCTTTAGATGTGTCCCAGCACTGGGAGCATTAAATGCAGTATACTATAACGTACATCGTCGAAGGAGCATGGTGGCCATATTGGCAAAGGCCGCCGCGACTAACGAGTTGTAGGTTCGAACTCTGACAGGCGCTTTGTGTAAATTATTTCATCATCACCACTGCTCCCAAAACGGCGAGGAAACCATCATGTCCTAGAACTAAAACTTCGAAGACATCCACCAATCCGCACAGAGCCCTTGTGGTTGATTACGGCTCACTCTCTCTCACAGAGAGGAGGTTTGTGTCCGAGTGTGGCAGTGGGAATATTGTGTGCTACACGTTGTCAATCCACATTATGCTTAAGTTTTGTTCTCACCGTTCTCATCGCAGCCATGAGGATCGAAGACGAAGTAGTGTCCCCCATGCTTCCAGATGGCGACGGAGGCCCCCCGCGCGGTGAGCACGCCGTGCGTGTGCTCCTTGAAGAACTGCCGCAGGACTGTCTTGAGGGGGGGCGCGCCGGAACCTGCCTCGGAGTTCAGGGTGCCTGAGGGGGAGGAAGTCATTTTGTTAAAATACACGAATACACGTTTAATTTAAGGGAAATATTGATCTTCTAAAACTTATTAACCGACAAATTCAAAGCATTTATTTCAAATAGGCCCATATAAAGGCACTTTTGAACGTCAAAATTTACATTAAAAATAGAACTGATTCTAGGCGCCACTTCCAAAAAGTAGTTTCGTATGGAGAAGAAGTGGCAAGAAACTCCACCGTTACTCTTTTAAAGTGTTTTACAATATTTTGTATACATTAATTATATTTCTATAAGTGAAGACGATGCACCAAGAATAAAAATACTATACCACAATTGGTACAAAAAAAATTGTGTAGTAAAGTAAAAATAACAAATTATACAATACAATAAGCAATACATTCCATGTGGGTGTACTATAGGTACACCTCTGCCCAACCCTTCGGGGAAACAAAGCGTGATGTTATGTTTTTTAATAAGCAAATAGTATGATTTTGTCTAGCCTCTAGATTGTCCTATGGAGCAGGACCAGCATGTTTCCAAGCATTCTTATCAAGGATATAATCTTCTAATTTGTAATATGCTTGTTTACAAAGTGTTTTTTTAACATGAGTTTTAAACTTTCTTTCATATAATTGCAATATTTCACAAGGTATTTTGTTGTAATATTTAACACAGCACCCCATAAAAGATGTATGTACTATCGAGGACACCCACGCATGACCCTTTTCAAAACATTTTCGGCTGCACGTTGAAATCGTAGGTTATCCCGCCCTTTTTCTGTTTGACCAATGAATGAAGGGTGACCGAATGTTAATTGTTTTTGTTTGACCAATGATGAAGAATGTCTCTTAGGACCCTTTTTTATGGTGATTGTTTTTGTTTGATTTAAGAATAAAAGATGTATTTTTTTCTTAAACGTTACCCCCCCCGACCCTTGCTCGACGAAGTGCCAGCCCGCGCCGTAGCTGAGCCTGTAGCTTTAAATTCCCCGATTAATAATAATCAACATAACTTGATCCAGCCTGTCCCATCTTGCTGTCCTCCCGTCAGCGACGCCCTAAGCCGAGGTCCGTACCCCACAGGGGGTGCCCTTAGCGAGCGTTCGCTTAATAATATAAGTAGTTTTACGCCCCTGGCTGGAGGCTTTGAGTCCGCTTAAGGCAGCCACAGGATAGTCCGGTTAAGTAGTCACGACCTCTCAAGGTCAAATACGAGATGCCATACACAAAAAAAAAAAAAAAATATATTAAACGTTAAATGCTATATTACTTCAGTTACAACTTGCGCTTCTAACGATTGTGTCGCGTCTTGTCTTGTTAACAATTTGAGATTTAACATGAGTTCGAGAAGAAATTTATCAATGGTAAACAGAGCTCGCATCATCACTTTACACGATGAGAGCCTCAATATTGCCCAAATAACCGCGATGGCGTCGCAGGTGGCTCCGGCGCTGCTGGTAGCATCGTCGGTGACCGTCCTATGCTTTGAAACAAACAAGTCTTAGAAAATACCGTATTAACAAATAACATTACAGAGTGGCGATTAGGTTACTGAGAGAAAAAAACCTCTTTTAAGTGAGGGGTTTGATAATTTTACACATGGGACGCCAATGAATTTTGGAGAGGAGTTCCCTTTAAAAAGATACAATATACCATACTTTCATTGACTGAGGGTAAAATTAAACACGAAATAGAAAGGTTTTTAAAAAACGGCAATGGCTTAAATTTTTTGGTAAACCAATTGGTTGGCACCCCATATTTATTTTGTTTATTGTTCCAAGAATATTTGTATAATTATTGTGTTGTGTGCCGACAATGCAACATCCAGATGTTCCATTGTCATTACTCACCCTGAGATTCTATGCAACGGGCACTTTTTCTAATTTTTACGGCTATTTTTTATTTTGCCGGCCGGGTCTTTCACCTGCTTAATTGTGTATGTTTCTATTACGTAATAAAGAATACGTGGTTTCAATTAATGCGCTAACCTGAGCGCCACGCTATTGAATTGACTTGACACAGTTGACTGCAGACAGTTGGAACCTATTACGTAAAACTTGTTCTAAACCTTAAAAATTTAACTTTGACAAGCTCCGGGTGGATATAAAGGCGTTTTATGGAGGAGTGGTGAGGAAGGTCGGATTCTGGACAAAGTTTTGATTAAACTCAAACTGTCATGTTCTTTTAATTCAGAGTACAGAAAATAATGTCTAAAGTTAAAATCGTTTGGGCTCATTACAATATTTTTTTGTGCTCCTTGGCATAATGTTTCAAATATTTCACCCACTTTCTTTCGAGAATTTGTTTTTAAGTTTTGCACGGCACTCAGCGCAAGCTTTCAATGGCTTTGTTACGTAATTTAACCTTTTTTTATAGTTTATTTTACTCATATTTGATGACAAACAACAGAACAACTGACGTTTCTATGCCGACGAAATTGGTAACTTCGGGTTGTATTTAGTGAAATAAAAATCCTACTCTATCGATACTCTATCGATCGTGGAGATTTTAATACATCTTGGCTGTTCACACAGACTGGTTTTATGCCTGGCAGATGAGATGTCACTATCGATACTGAATCATTTCAATACTATTAAATCTTAAACGAGCAACAGTATTTCCACCAAAGGGCGGTGTTCCCTTATTAAAACATATTTTTAACACGTGAGAAGAGGCCCAAGACGCCATAGGAATATTTTATGACCTCTCCAAGCCATTTGATTGCGTCGATCACGAAACCCTGCTTTTGTAACTTGAGCATTACGGACTTGGAAAACTTGCTTAGTTAAATATTCTTTTAAATTATAGACACAGCAAGTTCAAATAAATGGTGTCAATTCACTTAGTTTAAAAGTAAAAATGGGTGTTCCACAAGGCTCGATATTGGGTCCTTTCCTCTTTTTTGTGTATATTAATGACCTACTCCATTTATCAATAAATCAACGACAAATGGTGTTATTTGCTGACGATACTTCCTTAATTTTTAAGATAGACAATGTTTCTTTAATTTTTAAGGTGCTTCAAATTTTGACGACGTAAATAACGCCCTACTGCTGGTCCAAAATTGGTTCACAGCTAATAATTTAGTACTAAATGGAAATAAAACTAAGTGCATAAGTTTTTCTTTACCAAACGTCAAGAGTAGTGATTGTGAGATATTATTGAATCAAGAGAAACTAGAATTCGTCGATAAAACGGGTTTCTTGGGGATCACGCTCGACTCAAGGCTACCCTAATGTAGCCTTGAGTCGAGCGTGATACTCATTTAACATTTCTTGCAGGACGGCTAAGTTCAGCAGCTTACGCTGTCAGAAAAATCCGTCAATTTACTGATGTAGATAACGCGAGGCTGGTCTATTTTAGTGACTTTCTTATTATCATGTCTTACGGTATTTTACTTTGGGGAGGGCTGCAGACATCGAGTCTATTTTATTCTGCAGAAAAGAGCCATCAGAGCCATATATAATCTCCACAGGCGCGATTCTCTAAGGGAATTGTTTAAGGATACTCGTATTAACATCATGACGGTACCTTGTCAATACATCTATGAAAACATGTACGTAAGAAACAAATTACTTCTTTACAGTAAAAGAGGTGAAAGATATAATTATAGTACTAGAAATTGGAACCTATTAGTTCAACCAGGTTTCAGGCTGGCCAAAGTAGACTCATCTTTCATGGGGTATTGTTTAAAATGTTACAATAAAATACCTCCCTACAGACAATCCTTTGTAAAACGCACACTATGCAGGCAGGCATATTATAAGTTAGGGGATTACATCACAGATAAAAATGCCTGACTTAGTGCTGGTCCTGCTCCGCACCACAACGAATTAATTGACATTTGAAATTCTGTTAGGAGCTGCTGAAGATTGTAAGCATATATTTACATAATTATTATAAACTCAATCTCCTTTTATTATATAGATGCATTGCACAGGTGTGAATACTTTGTACTATAGAGCTACCATATACCGGATAATGTCATAGATTGACTGGAATGTGCCTTGGCGGCTGATAGTATGTCATGCTCACTCAAATGTCTCGCTGACGGTAGCGCGTGTGTTAGATCATTTAGCTCGTTTTGGTGCACTCTGGACGCTTTTAACGTGTACGGTTTTTGTACATCGTTCTTACTTATAGTGTCAACATTAAGGATGTAACTAATATATTTGTAACAATAATATTATTTAAAAGAGTGTCCATGGAGTTTCTTGCCCGTTTTTTTCCGTAGGTACCTACTATGCTTTGGAATGGGCAACTAGCTTCATATTTCTGACTGACCGACTCCTTGACAATTCAAAAGTGCCTGTAAATGGTGTTATTGAAATAAATGCTTTGAGTTTGAATTTGGTTATTTTCGCTTAATACTTGGATAAGTGGTGTGAACTTGTCTTGTACGATTAAACCAGAAATTAAAGAGGTAACCGAAGCAAAGAAATCATACGATCACTACCAACTTCGAGTTAGGAGGAGCTGTTCTCGATATTACAGGATTTATACGGATGGATATCAAGTTCGAGATAATGTTGGTGCTGCGTTTTTTGACCCTCAAAGTAATACCTCTTTTAAGTTTTACCTTGAATCGGTAGATTTTCAAGATTCCGTAATCTAATCTGACTGTAAAAGTGCACTCCAACATTTGACGAGGTGTACTGGAAATTTTCGTGGTAGCTTACAAAATAATAGACGGTATTAGTAGATTTAGAGATAAAAATAAAAATATTGTTTTACAATGGGTGCCTGCCCATATCGACCTTGAAGAAAACGAAGAAGTGGATCAATTAGCCAAAGAAGCGTGCTTAAAGAGTCTTCCTTTGACTTTTAACCCCATTGGACAGATATTTTAAAATGTAAATGTAGGAAGAAGTCGCAAGGTGTTAAATCACAAGATTTCGGTGGCCAATTGTGATCACCTCTTCGAGAGATAAAACAGTCCGGAAACTTTTCCCGTAAAAGATCAATAATTTCGTTGCTTGTGTGGCACTTAGCGCTGTTTTGTTGAAAGTAAACGTTGTACAGATCGATACCATCCAATTCCGGCCATAAAAAATCATTAATCATCTCTCGATAGCGCAACCCATTCACCGAAACTGTTGCTCAAGCCTCATTTTCCTTTGGGGCCACGTGAAAGAGAAGGTCTACGACAGCAGCCCAGCTTCGATTCAAGACCTCAAAGATGGAATTCGTGAGGCTATCGAGGACATAGGGCAGCCACTTTGCGATTTGGTTATGGAAAATTTCACGAAAAGGATATACTCCTGTAAGCGTGGTCGTGGTGGTCATTTGCCTGATGTTATTTTCCACTATTAACGGCATACCTTCCTCTTTATAATGAAATAAACATCCGATCATTTATATAAAAAAATGGCATTTTTCTTTGAATATCAAAATTAAACCTCTTATTGGAAATACCAAACCATACCTACAGCATTGATTTGTTAATCAGAAAAATAATGAGCTTTTAGATACTTTTGCAGCTACTCGCGTGCAACTTCGGAGAGCTAATAAAATTTGGCGCGAACTGTAAGATGGCTTGACAGGACATAAAAGAAATTCGATGCATATGAAAGTTATAGAAGAAATAGTTCAATTTTTTACCAGTAAAAGTGCTGTCCATCACTTCGGTCTCGATGCAATCGTAGTCCGACACTTTGAACCTACAACATACGGAACCAATAGTTACTTTTGTTCAAATGGACCATCATGCTGATACTTCTGCACATTCAATTTATTACTGGTCGGCGCAGCAGAATATATCTTCTGCTTCCATACTTCTAATAGCCGTCATCTCAAAATTCACTTAACCTGGCAATATCATCTTTCAATCTGCCCAGCCATACCAGTATTATACATGGAGCGACTGCCTATCTAACGTCCACCACCCAGTTACTGGGTAACACGAAACGTGGACTTGGCATGAATGGTTGTCAGACTTTCGGGCTTCTGACGACCCGTAACAACTGTCAAATATCCACGAATCACAGCTGGGATCAACGGCTTAACATGCAATCCGAGGCACGTAGGAGTCTGGGTATGTTAAGGATGGTCACCAAACCAAGAAACGACCTTGGCAAGCGTTACTAAACCTTGAAGATCTACCCGTGCGGCTATTATTATTTATCCACGTGACCTCATATTTTACACAATTCATCTAACTTTTCTTCCGTTCAAAGCAAGTGAAGTTTATTCAGCCGTTATAAACATACATAGAACAGCCATTTTTTATCACCAAGTCAATTTAGACTTCAGGGATCCTTGCAATATGGTTTTTGGATTTAACTGCGCCAACAATTCGTGAAATTGGAGCGGTGACTTTATGTTTTACAACAGCTCAGGGTGGTCACGACTGCTCATCATCAGCCTACAGCAGTCCCTTGCTGGACATAGGCCTCTCCAAGTGCACGCCATTCAGCTCTTTTCTCGGCAATTCTCATCCAGCTGCTACCAGCTACCCTGCGAAGATCGCCGCTCCAACTGGTCTCAGAGCGTTTTACCTATCGTTTTGGTAATCGGTTCTACGGCTAATATCTACTCGCGACTGCTCAAGCGGTGCAGCGGTGGCCAATATATCGTCCGCTTGGCAGTTGCAGCATGAAGGAGTCAGTTTTGATTGCTTCAAGCTGTTCATGTATGGCGTACCCTTACTACAACTTTTTTTTTCAGATTTCTTACCACATGGTCAGTACTTACTTCGGCGCTGCCACTGATCTGAAGGAATAACTGATAAGCCATAGTTGCACCTACCTGTTCAACACATCTGCGGCTGCCATGGTGCCGGTGGCGAGTTCCTCTCCCTCTTCCTCCTGGCCCTCCTCAGGGCTCTGCGGCGAGTCCATGCTAATGCCCATCTTCTCGAGGTGTTCCATCGTGTCCTGGTAAAGGCTGTCACCGCGGACTAGGGTCTGAAAGTTGCCAATGAAGACAGTGTTTTAAATTGTATCGGTATGTGTTAAGCTATGCACAGTCACAAACATGAATATATTACTACGGACAGTTCGGCAACAATATCTGAGTTCATGATTCATTCATTCATATCTGTTCTCAAGAAGACAGCTGATACAAGGGATCGTCTGTGGACGGTATTTAAAAGTAGCAACACAAATATCGGACATCGAAGAATCACCAAACCACGCACGACGCGACGAGACACGCAATGCTAAATTAAAAGATGCCACAACGGCTTCAAAAAGATGTGTCACCCTTCAGAATCCATAAATATCAGACGTTGTCCTGCGTTATAAATATTTGCACTACTCAGTTCAGTTTGGAAGAATGTGATACCTCGTTGTGATCAAAACTATCTGTCATTACTTTGGCAGCAGATAAATCATGGAGTTTCGTGCCGGTTCTGCTCCATAGGTACCTACTACGCTTTGGAATGGGCAACTAGCTTCATATTTCAGACTGACCGACTCCTTGACAAATCAAAAGTGACTGTAAATGGTTTAATTGAAATAAAAAGTTTGGGGTCGTTTTCTTCAATAACGCGAAAAGAGCCGCTCATATTCGATAAATATGTGACATCATGCCTTCAACAGACAGATAATCACAAAATAGGCAATTTATTTGGTTGTAATCGTATATCCTTTAAAGACTGATGTTTGTTCCGACCTCATCAACATCTTCAGACGTCCAATCGTTGGGATCGACGACTTGCGTCATGGCCAGTGCTGCGATGGAGACGGGCGTGGCCTGGCGGCCGCGGTGCTCCTCAGGGAAGCGCGCGTCGCTCTCGTGGAAACTGCCGCGGACTATCCAGCGACCAGGTGCTACCGCTGAAAGGAAATATACACAGGCGTTAAGACGGCAAATTGAGTATTAGAAATGGACTAACTGGAAAGCGAAGAGAACATAATTGATAGCATTCGTAGTTCCTGAAATAGACAGCTGCTTTTTTCCTGTCGATGGTAATTTGTTTTAATATTGTTTGAGCGCAGTGGGTGACCACTTTATTTACGGCATCAGTGCCGTTCATTAGGCCTTAAAATTTGCTTGAACATTACAGCCTCATCAGGCCGAAGTGTAACACATACGCATGCAAAACAAAAAAGGGCCTGTAGTGTGTGATGGTTCATACAGAATTTATAAAAGTGACGTTAAAAGATTTTTGCGTTTGAGTGTGGCCCGCCAAAATGTGCGTCTGCCATCAGTTAGTTATTTTCGAACCGCGGATACAAAAAAACTGCTATTCTGTTGCATCCGGTTACAAAGAAGCTGACTCCAACATAGTTGCGAAAAAGCATCATCCTAAAGTTGGTGGTAATTCACTAACGTTTCATCTTGTTGACCGGCTCGGGCATATCAGCACTGCGCTGTGTGACGTGCACGTCGCTGATGCTGAACGGCTTCCGCTTCATGTTGGCCACGTTGTCCATGAAGTACTCGCACATGCGCGCAACGCGTGTGAAGTACATGACGCAACCCTTGCCACCATCTTGTAGACCAACCTGAATGATGATATGTGAATAGAAAAGTAATGAGAAGGGCGGATGTTTTGGGGACTATCTAATGTAATTTTGATTTGAAGTCCAAAAGTCTGGAGCGGCAATTCCCGTATTTTTTAAGAACGTTCGCATTCTAATCTCAGTCTCAATCTGCCAAAAATACAATCAGTTTACATACATTTTGACAAGTTTTTTACAATGATTGTCGCTGAAATGAGATTGCAAACTTGAATTTGAACGTTTGTAAAATACGAGAATTGGCCTTCTGATCCGCACTAAGCCTGACCTAAATAAACGCACTGTTGGTATTTAAACATTCGGCTCAGCGCTGAAAGTATAAAACCAACAGCAGGTGTCGCCTAGTGTTAACGAAAACGGGCATCAGCATTATTAGAATAAAAGATTTTTTGTGGACAAGCCCAAGGTGGAAGATAAGGCTATATTACAAAGTTCGATTAAACATAGTCAAGTACTGCAGACAAGCACCGTATGACCGCATCATGCGCAGACTCACTGAGCAGCAAGTTCTTTGCAGTCAGGTCAAATACCACGCACTGAAAAACATCTCAAGCCATGCAAAGGTATTTTGAACACTTTTTCAGTTGTGATTTAGTTCTGACCTAGCGTAGTCGGAGTGTAAATAAAATGCGGGTCCGCTTATACTGGTTTAATTATAAAACATTTCTTAGTATAAGAATGCAATTTATTGCCTTTGACGCAAACATTTTGCAATGCACTGACCGCTAAAGACCCGATCACAAGTACCACAAAATATCGCAGCGTCAAATGTGCATATTATTGCAGTTGCGTTCTGGTAACTACAAAATCAAATCAATTGGTCGACGCAATTATATTATACCTACGGAGCCGAAACATAATCCATGTTTCGGCTCACGGTATGGCTGTTCCATAAATTCAAGGTCGCTCAGCGAGCTACGGACCGAGCTATTCTTGGAGTCTCTCTGAGAGATAAAATCTGGAATGAGGTGATCCAGCAGAGAACCGAAGTTGTCGACATAGCTCACAGAACAAGCAAGCTTAATTGGCAATGGGTCGACTATAATAGCCGTAGAATCGATGACTGCCGGGGAAGACGAGTTCTGGAATAGAGACCGCGAATCGGCAAACGTTAGGAAGTCGATCTTCGCAGGGTGACTGAAAGCAGCTGGATGACAGTTGCCGAGAGTCGAGCTGAATGGCGTGCAGTTGGAGAGGCCCATGTCCAGCAGTAAACTGCTGTAGGCTGATGATGATGTCAACGCAAGTTTTGCTGGTGGTTGCTATGGCTGCGATGTGGCCTTGATGTGGTTGTTATCGCCGACACGGTTGGATTTTGACGGTCAAATGTTGTCTGTGTGAATAAACTATTAATTTTCATTAAATTAGCGCCCATCCACGTGTTGTCGCTGTGGTGTGGTTGTAGTACGTGTGATGCGTCCTTTGTGTTGACATAGAAATGAATGCATCTCACCCTAGTTCCATATCTGTCAGCCGGCCAGGGATGGTACAAATAGTACTTGCCGCCCTCGAACCATATTGCTGTTTCATACTCTCCAGGCACCTGCGGTGTTAATGTAACTTTTACGCCATTCTAATATTATAATAGTTTAAACATTACACAATACAATTTTAATTTGTTCAATGCTTTAAACCTATTTACAATTAAAGTACCTTATGGGGCTGACAAGAGCTAAAGCACGGTAACTGTCAGACTGCATAGAAAAGAAAGAGCAGTGCGATGACACAACACTGGTAATTTATTTCAAAATATGAAGCAACTATCTATTTACAAAAAATCGATTGATGGGACACAAAAATAAAAAAACACTTTTACGTTAATATGTGGCTTGTAGAACAGTCTGACACAAAATCAGAATGTTTATTAGTATGGTTTTTTAACGTTTTATGATATTTTTTGAGGTATCTTTTTTTTTCTAACGTATCAAGTTAGTTGTATTATGTTTTCAACACACTATTGAAGAAATTCGTATATATCGGGATAGGCCCTCATCAGCGATATTACACTTGCACTTTGTAAGTAGGCGTGGATTGTCGGGCGAAGAAAATAGAGATACTAGTTACAGCACAATCACTTTATTTCACTCACAATTTCTTATTAAATAATCACCATGAAATAACCTGAAGGCAGAGTTCCGACATATTAAATGAAAGTATGAAATATAGCAGTAACCAACTTATTTATTCCAACAGCTTGTTAATTAATTAAATAGATCGCTATAATATCTCTAGGCGCTACAGCAGGCGCACCGGGCCGAGCCTGCCACAAGAATGATCCCTCTCTTCGCTGTGCACTAGCTTACATTAAGTTGCTTGAGAAGTGGGGAGAGTGGAGAGGCGAATGTCCCGCTTTGCACAGCGTAACTCGGCCCGCTGCACCTACCGCTAACGGTGACGCCGACATATATTTTTACAACTTTGTTTACTGCAGTGGATCATATACTTTTAGGCAATATAAAACTTGGGTTTAGGTACTTTACTTCCCTTAATATAAACTTTAACTTATTACGCAATTTTAGTGTTGAGATTAATAAAGCAACTTATCAACTACACAAAAATCGCAAACACAAATGCTTTAGAAGCAAAACACCCGAAAAAATAGACAAAAGTCAGGAATTATTGATAGTACAACTACAACAAAGGATCTAGGTCGACTTAACCTGTAGCCCTGTTTAATATTCATTTATAACATATTTGCTCGTCAAAGGTCTCTTATTTCACCAATTTCAATATCGTAATGTATCTCATTACGTACAAGTGCGTTATTGAAATGTAAAACGCAAGGTTTATCAAGATGCTCCGTCTAAAACGAACGGTACATTTAAAAATTTTAGCAAAGACGTTTTATGTCAGAAAAGTGGTCAACATATTACGAATAAAATTAATTTTGGGAGATAAAATATAATAAATAAACAAGCATTTAATTCTTTAATTTAAATAATTTTGACAATAAATTACAACCATTTAATCGCGCATCGCTAATTTGTGAACAAGTAAATATTATTCCGCGTGCTTTTACTTTTCGCTGAATTGTTTTTATTTAAAAATGTCGTAAGTAATGATGAATTTGTTAATTCGACACCGCCAGAAGTCTCTGAGGCAGCGAAAAAGGCTACTCTAAGCCTGTTGCCCGAAAAATCGAACGATAGATACTTACGTACCAAAATTTCATCGAAAAACAAGCAATGATGCAAATTCATTTTCAGAAAGTTTGTTTTTAGCCTATTTCATAGATCTTCTCAAAAATATAAGACAAGCTCATTGTGGTGCTACTATTCAATGCTAAAAAGCACTGTGAAAACAAAACATGGTATTGATATCAAGTCATACTCCAACTTCCTGGCATTTCTAAAAAGACGCTCAAGTGGCCATGTGAGTAAAAAGTCGAAAGTATTTTCGGCTGACTATGTCAAGAAGTTCCTAAAAGAAGCTCCAGATTGCCGATATTTGGAAACACAGGTCAGTTGAAACCAAATGATTGTTATTAACTTCTTTCACTTTCGTAATTCTTAACAATATAGGTGTTTTTTACGCAGTTTTTAACTCTTTTCAGGTTGTATTAATATTTGGCATAAATGGTGCGTGTAGACGTCAAGAGATGGCAAATATCACAACTAATGATGTCGAGAACCACGGGCGGGTTCTTCTTGTCCAGGTCAAAAACACAAAAAATAAAATTTCAAGATCGATTCCAATTCGTTCACAATACATGGGCCTTTTCACGACATAGTGAAGAAATACGAAGCGCTTCGTTCAACAAAAGCGATGTCTAACAGATTTTTACAAAATTACCAAAATGGAAAATGCACTAGCCAACCCATAGGCGTAAATAAAATAGAAGCAATGTCGAAACAAATGGCCACTTTCTTAAATTTGGATGATCCACATGAATACACAGGGCACAGTTTCAGAAGGTCCTCGGCTACATTGCTCACCGATTCAGGTGCGAACTTATTGACACTCGACGGTCGAACAGTGTAGCCAAGGGCTACATATATAACTCGACGAGAAAGCATTGCAAGGAACATAAATTTGGAGCCAAATGTTGACTCTCGACCACCTACGAGCACAGACGCGTACATTCCACCATCGTCGCCGCCGCCGCAGCCGCCTCCGTCGCTCAAGAGAGTGAGAAAGAGACTGGTGAAATTGTAACTAATAATGATAACTTGACAACATTAAAAATGCCAACTGGCACCGTTGTAAGTAATAAAAAAAATGAACTAACTGCTTTAACAAGTGTTCACCGTACAAACCTTTATTCCTTTTATATTACCGAATAAAACGTGACTGTGATTTGTACTTGAATCTACGTTATATTGGTTTGCCCGGGTACCCACCTTTATCATGGAACCCGTACCAAGAAACGATGACGATAGTCCTGTTATCGCTACGCTCAAGCTCCCGCCGTCATCAGAAGTGGGATAAGTCGTACTCACAGATTTATTCGTTTAAGAAAGTCCGAGTTTTATTTATTTCTTCGCAAATATGTTATAAAACGTCTTATGACATACGTGCGCTCTGATAATTACAGCCTCTGCTTTCTTGTAGCAATATCGCCTCGGCTTTCATTTTAAACTTACCGCACTAAAACCAACTTAGCAATACTTTACATATGCAGACACATGAAAGAATAACAAGGAATAGTACAGCCAGTAAACAGAAAAAGACTTGTTGTAGGGGATTTTAACGGGCACCATACCAATTGGTCTTACAATACCGATTTAAGAGGATCATATCATAATGAACTACTATAAAGAGATCTCGGAACCGGCGTGCGTGTATGACCAGATGTATGAACGTAAACGAGGCAAAATGAGTATGTAAGGATCGTAGCAGGTGGCGTTCTGTGGTTTCTGCCTACCTCCATGCGAAGAAGGCGTGACTTTATGAATGTATGATATCCAGAGATGGTGAAGCAAGCTAATTCCACTTACTTGCAGTATTCCGGAGTCAGACTCCTTGAAGAAGTGTTGAATTCCTCGACACAGGTCGAACACTTTGGGGTTGTTCGATATCAACTTGCCCCAGACCGCGATGCCACGCACCTAGAATAGAATGAAATAATTTGAATAAAAGAACATTTTAATCTACTTTACTCTAGAGTATGCAATTGTATGCTGTCGGATGTAATTCTAAGCGATTCTTTAAGTTATCTCATCGTTGTTATAATTTTCAATATATCATTAAAATCATCTATTTCCCACTTTACATTCAGAATAAGAGACTACTACACTTGTGTAAACGTCACTTTTTAACTTATTGTGTTCGGGAAGATTAAATAAATAAAAATAATGAGTTAAAGAAAAAATAGATTCTGCTTTACTCTACGCTATGCTGCTCTTTGCTATTATATTCTATGCTAGTCTATGCTTGAAAACTCTAAAAAGCTGCAATGCAAACAATTTGATGCCTTACCTTGTGCGTATACTCCCGGTCGCGTATCGAGAAGGTATCCTTGAGCTCTCCGAGCACCAGCCGACGGATGGGACCGCCGCGCTCCAACAGCGACTCCTGCGCACGCAGAGGATAAAATTATGGATGGAAGACAGTCGCCAGATTCACGTAAGGTACAAATATTAATTGTAAGGATTACAGATATAATTAAAATTAAGTTTTTTTTTCAAAGAGTAACAATACAATTTTGGCAAACTTAATGAGCCACAAACTAACCGACTCTTATATCTTGAGGCTCAATGAGTGCAATTTTTACAAGGATATTTTTTTTGAAGCTGTAAGTTAAAATTAAAACATTTATTCATGCAAGCATCGGTATGTCTTTGTAAAATACTGATTTACACCCAAAATTTAATAATAATACATTTCAATCGATTTTTGGGATCAATCCATAGCTGTTAGTTTGCCATTTTTTTATAATCAGTATATCTTTGACAGAACGGATCAAACATGAAAGATTGCCCTCTGTTAAATTACAAGAGTTTTCACTTGTCACTTTGACATGGCCGAGTTGTATTGTTGGCACGTGGATAGTGATCAGTGATATAATCAGCTTATGATGTTTCCACTACTGGGATAAAGGCCTCCTTTCTTTGAATGGAAGTGAGCTGTAATCAACCACGCGGGCCCAGTGCGGGTTGGTGGATGTCAAATGTCTTCGAATTTTCAGTTCAAGGACATGCTGATTTCCTCACGATGTTTTCCTTCACCGTTTTGAGAGCAGTGGTGATGAAATAATTTACACAAAGTAAAGCGCCTGTCTGGGTTCCTACAACTCTTAAGTCGCAGCCGTTTCTGGGCCTCCACTAATCTCAGCATTATGCGATCAAATTTAGACAGCAATCAGAGATCGTGGTCATTATTGGACACTTATGCCCATTTTCACTAAAGCTGCGACAAGAGCACGCTATTGGATTTTTTACTTTCTGCTCTGAGCCGAGTGTTGAAAATCCAACCGCATGCTTTTATTCAGGCATTCGTTTAGGTGTTGCCTGGCGTAAGAGAATACGGACATTGAAGTAAATACCTTGAAACGTATACTTACGCGGTACATATTATATCCTATATCCAACGTCTCATCGAACATGTCCTCGTTCCACGCGCGAGCTCTGTAACGCTGCAACATGCCGAGAGCCGCCACGCAGCATGGTATAGCCGTGTACGTCTTGAATTTTTGGTACCTGCACGATAGATCGGGTGTATTTTCAATGTTAAGTTATACTGCGCTGTGCTATGTTTAGTTAAGGGTGAATTATCAACATTACGTTTACTGCGCTGTGCTATGCTTAAAGGTGACTTATCAGCATTAAGTTATGCTGCGCTGTGCCATGCTAAATGGTGATTTATACGCATTAAGTTTAGCTGCGCTATGCTATGCTTAGTTTAGGGTGATTAATCAACATTAGGTTTGCTGCGCTGTGCTATGCTTAAAGGTGATTTATCGAATAAACAAGCAAGTTGGCACGCGACACTTCGGCATGGTGATAACAAAATCATATCGTTTGATAAATAATTTGTTTGATAAAAAGCATTGCAAATTTGCAAAAATCACACAAAGCGCAGAGTAAAACTTTTCCTCCACTGTGAATATATCAACATTAAGCTAAGCTACGCAACGCTGTGCTGTGCTTTATTCACCTTTTTCGCTCTACATTTTTTTATAGAAGTTACAATACAACCTAGATAATTAAGTGAAAGTCGTCTTTGCACGTATTAAATGCAAAATTAATATTAGTACATATATGCATACCTATAGCTGGCCATGTGTCGTGTTCCCCTCATGATCCACTTTCCTACGTCGAGCTGCTTGTACTGCGAGTGATAGTTCTGGTCTGCGATTTCGACTGGACTGTGAAAGATCGTCTCCTCTTTCGGTAAGGGGATCATGTCGTCCCTGAAAAAATAACATGACGCCTGTAATACTTGAAGTGTTCAGCAGAAATGTCCATGCACATTTCGCCAAACGTTCAAGTCCCATGTTGATAGTCATAGGGTTGAGGCTGTTGCCATCCACCAGGATTAAATCCAGACTCGAAGACTACAGATAAATTTCTAATGGCAAAACCCATTTATTTAAGACTTCGCGCTCAGAATCCATCCTTCTTCATAGGAAACTGCTTTTTGGAAAGGGCGATTAAAATTAAAATTCAAAACCTTTATTTACAAAAGAGTAAAGAACAAAATAAAACACAGCAGAATGTCCAATTACTAAGATTCAATTATTTGTTTAATTTTATAAGTGCCTGTTAATGCTTTAATAGAAATACATTATTTGACTTTGGCTAAGGCACGATTCGATCGATCAGGTTAAGGTACGGTTACCGTGGTTGGCCCGTGGATGGGTGACCATCTTAACATACCAAGACCCCTCCGTGCCTCGGAAAGCTTTCTAAGCCGTTGGTTCCGGCTGGCATTCGTGGATCTTAGACAGTCGTAACGGGTCGACAGGAGCCCGAGAGTCTGAGAAGCATTGTGGAGGTTAGATAGGCAGTCGCTCCATGTAAAATTCTGGTATTCAGCTGCATCCGGTAAGACTGGAAGCCGACCCCGACAGAGTTGGGAAAAGGCAGGCAGATGATGACATTATTGGCTTTGCCTATAAATGTTCTAAATTAAACACTGACTCACCTTCCAAACATGTGGCCATCGAGTTTTGGCGAGTAGAGGAAAAAGTTCTCCCCCCTGAGCGTCAGGATCTGTTCGTTGGTGGGGTTCACAGGCGCCTTGTCGGGGTTCACAGGCAGCTCGGGGGCCGGCTGGGGAGGGGAGCGACATGTACCTTATTTATTTTGGGGGGAAACCTTCAAAAGGCGTTCGGGCTTTGGTGATAAGCTCTGGGGAGTGTGGGTTTTTTACCTCACTACAAACAACCCGGTGGTCACATGGAAGGTCTTCCGTTACCTCTCAAAAGAACGAACCGAAACCCCCTCTATGCAACGCCTGTTAGGGCACATCTCTGGGCAGACTATGAAGGGTCTTCCCAAAGCCTAACTGTGAAGTGTGCAAGGCAGCACGTGACCACTATGTGCCCCGGATATGTACCTACTTGATTCCCGTTGCAGACGATGCAACATAGGAAGTCACACAAGAAGTAATAGTCATCAAAATGTAGGCCGCTGTCGATCAGCGAGAGACGAGTGGAACAAGTAACCAAAAACGAGTTTTTTGCTTGACGACAGCGTTCTCGCCGGTGATGACCTAAAATTTTTAATTATTTTTTGATTTTACTTTATATTTTGTAAATGTGAGAACGTCGTAGGCCCTGTGGATTATAAATTATAGACAATTGTCTATTTGTTTAACATATGGTACTTGTTGACAGGCCTACACTGTCCTCCCATACCTGTTAATCACTGTAATTGGAAAACATTGTAAAAGACATATTTTTAAAAGAGTAACCATGGAGTTGCTTGCCGGCTCTTCTCCATGGGAAACGACCAATTGGAACCGTGCACCTAGAATCTGACGTTTCATAAGTGCCCATGTAGGTCTATGTGAAATAAAATATTTTGATTGATTTTGATTTTGATGTGAAACGTGGCGGCACGCGTCCGCGGGACGCTCGCACTAGTCGTATTATTGTGTGTGGTTTGCTATAACTGTATATCATCAGTAGGTTATTGGGTTTGACCGTTAGTGGCTGAGGATAGCTGCACCCTTATTGCAAAACCCAATCACTTTCAATCGCAATCCGAAAGTTTTTGAAGGAACTTCCTCATCCTTCTCATTAAATAACGCAATGAATGTTGTTGAACTGTCATTATTCTGAATTAAAGGCATTGCCATTGTAAGTGCTCATACACACGTGCGACATGCGTCAATGGCAGAGGAAATTGCCGTTGACTCGTCGACAACATGCCGCTCGAGTTATTTAAACAAACGTTCTCACATATACGAGCGGCACGTTGTCGACGGCAGCCGCGTCGACACTCGTCCTTGGCTGCAGTTGCCTCCGTTTTTGGGGCGTGTCGCTTGTCTGATGCACACTCAGTGCCGATATCACCAATAAAACTGAACGCATTCAGGAAATCTAAAACGCGTGCAAAGATCTGAGATTCAAACTTACGTGTTTCGGCATCTTCTGGTAGAACTCCCCGACTTTCTTTCTGGCCCTGGCGCGGGATGTCGCCAGACTGACGGCGCTGAGCGAACCCGTTATGTGCTGTCCCTGGAATCAAGAGATCACGGTTGTACTCATCTATGAGTACAATGGTTTCGGTAAAAGGACGTTACGAATAGCACTTACAGCCACACGAACTAATCATAATTTTTTTCCTGATCGTGAGTCCATACAAATATAAAAATGCAAATATTTGTTTGAAATTTGGCACAAGGATAGACCATGAACTGAGTTAGAGCATTGGATACTTTTATCCCGGTAAAACGTTCCCGTGGCATAGTTTCCGACCTCCGAAGTCATTAATATTTTAACACGTCAAATAAGTAGTTCGGGTAGATATAAACTAACGGAAGTGAAGTTGAAGGCTTCCTTGCTGTTGCTTGCTGGTTGCTTCCTTCTTTATCGCACTTCAAAAGTAAACCATGTGAATTCCAGCGTTATCATGAATTTTGCGGGCGATAGGGCTGCATTCTGCATGCAAGACTAGATCCAGTTATTGCGAAATTAGAAACGAAATATATTTTTACATAACATTTTACTTACCTCCATCTTCTTTTTCTCAAGCAGTGCATTAACGTTGAGGCTGTCCCATTCACTGAGGCAGTGGATCTTAAGAGCCTTCAGCTCCAGACCGAAGGAAGGGTCCCGGAGTAATGGCTCCTTTTGCACCACCTGAGGATAAATGTGTTTATTTCTGAACATAATTTTGTACAACATTTTTAACGTCAATTTAAGTTTGACCACGACGCGGTGACGGAATGACACTGACAGCTCACTCCACGCAAGTCTTCACGGTGACATTTTTACAGAATCGACATGTCGATTTTTACTATCCGAATACTCTGAGAAGAAACACCGAATCAATCTGAGTTTCATTTTTGGTCAGATCAGGTGAGGACCATGTAGATTAGTGTCTGAAACGGTCTTTTGAGGAGTACCACACACTGTTATAGCAGTTCGATATTATACGAAACGTAAAGTGTCACGCCATGTTGCAGCATGTGCGATGCAACTGTTAACCGTCACCTTGACCTGCCCTGCACATCACCTGCCCAAGAATGATTATGAGAGGACCCATGCCTCACAGCCCGAGTAAAATGGACACTCATATCTCTAGTCTATGACCGATTCCCGCTTTCCTGTGAAACCAATACTTGAGTGGTTTCCTATAAAAGCGGTTCCGTCATATTTTAACGGCCGTCATCAAAACCTATAATTTTTCCCAGTATTGAATATTAAGGTGTGAAAAAACGCTCTGTATTACGCTTTCATAGGAAAAGAAAGCGTTATTCATTCTTAATTTTTGTCATCGCGCTGTAGAAATTTTACATAAAATCGATTATTTCATTCGCTTCTTCTGTTTCTACGATGGTCATAGGCTATGCTGCTGTTGAAGGTTTTGGTAATCCGCTGAATACGAAAAGCACAGGACCGGCGATGCTTGTGTGAGAACTTTATCTAGCAGTGGACGTCTTTCGGCTGAATAATAACGATAGACCAAACACACGTCGTGCAAATTTTGGCACGATATGACCGATATTAGTATAATCAATTTTTAAAAAATGCTTTCCACAATAAACAAAAACAATGTTTGTACACTACCATTTTTTTTTTTATACTCGTTAGTGCAATATTGATTTTGCACACATCGTGCAAAGTCATTTGACATTTGTGTCATGCAATCCCTGTGCGAATAGTCCTTACTCAGTCATTTTACCTGTTACTGCAGTAAACCAATTGCAACCTTATCGTAACGGGAATAAAAAACACTGTGATGATGATGATGTGTCAATGGCAGCAAACCACCAGCAACTTTAATGCAACGAGAATAAAGGTGTGACTTTGAGACAGAGATGCAAAATCATAGGTAAAGTTAATAACTGTGGAATGTCTGTAGCAATTGACTACTTACGTCAATGGTGGTGAGCGTGATGGGTGGCTTCGGCTTAGATTTATTGGCAGCATCCATGTCTCCGTAGCTGGCCAGGAAGTCTATCACGAAGGACGTGATGCCCGCGTAGCGAATGAATGCTCCGGCGCCGTTCCTGTACGGTTACAAATAAAAGAAATTTTATTTGTTACACAATATTTTAACATAATAACTTTTTACGACAAGTTTGCCAATGTTAAGAGACAACCTGCAAAATTGGAGACTAGTTCTCCAATTTCTATGGGGAAAGTCGGGCAATATTAATTTGTAGATGGCGTAATCATAACTTGGTCCCTACGGCCTACAATAAATTTGATATATTTCTTTCATTTCCTTCATTTCGTGTTCATTCATGAGTTTGGTTTGATTTCAATGTTCTAATTCAACTATTTGTCATGTAAAGTGACAGAATTTTAAACCTTATTATTTTATCGTATTCAATCACTTTCTTCCAAATGTTTCCGACATAACCTTGTAAGTACTGTTTCTTTTTTCAAACTTAAAATTTGAGTCTAATTTTCGGAAATAAAAATAAAACCACTACACGACTTGGATGTATTATTAGCTCGTGTTGGGAACTAGCTACGACAGCGTAATTTTGACAGTTGCCTTCCCCATTTAAAAACGCAAAACACACAGTTTTTGTCGCACAGTTATGCACAAGCCAGTTCTTTTTATGTGTACTGTCAAATAAATGTTCAAAGAAAAGAGAAAGTCAAATATCTCATACAAAAAAATAATTGTATCATGATGAATACAATCTCGAAACATAGTAGCTGAAAAAATATTTTTCGTTACATTATTCAAAAAAAATGAGCGAAAACTATTCAATCAATTAAAGAAATACCTTAAGATTATTCTACTAATTCGTGAATTTATTTTTAAATATAATTTAAAATATAAAATTAATTTAAAATTTAATTAAAACTGCAAAATTACTTTTATTTTGGTGGTCATTAAATTCAACTAACATCATACGCATCGCTGTTTTGAACCTTATTTGTTGCCGCACAGAAGTCCGAAAGAAGTCAGAAGCCCGAAAGTCTGACATCCAGTTTTATCATAGGATATCGTGTTACAGACCGCGAGGTATAAGCTGAGCTTTGCATTTGTGTGAGTGATTAATTACCAATCGCAACAATGTGATGGATTGACCGATTGGCCGATTGCCAATCAAAGGACGCGTCGCTATGTGCACTCACACAAATGCAAAGCTCAGCTTAGGCCTCGCGGACTGTACCCAGTAACTTGGTTGTAGAGGTCAGATAGGCAATCGCTCCATGTAATATAGTAGTCAGATGCATCAAGTTAGACTGGAAGCTGATTTTAACTTATTTCCCCAAACAATAAAGATTATTATGGCGTACTCACAATTTTTCAACCCCTCCAATCTCATTTAGCATGTGAGGGTCAAAGATGTAGCAGATGGTCTTCGCGTGGCTCCCACCCTCAGGGTCCGGGGGGTGGCCCCAGATCAGAAAGTGGCGATCATCTCCGACCGACAGGATCAGCATGTAATTCTGGCCTACACGCTTTTCCATTAACCTGGGGGATTGGTTAGAAATACTTATAGCGAAAGGGTTTTCATGTGATTTCATACTACGCTATGGGTGCGCCTCTGCCCAACCCTTCGGGGAAACAAGGCGTGATGTTATGTTATGTATTCATACTTATAAATGGGATGTAGTAGATTGATACGGTTTCAAACAACTAAAATATAAAATGTTCGGAAATAAGAATAGTCCTTATAGGCAAACCTTTAAAATTATGTTGAATTTGGTACACTCAAGATAGCAAGATCATTAGCATAATCATCCACAGCCTCTCTTCTCTTTACAATCCAAGGTGGCGAATACGAAAAAGAGAAAAAAAATCGACATCGAATCAGGGGTCATGCCAATTCCATTTCCATTTGTCTCGATGGTGCTTAAGCCGAAAACGATATCCAAATCAAAATTGAAAATGGCGCCTCCATGAGCATTGCAAATAGATCAATAAAATTAGCAATAATTCATTATACTATAGTATAAAGAATCGTATATTCCCTTAACAATACTTCCAGACCATGTAGGTACTAAAATGTTTATTTTATCTCTACAAATTGCAATCTTATGCTAAATGTATTAAGTTGACAGACGTTTTATCAAAATTTTGTAATTTGTGGGAGATCTGGGGTTCTAAACTAAGCCCAACATTTAAGAACTCTAGGCTCCCCGTAATAACACTTATTAAAGGTTGACAACATGGTAGGTACAATTTGATTGACTGAGAGCCTGCGTGCGTGCGTGTGTGTGTGTTTTTTTAGTATGTATTTATGATACATAGTTACAAGGTATTTATTTGTTATTTTGGGTCATTTTTATTCAAGGTACATTCTAACTTACGCCATCATATCCACATCAGCTGTGACATTATCAGGATGCTTCGCCAGCAGTCCTTTGTCAGCCTCCTGCAGCTTGATGGTGTACTTGGTGTCATGGTAGAAGAATGAGGTCAGGAGCTGGTTCAATTGGAGGGCCGGTTTGCCTGAAGTAGTAGGTGTGTTTTAGGGTTAGACAAGAAGTGAAGGGGAAATAGAGTTTTCACAAATTATATTTTTCGTGAAGACGGGTTTTTCCAGAACTCTTACGACTACTGTCGACAAGGGAATCTACAAGTGATGGGAAGAGAGACAGCATGCGGCATCTGTGTGAATTCTCGAGCAATTTCGCAACTTTGCGCGTCTTCTATGGTAGCAAAATTAAAGCTTCCCTTCTCTTCAACCGCAATATAAATTGAAAATCATTATTGTTTGCTAGTTTTACTAAAGCAGATATCAGAAACTTCACATTTTGTTTATTTTTTGTGTTTCATTCGGCATCTTTCAATTCATTAGAAGAATTTATTAGTGAAACGATGAATGATTCACCTTGCCCCAAATATCAGGTCATCTGTCAGGCATGACGACACATAATCTTCCGTTTTATCAATTTGAATGTACTTATTTTGAAAAAAATCATTGTGTTTCAAAATTCGCAAAAAATGTGTGCAACATGGATGGAGTAATGGAACTGTAAAGGAGTGTCTTGACGGTGTGTGAACGTGCGTGTTCCATCGCCGCCGTTTCGATGTCCACCGCGCACAGGATGTATCATGATAATGATAAATGATTTTATTTCTGTAAATAGGTTTGTACAAACACTTTTACACGTCAATCATATTTTGAAAACTAGGTGAGATCGGCATTTCCTATCTGACTACTCTGAGAAGAAACGCCGAAACAAACTCAGAGGTCACAGTCTCTTTTAAAGTCCAGACATAATCTTGGTCAGGTCATGTGAAGACCATGTGGATTGATATCTGAAATGGTCTTTCGAGGAAAAAGCGTAAGTGTAATTGCTGTATGGCGTGCCATTTTGAGGGGAAAAAAATAAATCAGGCGCTCCGAATGATGCACCCTCTCCTTTGTTCACCAACGAACGACATCATATACAGAGAATCGACCTCTCAAAGACTTTATTATTGGAGCCTTTACGTTACCTTTATAGCACTTCAATGCTACCATGCATTGCCTATAATATCTGTCGCCAGTTTCGATGAGATCGTCCACATCTCGCTTGACAAACTGTGCTGGAGTCTTCTCTTCGAGCAGGGCGCGGCACGCCACGGCTATGCAGGCGGTTTGGGCACCTAGTAAAGAAGGATAAATAACAATCAGTTAATTAGTTAGCAAATACTTTAAGCTACACTTACCGCGGTCCGTAGATGGGTACAATCCGCGAGGCCTCAGCTGAGCTTTGCAATTACCAATAGCACTAAAGTGATCGCGCGAAGGACGCACAGCGCCACAGTCCGATTGTCTATACCGGTTTAAAACAATCGCACTCTAGGCCGTCGTCACACCTACACTATCTGTGTGCACTCACACAAATGCAAAGCTCAGCTTAGGCCTCGCGGACTGTAATCATCTTTACATACCGAGACCCCACCGTGCCTCGAAAAGCACGTTAAGCCGTTGGTCCCGTCTGTCAGTCGTGGATCTTTGACAGACGTTACGGGTCGTCAGAAGCCCGAAAGTGTGACAACCAGTCTTACCAATTGGTATAATGTTACCCAGTAATTGGGTTTTGGATGTCAGATAGAGAGGTAGTCGCTCCACGTTAAAGAAGACCCCAAAAATAGTAGGGAAAAGGCAGGCAAATGGTGATTGATTGGTGCATCGTGATAAAACGTAACGATTGTTTTTAAGAGTAGCCTGCTAGCCTCGGCGTTTGCAGATGTCTATCGGCGGTGGTAACCATCACCAAACATCAGCCGATGTATTCTGGGAAAACCTCATCGTGAAAAGTTAGGTGAAGTGAGGTGTCAAGTTTTCAAAATGGGAATGTTATAGGATAGTCTGGCTGCAGTGTTATCACACGTAAATGCGCGGCGTGGGCCACTAAACGGTGTTACACAGTACAATACCGCTCACACTCAAGATCCCTTACCTCGGAATGTGATCGGCTAGATCTGAAATTAGGACGGGCGGGGACCAAACACCTACTCTGTAGAAGCGTCGTGTCAGCATATCCATCGCAAGTCGTCGCCGCCGGGCCTCCCCTAGATAACTAGGAGTCTCGCCTGGCGGTGATAGACCGCAGAGATGTCGAAAGATAGCGAGACGTTGTGATCAACGTCGTGGTGCACCTACAGAAACATTCATAGCAACCTAACATGGGCGCGCGTAGCTAGCGCGCTCTCAAAATTATCATCTGCCATTGATGCAAACATGATGAGGGGTCCGTATTTATGGACCAACGTACTGCATCCGGAGGGCATAGCCCCGGTTCCGCACGCCACGTCCCCTTACGGGGGCGTCGCAATTACCACGTGTCGGCTGCAGTTCATTGCTATGCTTTGTGAGAACAGTGGTTGCCCAGTGGTATCTGCCCCGACTTGTAGGTCGTGGGTATGAACCTAGGCAGGGGTTTTACTTTGTGTAAATTATTTCATAATCACTGCTCTCAAAAATGGTGAAGGAAACCGGCACGTCCTAGATCCGAAACTTCAAAGACATGTGGCGCGGGCCTGCGGGATGGATTACGGCATATTTCCTCTCACAGAAAGAAGGCCTGTGTCCCAGCAGTGGGAACGTTATAGGCTGATTATGCAGTGCTATTCTGGTATCATTTCACCGTGATAACTCAGGTGAAGTGAGCTGTAAACGGTGTCAATCCCTAGCATAGGATGTAATGAAAGCTCACTTTAGCCAAGTTTTCATGGTGAGATTTTTACATATTTGGCTGGTGGGTTATCGACTTCTTTCCCACCAAATATTATTTATAATGCATATTCCTTCTCTGTATCAGAAGAGACCTTTGGAACATTTTCGTTACACCACACCGAAGATGCTCATCGGGCAAGACAACTGGCGCCTTCTGGTCATCAGTGCGCAACAGAACAGAAAATAGAAAAAAATATCGAATCGACATACAACACAGAAGATGGCCGCATAGAAACCGCCATAACCCTGAAAGAGGAACATACAGAAGATAAATAGTAACGAAACATGTCTGAAAAATCTCGTCTCAACAGAATAGAAGCTGGTCAGCAATCCTTACATCGTTCGAAAGAGATAATAGAACAAATAGATTCTCGTACACAAGCGTAATGCAGATAAAATGACCATTGGACCTTTGCACCGTTCGTTACTTTTGTCTGGATTTGTGCCCAGGCGGTGGCAATAGACTCTATTACATGGGACTTAAACATTACTGGCGAAATGTGAGTGTAACTGTTCTCTATATCCTGTGCCTACCGCTTTGGAGAAATTGGTAGCGTGATTACATATTAAAGTCAGGAAAATTAATTTAATTGATAAGGAAATTGAATACTTACCTACTGAAATTGTCCGTATACTCAAATTACAACTATACTAACGTATAAAATGGCTATAACGGGGTAAATTGAGGTACGGTGTCACTTTGTTTAACAAATTAATAATTACCGCAGTGAGTTGCGGAGTACTTCTTGGAGTTGCACCCGATGCTCCCTTGACACATCATCTTGTTCCTGTCCACTTGGCTGAAGTTGTGCCAGATCTATGGGGAAAACAGTTTTTGTATTTACTTTCTTAACTGATTACTTACCATAAAAATGGTAACATAACAAATTCTTCAAATCTAATTTAAAAACAAAAATTCGAAATAAAAAACGTTTACAAAAAGTCTACATCTACCCAACAGTAGTAAAAAATACAATTATATTTCCTAAAAATAACTAAGACTGAAATTTGCTAAAGTGCTAGTAATGATGGTTCGGAATTACAATGTAAGGTAGCGACCCGGCCGATCTAGGTTAAGTCAAACCATTGTTTCAGGCTACCTACTAAACCATATAAAAAAAATTGTACTGTCACGAATCTTGCCATATAACATGTGTTTACTGCAGTGGGTCACATACTTTTAGGCATAATAAAACTTGCGATAAGGTCCTGTAGTCCGCTAAAAATATCGGAAAAGCGCGAGTCGGGCTAGCACACGAAGAGTGCCTTACAATATTTAACACAACATTTTAAAACAAAACACGTTTCTTGATTGCCCCCTTTATTTTTTATTATCATCTGTTGTTATAGCAGCAATCGAAATACATACTCCGTGAAAACTGTAACTGTCAACCTATTAAGGTTCATGAGATACACCCCGCTGACAGATGGACGGAGGTACGGACGGACAGCGGAGCCTTAGTAATAGGGCAAATTTTGGGTACGGAATCCAAAAAAACATGTTTAACGTCAGTGTCCACCAATTCGCACTAAGCGCTTCCAAAAATCTTTCATAATGCGCACGGCAAAAGAGTGGAACTCACTACCTGCGTCTGTGTTCCCGAACGCATTCAACCCGAATCTCTTCAAAGTTAGAGTTAACAGGTTTCTTCTGGGTAAGCTCACTCCATCGTAGACTTTGGCTCTGTCACTTCTGACCTAGACTAGAGTCAAGAGCAAACCCATCACAAAAAAAAAAGTGAGGCTGTCATTTTTCGTCGTGCTAGTTTTATACTATTTATAGTTATAGAAGACTCACCTTCCTCAGCTTTGAGAGCTCTGACGGTGGTGGCTGCGTCATGTCCTCCAGCAAGATCCTCTGCCGCCTGGCGCGCGGACGGTGCCTCCTCAGGTACGGAGGCACCCATCGACGAGTTATTAGACCGGGCCGTTCTATTACCTGGGAAAAAGGAACAACATGGATTGAAAAAATGTGCTTGTTCTTTATGTTTCTGTCTTTATCTAGCACTTTTAGTTGGACAGTTGTGTGACAGTGACAAGAATAATGCTTAGCCAAAGCCCATGCTAAGTATGTAACGTTTTTAAATCCCGGTCAGTGATTTCGTTAGTTCCACTTTTGGACACTAGGTGAGATAAGTTTGTGGCGGCGACTTGGCGGCTGACCGAGGAAGATGGAACCGCCACTCCCCCGTGTGGGGGAAATAAGACAAGCCCATCATACTACGATTTATTTCCAAGGTAAGGCTTTAATGACCGTTTTAGTTTTGAAGAATTAATTTTAAAAAAAACTTTTGCTCTCAAAACGGTGATGAAAAACATCCTGAGGAAACCGGCATGTCCTAGAACCAAATATTCGAAGGCATGTGACATCTACCAACCCGCACTGAGCCCGCGTGGTGGATTACGGCCCACTCCCTCTAACAGAGAGGAGGCCTGTGTCCCAGCAGTGGGAACGTTATCGATTTTTTTTCTTGCTTAATGCTAGCGCGCATAAAATCAGCATAGGGCCGCAAGAAATCAATTTTCAATAGCAAAAAGGGTGGGATGGCCTGCGTGTAGTGTGCGACCGTTTGTATAAATTATACGATAATGTAGTAGCCAGCCAGCGCGCACGCGCATGGTACTTGGAATGCAAATTAGGCTGAGAAACAGCACCTTTTCAACGTCAAAAGTTACAAACGACAGTACACCTCTTCGCCACTTTCTCGTTGTCTAATAAGGAGTGACAGTATACTATACATGGTCAAATTAAATTAGCTATTCAAACTTTGAGCTATCGATACAAAAAAATATGTATAAAAAAGAATCGGTGTTTTTTATGGGAGAACGACCGCTACTAGTGTTGTTACCGTATGAGCTGAGAAAATATGTTGTATCGTGTTTAGATGTCGATACTCATCATGTCTGTGAAGTTTACACAAAAAAAAAATTTTACTGACATTTCACGTGAATACAATAACAGAGGTCGATGATCCCACAAAAATAAATAATCAAATTAATTACTTTTTTTGTTTTAATAGCCGTCACGTCTGCGAAGTTTCGCTAGCTAATTTAATTGGCCCTTTATTGTAGTTTCTAAGCAGGTCAATATTAGACGAAAAGTCAAGTGTCCTGCTATGCAGAAGCATGTGCGGAGCAACTGTTAACTGTCACCTTGACCTGCCCTGCACAGCACAAGTCAGGTTGCGGGAATCTACCAGATGCGAGAAGCACAGGAACTGTCGATGTGATGATGCTTGGGCCCATAACCAGCAGTAGACGTCTATTGGCTAAATGAAGATGACTACTTACAACTGGCGGCGGTCTCTGCGGCGGTCCCGGAGGGTGCCACGGCTTAGTCCTGAACTTGGCCTTACTGACCTCTGGCCAGCGACGTTTGAAGCGTAGCTTTCTGGCCATGGCTCTCATCTCCGCTTCTCTGGTGACGACATTTTAACGTTATTGTACTGCCTCAGGTCAGGTGCGTACCACTCGCAACCGGCGTGCGTGTATGACCAGATGTATGAACGTAAACGCGGCAAAAGAAGTATGTAAGGATTGTAGCAGGTGGCGTTCTGTGGTTTCTGCCTACCCCCATGGGAAGAGGGCGTGAGTGTATGTATGTATGTACTGCCTCGTTACTCTAGTGGTCGCTGTCTTTGGGTTCGAATCCCAGTCTTTTTTCTATCAAGAACTTTTCAGTAGCAGCCCGGAGTCTGGATTTGAGCCCGGTGATGGAAAAACACTCGCCCTCTTACAGGAGAAAAAAAAAATACTGACGAAATGTGGGTGTACTAAAGGAACACCTATACCTAACCCTTTGGAGAATACAGGCGTGATGCAAAGAAAGAAAGAAAGATGGAAAAAGTATTTATTGTGACTCTCACAGGCATACGCAGGAGGAAGAACGTAGTGTGATACGCAGTAACACAAACTAAACTAAACACTCATAAAAACATAAAAAATAAATGAGACCAAATAAAACAAAAGTAAAAATAAAATAATAATAAAGTCCTAAAAACAAATTGATGTTCTATAATAAAATTATAATGTGGTGAAACGCTAAATTCATAATTACAGTTTGCATGTCGATGTGAGATGTCACCCTGTATTTTTTCATTACATTTTATTGACATCTGAAATCCACCATTTTGTTTTTCTACGACGTTATAAAGAATCCCACATTCAACGATGTACCTATATAAAAGCGCGTGAAAAACACAGTCGGATACAAAGGATTCCGAAGAACTTTCTTTGAGGTCTGTTAATAAAATAAAAGAACTCACTCTTTAGCAATCTGTGAGGGCGTTTTCTCCAGTACTACAACGTCTAGTTCTGGCATCGACGATAGAATTACTTCATCCTTCAAAAGTTTCGGTTTTGCAGTTTGATCCAATTTATTTTTGAGATCTTTTTCTGCGAGATCCCCCTTTTCTTTTGCATCACCTTTTTCTTTTTGTTTACCTATAAAAGAAGAAAGATACAAGTAAGGAGATAATTTTTATGTATCCGTATCCAAAGGGTGGCACCCTTACGAGGCCCTATTACATAA
This sequence comes from Dasypolia templi, assembly GCA_963555695.1. Taxonomy (NCBI): domain Eukaryota; kingdom Metazoa; phylum Arthropoda; class Insecta; order Lepidoptera; family Noctuidae; genus Dasypolia; species Dasypolia templi. Next base: position 13,575,178 of record OY743165.1, read on the forward strand.
GGTCGTTTGCCCACCGCCTTTTCAATGGGACGTCAACGAGACGTCACCGAGACGTCACCGAGAACGAGATGACGGCGCCGAAGTACATATACTCGTATTTGCTATGGCCGCGTGTCCCCTGCACGCGGTTACCGGGACTTTCCGCTCGCTTCGAATAATCTCGTTTCTCGTTGACGTCCCTTTTACGTTGGCGAGTGGACAAACGATATAAGGATCCGTTGTCCGTCCGTCAGTCAGTCACAGAGCGGTATCTTTTGAACCGTAATAGATAGATACTTTTCACAGTACGTACAGTCCGCGAGGTCTAAGCTGAGCTTTGCATTTGTGTGACTGATTACCAATCGCACCAATGTGATCGCGCGAGGGACGCACAGCGCCTCAGGTCGATTGGCCGATTACCAAGCAAAGGCCGAGTCGCAATGTGCACTCACACAAATGCAAAGCTCAGCTTAGGCCTCGTAGACTGTACTACTATGGCCGCTATAACAATAAATAATACAAATAAAACAAAGTTTATAACTAAAGGGTTAAAGGTTAATATGGAGTGTATAATATTGTACGGTGGCCGCTTTTCAACCCAGTAGGTATTCGATATGAACGAACGGTATACTAACAGATTCCTTAAAAAGTAAGCAATAATGTTGTCCAGGATATACCTCAGAAAAATCATTCGGTTCCCTACAAAACTGCTTGAGTTGGATGGTGCTGATCTACGGGTAACGTTCGTGAACGGGCGCGCTCGGTTGAGACTGGTCATCTCTTAACTGCCACGGTTTTTTTTAAATATATTTGTCGTGGATGGATGGCGCCACAGTACAGCGGACAGCGCCATCTAACAATTTGATTCATAAACGAATGATCATGTGACTGGAAAGCGAGCCCTACTGCTTGGACACGATCGTCGGTGGAGGGGATGTAGTGAGGGCTGGCGGAGAGACCGAGTGTTGCAACAGTCAAGAGAATACGGTCGAGTTTGGACAGTCTTGTTTCCGTTGCACGTATTTATTTCGTTAGCCAGTGTATTAAAGTTATTTTTAATTCGAATTATCTTTTCGTTCGAGTACCCACTTCAGTGCCCAGACTAAAATGTGTCGGATCGTGGAGAAGACCCGATGTTTCGCATCTCGGCCACCCATGATCCGACATATTTTTTACATTGTTCTCACTTAAAGAAGGAACAACAATTATGTACCCAGGTTTTTGTAATAGATTAGTTTCTTGCCCATTCTTCAACATAGAGATCTACGTTTCGGAATGGGCAACTAGCTTCAACATTCTGACTAACTGTCCGACTCTTTGACAATTAAAAAGTGCCTGTAAATGGTTTATATTGAAATAATTGCTTTGGTTTTGAATTTAAATCCATGTCGGTAAGGTAGGATTATTCCTTAAATTATAAGTAATCTTATCTTCCTTACACAACTAGTGAAATGTGGATATACTATAGGTACCACCACCTCTGCCTCCACTGCCCCTCTGCCCCTCTGTCTTCGGGGAATACGGCGTGATATTATTTTATGTTAAGGAATCTTTTAGTATGTAGCTAGCTTTTCCGTATCGATTACCGGGTTTTTGTTCCATACAGTCATAATGGACCTTCTCCTTTGTATATATGCAAAACCTGACATATGTAGGTAACCTAACTTAAAACAATACGAAATCAATTTTATGGTAGACCAGATATTGCCCGCGGCTCCGTCCACGTGGTATTCAGGAATTATCCCACACGAACGTACTACCGGGATAAAAGTATCCTAACTCTATTAGTTTTCGCCGCGCATCGTAAAGCTCTCAGTCGGCATGATTTTTTCCGACATCGTCATATTTCAGACAATTTTATATAAAACCTGTAATGAATTATACACCTTATGAATCACTCCGTCAATTGGTAAAAACCGTACGATGATCCATTTGGTAGTTTTTGAGTTTATTGCGTTCATTTTCATTATGTTTTTAGTTCTACAATTTTCACCGCACTTCCTCCACAGATATACTGTCCCACTCCCATGTATGAATACAGTTAGAATTGTCACGGACTGTCAGCTTGAATGAGTATTCGGAGTTCCACCTGTTGAAGATCTCCCACTTCTCTGGTGTCTTTGTATTACTTTTTTTGCCACTGACAAGCGAAATTTAAATTATTTTTCACTTTGTAATGTTTTTTTTTGGAAAAAATGTTGAGGATTTCCCTTGATTGTCTTGAGATGTCCTCATCAGATTTTGATTTGGTGACAATGGAACCACCTCGAGAGCGTTATTTATTTTAAATATTTAGTTCGAAATCGGGTCAAAGGTTGACACTACCGTCTAACAGCGGCCGCCGAGGCGTCTCCATTCCGTCTCCTGTTGCTCACCTTTATCTTTCGCATCCTTTTGCTCTTTGTCTTTGTCCTTTTGTTCTTTGCTTTCTTTGATTTTAGCATCTTTCGGGTCTTTGTCCTTGTTTCTTCCCTCTTTTGTATCCGGTTTATCATCTTTGTGGTCTCCGCCCGCTGTGGAGGTCCTGCATAGCGATATAAAAATTAGAAAGACTGAAGAACACACTGAAAAAAAAGTTATTACAAATATTCTAGCCACGAATATCTTTTGGATCATAGAATACTTCCCAAACAATTTTGCCCAATGTCCTTTGAAAGATTTTCCGGACCGAAAATTACAATTTAAGGGCTTTTGTATGTTGTCGTAGCTCTCTACTAAAATACTATATATTTTAAAAGAAAAGTTCGGCTATGTGAAGCGCTTTTTCTGTCACTCATACAGAGTATAACAGTCTCCTCCTAAAGCTTATTATGCATCTATTTGTATAGTTTTATACAATACTTTTACATTATTTACGTAGTTGAGCAGTCGGTTTTTTTAAATATACGAAGCATACTATAGGTACCTCTAAAATTGGTTCATAAATTGTCTTGTTGAAAAATTTTGTGAACTCATTTCTGTCACCTAAGAAAAAAACCACTCCAAAAGAGGACCTCTTTCGTCCCCTGAAAAATAGATATTGATAATTGTGTAAGAGAAACATAGTCCAAAGAGTGTTTCCGGTCAAACAGCCATTGCGGAAAAACAACCAAATCATAACCTAAAAAACTTTGTTAAAAGTGTACAATAAATAATATGATTTTAAAATTTGTAATAAATGATCTAGCACCCATCAATCATGTGTTTTTTTTTTGTTTCTCTTTAGTCAACTACCTTAACAGTAGAAGTAATAGTAGCAACAATTTATTTCCTTAAAAATCTTTCGGCTTGTAATTAAAAGTGTGTGCAATACGGCCGATGAATCAAACCGGTCTGAGCATGGGCTCTCCGAACTTTCGCGCATGTGCTCTCACTTACACTCGCCTCAGCGCAGCCTTCTGCGCATAGTTCAGACCGGTCATATTGTACCTACGCAATTAGGGTGCGGGCAGGAACATTGCTCGCAGAACAAATAGCCTAAAAGTCAACCAAAGAGCAAAGGAGAGGGCTATGCTCCGAGTTTCCATAAGTGATCGAATCGAAACGAAGAGATCAGCAGGAGAACCAGAGTAAGCGACATAGCGTAAAGGATTGTCAAACTTAAGTGGCAGTGAGCAGGGCACTATACTCACAGAACAGATGGCCGATGTGGCCAAAAGGGCTCGTAGTGCTATTCTGTAACCATCTCACCGTGAGAATTTAAGTGAAGTGAGCGCGGAGTGAGCTGTTAGTGCCACTGATGCTAGAGATTAACACTGACAGTTCTCTCCACGCAAGTCTTCACGGTGAGATTTTTACAGAATCGACATGCTTGGAGTGTCGACCGCGTACTTACCTGACGACGTAGCCTTGGAAGATCTCTCACATGGTGAACCTATGACCAAAATAAAATCAAATCATCCCTTGTGTAGGCCGCAGAAAACCGCTGGATGAGAGGAGTACGGAACCGGTCGAAGTGGCTGCGCTTCGGAGAGGCCTATGTCCAGCAGTGGACGTCTTTTGGCTGATGATTTTGAATGATGATGAGTGTGTGTGTAGGTAATTGACAGCATACTCACTTTTTCTCTTTGTTGGGCGCCATAGTTAGCGAAGACTGAATCAACTGACTGACTCCTCTTCAAAGTTATTAATCCTATAACGACATCGACAATTCTTGAATGAAATTGGTTTTTTCCTTGTTTATATTCTGAAAATGTAAAATACTTCATCATTTGAAGTTATGAGGGGTTCGTGAAGACATCCAAAGGTTGTATGGAAAAGGTCGCTTAGCGATAAGACTGCCCATTGTGTCACCATAAATAATAGGACAATACCAGAAACTCTATAGAACTTTGCCCTAAATCAAAAAGTCATTTACAAGCTTGCAATATGAGGCATCTTAAAGCTTATTATGTACTGTTAACTAATCATTTGTCCTAATGCCTGTAGAACTTGCGGTTTCTGTTAAAATCTTGAAACAATAATGACATTGATTAAAGGTTAGATGCAGTTTATAATTGTTAAAAAGTGATTTAAAAAACATGTACGTTAGGCTATATTAATTATTATAATCGTAATATGAGTTTTTGCGCATTAAGTAACGCAATAGGAAATTCAGGGGTTGAATTCCTTATATCATTGATTTGTAATCGGCAAGTTCTACAGAAAAAAACAATGTATTATGGTATAGGTCCTTTAAGCATTACAATTATTTTCATTAATTTACATTTCCTGTAAATAGCTGGGGCAGGATCTGGCTTTTTCTTTCTACTTTTATATATATAATTCTTGTTGTACGTAACAAAGGGTATTCTATTCTATTCTCGAGGCTAAATAACAACAGCCTCGTTGGTCTAGTGGTCGCAATCGCTACTGCTGAGCATGAGGTCCTGGGTTCGATTCCCAGGTCGGGCAACGTGTTATTGGGTTTTTCTATCTGGAATTTCTCAGTAGCAGCCCGAAGTCTGGATTTGTGCCCGGTAGATGGCAATAGGCTCGCCCCCTATTACATGGGACTTAAACATAACTGGCGAAATGTGGGTGTACTATATGTACACCTCTGCCCAACCCTTCGGGGAAACAAGGCGTGATGTTATGTTATGTAAATAACAACAGCTGCACGGGTCAATTTTCAAGGTTAAGCGTTCATGGCGAAGTCAGTCCGTGGATGGGTGACCGTTCATTACACACTGTCAGTGTATAATAAACGGTCACCCATCCGTGCTTTCCAGCTGTCATTTGTACATTTTTGACAGTCGTTAAGGGTAGTTAGAAGCCCGAAAGTCTGACAACCCAGTCTTAGCAAGTGGTATCGTGCTATCCAGTAACTGGGTTGTGGAGTAAGATAGCAGTCGCTCCATGTGAAATACTGGTATTCAGCTGCATCCAGGTAGACTTGAAGCCGAACCCAACATATTTGTAAAAAAAGGCTGTCAGATGATAATGATGATTAGTTGGTATGTCGTATACCCACAAAGGGATAATGACGAATAAAAAAACGTTCGAAAAAATTATGTAAGTAAATGAGATAATCGAATAAATCTGTTAAACCGATGTAAATATGAAGGAGATACTCGTACAATCTTCAAAGTTTTTGAAGGGGATTATTCCCGTGCTTGTCGCGCGATACTCACAATGTATGGCGCTAGTATGAAGTTACATTCGTGACGTCACTTCTACGATATTTCTAACACTTATTTTAATCGTTTGTTGCTACTTGGCAATTTTTAAGCTTTTGTTTGATTTGATTTTTGCACTGTTTGGAAACAAATCGTTTTTTGATACAAGTTTTTTTTTTATCACCCATTTTTTATATAAGGCCCCGCGTTGGTGTAGTGGTCGGAAGCGCGACAGCTAAGTATGATCGATTCCCAGGCCGGGCAAATTTGTTTTTGGGTTTTTTCATCAGGAATTTCTCTGTATACGATACAATATTATTGGCTACGGCGACTATTTCTATTTTTGACAGGTGTTACGAGCATGTGCTTGTATGTGGCTAATGTACCCCTGGCTTTGAAGGTACATACGCGCACAATGCGGACACGTTAGAGTACAATTTTAGTGACGGTATTGTATGTTTTAGTTTGGTTTACTCTCGTCTGCTGTCGATCAACTTTTTAATATTAAATATAGAAGATGGCAAAAAAATAATATAATAGGCGTGTTTTTTTTTAAATGCTTAATTTAAAAGTTTAACTCAAATTTATGGTATGCCACAGACAAAACTGGTGCCGTGTAAATGGGTCTTTGAACTGGATAAGTACTTAGAGGTTCTATTCGTAAAATGGCTTACGGCGAAGAAAAAGGACCTGTTTTCAGAATGGCTTATTCTTCAAAGGGTTTGTTCTCATAATAATTTACACAAAGCCATTTTCATTTTTTTTTAATTTATACCTCATTATGCTAAAGACTCATTCGTATAATAGCTTATTCGTGTAATGACCCTGTTCTTGGAAGGGCTATTTTTTTAAAACCTATAATATTAACTCAAAAGTATATTTTTATTAAGTACTACAAATCAATAAGGCAATGAAACATTACTGTACTGAGTACTGAGTCTGATATATATGAAGAACGTACACAGACTGAGGGATGGCAGTGGTGGCCCAGTGGTAACGGCCGCGACATACGAGTTGTAGGTCATAGGTTCGAACCCAGACAGGCGCTTTACTGTGTGTAAATTATTTTATCACTGCTCTCAAAACGGTGAAGGAAAACATCGTGAGAAAACCGGCATGTCGACGAACCGAAAACTCGAAGACGTGTGGCATCTACCAACCCGCACTGGACCCGCGTGGCAGATTACGGCCCACTCCCTCTCACAGACGCGAGGCTTGTGTCCCAGCAGTTGGAACATACTAGGTTGATTATGCAATAATATGCACACAGTCTCTGTCTCAATTTTGACAAGTTTTGACATTGATTGTCGATGACATGGGATTGCGACTAGATTAACGTTTTTAATTACGAGGTTTGGTCTTCTGGTACCTATTCAGCTGCATCCGGTTAGACTAGAAGCTGATTTCAAAATAGTTCGGAAAAGGCAGACAGATTATGATGATGATGATGTTGGCTTGATGATGATTTTTCTTAGAAACATCGTAAAAGTCTTTCTTACCTTTGTATATATTTTTTTGTAGTTTTTTTTAGGTGTTTCTTATATTTTGTTTAGCAAAATAGCTAGTTCACCACATTTCACTGTTTGAGTCCAAGGATTGACGCATTATTTTGTTTTGACTTTTCGTTATTTTGTTTTTAAGTTTTGTGCCTAATACATTTTTATAACGTGAAAAAAGTTTTGAAGTGAAGTTGTAACGTTGTATTAGATTTTCAGTACTTACTAATTCCATGGATTTTTCACATATTCTATTACCACAGACATATAAACTGGCTGTTTTCCCCGAGGGCTCCACGTTCGCACGGGTGTAAAATATCGCGGCGGAATTTTTTCGCACACTGGATCTTCAACGCACAGAGTTGAAAATCCAACAGTGAGTTTTTCCGACGCGTTGCTGAAGCGATGCGTGCCACTCTGTTGGATTTTCAATGCTCGGTTTTAACATCAAAAGTTAAATATACAGTGCGCTTTAAAAACTCGCAATGTTTACGTACAAACGTGGTCTTAGGCAGAGGTATACGTACGTACCTGTTATAGGTACACCTACATTTCGCCACTTATGATTAAGCCCCATGTAATAGGGGGGGAGCCTATTGCCCTGATATATACCAGGGCTTTTTTTGAATGGGAAATCATCAAATGACTTCTCTCGCTCTGGGTGGAGCAGGAGGGCTCAGACTTTTTTTTTTTTTTTTAGTTTATTAAGGGATAATAAACAACTACAACATACATAATACAATCGTTAACAAACTTTTTAAGGAGCAATGTTGCAGTCCACTACATTATCCGCAAATAATTCATATTTCAAGATCAGTGGTTGCCACTAGACGAGCATTACCAAAATTAAAAAATATTTAACAATAAGTAATATACTATAAAGCTAGCTATAGTAACAAAACCAAAACAGATAAAAAACAATTTCGATTACTTAAATTATGCAATTCATAAAACATAGTAATAAGATTACAATAAAGATAATTTCATTATAATATTAGATTTAAATTTATTTTTTGAGCATGCAAATATATCAATATCATTGAGGTTAGAATTATAGGATTCCAACATTCTATGAATAGGGCAGCGCAAGCCAGAGTTAGTGCGACAAGAATTAAGCGCAAACAGAGTACGAACACGAACCTGACGTACATGAACTGTTCGAGGGACAGAATAACACAGCTTACTCGTCAAATCAATGGCATCGAGATGACTGTGAACAATATCGTGAAGCATGTTGGCCTCCAGGTATTTACGCCGGTTCTCCAAGCTGATAAGCTTGTACTTATCAAGAAGTTGGGAGTATGATAGATAAGTCTTAGTCCCACAACATCTGTAGCACATAGCACGGAGGTCCTTTCGCTGGACCCTTTCTATTTCAACTACGTACTTTTGGTAGAAGGGATTCCAAATAGGGACCGCATATTCTAACTAGGAGCGAACGAGCGTCTTATACAGATAGAGATAGGTTGAGGTGCGCTTGAAGTCTGTTGAAGATCTCATCACAAATCCATATATTTTAAAAGCACTATTGACTATGGCTTCGATATGTTGGTTCAAGAACAGTTTGCCATCAAAGAGAACCCCAAGATCCTTCACTATAGAAATATTATTTAAGGGGAAACAGTTAAGGCTGTAATTGAAATTGAGGATGAAATTGTTCTTAGTAAAGTGTATATAGTTACACTTCGGGACACTAAGATGCAGCTTATTGTCAATACAGTAGGCAGTTAGTCTGTCCAGGTCCTCCTGAAAAGATTGGCAGTCGTCCATAGTACATATCGCATGAAACGCCTTCAAGTCGTCAGCGTACATCAAGAATTTGAAATTTTTGAAGCATTTTTTGATATCGTTGATATAAATAATGAATAATAGCGGTCCCAGAATAGAGCCCTGTGGAACTCCGGAAGTAATACTGACAGAGACAGACTGATGACCATTAACTACAACCCTTTGTGACCAGTTTTCGAGGTACGATACAAACCAACGCAATAAATTTCCGCTTTTACAGACTAAAACCCACTAGTGTTATTTCAGTTGCCTGTGCCAGGGCCACGGTATCTCTTTCGAAGAAACCGCGACCCTGGCAAGACCCAGGGGTAAGTAACGAACACAGGGAACTAAAATGTAAGAAGTATTAATAAAGACGCTTTTAAATATCCGTCCACAGTAATGTTTAACGTGCACGTATTTCACGTTAAATCGGAATTAAATAATGTTTTTTTTTTGTCTAAACCACTTGCTACGACTTACCAATCGATGATTTACCAATAACGAAATGCAAAATCACCTGATTTTCATTCATCCGGTCGGTGTTGCCAACTTCGTAACTTTACCTGCACCTATGGTACGTGGTGGAACGAAACTTTTTAGGGCTTGAAAGAAGATCCCTATTGGTATCATCAGTTTTATGCCGATATACCATATCCCCAAGTTTAAATTACGATCAAATGGTTCGATTCTGATTCTAAGGTTAAACTTCTTGGTTGAGTTCGTAGCTCATAAACATCTAAAACGGAATAAAACGATTGTGGAAGTACATTTTTTTTATTTACTACGATAATCAATTAATTTTATACAATTATCAAGTTCGGAAGTAAAAATAAAACAGTAAGCTAAATAAAAATGTGTCATAACAAATATATAAATGTGTAATAACATTTCTGTTCATTTTTATTAATTAATTTTGAGTGAAAAGAAAAAGCCGACCAATCTTCCTTTTATTCCTGGCTCATGTTTTACTGTCACACTAATTTACCAACCGCTGAAAAATTCTACTAATTACTACCCTATGTTTTTCTGAGCTGATCATAAATTATAATATACCAGTTCTAGAAAAAAAAATCCCCGTATTTTATTATATTCGTCATTTAATCGGGTAAAATATTTCTAGAACAGCAACACTACAATTCACCTGCTTATTCACTCATTCGGAGAATAATACATTTTGATACGGTTGACAGCTGTCAAGACAAGCTGTCACAAAAATTGTTAATAAAACCGTGATTTTACATGAAATATTTTTCTGTTTTTAATCTCTAAAACGAATTAAACATGTCCGAAAACAAGGAAGTGGATAAATCTAACTTGGACCCGGAATTGGACGATTTGCTTGAAAGTAAGTGGTTTAATTTTGTCTAATTCGATCACGGTCGGGTTACACAACACATAACCTATTAAAATTTTAATTGTAAATAAAATGGAATAATTATTTTGAAGGACTTTGACGACGCAAATTTTACGTGTGAGGTTGAACAATAATCTTTAAGGTTAATGCCTCAAAAGATTATTGTTCAACCTCTAATACCGACCAAATTATCGGCATTTTAATTTCTTTTAACATTTGACTTATAAAAAACCTTATTTTATTAAGGAAATGAATAGAAATAAACAACGTGTTCTAGCAGGAATTCAACACAATATAGTGATTTTATGAATGCTAATGGTCAATCTATTCAATGAATGACTTAAAGTTCAGCTTCCAAGAATTCATTATAATAATATGTTTTGTGCCTTGGTGGGTCACTTTTGTCCAAATATTATATTATTAAATAAGTAGAGTGTTTGATGACTCAAAAGTCGTGGAAAATACATAATATATAAATACATAAACTCACACCTTCTCTTCACATGGGGCTGAAACTACAGAGCACCTGCTACAACCCTTACCTACTCATAAAATAAATTTTGTAAAATCCTTGTAGTAATTCACTATAGTTAATTATTTTGGAGATGTTCCTCAATACATGAAAAAGAGGTTTTAAAAACTTGAGGTCAAATGAGTATGATGATTACTTGATTCAAATAAAAAGAAAGCTAGTTATGGTCTATAGGTATTTTTTAATGTATTAAATAAAAAGAATATTATTACTAAACAACTAAATTAATGTTCCTATTCACTTCCATTTTGGAGATATAAAATAAACATTAATTTAAATATGCATATTAAGACAGAAACACAATTCAATAATGTTAAAGACAATTATTTATTTATTTATTTATATTTATTTATTTATATATACTTTATTGTACACCACAAAATTAAATAACAAAAAAAAAAATATCATACTAAAAACATACAGTGGGCGGCCTTATCGCTTTCTGCAATCTCTTCCAGGCAACCTTAGAATGGACAGTGATTTTTCTGGACATAAAATGGGGCTGTCAGTGGTGCAAGAAATAAATATACATTAAACTAAAACAGATACACAGATATATACATATTAACATATCCTAAGGAATAGATACATAAATACATACATATATGCGAAATATAAGAAACGTAAATAAATGATAATTACAGTTTACGAAAGCAAGATCACAACGACAAGTAATGATCCTTCACGAGTCTTTTAAACGCAAATAACGACTGCGCGCGTTTTATTTCGACAGGCAGTGCATTCCACAGACGAACGGCCTGGACAGTAAAAGATTAGTCGAGGAAAATTGTGGAGTGCTTAGGCATTTTAAGCTTTAAGTTATCCGATGATCTTAAAAATTTCGTATGGGAGTCGCAAAGAAACTGGAAACGTTTCTTGAGATAGTTGGGAGTGGAAGGGGAAAAGAGCACATTATACACCAGGGAAAGAATGTGAGCATTACGGCGAAGGCGAATAGGTAACCACTTGAGCTTCACACGAAATTCAGAAACATGGTCATATTTGCGCAAGCCAAATATAAATTTAGTAATTTAAATTATTAATTTTAGTAGCTTAGCCCACAAAATCAAGTCTTCTTTTGTTTTTTTTTTTAAATAAGTAATGCTTCTATTAGGTTTTAAGTTGGTTAAACGTGATCTATGAAAGTAATGATAGCATTAATATTTAAATCATCAACATATTTCTCTGTTATACAGAATGGCAAAACCTGTTACTGAAAAACAGATTTAAAAAAAAAACATTGCAGGGGGTTGCACACTGTTATTTTGTTATGGATTCTATACATGATTCCAAACACCCCTGCATTGTACATTTTCGTCAAAACGAATTAAAAAAAAACTGTTTTTCCATACATTTTGAGTTGTAGGTATTGCACTTTTGTAGGACACAGCAGATTTTTTTAAAAATAACTGACGAAAAATTCCAACGCAATGGGGTCCAGAATCATAATTATACTGAATCCATGGCAATATCCCTGCCAACCTGTTTTCGTTGAACAATTTGATGAAATTATGACTATTTCCCTGACCACCCATAGATCAGCAATGGGGTATGAGGACACCAGCACACCAGCAACTTGTTTCAAATATGGAATCCTAAGCCTTTTCTGACCTCATACAACTTTTTTAAATGACTATTGTAAAATTTCTGTCACAAATAAACACTTCCTTCTTTCTTCCTTCTAGGCGCTCTTCAAGACATGACAAAGAAGCAGACAGCAGACTCGACAGCTGAGGGCTCCAGCGAGGTGCCCTCCAACATGTGGAGCGAAGAGTTTATCAAGGAGGCTGCGGCTCAGTTTGAGAGCAACATGTCTGCTATACTTAGCAGTTTTAGTGGAGTGCCTGGTAAGATTACTTGTAGGATATTAACATACTGCCTTAAGGCGAAAGCATCAGGGTTGACGTTTTTGCAATATATAGGCCAGTATCACTTATAAAGGGCTTGTGGATAAATAATAAATAATTACCTCCGCACGGATTGATCAAATGCTATGCTACGCTTGTCGAGGTAGGTCCATGGATATGTGACCATCCATTACATATCGAGACCCCTCCATCCCTTGGAAAGCATGTTAAGCTGTTGGGAGTTTCTTGCTGGTTCTTCTCCATAGAGATCTACGTTTTGAAATGGGCAACTAGCTTTAACTTTCTGACTAACTGACCAACTCATTGACATTTCAAAAGTTCCTGTAATTTGTAGAACTTTGACAGTTGTTATGGGCAGTCAGAAGTCCAAAAGTCTGACAACCAGTTTTACCAATTATTAAAACAATGACAAAGTTAAACACCATTTAAAATAAGTTTAGTCAAGGAGAGTACTACTGTAGAAGTGACGTCACGTCTAAGTAACTTCATACTAGCGCCATACATTGTCCGTACCGCGCGACAAGGACGGGAATAACACCCTCCAAAAACCAGAACCATGTGATGAAACCCAATAGATAGATTTTTCAATAGTCAAATAATTACACAACTTTTAGCTGTTTTTTTTTTTAATTGGCAGCTTTTCGATAGAAAAAAAATTACTCCCCTTTATTCTTTTGTTTCCCGCAAAATCGACGTTATCTTCATTTTTATATTTACTTGAATAATTAAAAAAAACATTATTTTGTTTTCAGAGGATCAAATAACACAGGAACAGATTGCACAGACATTCTCGAAAATGGCAGGTATGTACCATCAAAATTAATAATATATAGATACTTCTGGTTATTAATTAATTTAAACTCTCTTTACTATCTTCCCCCGTTTCTTATCCTCAAAATTATTTATGTTTTTTGTACTGCCCCGGTCTAGTTGGGTTTTTCTATCTCGAATTTCTCAGTAGCAGCCCAGAGTCTGGATATGTGCCCGGTTGATAGCAATAGGGTCGCCCACTATTACATGGGACTTAAGCATAACTGGAGAAATGTGGGTGTACTATAGGCACCTCTGTCTAATCCTACTGGGATTACAGGCGTGATGTTATGTGATAAGTTATTTTACATGTGTTGTGATGTTACTCGAGAGCATATAAATAATAATAAAATCGGTTGTGACGAAACCACAGACACACATTTGAAATAAAAGAACTCAATTACTTACATACTAACACTCAATTCCTTACGTACTAACACACAATTACCAATCTCAATGTAGAAGTAACAGCAAGAACAGTCAAGTCAGAGTAACTCAGAATATACCGACTTAAATCTACATTGAAAACAAAAGAAACGACCCTTGTTACAACATCTAAACCAATGAGTAGAATAAAATGAACTTAAATGTAATATTATAATTATCTAATTATCAGTGGTGTCCTGCATAAACTCAGCTGTGATTTATGAACAAAAAAATTTTTAAGTTTCTTTTTAAACATTTTATTGTTAAGATTTTTTATCTATCGTGGAGTTTTATTGAAAATAACTAGAGACATTCGATAAATACTTGTTGTTTGTTGGGGAGTTGTTTTACTGCGATCAACACAAAGAATGTTCGAATCCATTTTCCTTAACCGTGGATTTCAAAAACCTGTGGGTTTGTCTTAACAAACGCTGCCACCTTAAATCTCAGCGTGCATCTGTGTACTTTTATGTGAAATCAATATTTAGGTATTATTATTACCATGTAATCTCACTGCAAGGCACACAGAGTTAAGTTAACACTGAATTAATTTTATACCCATATTAAAGCTGTCAATGCCTGGCTGCGACCAACACATGTAAAGTACTTTTCTCAAGTTATACGCGTAAATTCAAACTAAGTAAATTAATTATAAATTCCCGAATCAATGACGAACAACGATAACTTTTCTCGCGCCAATATGTTCAGACAGATATACACAGACAGACATACACACGGAACGGACAGATATAGGTGTATCGATGAAAGACAGTATCATCCTATCTATTATATATCATTTAGGTCGACGTGGAGGATTTCGTTGCGAACGTACCAGAGGGAGCCTGTAATCCAACGGAGGAACTTGTTCTGGAGGGTGTGCATTCTATTGAAGCGATGGGGCTTGGCGTGTGCAAAGACTGCACTGGCATACGTCATGATCGGGCGGATGCACGATGTGTAGATACGCATTTTGCACTTTAGTGACAATTTGCTACGTGCATTTAGGACGAAGTGGAGTCTACCTTGAGCAAAGGCGGCGCGCGAACGAGCCGCCTTAATGTGCTCTGAAAAAGAGAGGTGTTCATCGAGTATCACACCTAGATATTTGGCTCGCTTCTCCCAAGGGATCGGCTTGCCGAACATGGTGATCGGGCAGGGATTGCGACGCGGCTTTGAGAAAAGAACCGCTTGACTTTTGTCGGGATTGACTTCGATTCGCCATTTTCTAAACCAAGCGCCAAGCTTGTTCACTTGGGTTTGGAGAATGCGAGCTATCGAATTTTCATCACGGCCGGTGTAGTAGATGGCCGTGTCGTCTGCGAACAGGGCCATCTGTGCCTTACTGCACTTGGGCATATCGCTTGTGAATAGCGTGAATGCTAGAGGAGAGATCACAGAGCCCTGAGGGACTCCTGCACGAATAGGGTGGGAGGAGGATAGCGCTCCTTCTATGCGATAACGGAAGGTGCGGTTCGACAAAAAGTCCCGTAAGATGAGCACGAGACGATCTGGCACACCGAGTTGGTACAGCTTATATAATAAGCCGTTGTGCCAGACTTTGTCGAACGCTTTCGCTATGTCGAAGAAGACAGCACCGGTCATCAAACCTCGTTGGAAACCGAAGTTGATGTGTTCGACTATACCGGTGGACCTGTTGTACGCACGAGTGTTGGGTTCTAAAACCAAACTGTTCGTTGGGGATGAGGCCCTTTGTCTCGGCGTAGTCTCTGAGACGCTTATAAATAAGCCTCTCATAGATTTTGCCGAGGACATTGATCAGACTGATGGGGCGGTAACTAGTAGGCTCCGACTTTGGCTTGCTGAGCTTCGGGATACCGATGACGGTGGCTTCTTTTAATGCCTGTGGGAAGATGTTATTGCTCAGAGCACCATTGAAGATGGTAGTCAGTAGCATTATCAGGTGGGCAGGGAAAAGTTGGAATACCCTATTGGTGATTCCATCTGAGCCGGGGGCTTTACGAGCCTTAAGACCTTTGATGAGGTCGTGCACTTCGTCTGGCGTGACGGGGGGCAGTGTATACTCTGGATCTTCAACGGGAGGGAGGGAGGCTCTATGTTCGATTTCGGCGTCGACCTTAGAGAGGTGAGCTTGGTCTACTGGTTGAGAGCTAGGCGAGCATTGGGCTTCTAGACTGTCGGCTAGAAGCTCAGCCTTGTCGACATCATCGAAGGCGATGGTCTTGTCGGGACGGATCAGGGGGGGGGGGCATGGAGACTATTTCTCCGGATCTAAGTTTCCTCTGGAGTTGCCAGAAGGCTAGGTGGGTGGGCTCTAGTTCGCTCAGCATCTTGTCCCAGCCAGCGGTACGCAGCTCCTCTATGCGTGTTCTTACAGTACGCTCTAAGTAACGCATATGGGCTATGTTCGCGTCGCAGGGGAAGTTGCTGTAGGCACGGACAGCCGCGTTCTTCTCATTCAACAGTTCGCGTACATCGTCCGGCAACTTCCAGCGATTTCCCTTGAACAATCGTTCAGGACTGATTGTACGTGAGCTGTAAATGAGTCGATCGCGGCCGTCGTGTCAGCTATAGAGGCAAAATGATCGGGGATTGGGTCCAAGTGGGGGGACGTGGTGGATTTTAAGCGATCGCTTACTTTCCTCCAGTCCGTTACCACTTTGGGGGGGGGGGGTGGAGTCGGGCAGACCTATGCGGGGGACCAGTTTCATGACTACTGGACGGTGATCAGAAGCGAGCTCTTGTACCACTTCTATAGAGTCCAACCGTAGGTTGACGTTCTGTAGGAGCGCCACGTCGAGCACGTCGGCGGTGTGATTGGGATTGGGGGGAAAGTGAGTGGGAGGAAAAAAATGACAATATAAACGCTAAATTAAACTCCCTTCTTTCTGCAGTTGTAAACTGGATGGAAAGCCATAACCTTGAAATTAATTTCAGTAAAACAAAATTAATTACTTTTCATCCCCATCAAAAATCCCCATTAAAACTAAATTTCATTTTTAACAATGCAGAACTGGAACAAGTTAATGAATTTAGTCTCCTCGGTTTGTCTATAGACACCCACATAAATTGGAAATCCCATATACAGAAAGTAAGAGCAAAACTATCAAAATTTTCATATGCACTAAGCGAAATTAAAAAACTACAAATCTACAAACTGCACTTATAACGTACTACGCATATGCCCAGGCATGGCTCAGCTATGGGGTCATGCTGTGGGGAAACAGTACAGATTCTCAAACCGTATTTATTTTACAAAAGAAGTTAATTCGAATAATAACAAACATAGCACAAACAGATAGCTGTAAACCATACTTCCGAAAACATAAAATACTCACACTTCCCTCTCTATATATCTTAGAATTATGTGAATTTGTCAGAAAGCACCCAGATTTTTACACCAAATGCGAAGAAACCCAAACAAGATACACCCTTCGACACAACAAAAACAAACTAAACATACCTCAATCCCGACTCAAAATGCACTCATCCAGCCCTTTAGTCATGTCGATAAAAATTTATAATAAATTACCTAACGATATTAGAAAAATAAGCAAAACAAATACATTTATTAATACATTGAAACAATTTCTGGAATCTAAGTCGTACTACTCAGTAAAGGAGTTTTTAGATGACAAATCAATTGCAAAATAAAATTATTATCTTTCTTAGACAACAAACACTGTGAAATAAATACAATAAAAAATACGAATATGTCGGCGTCACCGTTAGCGGTAGGTACAGCGGGCCGAGTAACGCTGTGCAAAGCGGGACGTTCACCTCCCCACTCTCCCCACTTCTCAAGCAACTTAATGTAAGCTAGTGCGCAGCGAAGAGGGGGATCGTTCTTGTGGCAGGCTCGGCCCGGTGCGCCTGCCGTAGCGCCTAGAGCTATTATCGCGATCTATTTAATTAATTAACAAGCTGTCGGAATAAAAGAGTTGGTTACTACTATATCTCATACTTTCATTGAATATGTCGGACCTCTGCCTTCAGGTTATTTCATGGTGATTATTTTATTAGACATTGTGAGTGAAATAAAGTGATTGTGCTGTAACTAGTATCTCTATTTTCTTCGCCCGACAATCCACGCCTACTTACAAAGTGCAAGTGTAATATCGCTGATGAGGGCTTATCCCGATATCAGAAGTGGGATTCGAAGGGCAAAAACCTGAAGAAAATAATGACGACAGTGAAGTGTGGGCTAACGTCTAATCTATTCAAAATATGGAGTTTTTGCTATCACGACTTCCGGCAACCACTTAACCGCAAACGTCAAATTTCACCGCAACTGCGCGACTGATACGGTTTGATCCTGATAATGACAATCGCTTCATTGGCACATGCCATCGTTAAAGCACAACAGTCCAAAAATCAAGTGATTGAAGCAAGTGGCAGTACGAACATTTGACCGAAGTGAAGAATTCGAATCGAGCACCAGCACCGAAGAGTCGTGATACGAACCGTCTCACCTGCTACGTGTATGGACAACCACATCATCCGGTGAGCTCGTTCCTTTTCTTTTTAATAGATAATCTGGTAGTTCGTTTATAGCTTTTAGCTTTGTCAAAAAATCCAGGGTACTATGCGCTGTGATTTAGTTTACCTTACAGGTATACCTGTGTAAAGAAAACGTTAAATATGAATCGCAGAATAACTGAGCCGTGGTGAAATTCAACACGTCAGTGTCCTTTTTGTTTCATGTTGTGCCTGTTAACTCAATTACAGAAGCAGTTATTATAGGTAGGGATCTATTAGATAGTAGATCCATGTACGTACGGATATTGCAAAATTACATTCTATTTGGGGTAAGAAAGTTAACGTTACTAAAGAGTTTCATTATCATATACCACAACATCAAAACTGACCTACATGGTGAAGATAAACTCGCATTAGTTCAATGCGAAAGGATAATTGATTCTTTATTGGTGGTATGGTGTTTATAGAAATTTATTTCTCGATAAGAAATTACAAAGATTTCACTTACTTGAGAACGTTTTTAAACTTAAAATATAACTTGGACACACAAACTAAGCAGCTATTGTTTGAATTTATATTAAATCATCTAAGTTGTAATACCATTTCTTTTCGTACGCAAATAACATTATTAACTAACACAAAACTTAAAACTTTTCGATCCACCCGCAAAAGAAATAATTACTGTAGATAAGGAATGCGATCCCGGTGCCACAATAAAGCAATGCAGTAGTAGGGCAAGTCTGTTTAATGGAGTAGTGTTTGATCACTTAGAAAGTGATTTAAAAAAAAAAAAAAAAAAACAAACGTTTAGTTTGCATTCTTTACTTCTACAGGTAGCTTATTACATTGTTGCACTCCCGCAAAAAAAAAAATTGTTCTCTCGCCATTTACTGTCCACACTCGCGGTAGTAAAATGTGATCCTTCCTACTATTGCTGCGATTGTGTACCTGATGTATTTTTGTGTGAATGAACTTACTTAGAATTTTTAAGTATTCTGGTGGAATATGCAGGAAGTTGTTTAATATTCATGAGTTTCGTTTCCCTGTAAATTTTAACTGTAGGTGTAAGGTAATCATAGTGAAATTATTGTTTAATAATTTTATTTTGAGCGATGTGTAGGTCCTTTAGATGAGTTTTTGGCGGTTTGCCCCATATTTCACGTGTTTTACGTTAAGAATCTTGAATCAAATTAAAAGGGCCTATCAAATGGACATACAAGATATTTACAAGAAAGTGTTCGAAATACTAACATCAGAACGGGTTCTGACTAAAATGATTTGACTGGAACGCACTGATTGAACTTCACACTTGTGTGCTGGGCCTCAAGGGATTGCTCGGTGCTCACTCCATCCTATGCTTAGGGTTTCTGCACAATGTTATACTGTACATTTAGACATCGCGGAGAAGTTGTGTAGAGAAATCGATGGTAGGGAGTATTCTTGTCATTGTTGACTCTTTCACTAAATGAGTCCTTCTCGAGTGCACTTCTTAGTTTGATGCAGCAGGTGCAGATGAAGCACTAAAATAGGCTCTGTCTTTTCGGTGCGACTTCGCGGATCATTTCGGATCGGGGTGGGTATTGTATTGGCGCAGACAGAGCAATTTTATGGTGAACATGGTGTAGAGTTGCACCTTGTTTCTAACGGTTCTGGCAGGGCATGTGTTCGGGTAGAGAGAGTCATGAGGACATTGAGGTGCTTACTTGTTATAATAGAAAGTGAATCTGGTGGGACCTGGCGCGGCGAGCTTCTCGAAGTGCAGCTAGCGACGGATGGTGCAAGGTCTAGGGTAACACAAAAAGAACTTGTGTTTGGGACTCGGGCGCGGTTTTTAAGTGTGGCTTCATATTCTGAGTCTGGGTTTCGGTTAGATTTGGGTGAAATTCGTAAGATAGCATCGGAGAATATTGGGAGAGTTGCTGCGTCACAGTAGGAAAAATGAGACCGTTCTACAGTGGTGATTCCTACTTCATTGTATGTGACCCCCCTCTGGGTTCGATTGGGCTTCGCAGGGAGTACAGACTTCCCTTTGTTGTGTGTCTAATAGAGAATGCAAATATGGTCGTAAGCATTTTCGTGCAATGCCCGGGGGAAGTGAGGGCTTGGTGCATTTAGCTACCACTTGACGGGTAGCTTGAAGGAGGCCGAGGTGGCGGCAGTCCGCGATTGACGAATGGAGTGGGCGTCATCGGGTGGTTTTAGTGATGCTTTGTGTATTTGTAGTTCACGTACGTTATCCGCCAGCTCTGAAAACCTCTCGGCCTCTGAGAGTGAAGAAACGTAATTAAACGTAAAATTGGTACTAATCTGTGAGATAAAGTAAGGGTCCGACTCATGCGGGTTGACGTCCTATGGTGTGGGTTATTGGGTAGTCTAAAGAACTGACTTATGCAGGCCGATGTTCTGGGTCATATTATAAAGTGATCGTCTAGTCTGAGAGGCTATGAGATCAATGGAGATATGTGTGGTACTAGTGAGTGATCGCAGAGACGCTGATTGGCTGCCTGGTCCATGTTATCTGGAGAGATAACTAGCTCAAGGGAGGCCTATATAAGTTGTCCGGCTCAGCTCCTAAAGGTTGATTTTGTGGGTTATAAAACGTTGTAATGTATGTCACTGATGGACGAGCGTACAAAGTAATGTATCTACCAGTACTATTCTTTTTACAGAAAAATGGGCCCGCAGTGACTTTAAGGGGATGGAGACGCACAAGGACGTGCGAATGTCAGTCTGGCCGTGACGGCGCTTCAATACTTAAATAAGTGTTATTTAGTTTTCATAGATGTCGTTTGTTAGTTTAGAGTGTTATGTGTGTGTGAACATGAATTATGTGTGTGCTGCGACACATTCAATGACATGACACTCTGACACAACACAGAACGCTTATGCACCTTGAAGTGACATTTTGCTGGCCGTATGACATGAGACTCGGTCGGCATCGCACAGGCGTGCTACGCATTCGGTGGAGTGTCTAAGTCAAATCTATTCTTAAGATTAAAATAGTTTGTTTCTGTTATAGGCTCTAAAGTAAATGACTTTGGTGGTAGTGAAACTACCAATGAACATAGCATGTGTGGATTGTTGAGACAAGTACTTTAATACATTTGATTATATAATCTACAGGGACCATTTTAGTCCGGACTAAAAAAGAGACTAAAAAGAGACAAAAAAAAAGAGACAAAAAAAGAGACAAAATAAAAAAGACAAAAAAAGAGACTAAAAAGAGACTAAAAAGGAGACAAAAGACAGACAAAAGAGAGACAAAAAGAGCAAAAAAAAAGAGAAAAAAAAACTGTGTAAACTGGAATGATCTTGAAGGGTCATTCATGACCGGACCAAGCAGTAACAATCCTGAAGGGTTTGTTATAACCGGACCAGGAGATAATAACTCTGTAGGGTCGTAAGACCGGACCAGGAGGTTATAATTCTGAAGGGTCATTTGACCGGACCAGGCGGTTATAATTCTGAAGGGTCGCTGGACCGGGCCAGAAGATTATAACTCTGAAGGGGTGAACCGGACCAGATTGCTAAAGTTCTGAAGGCTCAATAACGAGCGGTCCCGAATTAGTAGTAAACTCTGCAGGGCTGAACCGGACCAGATTACTAGTATAAGTCCTGAAGGCTCAATATTGAGCGGTCCAGAGTTGGTTGCACAGTCAGTAGGGATGACCTGGATTTTTTTGGTCATCGAGATTGCTAGTCAGGATGAACGAACATTAATAATAACGTCATGTCTTTTTAGACAATGCTTGATGAGTCTACGCGTACGAGGACGTCCGCACGTCAGTATGACCGTGTCGGCGTCACCGTTAGCGGTAGGTACAGCGGGCCGAGTAACGCTGTGCAAAGCGGGACGTTCACCTCCTCACTCTCCCCACTTCTCAAGCAACTTAATGTAAGCTAGTGCGCAGCGAAGAGGGGGATCGTTCTTGTGGCAGGCTCGGCCCGGTGCGCCTGCCGTAGCGCCTAGAGCTATTATCGCGATCTATTTAATTAATTAACAAGCTGTCGGAATAAAAGAGTTGGTTACTGCTATATCTCATACTTTCATTGAATATGTCGGACCTCTGCCTTCAGGTTATTTCATGGTGATTATTTTATTAGACATTGTGAGTGAAATAAAGTGATTGTGCTGTAACTAGTATCTCTATTTTCTTCGCCCGACAATCCACGCCTACTTACAAAGTGCAAGTGTAATATCGCTGATGAGGGCTTATCCCGATAAATACATAAATAATAACGTAATTTAATAATTATTGAAATACTATTTAAAATACCAAAATAATTAGCAGCATTATTTTTATGAAATATATGTACTAAAATACCTAATATACAAACTATATATATACAAACCTAAAAATAAATATTTAAATACATATATAATTATACACCCAATTAAATATTTAAAATAATTTAAATTAATATTAAACTGCTACTTAGCCCTCTTCCTCTCTCCTAATTTTTGCTGTGCCCGACAGGGTCCATATTGATCTTTTATTTAGTTTTTACCATCTATGTAATACATATGGAATGCAATAAAGTATTGAGTATTGAGTCATCGGCGCGATGACATCGAAATTCTGAGAGGAGGAGAGGAAAGGAAGAGGTCCTGGTGCTATTCCAGGAGGAATGTTTTGCATTGAGATCACCCGCTATGATAACGGAGTCACTCAGGCTAAATAGGACAGATCCTGTCAAACAAATAGCTGTCAACATTTTATAGGGAGGCATACTTAAGCTTCACTGGGACTTTGGTTTGGCCGTTAGCTAGTTCGAGATTTAAATAAAATCCTTGATAAGTTACCTCCTTGGTTGACATGGGTCGAAGTAAAAGTTCGTTCTATTATTAAATTACACGACAGGTATGAGTTTTTAGTAATTCATTCGGCCGCTAAACACGACAGATATGGATTTCCATACTAAAATTGCCGGCCACTGCTCGCATGTATATAACCAGTCCCCCCCCTCAGAGGCCGCAGCGCACGTGCTGCAGCCCGGCGAGGGCGGCGCCGGCGCGCCCGCCGCGCTCGCCGCCGCCGACGCGGACCCCGACGTGGTGCTGGACAATGTGGACGAGGTAACACACTAAACTCAAAGCATAGAACCATTTCATTCAATAAAACCATTTACTTTTACTAGAATTAGCAAGGAGTCCGTCAGTTAGAAACATGAAACTTTCCAAAGCATAAACTCCACGGACACTCTTTTGAATCAAAATATTGTTACAAAATATTAAGAGCGACGAGATTAGTTAGTCTAGTAGGTACGAGTGTATTGAGAGTTACGTTTCGGAACGACATGAGTGTCTTTCTCGCGTTGGCGCGACATGAGTGTCTTTATCGATTAGACTCGACACGGGTGACATGCTTGTTTCGACACGTGTTTGTCTCGCGTCGGTAAGTCATGAGTGTTTTTGGTGTCAGCACGACATGTGTCTTTCTTTGTCATGTTTTGTGAGTATCTTTTGTTGGTGATAGAGAATAAATAAATGAAAGCTACTCTAATAAAAATCTTAAATACAATCACTGATAGACAAACGCACAACCTAATCTGCTGGATCAAGTAGCTTCAAATTTTTCACTACAGTTCCTTTAATAACGAAGGTGAGCGCTAAGCAGTATAAAAATGCATCCCCCAAAAGAGTGAAATAGTGGATAAAACTTTATTCGTAATGTTTTCTGACGGGACACCTCGAGCCTACAAAATAATAAGCAATTTCTAAAACATACCACAAAAATATCTTTAATTTCTTTCAGGTGTCGGCCGCCATCTCCGAGACCCTCAAGAACCTGAACACCAACACGGAGACGCTCCAGAACCCCTTCACCGACCAGGACCTGGCCAGCATGTTCACCAACATCAACCTTGGAGCTGAAGGACAGGTAATCATCATAATTTTTTAACAGTTTATGTACAGTCACCGCCGAAATATTCTCGTCACCTTAGTTTTGGCCTGTTTTCGTCTACTCATTGCACTTTAGAATCTAGTTTACCGACTCAGCGTCATTCATCACACTGACAGACTGACAATTTTTATTTTATTTCTTACTAGCTTATGCCCATGGCTTCGCCCGCATACATTTCGGAAATTATCATTCATTGTAAGTAAATCTCATTAGCAGTATTTTGGATCTTTCCCCGTGTTTATCCATAAATTGATTTTATTTTCGAAGTATTTCATGTCCTGAACTATCGTTCGAATGTTATGCTAAAGCACAATAGTAAGAGTTTTCATTGTTTGAAATACACCGGACGACACCTGGCGCCCGAGAGTACGACTACCTGAGTCGCCCACTGGAGACTTGAAATATTTAAAAATATAATGCGCACACACACAAAAAAATACACTTGATTTGGTCACTGAATTTTTGTAGCAGTTTTGAACTTAAAAAGATTTTAGAACACTATGGCATTGGAAATTATGTTGAATGCAGCTTCAAGTTAAGAAAATGAAGCTTAGCATAATACAGCATCGAAGGCAAATGCCTGTGTGGCGGCATCTACTCCGCCACATGCAAACAACGCATCACACTGACGTCACACAAATCCTGCATCGCGCAATCAGAGTTTACCGCGCAGCTAGCATATATACAACTTCCCGACATCCGAGGGCCAATCATCGGGCAGTTGCCCCCAGATAAGACATCCATCGGGTCGGAGGATCCTCCTTTTTCTATGGAGTATGAGTAAACTTTACACCATGTTCCTCATACCTCTTCACCTGCAAAATATGGAAAAATCTCACTACATATTGTTCGGTTTCTCCATGCTCCCCGGCCGCAGTCTGAAGTGCAGAAGCGCGCGTATGTCACTTTCGCACCGATTCAAATGATTTTGTTAGTTGACCACATGTTGAGGAAGACACCACAAGGCCGGACGCGAGCGTTCCGAATGACGCCTCCGGGCTGCGTCTCTCTATTATGTGTCCTGATGAGATGAAATATGAAATATAATTTGAACTGACGTCACGCATAATCATGTATCGCGCAATACAACCGCGCAACTAGCTTACAACAACGTCCCGACATCAATCGTCGGGCAGTTGCCCAGCAGACACAACACCCGGCTGGGCGGTGGATCCTCCCAGTGCTACGAGGGCGGCACTGAAAATTTCGGGAATCAAGGAAGTGACACAACATTACTATTTAAAAATGTATTTATTGCTTTTCGAAGTATTCTCCGCGAAATTTGACACATTTTTCCATACGATGGAACCAATCATTGAAGCAACCATTCCATTCGGAAGTTGGGGTCTCCAAAATGGCCGTTTTGTAGGCGTCCACAGCTTCTTCAGGTGATGAAGATCTCTGTCCACGCAATTTATTCTTTATTTTAGGGAAAGTATAGAAATGATTAGGGCTTAGGTCGGGGCTGTACGGCGGATGGTCTAATTATTCTATTTTTTCTTGCTCTAAAAACTCTTTTGTTCTATGTTCGGTGTGAGAACTCGCATTGTCGTGATGGAGGATGATGCGGCGGTTGCAGTTCTCTTTACGGAGTTCAGAAGCGACCTGTGGCAAACAAATGCTAGCATACTATTCTGCATTAACCGTTCTTTGTCCCTCAAGAGGAATAGTCGTAACATGGCCGGTTTTGGACACAAACGTGGCCACCATTTTTTTTGCAACACTCCGTGAACGAACAATTTTTGTTGGCTTTAACTCATTTTCGAACACCCAAACTCGTGACTGGTTTTTTGTTTCGGGTTCGTACGCGTATATCCAGGATTCGTCACCTGATACGATGTTGTATACAGCATTTGAGGATAGCCGCTTTTTGGTCTTCACAGGGCGAATGCGGTATCCATCGGGAAAACAACTTACATCTAATTTTTCATGCAAGATTATTTGTATTTGACTCATGCCAATGTCTAAAGTTGCCTGAATTTCGCGGTATGTCACATGTCGATCTTCCTCAATCAGCTTACGCACAGCATCAACGTTTTCTTGGGTGACTGCAGTTTTTGGACGAACTTGACGGGGATCATCACTGAGCTTGACACGTCCACGTTGAAATTCAGCAAACCAGCGATAAATTGTGGTTTTGGATGGGGCTTCATCACCAAATGCAGAAATCATCCGGTCAACACACTGCTTTTGTGTTAAACCACTTCGAAAGTCATAATAAATCATCGCTCTTGAATTTTCTCGAGTCAATTCCATTTTCTCAACGACTAAACAAGTTTGATAAAACTTTGTGACAAGACCGAGAATCTTTTTTAAAATAAATAAATGATATTCGATTTTTAAAACCAAGGAGTTTTCAATTAAAAAGATTTTAATATGACAGGAACATTGGAAATATTCCATTCCCGATACTTTTAGTGCAGCCCTCGTATAGAGGATGAGTGAACTTTACACCCTGTTCCTCTTACGTCTATAAGACTAACGACTAAAATTGCTTTTCGAAGGGTCTTGGTATTCGACCGCGGCTAGCGTATAGCTTAACCTCGATCGATCAAACCGAGCTACTTTCTAAGACACGAGCCCCTAGTGATTTAAACACAAATTATCAATTTACTACTGCTGAGTACGAGGTCCTAGACTCGATTCCCAGGTTGGGCAAAGTGTGATTGGGTTTTGATCATCACTTATTTAGCCGTAGCAGCCCGGTGTCTGGATTTGTGCCCTGTTGATGGCAATAGGCTCGCCCCCTATTACATGGGACTTAATCATAACTGGCGAAATGTGGGTGTTAAGTTGAGTCCCCTCTGATACCACTCCCATGAAAAGGTAACACACTGTTCTTGAGAAAACTAATTATTGCAACCTAACCTCAAAACCCCTGCCTAACAACCCCTTCGCCCTTGCGTAACAAAGCATAGGCACCCATGCCTATGCTTTGTTACAGCGGGCGGGGGTTGCCCTCCCTTCGCGCCTCCGGATTTTTATAAACACTCTAGGGGTAGGAGCCAAAAGACTACGTGGAGTCGGGGTGCCCCGACTCGGTTTTGGAACAATGTCGACCTATTTTAACCATGAAGTGGAGGTACACTAACTTCTCACAACTCTGGGAGAAACGGAATGAACGTAAACAAATGACACTGACACATGACGCAAATAGCGTTTTTTTTTTCGTTCCGTTCCATCGATTTTGCACGACATTTTACACCACAGACAATACACTAGTACAGATTTGGTTGTCAATCGCCGATTTTAACGTTTCGTTACGCTGTAATCTAATTTGAGGTTAGAAACATTTATTATTAATTTCTCGAAAAATACGCATTACCTTGTAATAAGAGTGGTAGCGTTATAATCAGGGAACCCACCCCTATCATATTCAACCCTTTTTACCCCAAAACTCCTGCCTAACGATACTAGACCCGAGCCGCTAGCAGTATACCTCTACCTAAACCTTCACAGAAAACAAACTTGATGTTTTTGTTATACTAACTGACCGAACTTTGTACCGCCTCAGAATATTTATGAATTTTTTATTCGTGATTTTTTTCCCATGTTTATTAGTTATTCTGCTATTCGAGGCGGAGACAAATCAAAGATCTAACCAATCGGTCCAGCCATTCTTTAGTTATAAATGGTGTATCTAACCCGACTTTGTATCATTAATTACTGTAGATCATGACAGTTTTGTTTTCTATTTTTTTCAGCAAGAAACAAATATGTTCGTCCCCTTCATGCAGGGTATGATGCAGTCCCTACTGTCCAAAGAGGTTCTGTACCCTTCTCTCAAAGAGCTGGTGGATAAGTACCCTACGTGGCTCACGGAAAATAAAGGCAAAATTGAACAGAGCGAGTATGACAGGTGAGAGGTACAGTTAAAATAGAAAAAGTGTGCGCTTCGGCAATCATCGTGTATTCATTCACTTAAGGAAGCTAAGATAGGATTATGTATTTATCCAAAACATGTTATGCAAGATGTTACATTAAATTATATCAGTCATATTTTGCCTTGAGGCCGTACAAATATAGAATGGTATGATAAAGGTAAGCTCACTCCAAGGAAGACTTTGTCTCTGTCACCTCTGACCTACACTGGAGTCAAGAGGAAACCCATCTCAAATAATTAAAAAAAAAAAATGTAAACGTCGAATTTATCCATTATTAGCTAGAAATTTCTTGTTACCCGACTCATCCCATTGCATCGCATCACTTGTCCACGCTTTTACTTTTTCGCTTTGCTTTCTTCCTGACTTTTTTCTTTTTGCTCGGCTCCTTAGGGATCTAGCGTGATGTTAAGCCTTCCTCAAGAATCAGGCTATCAAATGCTAGATGCAAGATTTATTTAAATCCGACTGGTGGTTTCAGAGATTAGCGCGTTCAAACAGACAAACAAACTCTTCAGCTTTATTAGTACTAATTATAGATTAAAAGCAAAACAGGCAAATCTTCTAAGTTTTATACTGCTGCACTTTGTAATAGTGCACCTATTATTGCGGTTTGTATATGTATCTCTGTCAGGTTTAACCGGGCACACAAGAGCTCTGAAAAGTTTTTTGGATTTGTATAGAGTTGTTCTCTCTGATTTTAACCTTAACCAACCATAATAATACAAAATAGGAGAGAACAGAGTAGAGAGTAGTGGTGGCCCAGTAGCAACGGCTGCGACTTTCGAGATGTAGGTCGTAGGTTCGAACCCAGACAGGCGCTTTACTTTGTGTATTCATTTCATCACCACTGCCCTCAAAAACGGTGAAGGAAAACATCGTGAGGAAACCGACTTGTCCTAGAACCAATAAATCGAAGACATCTGACATCTAAAACCCGCACTGTGCCCGCGTGGTGGAATACAGCCCACTCCCTCTCACAGAGAGGAGGCCTGTGTCCCAGAAGTGGGAACGCTATAGGCAAGTAGGTACTTCCATGGTTGTAACAGCTCTACATATATATTACACCTCAACATCGCGTGTTCGTATTTCCGAAGACACACTTTTCACTATCATCGTGTAAAAACGCTTATCTTTACATGGTAACGTTATGTTCATCTTTGACCTGTACAATGTCCTCCCATACCTATTAACACTGTAATTTGAAAACATTGTAAAAGTCAAATATTTTTAAAAGAGTAACCATGGAGTTTCTTGCCGGCTCTTCACCAATTGGAATCGTGAACGTGATTCTGACGTTTCATAAGTGCCCATGTAGGTTTATGTGATTTAAAATATTTTGATTGATTGATTGACCAAAACTTTTTTACTTCAGCGCGCGAAGCATGACCACAGAATAGACAAAATGTAACAATCTGCAAAATTCAATGTCTACAATCTGTCTTTTTTTTCCCTCTATTCTTCCGTTTCTATGGTTGATAAGCAACACTTGCAGATAAATTGGGTTTATAGTTTACCATTTTAAGTTAAAAACATAATTTACTTACTTATTTGTCTATTTCTCCAGGTTTTCAAAGCAGCAGAAGTTGATGGAACAGGTCTGCAGTGAGCTGGAACCCGAACAGGAATCAGACCCTGATGATGTCAAGAGGAAGAGGTTCGAAGTCGTGCTGGAACTCATGCAGAAGGTAAGAAACGTTTCTACTAGTCATTTTATATTTTAATTAGCTGGCACTAACTTTCTGCTTAGCAAAGGCCTCCCACAAATTCTACCACATATTCTTTTCCAGACCCGTACTCTATTATTTTTTCAGTTTATCTAATCTAAACTAATATGGTGCCGATTATCTTGTACACGGAACTAAACTAACTAAACTTACATAAATTCCTTAATTTTGGCTATGAGTATCTTAAGAGCTTTGCGCATGAATGGTCCTTACAGACTGGAGCGAAATAAAAAATGAAGAAAAAGGCTTCGCCACATGATACGTATGATTTTTGACAAAAAACACCGAAAATATGAAAATTAAAAGGCACAGATATTATAATACTTCGTTAGATATACTGTTTGAACTGTGAATTGAAATACCCAATCCCATACAAATAGATGGCACCTCCCTAAGTCTAGCTATTGAGCTGGCTATTTTTCTTCGTCCAAATTTTCAACAGATGGCAGCATCAGCGACTCATCAATTGCCAGATACTGTGGTTTTACAACGCCATATAGGAGTCAACCTACTTTTAAAACGTTACGTGCAGTCCGTCTGATATAAAGTTTTATCGTTCCGGGTTCAGAAAAACATGTTAATAGATTTCTTTTATTTTTCTATATAAAGTAATAAATAAATAAAAAAGTGGTTTGATTAAAATAGTAACGATAGTGGTCCTGGGTTCGATTCCCAGGTCGGGCAACGTGTTATTGGGTTTTTTTATAAGCAAAGCCAGATAAATCAACCACGTGATAGGTACATGGTGTTTACATATTTACAAACATTGTAAAAGTATATGATTGTCCTAAAATATTAACCAGGAATAAGTCAGTGTGTGAATTAAGTAAGCATAACAAAGATAGACGTCGAGTAGACGAGATAAAATTGGTGCTGGTGACCGATGATGCAATGAAAAAAAAATTTGTTTTTTATGACTTGCTACACAGAACTGTCAAAGTGCCTTTTTCGAAGCCCGTGGCTCAGCTAACTGTGCTGAATCTCTTGATAGCTCGTAGGTAACTCGCCTTGGGCACGCCACAATAGCGGCGGTAAGTTCCCTCTTTGAGGAATTGTTGGAGAGGCGCCACGGTGTCCTCACCTTCCGCCCGACACAGGTCCTCACCGGACACTGTTGTTTCGGGAGGTTCCTGTTTCGAATAAGGCAGGAGGAAACGCCCGGGTGTCATTATTGTGTGGATCGCGTGGAGGACACGGTGGAGCATACGGTGGAGGTGATCGGCGGTGGCGATCTCTCGCGTCCGGCGCTGGTCCAGGCCATGGTACGGAGCGAGAGGGAATGGAAAGCCGTCACCTCCTTCTGCGAAGCAGTAATGCTTGCGAAGGAGGAGGCGGAGCGCGTGAGGGAGAGAGCCTTGCGCCCTCACGCCCCCACTAGCCGCCGCAGGAGACGCCCCCCCTCCCCCTCCGGGCGTCGGGAGTCGCCTGCAGATTCCCGGCCACCTGCGGCGCGGGCTTGCGGACGGCGAGCAGTGGGTAGCTCGCCGTCCGGTAAGGACCAGGCCCGGGTCGACGGCGCGTCGTGTTCCACGCGCGCCTCAAAGAGATGTCAGCACTAAATGACGGGGTCCGACGCCTCAGGGTCGCGAGTAATTTGAAAGAGTAACCGTGGCCCTGGCACAGGCAATTGAAGGAACACGGGTGGGTTTTAGTCAGTAAAAGTCTGACACCCAGAGCGGAAGAAGTCATTTGATGATTTCCAAACCAAAAAAAAAAGAGGTAACTCGCCTATTGTCTTCAATTAAACATTTCTCTGCTACTGGGAGACCACTTCTTACTTCATCCCCCAAGTAAGTCGATCGCGCTTGAATTCGTTAGCCATAGAAGGGCCTTCATCCATGAATGCCATTGAAGTCTTGTCGTACGATTCGTCCTGTTTCAGGCGACACAAGTGTCGTAAAAAAAAATAGCGCGAAAATGTTCACGGCGCAGATCCATTTTTATGACACACGATGTTTTAAATTAACTCGCAAACGACGCACAGTGTACCGCGTAGAACATGCTAGGTGGACAATATTATTTTATGATATTTAACGATGCTTTTATATATAAGTAGTCATGTTGAGGCAATATTAATAGTTTTTGGTATGATTTTGTAATAAAAAACAAAAAAAATATGTAAAAACAGATTTTAAAAAAAAAAAATAATAAACAAACAACAAAAACGCATTAAATAAATAAATACCTACTGTACAAACTAACTTAACCTAAACCTAATCATCAGAATCATCATGAAAATCTTCTGGTGAATCGTCATCATTTTGTGGTAATGTGCGACAATATGATGACGTTTCCGGTCTTGATGCTACTATGGTCGGGCTTACGATTAACTTTAATACTTCTGCACATATTTTTTCCGGCTTTTTTCGGGGAATCTCACGAAGGCCATTGATCAAAGGGTCAGATGTTATTATTAACATGGACAGCAAGTCTCTATTCGTGGCAACACGTGAGCACTTGCGGGTGTTGTACTCCCTAAATCTGCGGCAATCTTTGTTACGTGCTTCTTGAGCCTCTTCGGAAAGCTGCCCAATTGGAAGCAATGCCGCTTTGATGACCTCAGTACTGTGTACTAATATTTTATGTACAGTAGCAGGCATATAGTACCACGAATAGAGACTAAGGTAATGTCTTCTAGTTTCAAGACAAAATTTATTAAATTCAACTAAGTTTATCTCGAACCCAGAAGACAATGTCCTCAAAATAACATCGAATTGTTTGATAATAGTTACATCCAATCCTGTGATTTGAGCGCTCATCTCAGCATTCTTAAAAAAGCGACGGGCTGTGTTTCCATCATTGGAAGAACCAAATCCTGGCTTTGGTTTATCTACCATTAGTCCCATCTCGTTCTTGAATATCAACTTGATTTCTTCGGAACGAATCTTGATATCAGCTTTGTCTTCGTCGCTTCTAGCCTGCCATTTCTTAATATTCAACTTATAGCTGATATGTAAAAGGCATTCAAAGCAACGAATCCAAGCATGAAGTGTAGATAAACCAAAGCCAAAATGTTCCTGATTGTTGTTAAACTTCGCGGGGTCATCGTTCATCGTCTTGGGGGTGGCACCACAGATGAAACACTTTTGAGATGAACGAGTTTCCGTTAAGGCGTTACATACCTTTCCGTCTATCATTGTCTGAAGAAGTTCGTGTTTCACAGAGATTTGAGAACCACCAAAGTTGATTAGTGTTGGAAGAAGAGCATTAATTTCTTCCAACAATCTATTTGTCTCCGCTAACGTGAAGTCACTCGTTTCCTTAGCAAATATAAATTTGATGGGGCGACAATACATAGTTGATGAAGGCCGAGGATTTTGCCAAATAATTTTAGACCCATCATATAACTTAAGGGGAACGAAAGAAAATACGAAAAGAAATTCGTCCGTATCTTCAGTGTTCTCAAATTTCTGTTTGTATGTGCTGTGCCCAGAACTTCCATCACATCCCCATTTACTAACAAGTGTAAACGTTGGACTTGTTGGGAGGACACTACTGATAACTTCATTCTGTGCTATTACTAGACGTTCCGCTGTTTTATTTAATAAGGCTTGCAAATTTATTTCAGCACGAGTTTCTGTTATAGAAATGTGATCCTCTGCAGGGTAACAGGCCTTTTTAGATTTTACTACACTAAATTATGACGGAAACACATTATGTCCTGCCATTATGGACCACTTCCTAGTTCGTTTGTAAGCATGTGTTGTTGACTTAGAATCTATATAGTATGCTAAGGCTTCGTCACTACTTAACTGCCTAGGATTAACGGAACTGGTATTTTCTTTTGACTTAATAATATTATCTAGCCATTCACTAATGTCTCTAATCACATGGGCAACTTTTCTTTGCCCTGCTGAACGCATAGCAATTTCGGCAGCAGTCACTAATTCACTGGCACTTCGAGATTCTACGAGATCCACGACTCGACGTTTCTTCGTCTTAAACGACGATTCCTCGAAATCTTTGCGAGGTCTTCCTGCAGATGTCACAACCTCACTCGATGTTGAAGGTTGTGGGGCTAAAGAACTCACAGTAAACTGTATGTCTCCTTCATCCAGCCAAGTCTTATTTCTAATTAAAAAACGCTCCTTCGATTTTCCCGAAGCCAACCATTTGGCTTCAATCTTAGTAGAAAAGTTGGATATTTTCAACTTTATTTCTCTTTGGCTGCTTTCAGTAATGTCACCAAAGTGAAATTTTGAAGAAAGATAGTCATAAATACGCGATCTTTTATCATTCTTCGTGTGTTTCAACCACTCTTCAAAAAATGCTACCCTTGAAATAGAGTAAACGTGTTCTGAAAAAAAATATAAAAAAATATGTTGTACTGAAGTGTGCTGAACAATATGTGTATTTTTACAAACTACACAGTTATACCTACAATAAATCTAAAAACTAGCCCAGATAGAGGCGAATCAATGTATTTCCTGAACGTTCAAAGTTTTGTTTATGAAAAAAAATACGCAAAAAATTATGCATTAAGTTAAAAAAATGCTAAAAATTCATTTTAATAGATTCTGATAAAAATAATATATTATATAATAGTACATACCCTCAGTATTAATATCCATCACAAAAAAACTTTCACAATATCACTATAAACCACTATGAGATGTGCACAAAAGTGTCGCTAAATTGAAACTGATTGACCGGAACGCTTGCATTAAACTCATTACCTGACTTCTGAACTCTATGACTCATCAGTTAAGCATTTGAAAAACAACTTTTTCTCGGAATTTGTAGTTTGGGGGTGTTGTTTGTGTTATGGAATTAAGATTTCCTGGAAATGAAAACTTGAATTTTGTCCACCTAGCATGTTCTAGGCGAAATACTGTGCGACGTGGAGAAAAATTTTGGAATAGGAATGTACCTATTGCTTACAAATAATAATATTAAAAAAATTGACTAAAACTGGCCAGTCTCTCTCATACATAAAAACATTTTTTCGCAATACTTTCTTAGTGACCTGGTAGTACTACCATCTCACCGTGAAAACTTAAATGAAGTGAGCGTGGTATGAGCTGTCAGTGCCACTGATGCTAGATATTGACCAAGACGGGATGACACTGACAGCTCACTCCACGCAAGTCTTCACGATGAGATTTTTGGATGCCAATTTATAGGGTCACTTACAAATTGTGGAGTTTGATTTGATTATTTGAATACGAGTACTTACACTCGAAATTTGAATTTTTAATCACTGTACAGATGTGTTCACAATTAACTCTACAGCAGTCTAATACTTAAAACAATGCCCCATGACAGTTTCCAAGTATTGTCTGCACAAAAAGACCATACAACTTTAAATTAAAGAAAACAAGAGAAAGAAAAAATGTTAACTAGTTACAGAAACACGTGCATATTTTTTAAAAGTGCGTGACTAAATTCGGACCACGCTCAATTAAGGTTTCTGTTTTTGGGATGAATTTATCCCAAGCACAAATTGTTATTGAAAAACATACCCATGTTCCAATTGCAAATGTTAATGTATGTTTGTGCGCCAATATTGAAATATGTACCATGTTATTATAATACCATAGACTTTTTATGGCTTTTCCAATAATCTATAATTACTTATAAAACTATTATCTGTACTTTTTTCAACATTATTGGCTCAGTTTTGGAGATAGGGGGACTGGTCAACTTTAATCTATTTTCTTTCTTAATTTCTTTTAACCTTTATTTTAAAATTTAAAAAAAAATTGACCTTCACAATAAGCTGTGTCATGCTCATTTATTTACGTAGCACGACCGTCATTGAAATTCTTTTGTTTACCAAAGTTTAACTTAATCCAGTCCATTAATATGACGTGTTAATTTATCCAAAGTAATACATGGGCAGGTTGAACACAGTGGTAGATATACTTAAATGATACGTAATTGTTGTTTTAAAGTTACAAGGCTATAAAATTCAATATAAGCAAAAATATAAACTCTGTCCTTAAACTAGGAGGCCTGTATCTTAAGAGACAGATTAGATTTGGAGCAAATTGTCTGTGATCGACTGACTGACAGACAGATATGAGTGATCCTAGTGGTAAGTGTAGAGTATAGTAATAGAGTATATAAAAAGCCGTTCCGTTTTTTCATTCAGACGTACGCAACCACAAAAAGGATAAGAAGACTTAAAGATATACCAGCAAGTTCATAGTTGTGACTGCCCCTTACCCCCTACAGATGCAGGACCTCGGCCAGCCTCCCACGGAGCTCGTCGGCGACATGGCGGCCGCGCCCGCCGGCTTCGCCATGCCGCCCACCGGCGACGCCGCGCAGTGCTGTCTGATGTAGTGCAGCGGGTGCGGCGGGTGCAGCGGGTGCGGCGGGTGCAGCGGGTGCGGCGGGTGCAGCGGGTGCAGCGGGTGCAGCGGGGGCAGCGGGGGCAGCGGGTGCAGCGGGGGCAGGTGGGGCAAGCCACTCGATACTGGCCGCGTATTTACTGTATTGGTTATGGAAGTGTGTCTTTAAATAAGGCCCTGTAGTCATTGGAAACAATTTTGAGCAAAATTAAGAAGAACGCAACTGAAACATGTTGCAAAAGTTTCTCAATGAATACACGGCATTAGGCTGATTGCTTGAATCAATCAGTCATGAAGTGTTTCGGGAATATTTTGTGTATCTTATGTACAGACATAACTCATTGATTCAACCAATCAGTGTATGTTAGTGCCAATTCAATCAATCAGTGTTTGCATATAAAAAATGATTGATTCGTAACAGTTGGAGCCTTATAAAGTATGATCATAGGTTTGTAACATAGAATTTTTATGAATAAGAATGTTTTGTTTGAATTCATGATTACTGTCTCAATATTTCAGCATTTCTGTTCGTAATATAAATGATATTTTTAATGTTTCAAAACGAAACTTGTTTTTAAATAAGTTTTCTTTGATTCATCGTTGTTCAAGTGGACGCAGTGCTACTGCTGAGCATCAGTGCTATTCCCATGTTGGGAAAAGTGTTTGATGTTTTTCCATCAAGAATTTCTCACTAGCAGCCCGGAGTCTGCATTTATGCCCGGTTTGTGGCAATAGGCTCGCCCCTCTATTACATGATGTATGAAATGTGAGTGTACTAATCAGTTCTTCTTACACCGTCGGGGAACTACAGGCGTGCGTTACGTTATTGTAAAAGATATTTTAATAGCTTCTAAGCAATATGTTTCAATATATATAAATTGATAAATATTGATTCAAAGTCTTGTGCCTGCTTATAACCGGAGCCTAATGGTAGGATATTATCATTACAAATATTAATTTAAATAAAATTAAAAATCGAATATATAAAATTCTCGTGTCGCAATGTTTTTTATCAAACTCCTCCGAAACGGCTGGACCGATTTGTATTAAATTTTGTGTCCTTATCGGGTAGGTCTGAGAATCGGCCAACATCTATTTTTTTTTTAAAGAAGCAAAACGACGTTTGCGGGGTAAGCTAGTAATAATATAATAATGTTATCAATACACCAAATTAAATATAATCATGTCGAAATAAGCATCTTAATTTGAACGCAGTCTTAGATCATTTACATGGTTTTCCGCTTTTCAATCGTCAGCTACCATGTATGAAAAAAAAAAATATGACGGCTTGACAGCTTTTGCATAGAAAATATTTTAACAGCCGTATTATTCTTTAGAAAAAAAAACAGCCCTTAGTTGATTTTTGATGAACTGTTTGTAAAAAAAGTCCCTAAATAAGTTTCGGTTGCAATGGAATTTGAACTTGTGTCTTGTACAATATTGAGTTTGTGTTCCTATGAAACTAAATTATGTATGATTTGCACAATGTGAGTACCACGACTCGAATTGGCTATTATTAAAATGAGATAAAAAAAATGTTGTATCAAACAAAAAAACTAATGAATAAAAATACAGTTATTTCATAGAATAGGACACTTATTTTGACAGGATGTACAGTGCAATTTTATTAACATTCAACTCACTATTTATAAACTAAAGGTATCTACGGATTTGCTCGATTTTGTCGATTGAAAATATATATCCATAAAGTCTAGAATTCGAACTTCGAGGCCTTGGGGTAAATCATTAATGTTAACTAAAAACAGGAATGGACCCAATATCAAATCTTGAGAAACGCCCATTGTTATTTTATTCCCTAATAAGTTTATGCCGTTTACTTGAACTTTAACCTTCCTATCTTTCAGGTATGATCTTGAAAAATCAAGAACTGTATTCTTAATTCCATAGTGCTCCAGTTTCAGCAGAAGTGTCTCATGGTTTACGCAATCGAACGCCTTGGAGAGGTCGTAAAAGATTCCAATGGCATCTTATGCTTCTTCCCAGGTGACAAAAGTGTTCTTTATCAGGGTGACACCGGGGTCGGTTCAAGCGGTGTCCAGTTTTCCTATTATGTTTTTTTCAGTACCAGCTCAGAGTTCGGAATTTATTTGAGTGCTATTAGGCCCATCCTGTATTTCATATATCTTAACACATTGTTGCCTTATTAATAATATATCGACTTAATCAAACAGATCCATAGACACCTATTATCGGTATTAAGTCTTAGAGCACAGCTTAACTCTATGAAATGTAGGAATGAAGATATGTATGAATTGTTTGACGTATATAAACAGGGTCAAATAAGATTAGCTAGCGAAACTCTGCAGCTGTGATGGGTATCAATATCTTATGACAATAAAAGAAAATACTGCTTCGTTGGTCTAGTGGTCGCAAGCGCTACTGCTGAGCATGAGGTCCTGGTTTCGGTGTTTTAACATAACTGGTGAAATGTAGGTGTACTATAGGTACACCTCTGTCTAAGCCTTCGGGGATTCAGGCGTGATGTTGTTATGAAGAAATAAAAAAAACTCATATTTTGTGTCAGCTGTAGTTACTGAAAATTACGAGGTTTTTTTTTGTTTTATCGTCATTAGATATCTATACCAATCGCATCTGCGGAGTTTCTATAACTAATATAACTTGACCCTGTATAATTGATATTTATATAATATTAATATGCATTTTATACTGTAGCATGTAATCATCGAAATTTTACTTTGTATGAGTATTTTAAAACTGGCCGAAAAGTTATCAGAATTGTAGAAGGCTCTGTGAGTGCCAAAACTTGGATTTAACACATTAAAATGTTTGGATATCATCGTTCTGCCCTGATCCCGATTTATTTGTGGTCGAAGAAACATGTTTCTTCCACACTTCTCTATCAGTCGTCATCTCGGTACTCACCCCCTTTTTAGCCATATCGTCTTTCACACAGTCACATAAAAAAAATTGATAATATTATAATTTATTGCATTTAACCCTACATAATCAGCCTGTATCGTTCCCACTGCTGGGACACAGGCCTCCTCTCTGTGAGAGAGAGTGGGCCGTAATCCACCACGTGGGCCCAGTGCGGGTTGGAATCATTGCCATACATTACATGGGGCACTTGGGCGAACAGTGGTGGCCCAATGGTATCGACTTACGAGCTCGTGAGTTCGAACCTAGGCAGGCACTTCATTTCATCACCATTGCTCTTAAAACGGTGAAGGAAAACATCGTGATTAAACCGGCATGTCCTAGAACCAAATATTCGAAGACATGTGACATCCGCTTACCCGTACTGGGTCCGCGTTGTAGATTATGGTCCGCTCC
This sequence comes from Dasypolia templi, assembly GCA_963555695.1. Classification (NCBI taxonomy): domain Eukaryota; kingdom Metazoa; phylum Arthropoda; class Insecta; order Lepidoptera; family Noctuidae; genus Dasypolia; species Dasypolia templi. The sequence continues at coordinate 13,614,572 of OY743165.1, forward strand.
CTCTCACAGAGAGAAGGCCTGTGCCTCAGCAGTGGGAAGATTATAGACTGATTATGTTATGTACATAACATGGGTCCTTATATCTGCATCGATGAAGTAAATGAAAAAACATCCCTTGCCTATTTATTCGTGAAAAATAATGGGGTGTTGTAAATAAATTATCCAAAAATGCTGTTTATAGGTAAACCCAAATACGATTGCCGATTGGGACTTTATTTATTATTCATATTATGCATTGAAGGTAGACTGTCTCGAAAATGTTCCAGTTTTTTATGTGTTAAATTAAATAAAACTATAATTAAAACGGTTTAAGTAAAGGGACGGTAAGATTTTTGACTGAATCGAATATTGCAGAAAAAATTAAGAAAAGGATAATACCTTCTTGAAAGTCCCATTGTCAGCTATGTTAGCAAAACGCCCCAAAATTATGTAATTATAATATCTGATTCAGTCAAAATTAAATGAAAATGGTGGCTGGATAAAATCGAATTATATATCTTGGAGTTTACCAAATATCGTCGAATGCATGTTTTTATAATGGTAAAATATATTCGAGCCTTCGAGGGATTTTAAAAGCCTATTCAATTAATTAATCTGGGTGCTATAATCTTTATTGGGCACGTGTGCAGGGCAGGTCTAGGTGACAGTTAACAGTTGCACCGCACATGATACAAAATCGCCAGGTTAAAATAAAGCATTTCAATAAAATTCCAAGGTATAAAATAAGATTGTTAAGCGCGAATTTCATCAATGAAACTGAAACGCGTTCAGCACATCTAAACCACGTTCAAGAATATTGACACTGGCAGCTCTTGAACGCAGTTTAGATGTGCTGATACCGTTCATCTTCATTAGTGAAATCCCCGCTTAAATATAATACTTAGCACAAAAATGTATGACATTTGAATTGAATGTAAAGAGGCAAATGACCTCGAATAGAGACTTGTCTATTAAATTAATTGTTTGATTATTATTTATTAGTTGTTTCTTAATAATAAACGTTCAGTTATTATTTTGGGTTGGTTTTCTTTTAATAATCGACGTTTTATCATCAGGAACCTTGCCTTTTCGCCTATAATTCGTAGCAGTGAGGTCGGGTTCTGCCGTTCAAACGTAACTGCTGACGTGCGGTTGAGGATACAATGCTTAGTGCTACATGGATCTTTTGGCTCCTGAATGACATGGCAAAGCTGAGACAGCAGATGGCGCCACTTTGACACGAGGTAAACAAAGCAAACTGTCAAAGGCGTTAATATAAATGTTAGGTATATTATCACCAAAAGGTTATAAACATGCTTAGAAGTATTTCAAACATATTTGTTTTAATGATTTTAAACTGCGTTATAGTACGTGTAGGAGTGTTATAACAAGCCACTATTGCCGATCGGTAACATCATCGGTCCTGTTGTCATCACTGTTGACGATCGGGAATAAAAAGTTCCGTTGGTTCAGTGTGGATGAATGGAACTCACACCTACTTAAGTACGCTTCAAAAGTGCATTCAATTAAAGCATGGATTTTTTTTAATGCTTTAGAAGGGATTGGGATTTCTAAATAATTATCGCTTAAACACATATATATTTGTATTATAATTATAGATTAAAGATAGGCCTCTTATGTATGGTGCAGGTTTTTCTGAAAAAAAGTCAGATCTTTAACCTTTGTTATCTAGTGCAACAGTGCCCTCTAGCGGGAGCAATTGGCAGTAAGGTTTCCTATCGTCACCATATTGTATCGAAAAAATTCATAATTTCAAGTAATAATAATAAGCTGGCAACACTCACGTCAACTGAACGTCGCAAAAAATAGGTTTTATAATTTTCATCTATTTTATCAGTATTTTTAATTTTGGACGCAGTTTTATAGTTTTCATGTTATTACGAAACCCGAAATAAGTCTGAAACACCATTTATTTTAAAACAGAGAAAACGACACCATAGAACATGATCAGAGACTGCCGAAAGGAGGTGACATCTGTCATGCCACCTCCGATTATACAGAAATTATGAATCTTAATTATATGACGACACCAGCCGCGGTAGTTGCGTCGAGCTCGAGCGACGAGTATTTCTCCCCGCCCACGACGCCGCCGCCGGTACCCAGCGCTACTGGGAGCGCTGTGACGACACCAGCCGCGGTAGTTGCGTCGAGCTCGAGCGACGAGTATTTCTCCCCGCCCACGACGCCGCCGCCGGTACCCAGCGCTACTGGGAGCGCTGTGACGACACCAGCCGCGGTAGTTGCGTCGAGCTCGAGCGACGAGTATTTCTCCCCGCCCACGACGCCGCCGCCGGTACCCAGCGCTACTGGGAGCGCTGTGACGACACCAGCCGCGGTAGTTGCGTCGAGCTCGAGCGACGAGTATTTCTCCCCGCCCACGACGCCGCCGCCGGTACCCAGCGCTACTGGGAGCGCTGTGACGACACCAGCCGCGGTAGTTGCGTCGAGCTCGAGCGACGAGTATTTCTCCCCGCCCACGACGCCGCCGCCGGTACCCAGCGCTACTGGGAGCGCTGTGACGACACCAGCCGCGGTAGTTGCGTCGAGCTCGAGCGACGAGTATTTCTCCCCGCCCACGACGCCGCCGCCGGTACCCAGCGCTACTGGGAGCGCTGTGACGACACCAGCCGCGGTAGTTGCGTCGAGCTCGAGCGACGAGTATTTCTCCCCGCCCACGACGCCGCCGCCGGTACCCAGCGCTACTGGGAGCGCTGTGACGACACCAGCCGCGGTAGTTGCGTCGAGCTCGAGCGACGAGTATTTCTCCCCGCCCACGACGCCGCCGCCGGTACCCAGCGCTACTGGGAGCGCTGTGACGACACCAGCCGCGGTAGTTGCGTCGAGCTCGAGCGACGAGTATTTCTCCCCGCCCACGACGCCGCCGCCGGTACCCAGCGCTACTGGGAGCGCTGTGACGACACCAGCCGCGGTAGTTGCGTCGAGCTCGAGCGACGAGTATTTCTCCCCGCCCACGACGCCGCCGCCGGTACCCAGCGCTACTGGGAGCGCTGTGACGACACCAGCCGCGGTAGTTGCGTCGAGCTCGAGCGACGAGTATTTCTCCCCGCCCACGACGCCGCCGCCGGTACCCAGCGCTACTGGGAGCGCTGTGACGACACCAGCCGCGGTAGTTGCGTCGAGCTCGAGCGACGAGTATTTCTCCCCGCCCACGACGCCGCCGCCGGTACCCAGCGCTACTGGGAGCGCTGTGACGACACCAGCCGCGGTAGTTGCGTCGAGCTCGAGCGACGAGTATTTCTCCCCGCCCACGACGCCGCCGCCGGTACCCAGCGCTACTGGGAGCGCTGTGACGACACCAGCCGCGGTAGTTGCGTCGAGCTCGAGCGACGAGTATTTCTCCCCGCCCACGACGCCGCCGCCGGTACCCAGCGCTACTGGGAGCGCTGTGACGACACCAGCCGCGGTAGTTGCGTCGAGCTCGAGCGACGAGTATTTCTCCCCGCCCACGACGCCGCCGCCGGTACCCAGCGCTACTGGGAGCGCTGTGACGACACCAGCCGCGGTAGTTGCGTCGAGCTCGAGCGACGAGTATTTCTCCCCGCCCACGACGCCGCCGCCGGTACCCAGCGCTACTGGGAGCGCTGTGACGACACCAGCCGCGGTAGTTGCGTCGAGCTCGAGCGACGAGTATTTCTCCCCGCCCACGACGCCGCCGCCGGTACCCAGCGCTACTGGGAGCGCTGTGACGACACCAGCCGCGGTAGTTGCGTCGAGCTCGAGCGACGAGTATTTCTCCCCGCCCACGACGCCGCCGCCGGTACCCAGCGCTACTGGGAGCGCTGTGACGACACCAGCCGCGGTAGTTGCGTCGAGCTCGAGCGACGAGTATTTCTCCCCGCCCACGACGCCGCCGCCGGTACCCAGCGCTACTGGGAGCGCTGTGACGACACCAGCCGCGGTAGTTGCGTCGAGCTCGAGCGACGAGTATTTCTCCCCGCCCACGACGCCGCCGCCGGTACCCAGCGCTACTGGGAGCGCTGTGACGACACCAGCCGCGGTAGTTGCGTCGAGCTCGAGCGACGAGTATTTCTCCCCGCCCACGACGCCGCCGCCGGTACCCAGCGCTACTGGGAGCGCTGTGACGACACCAGCCGCGGTAGTTGCGTCGAGCTCGAGCGACGAGTATTTCTCCCCGCCCACGACGCCGCCGCCGGTACCCAGCGCTACTGGGAGCGCTGTGACGACACCAGCCGCGGTAGTTGCGTCGAGCTCGAGCGACGAGTATTTCTCCCCGCCCACGACGCCACCACCTGCTCGTCGACGAGGAGGACGCCGGCCGCCGGACGGCTTAGGACCTCGAGGCCCACCGGCCTCTGATAGGGTCCCAGCTCCCGGCGGAAGTGTGCAGCGCATGAGATGGACACGATCCATCAATGAAAACGTCATGCGCTCATACTATGGGGCTACAGAGGGGGGCAACAATCTGACCGCGTACCGTGTTCGGAAGCTCTCTCTTTTTCAGGTGCTTGAGCCAGCTGTCAACGTTTCGGCACAACGACTGTCGGATCAGGTGCGGGTCATCCAACGTAATCATATGTTGGATGACACTGTGCTTGATCACCTGCGAAGTGAAATGCAGAGTAGCCATGTCATCGCCCCCCCGTCGTAGACTGTTGTGGTACTACCACAGTCCAACACAAATCAAGCTGACGAGGGAAGTGATGATAGAGCTACAAACGTAAGTACCCAGTGCAATGAGGAATTGAAGAGTGCTTTGGAGTGTGCGATTCGAGCATATCGGTTCATGTCGCCCGAACTTAGACCACGCTTACTTCGTTTGCATAACAAAAACAGAGCGCTGGTGGCGGCCCTGGATTCGCACTTATCAAAATATTTTGATGACTTCGAAGAACTCACCAATACTCACGTCAAATTTGCCAGTGACTCTAGAGCTACGCGACCGAAACCAACCATACCTATCCTGTTTTTTAAATTTTACCCTATCTTTGCGAGAGACTAATATTTTAACTAATCTAAAGCCAGCATTAGGCCGAAAAAGAGCACCCTATTTCAGTTATCAACAGATAATTGATTAGATATTTAGATCACTAGTGATGAAAAAAACTTTGAACATTATTTTACTAGCTGTTGCCCGCAACTTCGTCTGCAATCCAGAATGAAAAGTAGTAATTGTCCTTACCCTTGTCATCGTCTATCTGTGTAAATTTCATTCAAATCTGTTCAGCTATTTTAGGGTGAAAGCGTAAATAACCAATAAACTTAACTTTCGCATTCACAACATATACAATGTTACGCAACTAATAAACACCTTACGTATGACTCAATAACTCATACCCTCCTCCACATAATCCCTCCTTACAACACGACACGAGTCCAGTGACTGAAATTTTGATACAGAACTAACCGTAAACACTCCACACAACATTCAGTCCACTACAGATGATTCCGCATCATTACAAAAACAAACCGTGTTTGACCCTTCTTTAATAGAGACATTAAATAACGAATTAGAAACAAATATGTTAAAATACAATGGAATGGATCCTACATGTAGACCATTACTATAAAAAATGAGACCAACTCGTCAACTATCAGATATCATTAGCATACTTAACCAAAAAAGTAACCCGCCTAAAATTTCAGCTCTAGAAAACATACGACACACATCCATTAGTTTATTGCATAGATCTAGCTATAAAACCAGAGTAACGAATGAACCACAATGGCAAAAAAGATTTGAAAAAGACAAACCATGGTACGGAGCGAGAGGGAATGGAAAGTCACCTCCTTCTGCGAAGCAGTAATGCTCGCAAAGGAGGAGCGCCACCAAGTCGCCGCAGGAGACGCCCTGTGCGTCGGGAATCGCTTGCAGATTCCCGGCCGCCGTAGGCGCGGGCTTGCGGACGGCGAGCTACCCATTGCTTTGCATTGCATTGTAAGGACCAGGCCCGGGTCGACGGCGCGTCGTGTTCCACGCGCGCCTCAAAGAGATGTCAGCACTAAATGACGGGGTCAGCTAGGGCCGATGCCTCAGGGTCGCGGGAAATTCGAAAAAGATACCGTGCCCCTGGCACAGGCAACTGAATGTCAGTAAAAGTCTGCCACGCCCTCCCGCTGCTTTATTTATAAAACAGTTTATTTGCAACAAGTTAGAAACAATTTTATAGAAAACTTATAGCTTAAACTACAATCCTAAACCCATGAACTTGTCTTACCGCTGCGGATTATTTTTAATTCTTCTCTTGCTGAAGGAATCCTCCCTGATGTATAGAAAAGCGCAAGAATTGAAGCCCCAGGTTTTAAGAAAGGAGATCCTGTTAATGTAAAAAATTAGGCAGGCTAAGGAAGCACTCCCTACAATTGATGGCCGCCTAACGATACAGGTTCTCCGATTAACCAAACAACAGCTGCGTACTGTTACAGCAGCTTTAACTGACCACGGGACATTTAATAAACACCTCTTTGTCATAGGAGTCACAGACAGTCCGCTGTGCAGGGCCGGCATGGAGAAGAACGAGAAAGAAGCGCATGTGCTTCTAAACTGCCTGGTGGTCGCCACATACCGGGCAAGGTACTTCGGTAATCCAGGTACCCTACGCGAGGCTGTCAGAAACACCAAGCATTAAATGAAAGAAAGTTTAAAACTCATGTTAAAAAAACACTTTGTAAACAAGCATATTACAAATTAGAGGATTATATCCTAGATAAGAATGCTTGGAAACATGCTGGTCCTGCTCCATAGGACAATCTAGAGGCCAGACCAAATCATACTAGGTGCTTATTGTGTTGTATAATTTGTTATTTTTACTTTACTCACACACTGACTTATTCCAAGTAAATATTTTAGGAAAATCATAAACTTGCTACTTTCGCAATGTTTGTAAATATGTGAACACCATGTACCTCACGTGATTGATTTATCTGTCTTTGCTTATTTTCTAAATCATTTTTACCTATTATTGGTATAGTATCTTTATTCTGGGTGCATCATCTTCACATATATGTACACAACTGTGTATAACTAATGTACACAAAAAAATTGTTAAACATTTTAAAAGAGTAACGGTGTAGTTTCTTGCCCCTTCTCCTCCATGCGAAACTACCTTTGGAAGGGGTGCCTAGAATATATTTAAATGAAAATGTTGACGTTCAAAAGTGCCTTTTAGTGGCTATTTTAAATAAATGCTTTGACTTTGACCAAGGCGTTGCTGGCCTTCCTCGAGGAGCTGGGGTGGATCGAATGATCGATTTCCACACCGTACGCAAAATACGCGCATTGACGTGGAGTTGCGGACACCAGCCCGTATTACCTATTGCCTATGGGCTGAGCCATAAGCGGCGGGCTGATCGATACACGCAGAATCGTATGTTCCAGAGCGATGAGAGTTGATTTTGAGATTTGAGATTTCAACTTTTGGTTGAAATGGCTAATTCGTTCACACACTTACCTAGCATCTCAGTTCCAGTCATCCTTAGAGTCTGATTCACTACCGCAGTTGCTAACTACAGGCGTTTCCCACCTGCTCCTTCTATCAGGTAGTCCCACCCAAGAATTATAGATCGACCCAGTGTTTGTCGACTGTCTTAAACTTCTTACATACATTAGACAAGCGAAAATTAAACGCATATTGACAGTAAATCGATTTTGTTTGCCTCTCAAAATGGATGTAGGAACGAGTCCCGCGGTACTAAGAAGCTACTCTTCAACGACATGGCCATTAGCCAACAGGTTCGTTGCTCTCGCATGGATCTCGACGACATGCTGGATAGATTATAAGATGGCCTACGACTCGGTGCCACATACATGGCTCATGAAGGTGCTGGAGTTGTACAAGAAATATGCAAATCTACGCACCTTCTGTAAGTCGTGTATGGAGCAATAGAGGACAGTCCGCTTAACAGTTCCAGGGGAATGATGAGCCTGAATGGATTAACCGGGAATATTTCAGGGCGACAGTTTGAGTCCACTTTGGTTCTGCTTAGCCCTGAATCCTTTAAGCACACTGCTGGAGGATTCAGGTCTTGGCTATCGATTGAAGTGAGATGGTCATCTTATTTATATGTACCTTTATTCTAAGCAAATAAAGACCTATCCTATTCCAAGAATGCGGAATAGAAATTCCGCGTTTAAAATAGCTTCTTCTATGACACTTGCATAAAAATTTGTAAAATTGTATTATTTCCGCCGAAATTATAAGTAAGCAAAGGTCGTACGGTCAATGACGCAAAGGATTGACTATTAATTTTGGACAAAAATAAAATAAATAATGACAAACTTAAATTATGTATTTACAAAAAAACAAATGCACAAAAAACATGACGTTTTCAGCAAAACAATAATCGTGGACAATAGAAAGGTTGTTTTCAGTTTTAACAGGAATAGTTTCAGGTTGATGATAATCTCCATAAGATAAATTCGAACTAAGATTAATACCTACTTCAACTCATGATGATTTTTGTGGAAGAGGTACCACAAATTGGACTTTTATTAAATAGCGTAGGTACTTGCCCTCGAAATGAATTTTGGGGCTACAATAAGGTAGCCAAGCAATGTATATTTGAGCGTGTTTTATTGCTACACATTGATAAAATATTAAGGAATAACGAATTTAGACAGCAATTGTATATGTGCCCGTCCGTCTACTTCTTTTTCCAGTACCCTAATTGCGTAACACATTTTCGTAAACGATTACGATTAATCGATTTGATTTTGACAGTTCAACAACATTCATTGCGTTTTGTACATTGTTGAGCAGATTTTTATCGAACTTATGAAGCAATGGATTACCAATCTGTTTCAAAAACATTCAGATTCCGATTGATTGTGTATTACGCAATTAGGGTACAGGTCTACCCATGTGCCAAATTTTATCTAAATCCGTTAAACCGTTTCAGCGCGAAAACGTGAAAGCGTAACAACAAAGATACAAACTTACAAAAAAAAACTCATCTCTTCATAATATTAACTTTAGATAATGAGAACCTCGGGGATAGTCAATCTCAGACAGTTTTTATAATCCCCTGCAAAATAACGTTCATTGCAATCACGAGGATTTTACTGCACGGCAACGATTTTGTGATTTGTGCGAGTGCAAGCAGGTCTTGGGGCGTTAGTCCACCTGGTCGCCACCGAGAAACGAGATTAGTCCCGGTGACGGCGAACGGCGCCGTGCGACGGCAGAGTGACCCGTCTAGAGGTCGCGCTGAACTACTCGAAACAACGGCGCCAAGGATGATGGCGATCTGGTGTGGTGGACACGTGGCCATAGTACCTAAATATATGTATCGCTATTCAGGCGCCGTTATCTCGTGCTCAGTGACGGCGGTGGTGGACAAACGCTCTCAGAATTTAGAAAGTTTTGGTTTATTTTTGACGTCATCAGTAAAAGGAGGGAGTCCGAAATCCTCTGGTCTAAAATCTAAAAGGGATTTGAGGACTAAAGTCGCCGTAGCACAATCTTGGATCGGCAGGCTTCGGGGTGGAGTCATCACTACCTGGTGGAAATAAGAAAGGAAACATAGGTTTAACGTCACAAAACAAAAATAAAACGTAAGTAACTCAAATAACAAAATTAACTGTTCTATAATCGCAAAAGCACAAAACAGTGTCGGCACGTCATTACCGTGACCAGAAGAGACCGTGGCTTCCACTCAACATGATGCTGTGTTATAGGTAGGTCCCCCAACAGCAAAAGCAGGCACAAAAAGTAACTATAATCTATATAAATAAAACACTGACTGCCTCGGTGGTCTAGTGGTCGCAAGAGCTACTGCTGAGCATGAGGTCCTGGGTTCTAGTCCCAGGTCGGGAAAAATGTTATTGAGTTTTTCTATCCAGAATTTCTCAGTAGCTACCCGGAGTCTGGATTTGTGCCCGGTTGATGGCAATAGGCTCGCCCCCTATTACATGGTACTTTAAAACATAACTGCCGAAATTTGAGTGTACTATAGGAACCCTTCTGGGATTACAGACGTCATGTTATGTTATGTTAAATAAAACAAAGTCGGGTTAGTTACACTGAAGAGATATGAGGAACAGGGTGTAAAGTTCACTCATACTCTTTAGAAAAGGGAGGATCCTCCAACCGTATCTGGTGGGCATCCGCCCAACGATTGAAGTCGGGAAGTTGTATATTTGCTAGCTGCGCGGTAAACTCTCGATTGCGCGATGCAGGATTTGTGTGACGTCAGTGTGATGCGTTGTTCGCATGTAGCGGTGTAGATGCCACCACAACGCCATTTATTGCTCAAGAAAGGCGGGACCAATAAATATGATTCTTTGATTTGTATCCGCTCCGAATAGCAAACTATGGAAAGGAAAAAATACACAAAAAAAAATACTTGTTGGTCCGGGGGAGGTACCTATAGGTTACCTTTAGGAAGAGGCGCCTAGACTAGAATCAATTCTATGTTTATGTAAATGTTGACGTTCAAGAGTGCCTTTTATGTGACTATTTGAAATAAATGCTTCGAATTTGACTTTGGTTCAAAATCAAAATCCAAGGTGGCGGCTGCAAAAAATTTAAAATGACGAGAAATATATTAAAAATCTCACATTTTCATTTTGTCCTCAATATCGGCTTCAGCACCCTCGAAAACCATTAAAACTACCTCTCTCTCTCTCTGTCTCTCTCTCTTTCTATTATATATGATAAAAATACAGTGACTATTTCAACAGTTTTCTAAAATTTTACTCCACACAAGTTCCGTTAACAAACTTTGTTAAAACAAAAAAAAAACCCGCGTTCATTTTCTCATACATTTTGTGTGGAATTGATTCTGTGGCGGTACGAAGTACGCTGGGTCAGCTGGTTTATAATATGTGTAAATGTATTATACATGTATGGACGTTGTTACAGACATGTATTGCTCAGTATTGATTTAACATCTTGATAAGTTTTCTACAAGATACAAAATACTAGTATTGAATTTGTTTTACAGTATTTGTATGTAAACATAAACACGCCAATGGCTTCGTGGTTGTCTCGGACGGTTAAAGCATTTTGTACACTTGATAACCACAAGTAAAGTGCGCATCGCTTCGTAAGAAAAAATAACGTAGGCAAAACTTAAAACCGGAACACAGCAACGCTGCTTGTCAGCAGAAATAGGTAAAGTCGACCTCGTAAATTGCTTTGACAGAAACACCAAGTAAATTTAAACTTCATTATGTTTGAAACATTCTGTCACATTGGTATTTAAGCAAAAATAGACGATAACGTGCAAGTGGCATTCAATCTTACACTGTTCGTCCATCCGCCATCGTCAACGAGACGTCAACGAGAAACGAGATTATTCGAATCGAGCGTGACGCATCGGAGTGGTGGACACGCGCCCATAATTAATGTATCGCTACTTCGGCGGCGTCATCTTTTTTCTGTTGACGTCCCGTTGACGTGGCGGTGGACAAACGGCCTTAAAGCAATTTCGAGGTCGGATATATTTAGGCGGACGAGCTCCTGCACAAAGAGCTGTACTAATATTAATGTTGGGTTCATTATTAATGTTTTACCTGCATTCCTGCTGCGAGCCCGGCTTCTAAACCAATTAACGAATCTTCAAAGACTAGGCACTGAAAAATAAGTATTATTTGACAAAAATGCTTCGAAATAGGAAAGGTTGGACAAAGCTAATTGTAGATGGCGTGATCATAGCTGGGTCCCTACGGCCAGACATTCGTTCATTCATTCTAGTATTTGGTTTTATTTCACCATTTCGTTATTTTCGGTGATTTTTTTAACAACATTTGAAATGGATAGTGCCAGAATTTTAAACCTTAAGTATTTCCTAGTAATCACTTACTTCAAAATGTTTCCAACAGAACCTCGAACTCTGCTTAATTTAAACAATACGAAAACGAAACTCTTTGAGCCACAATCTACTATTAGAGGGTCTTTCGGATAATCATAGATTAAAATTTCGGCGTATTTAGGAACATAACATTGCGTCATTTTCGCGACACCATTTTAAAACCGCCTCCTATTATTAGCTTGTATTGGGAACTAGCTACGACAGCGCCATCTTGACAGTTGCCTTCCCCATTCGAGCATTATTTTGACAACCTTCTTCGAGATAAATTGATAATGGTGTACTGGTCAAATACATGAGAGATGCGAGCAGCAGCCAGCAATGTTAGTATGAAAATCCACGTCTGCCGTAATAAATAAGCGTCCGAATAATGTACTGGGAAAACTCATTTACTATCGTGTAATTTAAAAATGGACCGTATTGCTCTCAGAATTTAGAAAGTTTTGGTTTATTTTTGACGTCATCAGTAAAAGGAGGGAGTCCGAAATCCTCTGGTCTAAAATCTAAAAGGGATTTGAGGACTAAAGTCGCCGTAGCACAATCTTGGATCGGCAGGCTTCGGGGTGGAGTCATCACTACCTGGTGGAAATAAGAAAGGAAACATAGGTTTAACGTCACAAAACAAAAATAAAACGTAAGTAACTCAAATAACAAAATTAACTGTTCTATAATCGCAAAAGCACAAAACAGTGTCGGCACGTCATTACCGTGACCAGAAGAGACCGTGGCTTCCACTCAACATGATGCTGTGTTATAGGTAGGTCCCCCAACAGCAAAAGCAGGCACAAAAAGTAACTATAATCTATATAAATAAAACACTGACTGCCTCGGTGGTCTAGTGGTCGCAAGAGCTACTGCTGAGCATGAGGTCCTGGGTTCTAGTCCCAGGTCGGGAAAAATGTTATTGAGTTTTTCTATCCAGAATTTCTCAGTAGCTACCCGGAGTCTGGATTTGTGCCCGGTTGATGGCAATAGGCTCGCCCCCTATTACATGGTACTTTAAAACATAACTGCCGAAATTTGAGTGTACTATAGGAACCCTTCTGGGATTACAGACGTCATGTTATGTTATGTTAAATAAAACAAAGTCGGGTTAGTTACACTGAAGAGATATGAGGAACAGGGTGTAAAGTTCACTCATACTCTTTAGAAAAGGGAGGATCCTCCAACCGTATCTGGTGGGCATCCGCCCAACGATTGAAGTCGGGAAGTTGTATATTTGCTAGCTGCGCGGTAAACTCTCGATTGCGCGATGCAGGATTTGTGTGACGTCAGTGTGATGCGTTGTTCGCATGTAGCGGTGTAGATGCCACCACAACGCCATTTATTGCTCAAGAAAGGCGGGACCAATAAATATGATTCTTTGATTTGTATCCGCTCCGAATAGCAAACTATGGAAAGGAAAAAATACACAAAAAAAAATACTTGTTGGTCCGGGGGAGGTACCTATAGGTTACCTTTAGGAAGAGGCGCCTAGACTAGAATCAATTCTATGTTTATGTAAATGTTGACGTTCAAGAGTGCCTTTTATGTGACTATTTGAAATAAATGCTTCGAATTTGACTTTGGTTCAAAATCAAAATCCAAGGTGGCGGCTGCAAAAAATTTAAAATGACGAGAAATATATTAAAAATCTCACATTTTCATTTTGTCCTCAATATCGGCTTCAGCACCCTCGAAAACCATTAAAACTACCTCTCTCTCTCTCTGTCTCTCTCTCTTTCTATTATATATGATAAAAATACAGTGACTATTTCAACAGTTTTCTAAAATTTTACTCCACACAAGTTCCGTTAACAAACTTTGTTAAAACAAAAAAAAAACCCGCGTTCATTTTCTCATACATTTTGTGTGGAATTGATTCTGTGGCGGTACGAAGTACGCTGGGTCAGCTGGTTTATAATATGTGTAAATGTATTATACATGTATGGACGTTGTTACAGACATGTATTGCTCAGTATTGATTTAACATCTTGATAAGTTTTCTACAAGATACAAAATACTAGTATTGAATTTGTTTTACAGTATTTGTATGTAAACATAAACACGCCAATGGCTTCGTGGTTGTCTCGGACGGTTAAAGCATTTTGTACACTTGATAACCACAAGTAAAGTGCGCATCGCTTCGTAAGAAAAAATAACGTAGGCAAAACTTAAAACCGGAACACAGCAACGCTGCTTGTCAGCAGAAATAGGTAAAGTCGACCTCGTAAATTGCTTTGACAGAAACACCAAGTAAATTTAAACTTCATTATGTTTGAAACATTCTGTCACATTGGTATTTAAGCAAAAATAGACGATAACGTGCAAGTGGCATTCAATCTTACACTGTTCGTCCATCCGCCATCGTCAACGAGACGTCAACGAGAAACGAGATTATTCGAATCGAGCGTGACGCATCGGAGTGGTGGACACGCGCCCATAATTAATGTATCGCTACTTCGGCGGCGTCATCTTTTTTCTGTTGACGTCCCGTTGACGTGGCGGTGGACAAACGGCCTTAAAGCAATTTCGAGGTCGGATATATTTAGGCGGACGAGCTCCTGCACAAAGAGCTGTACTAATATTAATGTTGGGTTCATTATTAATGTTTTACCTGCATTCCTGCTGCGAGCCCGGCTTCTAAACCAATTAACGAATCTTCAAAGACTAGGCACTGAAAAATAAGTATTATTTGACAAAAATGCTTCGAAATAGGAAAGGTTGGACAAAGCTAATTGTAGATGGCGTGATCATAGCTGGGTCCCTACGGCCAGACATTCGTTCATTCATTCTAGTATTTGGTTTTATTTCACCATTTCGTTATTTTCGGTGATTTTTTTAACAACATTTGAAATGGATAGTGCCAGAATTTTAAACCTTAAGTATTTCCTAGTAATCACTTACTTCAAAATGTTTCCAACAGAACCTCGAACTCTGCTTAATTTAAACAATACGAAAACGAAACTCTTTGAGCCACAATCTACTATTAGAGGGTCTTTCGGATAATCATAGATTAAAATTTCGGCGTATTTAGGAACATAACATTGCGTCATTTTCGCGACACCATTTTAAAACCGCCTCCTATTATTAGCTTGTATTGGGAACTAGCTACGACAGCGCCATCTTGACAGTTGCCTTCCCCATTCGAGCATTATTTTGACAACCTTCTTCGAGATAAATTGATAATGGTGTACTGGTCAAATACATGAGAGATGCGAGCAGCAGCCAGCAATGTTAGTATGAAAATCCACGTCTGCCGTAATAAATAAGCGTCCGAATAATGTACTGGGAAAACTCATTTACTATCGTGTAATTTAAAAATGGACCGTATTGGCATGAAACATTATTGTTGCTCGTCATTGATTCTAGAATTTATAATTTTATACTTAGTTTGAATTTCCGCGCATTATTTGGAAAAAGTACCTTAGAAGCCAAGGCTTGTACTCGTACAGTACATTTATGAAATAAATAATGCGCGCTTTCTTCTCAGAGTAGTCAGATAGGAAACGCCGAGTCTAGTTTATATATTATTGACGTGTAAAAGTGTTTGTACAAACCTACTTACAGAAATAAAATCATTTATCATTTATTTACGTATTGGTTAAGCATATCTTAAACAAAAAATAGGATAAGTGACTTTTGTATCGTGAACTTGAGTCTCATTATGCAAGCAAAGTGGTACCATTCATTCAGCAAATGATTCTAGACTCCCTAACGGAGACATTATTCGTAGGCACCGTACTTTTCCATGAAACAACAGATTTTTTATTTGTTAACCGACGAAAAGTTTTTAACGCAGCGGGGTGGCGGAATTAGAACTAAAAAAAATATTATACTAATAATATACTATCATTTATTTCTAGCTGTAGTCGAATCGCTGAGGAGATTCAGAATTTATTTAGCAGGTAATAATTTCAAGGTGGTGACAGACTGTGCAGCCGTCCGAGACATTTTCTTGAAAAAGGATCTACTACCTCGAATAGCAAGATGGTGGTTATCTATTCAGGAGTACGACATGGAAGTCGTTCATAGGCTAGGTAAGTCTCATAGGCACGTGGATGCACTGAGCCGATTTCCGGTAGACCCTCCCCTAGTAGCAGACGTCAATGTGATTGATGTATTTGATTGGTTAGCATGCCTTCAAAATCAAGATGATAAGATTCGTATAATTCGTATTAAATTAGAATCTGGGGATAACGATCCAGATATACGGAAAAATTACAAGCTGAAAGATGGTCGGGTATACAAGCTCGTTAAGGATGGAGAACAGAGGTAAGTAGTCCCTAAATATGGAAGGTGGAATGTCATGAGGAAATATCATGATTGCATTGGACATCCAGGCCTGAAGCGTTGTGAGGAAATCATCAAAGGTAACTTCTGGTTTCCAGGAATAACACGTTTCATACGAAAATATGTTAACTCATGTTTAGACTGTCTTTACAAGAAGGGGCAGTACGGAAGACCTGAAGGTGAGTTACACCCCATTGATAAAGTTTCTGAGCCAATGCACACTCTGTACATTGACCACCTTGGTCCTTTCTGCTATAGTCGAGCAGGAAACAGTTTTGTGCTGATGGTGGTCGATTCCTTCACGAAGTTCACATGGGCGGTACCAGTTAAAACTACGATGACTCGAGAGGTAATAAAATCCTTAGTTCACATTTTTTCTTTATTGGGTTATTCAGAGAGAATGATATCCAACAGCGGTACGAGTTTCAAAAGTAAACCTTTCAAACAGTTTTGTGTGGATAATCAAATAAAACACAATCAATTCTGTAGCATGTCCACGAGCAAATGGCCAAGTGGAGAGGTATAATCGTACATTACTAGATTCACTCAACACAAGCGTGGATGATGAAAAGGATTGGGATACTCAGATCACAAACATCACCTGGGGATTGAATAATTTACAAAATGGTTCAACTGGATTTACACCATACAGGCTCATGTTTTCCGCGATTCGAAGCAGGTATCAAGGTATGGGACATAACATCGTGGATAGTGAGGAGACAGCTGCACGAACTAGGACCGAAGCTACAGTGAACCTAAACCGGACGGCGTAGAAAATGCGCAAATATTTTAATGCAAAGCATAAACCTCCAACAAAATACAAGGTAAACGATTTAGTATTATGGAAAGGAGCTGCTGACCGAAATGTGAACGTGCGCCGAAAACTGAAGGAAAAGTACAGCGGACCATATAAGGTAACGAAGGTAGTAGGAAATGATAGGTACATGATTACTTCGCTGAAAGGTATGAAAGGGTATAAGCGATTCAGTGCTCTTGTGTCGTCGGACTCGCTAAAACAGGAAATAATAGGTACATGATTACTTCGCTGAAAGGTATGAAAGGGTATAAGCGATTCAGTGCTCTTGTGTCGTCGGACTCGCTAAAACCTTTTCAGGTGGAGGAGGATTCCGGCGCTAGCTCTAATGATACGGAGGTGGACAGCACGGAGGAATTGATTGACTTGCTTGAAGGCTGAACGTTAATTAATTCCAGGAATAGTCAAATTATACCAATTTTGATGAGTGAAGTAATGTCTTGGGATTTAACATTTTGTCGGATATGTACAATTTTATTTTTATTTTGATTGGAACCATGATACTTATAAGTGACTGAAATGTGATATCGATGTTGAAACGTTATGTATTGGAAAGTTATGGTATTTTGGAAACTTGTTTTGGTAACAAGTATTTACTTTTGGAATGACTACTTGATGATTGATAATGGGATTGGAAAATTATGGTATTTTGGAAACTTGTTTTGGTAACGAGTACTTACTTTTGGAATGACTTTCTTGATGGTTGATAATGAATTAGTTAAAGGATATACTTTTGATGTTACTTTTATTGTGTATGCATAAAAAAAAATGAGAAAAATTATTTTACAATTCATTGAACTAAGGATTTTTATTTTTATTTTTTTTCTCCTTTTTCTAGGACTGGTTATGCTACTTTTGGTTGGACAATTACGTACATACCGTGTTTCTTTTTCCTTTGCAGAATATTCCACATGTTAGGCGCTAGATGGCGCGACAGAACGCGTAGAAACACGAACGTAGTCGTCGCCGCCAACGCATAAGGTGTTACTGTTGCCATGGGCGGATGTTTGCGGTACTAACGTCGGGAGTCGACCAATGAGGTGACGAGATAAACGCGCCACCACCACGAACCAATCAGGCTGCAGATTTGATCGTGAAGAAAGAATAACGAGGTGTTGAGTTTTTACCGGAAAAATTGGTAGTCAGTCTAATTTTTGTAATCGAATAGTGTATATCTCTGAATATAACAAGAAGCTAAGTATTTCCCTTAATTAATATGTATGTGTTCACTTTACTGATTTACATGTAATATTTGCTGTTATGGGTGAATTGTGTTTTAAATTCTGAGGGATAACGTTGCGCCTATATCTTACTGGGGTTTTATTTTAATTCGTAGGTGATTAACTGTTTAAATTCTATTGTTTTATAAGGTTCCAATAACTTTAAATTCATTATACCTATATACATGTTTGAAGGACGTAATTAAATACACATTTTAAACTGCTATCGTTGTTTGTTTAATATATTTGTTTAATGGGTGTTACACCTGTCTAATTTTTGACAACTGGTACAACAACAGTCTCCATTAGCTGAGGTGGTAGATATGAATGTCGGATACAAAAATTATAGAGCATTGCCAGTACGCGAGAGATATGTGGTCCAGCGTGCAGAAGATGTTAATTTCACCTTATATTCTACGCTATTACCTTGACTAGAACAGACCGTATTAGTTCTACTCATACTGAGGTTAAAGTTTATCTCTAACGGGAAGTGGTCCGACCAGTATACGTCATAACGCACCCTGACGTCACGAACCGTTAACCACGCCGCCTCAGTAACCAAACAGTGGTCCAGCCAACTTCGACTCCCGTGAGCGTCACTAACGAACTTAAAAGTATTCGAATTACTTCCAATTTTGGTTACATCAGCACATATCCATTTTTGATCGACACAAAAACTGTCTAATTCTCTACCAAATAGCCCACCAGGATGTGCATTAAAGTACGTAGTATTATAATATCTGTAATTAAAGTCTCCCAACATATAAACTGATTCTACGCTCTGATTTTCTATTACAGCCGTTATTTCACTTAGACACTCACTAAATTCAACTAAGTTATCTACTGAGTCGGTAGGCATGTAAACATTAAACACCAAGAATGAGTCACCACTTAACGCATTCAATATTATAGCCGCGAGGCGACTACTACTACACGATATTATAGAAACGTCGCTAAACATATCTTTTCTCCATAGAATTGCCACTCCACCGAACGGCCTTCCACGAAGAATACCTGCAGATAAGTCGACCGCCGACTTTCCAGTGTATTCGAAATCTCTGTCGACCTCCGACAGCATAGGTATTTCATGATCCAGCATCCACGTTTCTTGTAGGGCTACTAAATCAGCTAACTTGCACAGTAACTTAACACATTCAAGTGATCTTTTCAATCCCTTACAATTAAAACTTATAAACTTAGCTGTTCGTTGTTTGCATTCATCCATTTATCTAGTTAAGGGGCTAACTGGTTCAGACGTCTGCACTGTGCCTTTATAATTATTCTTAAAATATACAAAACGACGGAAAGCTACACCCTCTGGCCAAATGAAAGTTAATGTACTCATTCTGTCACATGTATTTGACCAGTACAGCATTTATGATTTATCTCGAAGAAGGTTGTCAATTTATTGCTCGGTTTTCCAAGCATTAGACAATCAACATACATAATTATTATTATTTTGACTTAAACAGGATGGCGATTTAGAAACCTGCATCCGTCAAGTTGGTAATCTCCACCCGTCATTTTAAACAACTTCCGCTACGGAACTCTTATCGATACTCTTATATAGTAGAAAACAAAAAAATACAACAGTAAACAGACTATTTCGCCGATGTGTGAATTTTGAATGACGTTTAGAATTCACCCCTTTGACGGATGCTGGTAACCAAATCGCCACCCTTTATGTGAAACAGCTCCATTTCAGAATAAATAACTAGAATATAGTACGACCAACTTATCTGTGCAATGATTGGTGGCGCTGGTTGTAAACGAAAATCAGAAAGTTAAACAAAAACAAATCGTATGTCCCATTCAAAATTTTAGTACTTAAAACGGCCGTTGCACAGTTAAGTTAGTCCAGTTAGGTAAGTACCATTGAAAATGTCATAACAATGGGTGTTTGTAAAAATATTGCAGCGAAAACTAAACTTCATTTGTAGGCATTAAAGTTACTTTTCCGAAGCCACATACATTGTGGGTGCTTTTACTGTACAGTACAAACTACGTTTACCAATTATTATTGCGTACTTTTTTCTTAACATTCTAAATGTGCCAATCGCCTAATACATATTTTTGGAATTGTCGATTCGCCCACAAATGAATTAACTTCGTGCGAGTCGCATTTAGAAAAAAAAGCGACGATTCGGCCATTACGGTTGAGTAAATTTGTGCGAATTGATTAATATGCCAAATTGTGATCACAGTCTAAGCATAGGTTTTATTACCACTGCTCTCAAAATGGTAAAGGAAAACATCGTGAGGAAACTAGAACCAAAAATTTGAAGACATGCGACATCTATCAACCCGCACTGGGCCCGCGTATTGGATTACGTCCCACTCTCAATTATCACAAAGAAGAAGCCTGTGTCCCAGCAGTGGGAACGATATAGGCAGATTCTGCTTATTATCAACTTGTTCTCAATACTTACCTTAGCAGGTGGAGGTTTGTCAGGAAACTTGGCAGCGGCAGCCAGATAGACGTCTGGGAATGGCTTTCCGCGATCCACGTCGGGGTCGCTTGAGCAAACCTGTAGTTAAAACAGAAAAGGTATGCGCTTCGGTGATCTTCGTGTTTCCGAATAAGGTCGCATTCGCGCCAGAGTAACGCCCCACAGAAATTATTATACAGCGTGTAAAAAGACCACACAGCTGTCAACTACGCATTCTGTAAATACATGTAACTTTTATTTATGGTGTACAAAATTGCTGTTGTGCTAATACATGCAAAAGTAAGGGGTCTCGGCGGTATTTTAAATTGTGTTATAACATTAAAAACTTGTTTACGTAAAAAAGCGTCAGTTAAAGTAGGAATTTTGACCTTCGATATCTTCGTAACCTGAAGGTTCCCAGGTATGGTCCAGTACAAAAAATAATCACAATGTGGGGAGTACAAGAGTGACTCTCGGCTTCGTTAAGTGTCACCGTCACCGTCCGGTAAGGACCAGGCCCGGGTCCACTGCGCCTCGTGTTCCACGCGCGCCTCAAAGAGATGTCAGCACATAGTGACGGGGTCCGATAGAGCCGATGCCTCAGGGTTGCGTGATGTTCGAAAGAGATACCGTGGCCTTGGCATGGGCAACTGAAGGAAAACGTGTGGGTTATTTGTCAGTAAAAGTCTGACACGCTCTCCCGCTCCACCCAGAGCATAATCAGCCTATTATGTTCCCACTGCTGGGACACAGGCCTCCTCTCTGTTAGAGGGAGTGGGTCGTAATCCACCACGCGGGCCCAGTGCGGGTTGGTAAATGTCACATGTCTTCGAATTTTTTGGTTCTAAGACATGCCGGTTTCCTCGCGATGTTTTCCTTCACCGTTTTGAGAGCAGTGGTGATGAAAATAATTTACACAAAGTAAAGCGCCTGTCTGGTTTCGAACCTACAACCTACAACTCGTAAGTCGCGGCCGTTACCACTGGGCCACCACTGCTCCCAGAGCAGAAGAAGTCATTTGATGATTTCCCATTCTAAAAATATGAATTTAATTTAAAAAAAACACATACAACAAAGAAAAACTGGTAATAAATGAAAACTCACAAGGGACTCATTCAACCACGATAAATGTCAAGAGCCGAATGACCAAATGGCAGTGTTACGCCGAGTGGACAAAACAAAATGAAGACCAGTAGAGACGCCCATTTGAATCGATTGATAAAGTGAGCGATACGATTGTCTTGTTATAGCTTAAGGAAAACAATTTATAAATAGAAAATAATAAATTAAAGTCCAAATGTTAAGAGCTACCTTCTTGCCAGTATCATAAAAATAATTTGTACAATTTTATTTCCAACTGTTATATTTTATTCTTAGATCGTAATTTACGTCACTATAAATTGGAAAACTGCATGCAATATTATATTTTACCTGTATAAGATATGCCTGCAATTTAGCCACTCTGATAAAGTACTTTTCGATAAACTACACTATTGAGGTTATTACTTAAATATGGCAACACCTTTGTTTAATTTTTTTTATCTCGAATTCCATATCTCAATTCAGGTAGGTATTAAATATTTATTATATGCACTGATGTGTTCTAAAGATAATCTGTGAACAGCGTTGTGGGCTACAATATTGTCTATAAGTTTTGTGTTATTTCTTATTTAAATGCATGATGGATGCTTTTGTGGATGTTTGCTGTTCCTTTTAAATAAAATTATGAGGGGGGCTTATTGGAGTGAAACCACATCTATAGTAAAACAGTATATTTGGAAAGTAAAACACTAGTAAACAGTCACAAAAATTGGGAACGAAGACCCTAAAATAATGATTTCGCGTAACGGGCGGCACGAGGAAGGCACGGGGCGACATGCGCGCGCGGTAGGTAAATACGCGTCTACGCACTAAGCGTGTGGGCAGCGGACCACAGAGCTTCATTATAATACTGGTATAGAGTGCCATCTCAAGGGATTTTTATGCCAACCTGTCACAAGTAGCGCCACCTGGATTTCATGTTCCATAACCTAACCATACTATTATCCTTTTATATATATATTACTTCTACTCTATACTATTTTCATTTCATTGCTTTTGCATATGTTTTCCGTGGTTGTAGATTGATTCATGTAAAACCATGTTTGGTAGCTTGAAATTAATTTTACAGTAGTTTGTAAAAAAAAACGCTCCACAGTAAATGTAATCAATGTACAAGCATGGAAAATGTGCACATTTATTCTTTTAGATAGTTTGTAAAGGTTAATTTAGTTTTTAATGAAATTTGCTTAATTAAGAATATTCAATACGAATATATATTCACGTTTGCAAATTACAAAACGTATCGGCAATTTTTTGCATTGTTTTGACAGTTTAGAATGTTGACATTTGGATTTTTTTATAGCAATCGATTAAATGAATCGAAAAACCCAAAAAGATTTATCTGCCCGTAATTTAAATTTAAGTCTTACATTTAACTTAACAATTACAATTAAACTTATTGAAAATAAATAAGAAATCAAAATAGCAATTTTAAACAACAAGTATAAGTCGTTTTGTAGAGACCTCTATTGAGTGCTTTGTGAATTATTTTCTTAAATTTACAGAACCAGATTACTAGATGGCGCACCTAAAAAAGTTGCTGTGTACGTAAAGGCAACTTTACCCCCCCTGCAGCGGATTGCTGACTGACGCGCATCGCGTTTCCCGCCTTCCTCGCAACGGCCAGGCGAGGGAAAGAGAAAACTATTTCATGTAACGTGGCGGCACGCGACCGCGGGACGCTCGCACTGGTCGTAGTTGTGTGTGGTTTGCTATAAAATAAAATAATATAGGCCATACTTACCATGTGATGAAGCATCCGAAATATTTTTGGTTTGGTAGCGATGTGTAGTCTCACGTCTCTTCGTGTTGAGTTAGTCGCCAGAGCGAGCAGCACGTTAGACCGGACAAGATGCTTCATAAGCCTTTCAACCCCTGGAAATTTACGAGTACAGTGCTCAAGGAAAAATTTGTGCCAGAATGACATTGCGTTGTTGGTAAACATTTGTGAAATTGTCATAGAAATTGTGTGGACACTACAAGATGGGGGCGTGATTTCCGATTTAATCCACGCGTCAAACAAACTTGTGGCGCTATGAGTCCTTTCAAAGTTATTTTTGCTCTGACAGATACTTTGACAGTGAAGCAAAATCAGAGGTATACAAAAAAGAACAGTTTATAACATGGCATGGTAACACTTAATAGCGTGCGTGCGCTCAGAAAGTCAAGCCGGTATCAGAACCTTCACATTTCGTTAATTTTTAGTATACTGTACCTCCTATGGAAAAAAACCAGAAACCTTATAGGATCACTTTGTTTTCCGTCCGTCCGTCTGTCTGTCTGTCTGTCAGTAAATCAAGACCGTTTTTCTCAGGAACGCATAAAGGTATCAAATAGAAATTAATATCAAATAGGTACGTGGGTCTACGTTCCCTTGGAGCTTTAAAAAATCAAAGTTCTAAGTCAACGCAATAAAGACCGACCGTTTCTGCGTCATTATTTAGATACTCGCAAATAAAGCAAAACCCGTTTTTTCGGAATTACTTCTCTTTGACCTAGAATCATGAAATCAGCACAAGCAAAGTTTTGCAGACCTGAACGTGACGTTGGAGAAATGCTTTTCAACTACAATGTTAAGTTTTGTTATTGGGATAAATTTATCCAGCTACAGAACTCTACTTTGTGCGTGACACGCTCTTGGCCGGTTTTTGCCTATAATTCAGCATCTTTCACTCAAAGTAAAATGTCTGAACAAAATCGTCCTAATGGGACTACTCGCTAGAAAGTTATGAGTGATCAAACCTATTTTATTCATTTATTTATAAACGCCTAGACGCATTACAAATAAGTTGAAAAAAATGGATTTCGGTACTCGACGTCTTTCACACGCCTACCAAATGATCGAAAAGTAAAATGAAAGAAACATAAGGACGGTAATTCCTGTATAATTTTGAACGAAAAAAAATATTCCACACTCGAGTAAAGCATCTGATATCGGCTTTAGCAATTAACTATCACATAGTAAACTGTTTTGATTGATTTGTAACTAAATGTAAAACTGTAAATCATGTCAAACTTTTGTACTACTAAATTAAATATATTTAAAAAAAAATAAAAAAATTGCACTAGTTAAGATGCTGCCAAGAGGTAAAGCGCGGTCACTGTCAGACTGCATAGAAAAGAAAGAGAAGCGGGAAAGGCTGGTGAGCTGACCGCCATGGCCGAATTTCGGTCAGGAGGACTATTATTATCTCTGCCTACCCCTTCGGGCCTTCGGTGAAGACAGGCGTGTGACGAATACCTTTCTTTACAGGCGCCTTTGGCAGTCTCATCTTAACGACATCTTTCAACTGTTTCGCTAGGTCAGTTGCACTCATATTTAGCTGAAGATCGTTCACCACGTTTTCACAAACCTGCTTGTCCGTGGCACCATAATTCTGCAAAACAAAGTGACTTTTTGAGTATTTGTGTGGAAATCTGTGGTTACTGAAAAAAAAAAAAACTTGCGGATATTCAAATTATGCTGAGAATCACAAAATAACTTAAGAAAGTTCCGCAATACGCCCGCCCTTCACTACTTCCTAGTACTTTAGCTGGGAAGTAACAAACAACTCAGTAATACATCTGTTTATTAAGTTAGACGAACTTCATTTTATACATCTGTATAGAGGTATGAGGAACAGGGTGTAAGGTTAATTCATCCTCTATAGAAAAGTGAGGATCCTCCGACTAGACCAGGGTGTTGTGTCTGGCGGGCAACTGCCCG
Organism: Dasypolia templi; assembly: GCA_963555695.1. Classification (NCBI taxonomy): domain Eukaryota; kingdom Metazoa; phylum Arthropoda; class Insecta; order Lepidoptera; family Noctuidae; genus Dasypolia; species Dasypolia templi. Next base: position 13,639,904 of record OY743165.1, read on the forward strand.
TTGTTTTTTTTTAATGTATGGCATCTTGTAGTTGACCTTGAGAAGTCGTGACTACTTAACCGGACTATCCTGCTTTAAGCGGACTCAAAGCCTCCAGCCAGTGGCGTAAAACTACTTACATTACTAAGCGAACGCTCGCTAAGGGCACCCTCTGTTGGGTACGGACCTCGGCTTAGGGCGTCGCTGACGGGAAGACAGCAAGATGAGACAGGCTGGATCTGGATTGTATTATTATTAGTAGGGGAATTTAAAGCTACAGGCTCAGCTACGGCGCGGGCTGGCACTTCGTCGAGCAAGGGTCGGGGAGGGGTCGTTTTATGTCGGGATGTTGTATATATGCTAGTTGCTCGGTAAATTCTGCTTGCGCGATGCAGGATTTTGCGAGACGTCAGTGTGATGCATAGTCCGCATGTGGCGGGTTAGATGCCGCCACAATAGTATGCGACGTAATGGGCATGTGATGTGGAGGAATAAGAAACATGTCGTGAGTTGGTTGGTTGAGTTTGGCAGTAAGAGTAGGGGAAGACCAAAGAAACAATCGCTGGCTAGGATTAATAAACGAAGCTAGCAACGATTGCTAAGACGTCTGCATGAGGGGCAAACGAACTTCAAGACTCCCTAATGCGTACTTTAAAGCTTCCGGAGTGTTCTTTGAATCTAGCACCCGAATTGCGTAATATCCTTTATATCACAATCCAAGGGTATTGAGGGATATTCATAATCCATCCATCCACAATAGTGTCTGTCTGTATGTTACCTTTTCTCGACTAAACCACTGAACGGGTTTCGATAAAATAGATGACATCTTGGGAAAGGACACAGGCTACTTTTTGTACCGGTAGCACGTTCCCGTGGAATAATTTTCGACATCCACGTGGGCAAAGCAGAGGACAGAAACCAGTTGTTTCATATGTTTGAAAAATTCGTCTGCTCAACAACGTAAATGACGCAATGAACGTGGTTAAACTGTCAAAATGAAAGGGTTTGCGATCAATAGTTATCATTTTATGTGTGTTACGTAATTACCCCTTATGGGAAATCGGAAAGGTATAATCAGAAATCAGATGAAACATCCGGAGAAGACAAGTTAACAGGTGTAAAAGACGCATACGAAGTCGTAAGTCACTTAGGTACTTCTCCGCACACTGACGTCCGCAAATGGTAAATAAATGATCTTATCTTATCTTATCTTATCTTATCCGCGTCATTATGACCATTTATTTATACAGAAATAGCTGTGTGCCTGGCGTTGCCCGGGGTGAATTACATACAAAAATAGAATCCAAATTTCCGACTTTCCGACAAAAAACAAAAATATTTGACAATAGATTTTAATTTTCATCGCACTTTGTTAGTAGTGAACCTAATTAAATACAGGGACGTTGCAATAAGAGAAATAATGGTAATAAATTAAAGAGGAACAAAATAATTTAAATGAGGAAATGAATATGAATACATAGTTTGTTTGTTACTTTGACTGCGTGTGTTAAGGTATGGATGTGTGTGTGTGTGTTGTGTGTTTGTTAAATAAATACTGACATTCACAATTATGTATGCGTGGGATGATGATTTAATTTAGCAGACAAATAAATGGGGTTAAGCAAGTTTGAATGCAAGCATAGTGGAGTGATTTTGTAGATTTAACTGCGGGAGTAGCGAGGAAAGATGAGTAACTCTTCTGTTTTAGTATGGTCCAAGTCATACAGACAGTTTTTAATTCAGTATAGGTATATATTTAACGACTATTTGATGACTTAATTGTATTGTTGATTCAAATGATTACAATTCCGTAAATTCATATTTGTTGCGGTCACGAATCATAACATTTTGTTCAACATACGACGGGAGTCTGATCTGCAAATCAAATGATAAGTGACCAAATCATCAAATGATATGTGATTTTATTCCTAAGTAGGTTTGTGCAAACACTCGAACGTCAATCATTTGTCTAAACGAGGTCGATGTTTCCGGTCTGACTACTCTAAAAAGAAAGGCAGAAACAAACTGAGAGGTTACAGCAGGCATAATCTTGGTGAGATCATGTGAATACCATCTAGATCGGTGTACGAAATTGTCTTTTGAGGAAAGAAACACACAGAATTGTGTGGGCCTGTCCCGTCAATGCAAGCATTTGTCAGTAATTGTGTAGCTCAACGCGGAACTTAAAGAACTGAATGACACGACGAACAATACCAAAGAAAGGACATTTGGGTAGGCCGCATAAAGTACTCAAACTGCTAGAACATCATTAAAACTAACTGAGAATGATATAACTACTACTAATGATATAACTAGTCCATACATTCACTACCTTTCCGGTGCATCCCCATTGATCGTAAATACTCACTTTTAGCTTCAACTCCTTGGTGTATTCCTTTCCGTGTTTTGCGCAAAGTTCTGCTAATATTTTGTGATATTGGCTTTCTGAATCTGAAACAAACCGTACTAGTAGAAGTATACACTTTCCAATGTACATGTTGTGGACATATTTGGGCGGGCCGCAACGCATTACAAAATACTCCATTTTTATTGCCCAATGGGCCTGATCTCGACCTCGATCACTCCAGACGAAAACGATGAATGAGTTCTGTGATGGAACGAGCATACCCAGACGATGCCAATTCACATCTGCTTTGAGGGCAGACGGGTTAAATGTGGAAGGAAATACAGACGCTGGCAGAGAGTTCCACACTTTGGCTGTGCGCATATTAAATCTGGAGTAGATGCGCTGAGTACGAATACTTTTTGTAATGTACACTTTCATACATTTTGTATGAACAAATGCACACAATAGGCGAGACACATCGGGCATTTTATATTGGAACGCGATGCGATGCGATGCGGCCCGATACTACTGCAAATCTGGCCTCCACAAACCAGTTGAAGGGTCCCTAACTACAGAGTCAAATTAAATTGGTTAGCGAAATTCCGCAGACGTGATGGGTAAAAAGTTTTTTGTTTGAGCGTCACCACTGTACTGCGGGTATTCAGCTGCATCCTGTTAGACTGGAAGCCAACACAAACATAGTTGGAAAAAGGGGTTGGCGGATGATGATGATGATGATGATGGTGGATGATGATGGTGGATGATTAATTAAAGCAGTTCTTACCAATGATGGTGCCATCCATATCGAAGATGCAATGTGTTACCTTCTTGAACTTCCTCGTTTTATGAGTGAATCTGCCCCACAGGACTTGTGTCGAAAAAAAGGATCTTTGATGAAACCTCGCCGGAAAATACGGTGCATGGCTACAACCGGGAATTTTTATGAAAATAAATACAGAAAAAAGTATTAGACAAATTCCGTTGGTTGACTGGTACTTGAAATTTTTGGCACGAGTGACGTCTTAAAACGTCTTTGTTTCTTTTTTAACGTAAGTGACACCCATATTCTAAGTCGTAACTACCCGTCTAATTATAGTACTCTTTGTCGTAACCTCAAAAGCTTCTCGGCTTACAACCTGTCGAAGAGACCTCGAGGTTTGGACCAATTATCCTACCCATGGACGGAGCATTCGATGAAATCTTGGTGTCATTTTCTGTCAGTGTGCAGATCTATATTTGTACTGGTGTGCGTGACTAGGGAAGGGAGGACGCTTTAAAGCAAGTCGATAAAATTGTGGTAATGGGTTCCCCCCGACCCTTGCTCGACGAAGTGCCAGCCCGCGCCGTAGCTGAGCCTGTAGCTTTAAATTCCCCCGATAATAATAATCATCTAAATCAGATCCAGCCTGTCCCATCTTGCTGTCCTCCCACCAGCGACGCCCTAAACCGAGGTCCGTACCCCACAGGGCACAGCGAGCAGTCGCTTAGTAATGTAAGTTTTTCGCCCCTGGCTGAAGGCTTTGAGTTGAGAAGTGGTGAATGGTGGGCTCTTTGGGACTGTCTATAGACTTTCAAGTGAGTTGGTTCACAACTCTATTATTGATGCTTGAGTTTGATTCTCTACTCTCATAACTAGTAATTCTTGAATGTTGTATTCGTTGCCTATGGCCGATACTAGGACTTTAAACTCTATTTAATAATGATCCTCGAGTTTTGATTTCTCAACTCTAATTATCTAGTAATTCAAAGAATTTTATATGCTTTATCTCAGACTAATAACTCGGTCAGACTGATATGAGCACGTGTCCTGCAAATATGCTTGTTGTGCAAAGAGTGAACTTCCAGGGGTTTGGGGGACTGCATCTATCTCATATCTGATATCCATCCAGTTAAGGACCGATAGGGACCATGTCTCCTTAAGAGCATGATGCAGACGAATTTATGAAAATATTATGTATGTTAGAAAAAATCTGCATCTATTTAATAAAATAAGTGATAGACATAATAGTAACACTAGAAATAAAAATAAAATAGATCAACCATTTTTTAGACTATCTAAAGTACATAGATCTTTTATGGGGTACTGTGTTAAATATTACAACAAAATACCTGGTGAAATATTGCAATTAAATGAAAGAAAGTTTAAAACTCATGTTAAAAAAACACTTTGTAATCAAGCATATTACAAATTAGAAGATTATATCCTTGATAAGAATGCTTGGAAACATGCTGGTCCTGCTCCATAGGACAATCTAGAGGCTAGACAAAATCATACTATTTGCTTATTGTATTGTATATTTGGTTATTTTTACTTTACTCACACACTGTATTATTCCAAGTTAATATTTTAGGAAAATCATATATTTTTACAATTGTTTGTAAATATGTGAGCACAATGTACCTATCACGTGATTAATTTATATACCTTTGCTTTATTTTTAATGTTTTTGTACCAATAGTGGTATAGTATTTTTATTCTTGGTGCATCGTCTTCACATATAGAAATATAATTAATGTATACAAAATATTGTAAAACATTTTAAAAGAGTAACGGTGGAGTTTCTTGCCACTTCTTCTCCATACGAAACTACTTTTTGGAAGTGGCGCCTAGAATCAGTTCTATTTTTAATGTACATTTTGACGTTCAAAAGTGCCTTTTTATGGGCCTATTTGAAATAAATGCTTTGACTTTGACTTTGACGCACTGCCGCTAGAACTAGCCGCTCCGTTGCTAGACAAGGACGGTCGGACGGTTGCCGCAGGAAAAGCCGCTTCGTCACGTTTATCAGTTCGAGAGAACTGCTAGTGACCATGACTCCAAAAGAACATGATATCGACGCAATGCCGCAGAAAAGCCGCTTGCGTCACTTTATGGAAGTGTATCTCTGAGTACTCCGAGTGTGAATGCGAGGTATCGTGTGAGTTACGACTGATCTAATACCTGTTACGCTAGCGTTTGGATTACTCACAAGTTTTTATAATAACATACTCTGCATCCCTCTATTATTTAGCTTTCTAAAATCACGTCCTATATATTTACATAACTATGAATTCCTAAGTATAATTTACCGTTTGTTACAATTATTTCCTTGCCTTATTAATAATGTCAAGGCATCGGACTTCTATGAATTTGGGAATTCATTTCTATTATCGGTGGGAGAGTGACCAAGTATGGTGACGAGCTCTACAGGGCCGTAAGGGATGGAGTGCGGCCTTTTACACGTGCAGCCTGTGGACCAAGTATACCCAGCGGGCATACAGCGACCTGCGCGTACAGTACAATAACGCATTCAGGGTGCTTTTGGGGTTGCCGTGGCGATGTAGCGCGTCAGGGATGTTCGCGGAAGCGTGCGTCGACGGGTTCGCCGCGATCATGCGGAAGCGTTGCGCCTCCATGATGGCTCGCTTGCGCTCGGCCTCCAATGGCATCCTGAATGTGTTTTCGGACCGGTGGGACTCTCCCCTGTTGCGAAAGTGGGTAAGTGTTCAGATTCACTTGCCCGAATAAACTAGTGAACCATTGAACGAAGAGTTCAATGGTTCATTAGTTGTCATTGTTATTAATCTTATGTAATACTAACATTAAGCTAAGTTATACTACTACTAACACAATATGGATTTTTTGTCTGAATTAAAATATTTGAATTTGAATTTTCCCCTTACGGGCAAACCAACCTTAACACTAATATTAACATAATTAAGAAAAACGAAAATTTTATCAGCCTGAGGTAACTTAGGTACTGTCACACTACGAAACAGACATGTGCATATCTATGTATCATGTCACACATGTTTAAACAAATAAATTAATCTTTATCTTTATCTATGCATTGAGCCTTGCCTTGAATGAGCCTGTGTACAGTATGGTTTTTAACTCAAGTGGTAACTTAATAAATATTTTAACTGCCTGATACTGTGGACTTTGCTTAACTATTCCAAAAGCCGGGATGATTTTGTTCCTACAGCATTTTCTACGCGTTTTTTCTCTTACCTGTCCTCGTCTTTACCTACCTAAACTACCCTAACTACTTACTAACTAAACAGACGAGGACAGGTAAGAGTTGTTGTTTTTCCAACTGACTGTCGAGTTAAACTACCCTACTATTAGTTTACCTCTTGAATGTTAGAGTAAGTCACTGATTTAGGACTACTTCCAAGTCTGAATGATTGATGGAATGGAAGCACATGAATGGGATGTATGAACGTACAGGTAGTCAGTTTAGTGGTTCAGGCCTTCTAGCGGATGTCCCCTAGGGAAAATCCATTTATATCAGCCGGGGTAACGTAGCGTTGTAGTCGATTTCCTACAGATCAACTAAAACGCACGTCTCTAGTAACGGTTCACGAGAGTGCCATCCCTAAATCTTTCAAATTCCCACCACGTCACTCGGTGTCGTGGAATGGATTGCGCTATAAATATCCCTGCTGGACGCCTAACGGCCCCTTTCCTTCGCATCAAGCAGGCCTGGTAGTAAGTTTAAATAACCCCGAGGTAAACGGGTAAGTGCTCAGTGTGATTGCCTATAATCTTGTGTCCTGTCAGATCGCGTTCTCTATGTATTTCTGATTGCGCGGTCTTTCAGCTATTGTAATTGTTCTCGGCAGCCCCCTATGACTGTTGAGAAAGCTATTTACCGATAGTGGCTTCTGCCACATCACCTTTCACCATTACTGCACCTCTGTGAATGCGTGCGCATGCTTCGAGAAGCATTCTTCGCTATGCTTGTCTCGCCGCGCTGTGCCTTGCTGTTCGCTTAAATCGCCTGGCCACGCGGCGAGGGACCTCCGAGAATGCCCGCGGCATGTGCACGGCATAACCTAAAATTGTAAGCCGCCATGATGGGTGAGTCTTCCTCCATCCACCTTGCTTTTGGGCTTACGGCTGGGAGACGCACACATCGACGGAGGCTTGCAGTCCTGGCACAACGCTTACGGGAGCACCCGCCTTGCGCTGATTCCAGGGTTCCAGTTTTAGGCTACACTGCTATTATCCTGCCTACCGCTGACTAACGTCAACGCTGCCTCCGCCCTACCGCTGGAGAGACGCCAGTCACGCGGACTACTCATGCGGCTGCTACCGCCGCCTGACCTGCCATCCACGTGGCTCGTGGGTGCCGAGACCCCACGCTCGTCACGTGTTGAGGCCCTGCCTGAGCGGACCACGTGCCTACACGCGGTCGTGCTTCTCTGCGTGGTGCTGCCCACGTCGGGTGACCTCTGGGGTCACTCCCCAACTCTGCTGCCTGCCCTGTGACCTCACGCCGGACCTCGTGCTGCGGCGTAGCCAAGCCCAGGGCAGTAAATAATTCTTTATTGACACAAAATACAGGTGGAACATACAAATTGAAACCCTGGCTCCTGAGCTAGGTAGCAACCTGTGTTACAGGAGCCAGTATCTTCCCCCGTTTGTGGAATAATAATAGTAGGTGTGCAATAAATTAATTTTAAATAAAAGAAATTAAAGATGTACGCAAGCTCTTTGGGTATGCAATAACTGTGCATAAATGTGTGTGTGATTGTGTATGTTTAAATGGGTGGTGAGGTGTGGGTTTGTGTCTTATGAGTACTGCTGTTGATTAAGATCTTCCGTCCGATGATAATCCAATGTTCGAAGCCATGTGGAGATTTTGTTTTTACTTATCCCACTTCCCTGAATTCTGTGTGTCGATATGTAAATGTGTAAAGTGACAATTGGTTTCATTCCTTATCTATACCACGAAACCCGCTTGCCACAAGGTATTGAAAAGGAGCATTTGTTTTCAATTATCGCGGACTTCACAGAATTCTTTGCCAATTGCACGCGATGTGGCCCCGGAAGGGACGAGTCCCAATCGGGAGGCCCTGCGTGACGCCCGAGTCAATGAAGAACGAAAGCCGCCGCGCAGTTTCACTGTTCACGACGTCGTTTTTTTGCATAAGGGTAGCCAGTCAAAGGGTAAAACTGTTCAGGCACTAAAGAAACTGGTCGAGAAGATGGTACTTCAGGACCACCAGGGTCCAGTCAGGCTAATCCACCACTAAATCAAGCGAGCGAGGACGCGCCGCTGTCGGGAGAGGCCGTGTTAACGGAGAATCCTGCGGTTGTAGGCGTGGCGGCTGAATGAAGTCAGTGCAGTAGCGAGCGCGTTTCCTCGGTCATTTCATTTTGGGGCGCTTGGAGTGTTGGGACGGGTTTTAGCTAGGCGTATTTAACTTGTTTTTTAATTAGGATTTGTTTCTGTTAATTGTTTGTTTAAAGGATTATAAGATTTATTTTGTGGTCGTTATCTTTTTTTTAAACTGTAACTTGTTCACTCTGCTTACAGTATACTCAAAATTCAATCAATTCAACTACGTAATTACAGTCAATACAAAATAAATATATTTAAAAGAAAACAATAGAATTAAAATACATTATTTAGATTCAAAATTTATCATTCAAAAACTCCGTAACATTATAGTACCCCTTACTGATTAGCATTTTTTGTAGTTCTCTCTTGAATGAAATAATATTCATTATGTTAATGGAATTAGGAATTTATTGTATATCAATGGGGCCATGCATATTACACTTTTTCTAAGAAATGCTGTTTTGGCGTGGAGTAAGAGCGGCATTCCTGTTGGAAAGATGTCTCTACTCATGAGATGACTTGTTATAATGTTTTTTAAACTGACATGTAACTATTTTTATGGTGTTATAATGTGTCAAACCAATTTTGTTTTAATAATATTGTTTTTCGTTTAGATTCCTATTATTTTTGACATTTTGACAAAATGACTTATTGTTTTGTGTTTGCATGGTATTTTAATCTAAATACATTAGAATTCATATATAACGACTTCGCTTGTAACGACTAACCGGTTTTAGCGACCAACTGCTTATAGCGACCATTAATTATGATAATACGTCCGATTAAAACGACGCGCAATATTTTGTTTGCACAACCTACGCACCAAAACCACAACCCCGCCCCGCACGCTTCACCTCTCCTTATTGGCGCGTTAATCACAGTTAGTGTTTGTCACTTGTTATGACAAGTTCTGAAAGCTCGACAAAATGAGTTCTGTGAAGCGAATATGTAGTTTATCTCTTTGTATTACAGTATATTATGTACCTATGTTTGTAATCTAAATAAAAATCCATATTTATTCGTAAGTTAAGTACATATGTACTTAAGAAATAAACCTGCCGTTTTGTACGTCATCCTGTTATTACGACATAGTATCGCCGCCGCCGGTCCCTTTTTTTTATCTTTATTTATTTAAGGGATTTTTGTACACATTTGCGGCGATGTCAATCCCATCGAGCTTTTTAAAATTATCAAGTTACTTCTAAACTTAATAACCTAATCTTAGTCACACAAAACTTAACTAATCTAATATATTATCTATTAAAAAAAAGTATATAATACTTTTGCTGCTTCAGACGTAGGCTTAGACAAAATACCATGAAATAATCCAACATCCATTACCGACAATTTCAATGAGTTTAGTAGTGCGTTTATTTTGTTAGTATATCGGACACATTCCACCAACACATGCTGTACATCCTCTATTTTTCCACACACCTCACAGTTAGGAGAGGCCGATTTTCGCATGAGAAAAGCAAAGTTGTTTAGTGGAATATGTTCTGACCTCAAACGATGCGCAGCAACAATTTGACAGCGACTCAGTTTAGATTCGGAGAACCGAGGTATAAGAGGAGGCTCACTCTGTTTACTTTTATGCCACATTCCTTTCGCTTTTGATCTCTCTTCTTAAAAAATTCCTTCCAAGATAAATAGTTAATTTTTGTAAATTTACTTAATATTTCCGAATAACTTGGTAATACACCCCGAGTTTGCATACCTGAATGAACTGCTTCTTTTGCTAATCTGTCAGCCTCCTCATTACCCGAAAGTCCAACATGGGACGGCACCCACTGGATAACAAAAATTTTATCTGTTTGGTTAAAAAACTGAATATATCGCCGGTCCCTTGAATGTCCTTATATCCGGATCGTATTTTCTAATTTTAATTGAATAGCATGTATTCTTCTTGTTAATGTTTCATGCTGTTTTATAATCGAACGCAATGTGAATTGTTACTGAATAAATAATTTGAATTGAATGAGAAAGTTAGGTTAAAATCAGTTTTGTCGGAGTGAACACCTAAGTGAGTGGGAAGGGTTTGGTTAGTGGCTTTCCCCAAATTATAAACTCAAACTCAAATCATTTATTTCAATTAAACCATTTACAGGTACTTTTGAATTGTCAAGGAGTCGGTCAGTCAGAAATATGAAGCTAGTTGCGCATTCCAAAGCGCAGTTGGTACCTATGGAGAAGAACTGGCAAGAAACTCCATGGACACTCTTTTAAATAATATTGTTGTTACAAATATATTAGTTACATCGTTTTATATTTTTTACCTTAATTTTTGTGTATTTTCAATAAACTAAGTATTTGTTTAAGAAAGTACTCGTTTAATTGAATCTTTGCCTTACAGCTTAAGCCCTATAAATTTGTATTTGTTTATCTTGTTACAAAAATATCAACAGGAACTAAACTACAGAAACCGGGTTACAGCGTCATTCAAGAACAATAAAAATCACGAAAAAGATGGAGGAACGTGGTGTAACTGGCGAAATGTGGGTTTACAATAGGTGCACCTCAAGTTTATTCACTGGTCACCAGTTTATTGAAACTAATTTGAAGAACCTCATTATTTCCTCAATCTAAAGACTATGAATACTGATTTTGAGGGTCTTCCGAGACACTCCCACTAGTAGTAGCTATCGAGGTTAGGTAAAGAAGCATAAAAAGATATAGAGATAAGAACCGAAGGCATTATAAAAATATAGTAAACAGTACTCCACCACATCCCGATGATGATTTGGCTGCTACACCTTTAGTAAAAACAGAGGGAAAAAAAAATATGCGGAAGGATAGAGCTAAAGCATAAAACAACAGGAGCAAACAACTACCAAATTTAAACGTAAATATGAAACTTTAAAGAAAAGACAAAAACTAAAAAAAACAAGACAACAGGAGAAAGTTTAAGCATGTACCGACCACACATAACAGCAAAGTTAAAGCATTCATAAAAAATGTCGACGTACCTCTAGAAGACCGTGTGGTGCCGTGTGATGCTGGCCTAGAATTGCACCACCCCAACTGTTCCCGTGGGTGTCGTAAGAGGCCACTAAGGGACATACACCGGGGGGTGGGCAGCAGCGCCCCTGCAGAACAATTCCATCACCAAACTGCGATCCTCAACCCGCATGCCCAGCGTGAGGATTATGAGCATTACCCCATAATGACTATACAAGCCAAAAAATGGCCCCCAGTTCCCGGCCGCCTCGCTATTCCTGGCCATGGTAGCGGACATGGTAACGGCGGGGCAGGGGGTGCTAGGAATCCCCGGGCTACGGTAGGCTACTATTAATTACTAAAAAAATTGACCCTGGCAACGTATAATGGACGAACTCTGAGGCTCGACCATCATCTAGCGCAATTGAAAGTGGAGTTAGAGAACATTAAATGGCATGTTCTGGGATTATGTGAAGTCCGTAGAAAGGGGGAGGACACTGTAACCCTAGACTCGGGTCATCTTTTTTACTTTCGCGAGGTCGATAAAACATCCCCGGGTGGCGTAGGTTTTCTCGTTAATAAGGCCCTCACTAACAACGTTCAAGAAATCTCCAGTGTGTCGAACAGGGTAGCGTTCTTGATCCTTCGGCTATCAAATCAAACCAAAAGTCATTTATTCAAATTAGGCTGAGAATCAGCACTTTTCGAACGATAAAATTACATAAGACAGTCCCCCAAAACGCCCGCCCTTCACCACTTCCTAGTGCTTTAGCTGGGAAGAAGAAGTGGAGCAATAAACTCCCCAGCAGCACAGCTGTCTGTTCGGTTAGAAGAACTGGATTTTATACAATTGTAAGTAATTACCAAAACATTAAATTAAATTAAATTGCCATACGTCAGCTAACCATGTCAATTCCAAAATTTTTTTTTTAAAATAAAACTTAATACATAAATAAAAGCTTCCAGGCCTAAAGGGAATTATTATACAAACAAATAAAATAAATAAATGATAAACTAGGACCATCGAAGTAAAATAAATTAACAGAACAATTACTGTAACAATAATATAATCATAGACAGCAAGACGACCAGTCACCACAAGCAGCACCCGTTCACGAGCATAACGCAAAGATCAGCCGTTACCCCCTCGCCATATTTGAGGGAAGGAGGAAACCCGACCCCCGACGCTACCGCAAGCAGTAACATCTAAGGGAGCATGACGAACTTGCTGCCGGTTGCTCAGGCAAGAATAATATTATCAATTGTCGAGGTCGCTAGCTAACCACATATTGCAATACAGCTCATTAAAAAACATTGTAATGAGCAGATCATGTCAATAATAAATGGTAAGCTGATTCTGGAGAAAGAACACGAACATTGTCTTGAGTTAATCACAGCGACCAACTGTTCTTATCGTTTAAGTAGTCGTTAATGGAATAATATGCCTTTGAACAAAGGTTGGATTTAACTTGAGCCTTAAACGCATTAAAAGGTAAATCTAGTAAAGAAGAGGGTAACTTGTTATAAAAGGTTATACCAAGCCCAACAAATGAGTTATGAACCTTATGAAGCCGGTTAAAGGGAGCACGGAGTTTGTTCCTATTTCTGGTGTTAACATTGTGAAAATCACTGTTTTTAGTGTGTAAGTGTATTTTTGCCTAATATATAAGATGTTGGCGAAGATGAATTGAGATGCCGCCGTGAGAATACCAATATCTTTTAAAAAAACTCTAAGAAAAACTCTGGCTCCTAGCTGGTAAATTGCTCGGACAGCTCGTTTTTGAAGGACGAATATATTTTGAATATCAGCGGCTTTGCCCCACAGCAGAATACCGTAGGACATAACGCTGTGGAAATAACTAAAATAGACTAACCGAGCTGTATCAACGTCAGAGTATTGTCTTACTTTCCTGACGGCGTAGGCGGCTGAACTGAGCCTCCCCGCTAGGCTTGATATATGTGGGCCCCACTGAAGTTTGGCATCTACTGTTATGCCCAGAAAAACCGCCGAGTCCACAGTTTCAAGCAGCTCTTTATCTAAGACGATGTTGGGTCCTAGATTTCTAACATTCGGTAAGGCGAACTTCACACATTTCGTTTTCTTGGCATTGAGAACTAGGGTATTTGACGTAAACCAATCCGTAACCATAGAGAGTACACTGTTTACGTCGTCAAAATCTTGTCTATTCCTGTCAACTTTAAAAATAAGAGAGGTGATACCTCTCTTATTTTTCTGCAAACAGTACAACGTCACAGATATCATTTAAATAGAATGGTAAGTCATTGATATACACTATGAACAAGAATGGACCCAGTATTGAGCCTTGAGGTACACCTAACTGAACTGGTAGCTCGGAAGATTTCACACCATCGACATCTACACATTGGAACCTATTATGTAAATAAGAATTTATTAAGTTGAGAGCTTCGTTTTGGATACCGTAATGACGTAGTTTACGCACCGGGATCGCATTCCTTATCTACGGTAATTATTTCTTTTGCAGGTGGATCGAAAAGTTTTAAGTTTTGTGTTAGTTAATAATGTTATTTGAGTACGAAAATAAATGTTATTACTACTTAGATGACAATTAGATTAGCAGCTTAGTATGTGTGTCCAAGTTATATTTTAAGTTTAAAAACGTTCTCAAGTAAGTGAAATCTTTGTAAGTTCTTAATGAGAAATAAATTTATATAGCCTTATACACCAGTCGTAACGCAACGCGGTATACCTGTCATAAAGAATTCATAATCCTTTCGCAATATCTGATCTAATTAGAGTTTATCTTCACCATGTAGGTCAGCATCAATGTTATATAAGAATAATGAATCTCTTCAGTAACGTTAACTTCTTTCCCCGAATATAATGTAATTTTGTCAGTATCTGTACGTACATGGATACCACTATCTAATAGATCTATACCTATAATAACTAGTTCTGTAATTGAGTTAACAGGCACAACATGAAACAAAAAGGACACTGACGTGTTGAACTTCACCACGGCTCGGTACTCTGCGATTCATATTTAACGTTTTCTTTACCTTTACCTATACCTGCAAGGTAAACTAAATCACAGCGCATAGTGCCCAGGAAATTTTTGACAAAGCTAAAAGCTACAAATAAACTAGCATATTATCTATAAAAAAGAAAAGGAACGATCTCACCGGATAATGTGGTTGTCCATACACGTAACAGGTGAGACGGTTCGTATCACGACTCTTCGGTGCTGGTGCTCGATTCGAATTCTTCACTTCGGTCAATGGTTCGTACTGCCACTTGCTTCAATCAATGATTTTTGTCTGTTGTGCTTCAACGATGACATGTGGCATTGAAGCGATTGTCATTATCAGGATCAAACCGTATCAGTCGCGCAGTTGCGATGAAAATCGACGTTTGCGGTTAAGCGGTTGCCAGAAATCGTGATAGCAAAAACTCCATATTTTGAATAGATTAGACGTTGGTCCACACTTCACTGTCGTCATTATTTTCTTCAGGTTTTTGCCCTTCGAGTCCCACTTCTGATATCGGGATAGGCCCTCATCAGCGATATTACACTTGCTCTTTGTAAGTAGGCTTGGATTGTCGGGCGAAGAACACTAGTTATAGCACAATCACTTTATTTCACTCACAATTTCTTATAAAATAATCACCATGAAACGATCTGAAGGCAGAGGTCCGACATATTAAATGAAAGTATGAAATATAGCAGTAACCAACTTTTTTATTCCAACAGCTTGTTAATTAATTAAATGGATCGCTATAATAGCTCTAGACGCTACATCAGGTGCACCAGGCCGACCCTGCCACAAGAATGATCCCGCTGCGCACTCGCTTACATAAAGTGGCCTGAGTAGTGGGGAGAGTGGGGAGGTGAATGTGCCACTTTGCACACTCGGCCCGCCGCACCTGCTGTTTACAAAGGTCACGCCGACATATATAAGGTGTATCTATTCATACACGAAATATTTGAAGAGGTGCATCTATAGGTCGAACTTGGGCTATATAAATGAAAAAGAGTTTTTTATCTAAGCATCTAATTTAAAAAAAAAAAAAAAACTTAAACACATAAAAATACTGGCTCTTTCATATTTTGTAACATCAGAAAATACTACGTAGAAACTACTTTCATTGAAGCGGGCGAGGTCATGGCGGCGCCCTTAGATGTCGCGTGGCTTTTATGAATGATCAAAAGAGACCCGACTCGCGGCGCCGTCGCGCCGCTGGCGCCGGCTTCAGTTGCCTCGCCCCGCGCCTGCCGCGCCGTCCGCCGCCGTGTTCAGTCTCGCGCGAACTGCATGTTGCACTGCACGCGGCTTAACTAACGTGGAACGCTTCGCGCAACAAACGCAACAATGCCGAAATATTCCAACTAGGAGTACCATACATGGTGGACTGCTACAATGAGGGTGGTCTTATTTTTCTCACAGCACAAGCCCCCTTCCTAGAGATCCTAGAAGCTCGACAGCGGCAACGGGACTACGGGGTCTACATGCCCCCAGCTGCAGACGTAGGCAGGCCTGATCTTACGCCGTTGGATTTCCATGTGTGGGGTAGGGATAGACCTGATTTATGGTAATGACGGCTAGACCATTTCTAGTGCGTAACAACAAAACGTGAATCGTGAACGCTTGTTTATGCAGTGATAGCTAGAGAGACATTGTTAAAAGTGCAACGACACATTATTTAACGTGCAACTGCAGGGTGAATATGTACAGAAATTTTGGTGTAAATAGTGTAAATAAAAACTACGTCGTTATGAGGTATGTACATTTTAAATTGTTCGCGCTATGCACTTCTTACAGTTTACATCTGTACAAATAGGTAGGTACACAACCTATCAATCAGCTGACAGATACGACTCGACGCACAGTTCGTAACCTAACAGAAGTCATTACCTTACGCGAATTCGCGTTGCGTCAGCTGTTTATTTTTCTATTATTATTATCTAAAAGATGTGTAACACTGTAGAATATGAATGTTTTAATCGAATCTAGGATCCTTTTCGAAAAAAAATAAGAAAATGATTTAAACGTTTCGATGCTCGCTCGTAAAAGTCGTAACCCCACAGAGGTCATTAGCTGCTTATTTAGATGTAAGTACCTGGTTTACAGAAGGTACTGTTTTTGTAAAACTGCGAGGAGGGAATTCAATATTGTACCCACTTAGATTTAGGTCGTTTTGTATTTTAAATTCACATTTATTTTTATTGTAAGCGATAACTCTTTTATCAAAATAAGACGAGGTCGAGTTACGAAGTCTACCTAAGTTGGTTTATTGTGAACATCATCACGCCTGCATTCCCCGTATAGATAGGCAGAGGTATATTGTCGAATGTTCATTACAGTTCACCAGTGATATGTTAAACAGAGAGACGGCACGCGCCCCGCGGCTACAGACGGAAAGACACCGCGCCCGCGCCTCTCCCCACCGCCGCGTCTTTGATTCATAGAGCAGGCCGGTTTTATGCAAAACATCTCAAGCAGTTTTAGTTTTATGATAATTACGTAAAATAAAAAAAATATTAACATAAAAAATTCTTTTTCGTTTCTATAGCTTCTAAACGACCTATAGAGGTCCCTCTTAAAATATTTCGTGTATGAATAGATAATATGAAATATGAAAATTAAGTAGTAAAGTCTATCTAGAGCGAAGGCGGCGCGCGAACCAGCCGCTTTAATGTGCTCTGAAAAAGAGAGGTGTTCGTCGAGAACCACACCTAGATATTTGGCTCGCTTCTCCCAAGGGATCGGCTTGCCGAACATGGTGATCGGACGGACGGCTTCGAGAATAAAACCGCTTGACTTTTGTCGGGATTTACTTCAATTCTACACTTTCTAAACCAAGCGCCAAGCTTGTTGACTTGGGTTAGGAGAATGTGAGATTTCGAGTCTGGATCGCGGCCGGTGTAGTAGATGGCCGTGTCGTCTGCGAACAGAGCCAACTACGCCTTACTGCACTTGGGCATATCGCTGGTGAATAGCGTGAATGCTAGAGGAGAGATCACAGAGCCCTGAGGGACTCCTGCGCGAATAGGGTGGGGGGAGGATAGCGCTCCTTCGATGCGATAACGGAAGGTGCGGTTCGACAAAAAATCCCGTAAGATGAGCACGAGACGATCTGGCACACCGAGTTGGTACAGCTTATATAATATGCCGTTGTGCCAGACTTTGTCGAACGGTTTCGCTATGTCGAAGAAAACAGCACCAGTCATCAAACCTCGTTGGAAACCGAAGTTGATGTGTTCGACGATACGGTGGACCGGTTGTACGTACGAGTGTTGGGTTCTAAAACCAAACTGTTCGTTGGGGATGAAGCCGTTTGTCTCGGCGTAGTCTCTGAGACGCGACGATAAATAATTGCTCATGCATGCTGCAAACTGAGATCGCCAAAAGTCAACAGCGAGAGGAATGCTGAATATATTAAACTCAGAGATGCAATACGTAAGCAATTTAACTGAGCCGTATACACTAGACTCACTAGACTGGGAGTTATACAAAGGGACCGAATATATATACAAAAAGCAAATCAGAACTGCCAGAAGCACAGCATGGCGGGAATCCATCGAAAACAACAATGAAGCCGTCCGGGTAAGGAAAATCCTATTAACTGATCGGGACCTAACCTTTGGCGCGCTGATAACCCATACCCACTAACTGACCATGAAACCAGTAAGGACCTACTAGAGACTCACTTCCCAGACTGCAAACTCTTAGAGGACAAGGTGTGGGAAGCTGGAACAGAGTGGACCCCAACGGGTTAAGACTGGTCTAGAGCGCACAGTATAGTAACAAAAGACCGGATAAAGTGGGCCATCCACACCTTCCAGCCCTATAAGTCTGCAGGGCTGGATGGCATCTTCCAAGCCCTTCTACAATGGGGGGTTGATTTACTGACATGCCTGGTGGAGACCTATCGGGCCTGCATAGCACTTAGACACCAACCCCTAGCTTGGCGCGAAGTGAAAGTCATTTTCATACCCAAACCTGGCAAATCCGACTACACGCAACCCAACGCCTATAGGCCCATAAGCCTCACATCTTTCCTACTGAAAACCCTCGAGAGACTCTGTGATTTTCAATGACAATCACAATCACAATGACATTCGTGACAGACCTCGTCAGGCAAAACCACTTCACAAACAACAGCATGCGTACTGTCAAACGACGATTTCATATTCTGAAATTGACTAAAGTGACACAACTCAACTATAATTTAGTTTGACAGCACTTAGATGGCACTGAATTATTAGATCAGAGGAAATTACAATTTTGCTATTCTGAATTTGACGTTATAAAAAAAATATAATGTGTGCAATAAAATTAGTTTTCATGAACTAAAATTCGGACCAACATACAGTGGTACCGCCGCCGAACAATGGCGGTCATAAATACTGAAAATCTTATTTAAAGATATTAGTGTATATGTAAATTAATACATAATGACATATATTTGATAATTTGTTAACACGAAAATAATAATAAAATAAATATCAAAATATTAAGTGTGCTTGTCCCCCGTTCTGAAGCGTTTTTGTCAATAAATCAAAACTCTTCATGTTGGGGTGTATTTTACCATTTTTATTTTTTTATTTATTTAGATAAACGAAAAAATAAAATTTAAATCAAAGTAGATATTTTACATGAAATCGACTTAAAATTAGAACTTACATGACAGATTTAAAATTAGCTAGACTTGCAATAAATCTAAAATTTGATTTGGCATTGCGCTCTTTTTCTTACGGGGGAGTTTCCGAAGGCCAGTAATATAATATATATAATATATAATAGTAAGGATCTGAGCTAAGTAAAAGTCTGTTAAGTAAATCTGAGTTTGTAAGTTCTCTCGACATTTTTCGAGTGTGATCTCGTCTGAAAGCTTTAAAATGTTTGTTGTTGGTTTCAGCTGCCTCTTCGGAAAGTTCCCCGATGGACAATAAAGCATATTCACTTACTTGAGATCCGTGAATAAGAACTTTGTGGACGGAAGCTGAAGTCGAGCAATGTTTACACAGCAGAGTCATCCACTTGAGATAGTTGTCTCAATCGTCTACGTTTTGATCTCTGACTAAGCTGGGAAAAATCTTTTTTTTGGACGTCCGCGAACTAGCCCCGCTTCTGGTTGAATTTCTTCATGAACACGTTGCTCAACGCTCCTTCTTAACTCAATACATTCAATGTCTTTCAGCCAGTCTGAATACATAAGTAATAACTTTGATTTACCTACTTGATTCCAATAATAATCAAGACTTTTACATAAACACAGTATACGATCATCTAAATCCTTAGTCTATATTTTCGAGATCACTGAATGATGACAGCAAAACTTCTAATATACCTTGGTGTTTTTGGTTGCTTTTCCACTCACAATCCTACAAATCTCAAAGATATATATCCTTGAGATCTTGATCTTGATCAAAGTACCTGAAATAAAAGTTTGAAATTAGTTGCAAATTTCGTAGACCTTGCTACGATTGTGTCTACCCAGGCGTAGGCCCTCTATAGCAGCCGTCGGCGCATAATGGCGCAAATCAAAGTATAATATTTTTAAAATATACAGTCTCAACTACAATTTAAGATAGTTGCGAATGTTTGCAATATCTTGTAAAATGTTGAGCTCTAAGCAAAGTTATTTTATTAGAAAAAATATACAATAAATTATGTATGGCGTATCACGTAAATAGTACAAATATTATACTGACAATTTATGCAAAATACAATCAAATGTGACAAACATACCTTGCTCTTGAATTTCCATTGCATAAAACAACTACACAAACAAAAGAATTCTGAGAATTCACTTGTAACCAAATACTTTAATGATGAGTCACCGATAACAGCGAGTGCAACGTAACGATGCTTTCACTTCCGAGGTTAAAAAGTAAGTGATAATTTTTTTTTGTATTTTTTTTGTATGGCATCTCGCAGGTCAACCTGTAAGGTTGTCGTCTGCTTAAGCGGACTTGCCTGTGGTGCCCTAATAAATTAAGGCCTCCAGCCAGGACTTAAACTTAAATACTAACTAAAAACTAAGCGACAACGCTAAGGGCACCCCCTGTGGGGTACGGACCTCGGCTCAGGGCGTCGCTGGAAGAGGGCAGCAA
The DNA here is from genome assembly GCA_963555695.1 of Dasypolia templi. Taxonomy (NCBI): domain Eukaryota; kingdom Metazoa; phylum Arthropoda; class Insecta; order Lepidoptera; family Noctuidae; genus Dasypolia; species Dasypolia templi. The sequence continues at coordinate 13,660,375 of OY743165.1, forward strand.
GGGACTAGCTGGATTAGGATTTGAGTGATTTAGGGACGAATTTAAAGCTACAGGCTCAGCGGCGCGGGCTGGCTCGAGCAAGGGTCGGGAGGGGCGTGGATTTGGGCGTCGCGGCGGGCCTCGGCGGCAAGGACGGTATGACGGCGATCGAGTTTTGCGCTTGTGTAAAGTGCTGGTGGCCTTACTACTCTCCTGGAGGAGGGTAGTGGCGTCGTCTGGGGCGTTTAAGGTATGCCTTGGTCGGCGAATACTACTTATGCGGGAGGGAGTGTAGCGGGCGGCCGCTGAGATCAAGGGGTTTGGGTGTTTGATGCCACAGTCAAAGAAACGCTTCGATAAGCGTTTCATGAACTGGTTTATGGTAGGCATTTTAAGGTCGTGATAATTTAAACAAATATGTGACATATTTATATCACCGGATAGCTCGTTTAATGGTCTATCGAAATATGTAACTTGTTTCTGGATATTCGAATATGAGTTTTATGGATTTACGACCTATGGCGGAACTACTGTGCAACATCTCGACTTGCAAAAACAGTTTAATTTTCTTTTTTTTTGCTTATATTATTATCTCAAAAATGGTGTGTCCTATCGCAAAAATAATGAAAATTTCTACCCCCTTTATAAAAGTCATAGAAACCCCTAAACCTCAACATTTAGGCAATAATTGTTCATATTTTCCATCCAAAAAGTGAAAAATTACATCGTTACGTCGAGGCTGCAACCTCTGTGCGCCTTCGGCGCTTACAAAAAAAATAACGGGGTAGGGCAAACAAGTATCACGTTTCGAAAACAAAAGAAAGAGAAACACGAGGAGTCGCGATTGTCTAATTCGATTTTAGTTCTGTCAAATTTATTTTAAGTTTAGAGAATATTTTTACAGAATAGCTCTTAGATTCTCATAACCAAAAGTAAGGAATTTTAGTGATAGTTTAGTTATTTAAGTTCGGTATACAAGATAATCGGCACCATGAAAATGTGAAGTAGAAGTTAATTTTGAGGTATGAAGCAGCGTCAGTTACAAGCGCCTGAGAAATACGCTTGGCAAAGTGAATGCTTGATGTGAACACAAAGATTGCAGGCGCCAGCATTCCCCGATACCTACTAGTGATGGCGTGACGATCATTCTAGTAGTTTAACTGAGAAAGTAACTATATAAAGTGTGTTCTAATGAACGCAATGTATATAACTGGACGCGTGACGTGATTGGTAGCAATGAATTTTGCAGTGTTGTTCGGTTCAATACCAGTAGAGTTCCCGAAATTCGGGATTCTTTTCTAGAACCTTAATTATACCTTTACCAGTTACCTAGTACCTATTTGTGCAAGGATAATATGGATTAGGTATATTTTGGACAGTCTAATAAAGATATTTAGTATTTACGAAATAATATACCAACATTATAAATAAATATGTAAGCAAAATACGCGCTTTTCTACCAGCCCGTATTACCTTTAAATAAATAATTACTTCATTGTTTAACATTGTTCGTAAATAATTAAAGGGGAGAATAATCAGTGTAAAAATAATGTGTATCAATGTAATCATACTTTAGTGTGTGTGTGTATTTATTTATAATAAACCTACGTTATAAATGTCATTATATTGTCGGTTTATTAAGGAAGTTGGGAATTTGCAAATCATACCTACCGGTCATGGCGGCAACTCGCGCACGGACTTGGTCTATTGGAACTATCAGCTTATTTCAGCATTTTCTTACTCCCAAAATGCGTAAAATTGTCGAATAGTTTGTCTTTTAGCACTTTTCACAACCTTCGGCATGTTAACAATCTGTTTTGGTTAATGAAATGTAAAAAAACAGTCCCAAGTAGCAACCGATCAAACTAAAAGCAAGATGGCGACTGACGGAACAGTGCTATCAATTATTACACACGCGTCAAGTTATTGTGAACGCAAAATAGATTTTTGACGACGTAACGACTGAACAAATTTCATTGAACACACGTAGACCATGGGTAGGATTCATCATAAAAGAGAATTCAGAATTTGCCATTTTGGTGATTTTGAACCCAATTGGTTCACTTAATGCACGCAAATAAATACGTTTGCGCCTGTTCAATTGTATTAATTAACATTGGAATGTAATAACTGAAACTAAAACTCTGCCTAGTCTCTTCACAAATATGTTGGGGTTTGGCTCCCAGTCCATCCAGATGCAGCTGAATATCAGTGGTAGGTTGTATATTTATTTAGTGTTAATGCGTATTGCTGCGATTGTAGATATCGTTCACGAACTCAATGAAAACTATTTGACTCACACGAGACGAGCATTCGAAGTGTAAGAAGGATCTAGGACTGGCCTGGAATACTGGTGTGAATCATCTTCTGGGGCTCCACGTGGCTTCACTGGTCGGTACTTCCCTAGGCATGAGAAATTTAACAGTTTGCAGCACTACATAAATACGTATTATTACGTTTCGCGACCGCGGACGTTATTATTCTTGTGTGGTTTCAATGTAGTCTACAGGCGAAGTGTCCGCCATCAGTCCCCTCCAAGCTCGCCATCCCGAAATCTCCGAAATTTACTAAAGACACTCGAAGCATGCTCTCGTCTCTCAATCTTTATTGGAAAGAAAGGGATGGACGCAGGAAACGACCGAATGATCATCATAATACTATAAAATTACAGATTTGCGCACTAGGCCTTTTAGACAATAACAGTAAAATTATTCTATATTGCGTTCTCGGTGTCAACAGTTAGAGTGCGCGTAAAATATGTCTGTGCTCTGCCAAAACCAGTTATAGCACACTTGTTTGCCGCCGTCTCGAATTTTTTGCTGCGAGATGGCGGCGAACGAGTGTTCTGTGTTCCGCCATCATTTTGCCGAAAGAGATGAAAAGTGCTGGTCTTGAAGGTTAAACGCAGACTTATCTTATCTCTACTAGGTAACACGATACCCTTTGGTTGGTACTTGGTTGTCAGACTGTCGGGCTTCTGACTGCCAGTAATAACCGGGACCAACGGTTTAATGTCCTCTCCAAGGCAGTGAGTTGAACTCATAGTGAACTTTCATCGGTTCATAGGTCGATCGTCTTGGACACTGTTTTTAAACAATTTTGATTATCTACTCATGAATAAACAGTGCATATTCATCAACCGTCGACGCGCTATGACTTAGGATTAATTACTAAATGTTGAGGTCTATTCTGAAATCGGATGGTGAAACTACATTAAAAAACATCACGCCTATAAGCGTCCCCGACGTGTTAGGCAAAGTTGTAAGTATGTATAGTACAGCAACATTTTGCCAGTTATGTATAAGTCCCATGTAATAGGGGGCGAGCCTATTGCCATCATCCAGTGAAAAATCTAGACTCCAGGCTGCTACTGAGTGGGCACGCCACAATAGCGGCGGTAAGTCCCCTCTTTGAGGACTGTTTGGAGAGGCGCCACGGCGTCCTCACCTTCCGCCTGACATAGGTCCTCACCGAACACGGTTGTTTCGGGAGGTTCCTGCTTCACATAAGGCGGGAGGAAACGCCCGGGTGTCACCATTGTGTGGATCACCCGGAGGACACGGTGGAGCATACGGTGGAGGTCTGCCCAGCTTGGGCGGAGCACCGCAGTGTCCTCTCGGAGGCGATCGGCGGCGGCGATCTCTCGCGTCAGGCCCTGGTCCAGGCCATGGTACGGAGCTAGAGGGAATAGAAAGCCGTCACCTCCTTCTGCGAAGCAGTACTGCTCGCGAAGGAGGAGGCGGAGCACGTGAGGGAGAGAGTCTCGGGCCTTTACGCCCCTAGTCGCCGCAGGAGACGCCTTGGGCGTCGGGAGTCGCCTGCAGATTCCCGGCCACCGTAGGCGCGGGCTTGCGGACGGGCAATGGGTAGTCCGGTAGGGACCAGGGCCGGGTCGACGGCTCGTCGGTTTCACGCGCGCCTCAAAAAGATGTCTGCACAAAATGACGGGGTCCGATAGGGCCGACGCCTCAGGGTCGCGGTTAATTCGAAAGAGTAACCGGCACAGGTAATTGAAAGAACACGTGTGGGTATTAGTCATTAAAGGTCTGACACGCCCTCCCGCTCCCAGAGCGGGAGAAGTCATTTGATGAATTCCCACCCAAAAAAAAAAAGGCTGCTACTGAGAAATCCCGATAGAAAAACCCAATGTAAAGAAGAACAGGTAGCAGAATAGATTTGTGTTAATAGGTTCTTACTAGTTAGTAGGTAATACTTACTAATATTATAAATTTGCTTTTGGCCACGGTTTCACTCGTGTGGATGTCGGAAAATATTCCACGGAAACGTACTACCGAGATCTGAAGTACACCTTGTGTTAATCCAGGTTATAATATCTGTGCGCCAAAGCTCATCCTAATCTGTTCTTGCGGCAACCCGGAACATACGAGTACATCCAGACAAACAGAAAATCGGGCAAAAATTCTTTATTACTATTTTACTGTAGTTAAAAGAGGCATTCAAATAAGGTTAAAAGTGCACTTATACCGAATGCATGCACCAAATATGATAAATGATCTAAATTTAAGCATGCATACTATTTTAAGATGCATATAATTTGTTTCAATGACGGTAAAGTTTAAAGGACTAGAGCGGCACGCGCCACAAAGACACCGCGTGTCGCGCGACGAGCCTTAATGGGTGGTTTGAACTTATATTCATACTTTCAAACACACAGGTACACATTTAAACATAGAACATTACGGGATTATTCTCAGAAGCAAACCTTGTGTGAACAGTATCTTTAAAGTCTTACCAATATTTTAATTGTCAGTTGTCAAGTTTTTTCCAAGCTATGTTAAGGTCGGCTTCCGGTCTTACGGCATGCAGTTGAACGCCAGTTTGCCGGAGCGACTGTCTAACTGACCTTCTCAGCCCAGTTACTGGGCAACTTGGTAAGACTTATTTCACTACCAAATAATAATAATGATAAGGAAACGAGTTACTGCCTCGTTGCTCTAGCGGTATGCTGAACATGAGGTCCTGGATTCGATTCACGGGTCGGGGAAAGTGTTATTGGGTTTTTCTATCTGGAATTTCGCAGTAGGAGCAAGTAGTCTGACATTGTGCCGGTTTGATGGCAATAGGCTCGCCCCCTATTACATGGGACTTTTAAACGTAACTGGCGAAATGTGAGCGTGAGTAGAGGCGTGATTGAAACCCCGGAAATGAATACGAAAAATAACAAAAAACAAAACAAATTGTAGAATCATCCAAATTTCTTGCTATCCTATGAATTATGTATAATTGTGAACGAATTGAAAATTTTACCAGCTTTTGTTTCAATATTTAGCAATGAGTTATTCTGAATTCAGTGGTTCAATGGAACAGTAGTTTTCCTATTATTAGCTGGTGCCGTTTAACGCGGTAAGTTATTCGTCATGAATATCATTTAATTTTCATCAAGTGCTACCAACTTTATTTGTTCAATTCATCTACCCTACCTTCCGTGTTTAGCTTGGACATTACCAAGGGCGGATCCAGGATATTTTTCTGGGGGGGGGGGCACAAGGGGCGGACGGGCAAAAAATTAACAATAACTGTTAGAAATAAACTTGAAATATCATACTTCAAGTTTTTTTCTACAATTTCAAGTATGTCTATGAAGGTTTATGAAAGTGTCAAAACAATAGAACAAAAACGTGCCCCCGTGCCCCCCCCCTTAAATCCACCCCTGGACATTACTGATATAGGTGAAGGTAAACATCGTCACGAAACCTTACCGAATTAATTTTATTTTATTGTAACATCCTAAATCTATCATTAGTATCATTACAGGCTGCCCTAACGCGACCTTTAAGTCTAAGTATAAATCACATACTTTTGAATTATTAAATATTCTATCTTAATATTATAAACAAAATTTACAATAAACTAAACAAACAACACCTAATTTAACTTAATCATTACCGACGTAGCAAGCAGTACGCAATGGCAATCCCGCTGAACGTTTTTCGGGATCCCGCATTAAAAGCAAGGTAGGCTAATCTGAGTAGCGGTAGGAATTTATATCCATAACGGTTTCGCGTTTGTAAAGCCTCAATAAACTAAAAGCAGGGTAGCATTTAATCCATCAAAAGCCCGCAGCTCAGAAGTACTGAGGTTCTGAATACTGGAAGGGTTTCCAAATACGCCCGCTCGTCAGTGGTGCGCACTGAATAAACGCCAACTCACCTTGAGTAAACGTTGCGATCTTTTTTTTTTTTGTGTATGTATGGCATCTCGTAGTTGACCTTGAGAGGTCGTGACTACTTAACCGGACTATCGTTGCGATCTATGCTCGTGCCTTTTATATATGAGAAGAGGCCTTTGCCCTGAAGTGAAATAATAATAGGTTGGTATTTTTGTTAAATGATAAATGATTTCATTTCTGCGAGCAGGTTTTTACAAATACTTTTACACGTCATTCAAATTTAAAAAAATTACAAAAATTAAATACGCCCAGCAGTGGGGCGCTATAGGCTAGATTAAATTAGAAAATGTATCCCACCACGCTGGGTTTTTGCAATGACAGTCGATTTTTTAAATGTACCAATAGTAGAAGGGGGCATTACCATATCTCTAATACAGCTGAGACCAGCTGAGGGTTCTTCATCAGATACTTCAGACCTTCGATTTTTGACATCAAATCAAGCGGTCCAACAAGTTGAATATTTTTTGTAAAGGCGGTATGTCGATCTCTAATAGTTTGGTTGGGCTCTTGTGTTTTCTAATCAGGGTCTCCAGATCTTCGATTATCCTAGTCTTTATAGTGTTCCCTTTATGTGGCCATTAAACCCTAACTCTGTACCAAATTTCAGCTGTCTGAGTTTATGGGAAGTACTAGTTCTATTCTGATGATCATGAGTGAGTGAGTGAGTGTCATAAATGCGAAACTTTGCTTTCGCTTAATTTCGGACCTAAATGACCTACAGACTTGAAATTTTGGATTTTAAGTTTGTGATTATAGCTTACTGGATGACGAAAATTTCTGCGTTCTGGTCTAATCCAGAGGTTCTCAAATAGGGGACTAAAATGCAGATTGAGAAGTCTAATACTTAGTGGAGTAACATCTTAAATGTTAATATTAAAAAATCTCTACATAAAATAGTCATAGTCATAGTCATTTATTCATAAACAAGAAACTTGTATCTGAATTAACACACAGAATTAATAATAATGAAAAAAAAAAACTAATTTAGTTACATTACTCAATCAACTTAAATTACACAATTACAATACCCGTTAACACTAAAATAACTTACGTTAGAATTCCATAAATTTCATCAACAATGTAAATGTAATAAATTTACAATTCTTAATTCAATTAAGCGAAACAGTATGGCCAACAAATTAGGATTTAAATAAAAAAGAAAAGTATAATAAATATTAAAAGATAAATTAGTATGGATTGATAGAATAAATAAAAAAAATAAATTACGGTTCATCTATAGCATATAGACACTTATTTAATAGGAATTTCTTTAGTTTTATTTTGAAAGTATTACCGTAGACAGCACTTTTAATGTCTAATGGCAACCTGTTGAATAATTATACAGACTGGTATCGTGGACTATGTTTAACAATTCTTAGGTAATGATTCGTAAAAAAATATTCTTCAATTCCAGTCTACTGGTGCGTTCCCTGATCTGCCGTTCTTCTATTGTTTCATAGTCTTGTATGTTTTGGCCATATAACTTAAAAATACCAGCACATAAAGACTTGGCACTGTAAGCATGCCTAAATTGATAAAATGTTGTCGGCAACTTTCCCTTTGTGAGATACGGACCATGGTACGAATTGCACGTTTTTGTAGTATGTTTATGATTTCCCCAAAAAATTATATGTTATTTTTGACTCCACTAACGCAAAATATACCATTTTTAGCTGTTCTATACTGATTTCATTTCTCAAGGCTCTGAGAGCGTAACCGATGCATCAATTGCTTTTCATTCTGGTTTCCAGTTTAACAGTTGGTCAATATGTACGAGTATACCTAAAAATTTTACATCGGCCACGAGCTCAATGTCAACTTCCTTTAAGGCAACTTTTAAATTATCTTTCTTACGGGCTGTAGTTTCAAATAACATTATTTGAGTCTTTTTACTATTAATAAATAATTTATTTGCCGTGAACCACACATGAAATGCTTGTAACGTAGCATTGACCCTTTCTGTCAACTCAACCATATCATTAGCTGCCACTATGGCATTTGTGTCATCTGCGAAAATTACTTATTCAATTTCAGGTAAAATTTTATTTAGTTAATTAATCAAGTCATTAATAAATAATAAAAATAAAATACGTCTTAAAATTTATCCCTGTGGGGCACCCGTTGATATGCATAAATTATCCTCTTATTAATAGATTTTTGAGTCAATCCTCCATTATCGATTTGAAACGAATGAAATCTCCAGAGGGTCGATAAACTCAACATTCAGCAGCTCAATCCCAAGCCTTATTGTCTTCAATATAGTCTTAGACAGTATAATAGGCTTTCTGGCATACTTTCCTCTTGATTGTGGCTGGGAAGTTTATTATAAGAACATTATATATACTTATTATATATACATGATATATACTTATCTTTAATTAAACACACGCACGTTGGTTAAACACTGGTTTATTTCCAGACACTTACAATTATAATGTTGACATACCTTCAGACTATCTAATATACTACAGCATCTAAACGAGCCACCTATTTACTTGAGCCATGTTGTAGGATCAACAAAATTGTGTTTGTTCCTAGTGTTTATATTTTGGGTATCACTGTAATTTTCAAACAGATTAATATTTGTATAAGTATACAAAATTTTTCATAAGTATAGTGAAAAGGCACAGTCAGTAATCATAATAATCGCTTTAAATTCGTCTCTGAGGGAGTTTCTGGGATTTCATTTATAAAGTCTCATAATAAAATAAGAGATAGTTGCCAAACCGTGAGGTAATTCTCATTTGCCATTGATAACATTTACACGTATTTAAACTCACCATGTTCGAGCAATGCGAAGGCGCTCGTATAATTTGATCTAATTGGCCTAATTTAATAATAATATCGAATATCGGCGGCCCACAACAGAATACTTCGTCATCACACTAAGAAAATAACTAATATATATACTAATAATATATATACTAATATATATATATATATATACTTTCTAAACGGGCTGTCTCTAAATCAGTCTGTCTCTAATCACGATTTTTCTTACTGCGTATGCTGCAGAGCTAAGCATTTTTGACAAGTTAAATAGACTACATACGTAAAATACTCAATACTCAATACTCAATACTCAATCATTTATTTGCATTCCACATGTTTACTTAGATGGTAACTTAAAATTATATCGATCATTATGGACCCTGTCGGGCACAGCAAAAATAGTAGGAGAGAGGAAACTTTGTAGAATTTACCTAATCTCTCTAACAAAAATCATTGTCTCTTTTTTCTAATTAACAGATATTGCTCAAAATAAAAAAAAGAGAACAAATTAAATCAAACAAATAAAATTATGTCAAAAATAAATCGATAAAACAAAATAAAATAAAGGTAAATAAAATAAAAATCAAATCAAGTCAAATGAATAACAAACAAAATTAATAAAAACAAATGAAATCAAAAATAAATAATAAAATCAAAATTAAATCAACACCCATTAAACACCCTATTTGCACTTATATGTTGTCGTTTAAATATTCGTTAATACTATAGTAGCATTTTCTTAGTAATAATTGTTTTAGTTTTTTAATAAATGTATTAATACTGTCTTCTTTTTTAATTAATTCAGGCAGTTTGTTGTATATTTTAATGGACATTACATAGGGACCCGTAGAATGTATTTTTAGCCTTGAAGTAGGTATGTTTAACCTTGACTTACGTCGGAGTGTGTAACGTGACTGTATGTCTTCGCGTTTTGTGTAGAATTCTTGATGCTTACGAACAAATTTGCAGGTCTCTAATATGTATATACTCGGGAGGGTTAAAATGTTATACTTTTGGAAGTGAGGTTTGCAGCTTTCAGTTTGATCGATGTTTATCAGGATTCTAATTAATTTCTTTTGAAGGATGAAGAGTGTAGGTGCATCTGTGCTATTTCCCCAAAGGGTCACGCCGTAGCTCAGCCATGCATAAGCAAACGCATAGTAGGTGGTGAGCGCTGTTTGAAGATCGGTGGTTTTTTTAATTTCACGGAGAGCATACGAAAATTTTGAAATTTTTGATCTTAATTTTTGTATGTGTGTTTATGACATGGACAAGAATATTATTTTACAAAAAGACAGTCAATCTATACAAAAGGGTGAGCAGAAGTCCGAAACTCAACAACCTTCTAACCCAGTATCCGGATACTGGGTTGAGGAGCTCAGATAGGCAGTTGCTTCATGTAAGATACTGCTATTCAGCTGCATCCGGTTAGACTGCAAGCTGACCCCGACACAGTTATACTCTCATCTCACAATACTCTAGACTTACTGCCAAGATCTTTCATTCGTTCGAAAACAAATATTGGTCAGGTTTAGCGTCAAAGAGAGCGTTGAGCGCGATGGAACGGGAACTGTGTTTGACCAATCTCCTTTACTTTTCCAAAGTTATCCTGAACCATGGTGGAGATAGAACCTATGGATCCTGCCCAGGAGTTCGAAGCCAAGCTCTTGCTTCGTCACAAGGCCATGAACGAGGCGACGGATCGTGGAGACTCTGCCGTGCAGCAGTTCTACCGCGGTGTTACCGTGTTCGTGACGGGTGGCTCCGGCTTCCTTGGCAAGCAGCTCATCGAGAAACTCTTCAGGTAAGGAAGCTATGACTGTCCTTCAAAGTAGCCTACCCTAATCATTAGCAGGGCAGGTCAAGGTGACAATTTACACAGTACATGGTACGAAATTGTAACGACACTTCACTTTTCGGCACATATTGACCTGCTTTAAGATAAGAAAGGGTAGCAACCCAAATGATAAAATGCTAATAGCAAGCTATGGAATGAGTTAAGCTTGAAGTCTTTCTTAGGTATCGAATACGGAATGAGGTGATTTGACAGATACCCAAAGTTTCCGTCATTTCCCACAGAATAAGCAAGCTGAAGTCTCGGTAGACCAGGTTTTCTAGTCGTAAAACTGATGACCTTTGAGGTAGACATTATGATCTAGAGTGGAGACCAAGAATCGGCACACTTAAGGCAGGACGCTTTCTGGTTAGGCAGAGCGACGATCTTCGCAGGGTGGCTAGTAGCAGCTGGATGAAAGCGATTGATGAAGTGCAATTTAAGAGACATATGTCCAGCGGAGATTGCTGTGGGCTGATGACGATGATGACAAATAAATACTCTCAATCTAATTCATTCTTATTTATCTGTAGAGCGACCCAGGTGTCGAAAGTCTTCATCTTGCTGAGGCCTAAGAAGGGGAAACCCATCGAACAGAGACTGGCTGAATTGATTCAAGATCCCGTAAGTATCATTAATTCATTCTTACCATATAATGTTAACATAACGGCCCTGTTTTTTTTTTTGTTATTGCTGTTATTTAGAAGTTTTATTGTTATTACGACGGGGGGAGGTTAGTGTCCCGCAAAATGTTAATGCTAACAATGCGAAAGTAAATATCTCAGTCTACCTATTTGTGACCTTTCTACGCTTAAACCACAACGTTAGGATATTTTACAGATGGGTAGCATGGGACCTGCGGGGTAACTGAAAAACACACTAATACCTACCATATAGGAATGACTTTCGTTTAGACAGTTCAATAACATTAATTGCGTTATTTACATTGTTGAGCAGACAAATTATTCTAACAAATGAAGCAATGAATCACCAATGTCTTTCAAAATGATTAAGATTGTGATTGTTCTTGTGTTACTTTAAATCCTGGATACTTTGCATTTGTGCTTCGTTGGTCTAGTGGTCGCAAGCATTACTGCTGAGTATGAGGTCCTGGGTTCGATTCACAGGGTCAGGCAAAGTGTTATTGGAATTTCCAGCAAATGAGTTGATGGTAATGGGCTCGTCCGCTATTACACGGCACTTAAACATAACTGGTGAAATGTGGATGTTGCACTATAGGTGCACCTTTGCTTTACCCTTCAGGGATTACGGGCTTGATCAACGGACATTAAATCATTAAATTGTATCAAAGAGCTAACATAATACGAATTCATTTTCACTCTTTATTAAATGACAATTAATTCGTAACATGAAGATATGGTTTAATTTTATTTTTCACATGTTCATTTTTTGTTGCATTCTTAAATTGTTCAATGCTCTTTTGCATGGTTTCTTCGACTTCTAAAACATTAAGATTTCTTTTAAGTTTATTATTAATGTACTATAGACCTAAAACATGAAAAAATGCTCTAAATCATGTTGAAAACCATCTAAATCATGTTGTTATCAGATATACGTTGCGCAGTTTAAAAGAACCATGCGGTTTTAAAGACAGAAAGGCGACTTAAATCTATACTAATATTCATAAGAGGAAAGATTTGATTGTTTGTTTGTATTGAATAGGCTCCGAAACTACTGGACCGATTTGAAAAATTGTTTTACCATTAGAAGCCGAAATTATGTCTGATGAACATAGGCTACATTTTTTTTCGATATCCACTCGGACGAAGTCGCGGGCGAAGTGCTAGTTTATAATAATTATGTGATACCTGGAGTTCTAAAATACAGGCTGAGGCTTAGGTTAGACTACAGATCTACAAATTACAAAGTTTTATCCAAATGTGTCAACATGTCAACTTAGTAATATCTAAATAAGAATGTAATTGGTGGCAATAAAATAAACATTATTAATTATTCAGATAAAGGTAATTTACTCGTGTTACCAAGAAACTGGGTTGTGGAGGCAACGTGAAACACTGGTACTCAGCTGAATCCGGCTGGACTGGGAACAGGCCCCAACATATTTGGAAATAAGCTTGATATTAAGAAAAGATGATGATAACTCTAACAAAACTTCCAGGTGTACGACATGCTTAAAGAGAAACAACCAAACTTCGGAGAGAAGATCGTACCGGTCGCAGGAGACGCAGCTGAGCTCAGACTAGGCTTGAGCGAGAAGGACTGGAACATGATCACTGAAGAGGTTAGTATCTACCATGGGAGTGCTGCATACCTATTCATACTCATTCGACAGTCTTTCGTATTTCGTAGCGGTATTTAATTTAATTTAATTAACCAACTGCCTCGTTGGTCTAGTGGTCGCAATCGCTACCGCTGAGCATGAGGTCCGGGGTTCGATTCCCAGGTCGGGCAAAGTGTTAGGTATTGGGTTTTTCTATCTGGAATTTCTCAGTAGCAGCCCGGAGTCTGGATTTGTGCCCGGTTGATGGCAATAGGCTCGCCCCCTATTACATGGGACTTAAACATAACTGGCGAAATGTGGGTGTACAGGTACACCTCTGCCCAACCCTTCGGGGAAACAAGGCGTGATGTTATGTTTTTATGTTATTTAATTTAATTTGACAAAATTATCGTAATTTTGATTTAGAAAAGCGTCTAGAGAACAAAGATCAAAATTAAAAGTCATTTATTCAAACTTAGGTGAGAATCAGCACTTTTGAACTAAACAAATTACCAGTCCCCCGGTAAAGCAAAGCAACAAAACATTAAAGGGCCATTTTTTACTGTTTAGAGGTTATTTTTTGGTGTCGGAGGTTTTTAAATGTTCAATTTAACTTTTATTTCCTGCTTTTTTAAACTTAACAACCTTATAGTAGACACGCTACGATCTACACGTGCCTCGCTTTAATCTGCGCACCTGTGTGGCGGCATTTACACCGCTACATGCGAACAACTCATTACACTGACGTCACACAAATCCTGCATCGCGCGATCAGAGTTTACCGCGCAACTAACATATATACAACATCCCGACATCAATCGTCGGTTAGTTGCCCACCAGATACGACATTCACCTGGTCGGAGGATCCTCCCTTTTCCAAGAGTATGCGTGAACTTTACACCATGTTCCTCCTATCTCTTCACTTGTATGTACCTATGTTTCTATGATCTACACATCTATGTTGTGTCCAGTTCCTATAATAATGGCTGCAGTAAGATGTAAAAGTAGTCGCAAATAAATCATCATTGAGTAAAGACGTTTGTTTTTCTTTCTAAAACACCGTTCCATTAGCGAATACAAAGTGAACCTTAAGCACATAAACCCACCATATGTTTATGTGCTTAAGGTTTATCAATGATGATTTATTTGCGACTACTTCTACATCTTAATGCTTGTATTATTATAGGATCTGGACATACCACCCACCAAAATATTCGTTTTGAATCAATATGACGGCTTCAGCGACGGCTGAGCGATAGCGCCGTCATTTTGTGGGTACGGTGGTATCGGGTTCATTGCGTAGAATAATATTCACTTCAACTATAACCTCAAATTATTTACCTTGATCACAATACTAAATTTAAATGGTAAACCGCCAGTTTCGTTCTTGTGGAGTGTCTTGGTTGGCGTCTTGAGTCAAAGTGCGCTCGGCACAGTCCTCACTATCCAACACGACTCTGTCCACGTAACGCCATTACAAATGATAACTAACGCCACGGCGTTTACCACTTCCTCAGTACTCAGTACTACAGTAGTCAAATCAGCAAGTCATTCTTTAACAATATCGTTTACCACGACACGGCCAGCCTGACATGTTACACGTCCTCGTGTGTATCTGTAATTAAAGAATTAAAGGAGATGGACAAAATGTGCCCCACGGAGTACAAACGTACATTTAATGCAGATAATTAAAATAAAATAAATAAAGAATTTTGAACAACTTTTTATGCATCATAGCAGAAGTGGAGAAATAATCGTTATTAAAAGTTTTTCTGTTTGATTTGCGTTTTATATACCTTTTAATGTTGCCATATAATATTAGATAAGTTCAGAACAGGGAAAAAATAATATATGAAGGTTTTTAAAATAATAAATAAACGCTTAGCAGGCCTTAAATAAACACATAAATTATTCGTAACCATAATGTAATAAAACGTATTTTTTGTATGTGTTCTTGTCTATAAATCGAACCATCTATGAGTGAATTTATAGATGTTAGTGCAGTTACGGATAGGATGATATGACGTTATTACTGGCAACACCGCTGACAAATGTCAATTGTCAATACCATATTCCTTCTTTGACGTTTGCGCCGGTTTTCTCGTTCGAATCGTGTTTTTGTTTCATTGTTTTCGCATTAGACGTTTATATTATTATAGTGTCGTAGCGCCACACGAGTGCTCTAACTAATAATGACTGTAAACTGTATATGAAACCGTAACAACGAAAATGGACCTTTTACAAGCGTGTGTTGACTGTAGTTTTCCCACTATGAGAACGCGCGCAGGCGGCATGTGATATCATCATTCCCCCTGGTGTGATGAGTTCTTCTATAGGAGTGGTTAACTTTTGATGTAAGTTCTAGTTTCAATAAGTACCTCCTACTAAAATATATACGACAGGTATTATTTACTCCATATGCTAACGTCGTGGTCTAATCTAAGACTAATAGGTTCCTATTTTACCTTCACAGTTGTCACCTCATAGCTGTGTGTGTGGTGCCTGTTATGACAATAAACCAAGACGCCTTGTAACCAATTCAAGGAAACACAACTTGGTCATACCAATGTTTGTTATGGCTGTTGAAGATCACTTAAACGTGCAAGAAGACACGACATTTTGGAATTGAAATAATGTTTTGATAACATTAAATGATTAAAATAATGTTCTTTGTTTTATTATTTGCCATATACAGAATATGCTACTGTAGATATTTTACTTTAAGTTCTATAAACAATATTTACAAACTATAGATTTTATCAGATTATAAAAAATGCGATTTTGTGTTTTTTTAACTAAAGTACTATTTATATTAAACGCCTGGCACAGATATATACACATTAATTTACATGAAATACCTTAGCCATAGTGCAAAAATCAATCTTTTCAAACGTTCATAAGTTGTGTCCACAACTGCTCAGCAATATGCCTCTTTTTAATTTTGTTTGTAGAAGATCAGTACTATTAAATGACAAATATTTTGTATATGTACATTCTGGGGCACAAGCCCATACAATTTTTGGCCATGTCCTTTGGAGCAACTGCGCAACCTCGGCCAACCTGACCACATTGTGGTGGCAAGGCATTACTATCAAAAAATTCCATCAATAACAAAAGGTTCCTCTAAGCCTAACTAGTAATTGGTCAGCAACTGTCAACTTAGATCACATACAACGCTCATGGCCTAGCTGGCGCAGCAGCTAGTGCCACTCATGCGACCCATATCTTCATCACCTCAAGTGATACGACCAACTCACATCACATAGAGTCTACGACTCCCAGGTCATTACAAGACCAACACAACAATAGTCTCCTTTGATACCCGGGTCCCCGCTGCACCACCAGCTGCCCATCGCCCCCTGAGCAATTCACAAGTGAGTTGCAGTTACGACTACATACAGACAAGTGCGTACAGTGCGACCAGCCATGGTATGTGCTCTACATACTACTCGGCGGAGGAACTTTCCTCACCGTCTTCTACGTTTTACTCTTTAATGGGTGTCGTAAAAGGTGACTAAGGAACTTACTATAGAATGGGCAGCAGCGTTCTCTTATTATTTATAAACCATACTGCGATCGCCAACCCGTCTGCCAAGCGTGGCGATTATGGAAACCCCAAAAAATGACAAGCACAAAAAAAATGGCCCCCAGTGCCCGGCAGCTCGCCTGCCCTTGGCTACGGTAGCGGTCAAGGCCACGGTGAGGCAAGGGGTGCGAAGAATCCCCGGAAGAGATCCGGCTACCACAATCACCGAAAATTGTACCTGGCAACATACAACACGCGTACACTGCGGACCGACTAGGAGATTACCGAACTCGAGGAAGAATTGACCAGGTTACGATGGGGTATAGTAGGGTTGTCTGAAGTCCGAAGAGAGGGGGAGGACTCGATAATCCTCAAATCCGGAAACCTGCTCTATTTTCGGGAGGGTGACCAGCATTCCCAAGGTGGTGTCGGGTTTATCGTCCATACGTCCGTGCAGAGAACAACGTGGAAGAAGAAGAGTAACGTGGTGAAGCTCGAGAGTGTGTCGACCAGGGTGGCATACCTTATACTCAGAATATCCGCAAGGTATTCTCTGAAAATCGTGCAGGTTTAGGCCCCGACTTCGTCACATCCCGACTATGAGGTGGAGACCATGTTTGAGGATATTTCCAGAGCCATGCACTCTACTCAATTCACCGTTGTTATGGGGGACTTCAACTACCCTCACACGTACCTCACTCAAAACCCCTTATTAAATATCACGGCCCACTCATGTGACGACAGCTCTTCCTTCTTCTGCTCATGCCCAAAACTCGAAAAAGTAGACTCTCTCAAGTACCTCGGTGTAACTATAGACAAAAACCTTAAATTGAATTCCCATAATGATCTTCATTGAAGCTTATCTTAATTTTTGCAGATGTGAAGGTTCTTAAAACAGTATACTTTGCATTTTGTCAATCTGTACTTAACTATTGCACCACTGTTTGGTGTGGAGCTCGTTTAAACCGAGTAGTGCTCAAGGTGGCCCATGCTTTACCATTCTTTCACCCTACCTCTGAACTTTACGACAAGTGCAAGGTTCTTACTGTTCGATAACTGTTTGTCGGTCAAACAATCTTGCTGAAACATTCTTCTTTGAACTACAACTCATCCTTGCACGGTCATAAAAGCATTAAGACAAATGTATATTCTACCCATTTTGTTTCCTTGGCAGCTATTTATACAATAAAATAAACTCGATCTTAAAATGATACCCTCTTACTAAAGCAAAGCGCAAGCAAGTTCTCACGACGTATATATTGAACCTTGATTAGGATATTTCAATAAACTATTCTATGTGCGGTAACGACCTGACCCCAAAAAAGGTACCATCAAATAAATTATTTTTACCCGTCACAACCATGGAGGTGTGAAAAATACGGGGGAGACCTTTGCCCAGCAGTGGGACAAAGAACTGAAAAACAAAATGTGGAGTTTCGCAAGATAACTCTGTGTGTCGGGCAGTGAGGGCAGCTCTACCTACTTAACCTTTGCAGACGAAAGCATTAATAATGATTGTTTTAAATCCACGCTGCTCACGTGCGAAGCGCCAGGCTGCATGACAATTTCATTAAATATCTATAAATAGCATTATATCAGCTTAGAGGGTTGTATTGATGATTTTACAGATTATCATTCTGTAAATACATACTTGTTACGGTCGCGAATCATGTTTTGTTGAACATACAACCTGCCAATGACTAGCAAATTGCAAAAAACTAATGTTTTTTTTTATTTCGCGCGCTACCGTTCCAAATAATAGTTCATGAATAAACTTATATTTATGATTTACTGTGCCCGCGGTTTTACCCGCATATGTCACAATCCTGTAAGAATGTTGGGATTAAAGTATACTTAGTCCTTATGCAGGTCTTGGTCTATTTGCCAATTGTTTTCCAAATCTGTAAAATATTTGTTTAGAATACCATTTCACCTTTTGTCTTTTCGGTCTGTCGGTCGGTCGGTTGTTAGCGCTACTGCTCAGCATTTGGTCCTGGGTTCGATTCTTAAGTTGAAAAAAGTATCATGGCATTTTTTGCTCAAGATTTTCTTCGAAAGCCCCGAAACTGCCTGGTTGATGGAGCCCTGTAACAAGCAACTTGTAAACCTAACTGGCGAATTTTGTGTGCTCTATACGCGTATGCCAACCACTATAGGGAAACCGGCGTGATCATTATATGTTATGTTTGTGCACCAGGTGAACATAATCTACCACATGGCGGCGACCACGCGGTTCGACGAGGCGCTCCGTGTTGCCACCATGATCAACGTGCGAGGGGCGCGGGAGGCTCTAGTTCTGGGCAAGGCTTGCAAGCAGCTCAAGTAAGTTAAAAGAACTCTTTTGAACTGTCATCTAAACATATTATACATATGTATATAAAGGATGCCCCGTTAGTCAACGTCAAAGTCAAAGCATTTATTTCAAATAGGCCCATAAAAAGGCACTTTTGAACGTCAAAATTTACATTAAAAATAGAACTGATTCTAGGCGCCACTTCCAAAAAGTAGTTTCGTATGGAGAAGAAGTAGCAAGAAACTCCACCGTTACTCTTTTAAAATGTTATACAATATTTTGCCTACATTAATTATATTTCTATATGTGAAGTCGATGCACCAAGAATAAAAATACTATACCACAATTGGTAAAAAGAATTAAAAATAAAGCAAAGGCAGATAAATTAATCACGTGATAGGTACATTGTGCTCACATATTTACAGACATTGTAAAAATATATGATTTTCCTAAAATATTAACAAGGAATAAGTCAGTGTGTGAGTAAAGTAAAAATAACAGATTATATAATACAATAAGCAACTAGTATGCTTTTGTCTAGCCTCTAGATTGTCCTATGGAGCAGGACCAGCATGTTTCCGAGCATTCTTATCTAGGATATAATCCTCTAATTTGTAATATGCTTGTTTACAAAGTGTTTTTAACATTAGTTTTAAACTTTCTTTCATTTAATTGCAATATTTCACAAGGTATTTTATTGTAACATTTAACACAGTACCCCATAAAAGATGTGTGTACTTTAGATAGTCTGAAAAATTGTTGATCTATTTTATTTTTATTTCTAGTGTTAATATTATGTCTATCACTTATTTTATTAAATAGATTCAGATTTTTTCTAACACACATAATATTTTCATAAATGAACTGGCAAGGCACCGTCATTATATTAATCTTCTTAAATAGTTCCCTAAGAGATTCGCGGCGACGTAGATTGTAAATGGCTCTGACAGCTCTCTTTTGCAAAATAAAAATGGATTCAATGTCAGCAGCCCGACCCAACAGTAAAATGCCGTATGATATAATGCTGTGGAAGTAGCTAAAGTAAACCAAACGCGCGGTTTCTACGTCTGTTAACTGTCTTATCTTTCTAACAGCATACGCGGCCGAACCTAGTCGCCCCGCGAGAGATGTTATATGGGGTCCCCATTGTAACTTCTCGTCTAGCGTGATTCCTAGGAAAACCGTCTGATTAATACATTCCAGTTTTTCTCCATTCAATATGATGTCACATTCGCTACTTCTAACATTCGGTAATTTAAATTGAATGCATTTGGTTTTTTTTCTCATTTAGTACCAAATTATTTACCGTAAACCAATCTTGGACCTGAAGAATAGAGTTATTCACGTCGTCAAGATTTTGTGACCTTCGGTCTATTTTAAAGATCAATGAAGTGCCATCTGCAAATAACACCATCTTCGGTTGATTTTGAAGTAACTGGGGTAAATCATTGATGTAAACTAAAAAGAGGAATGGACCCAATATCGAACCTTGAGGAACGCCCATTGATATTTCAGACCCTAATGAGTTTGTGCCGTTTATTTGTACTTTAACCTTTCTGTCTTTCAAGTATGATCTTAGCAAATCAAGAGCTCCATTCCTAATCCCATAGTGCTCCAGTTTCAGCAGAAGTGTCTCATGGTTTACGCAATCGAACGCCTTAGAGAGATCGCAAAAGATTCCAATGGCATCTTGTGATTCCTCCCAGGCGCTAAAAATGTTCTTTATTAGGGTGACACCGGCGTCAGTGGTACAACGTCCTTTAGTGAAACCGTACTGATGTTCATGCAAGATGGAGTTTTTATTAAAGTGACGTAACATTTGATTGAGCATCAACTTTTCAAACACCTTACTGAGAACTGGCAGAATTGACACGGGCCTATAATTATCGAGCTCTTTACTATCACCGGATTTGAACAATGGGATCACTTTACTATGTTTCATAAGATCCGGAAAGACTCCTTGGTCTACACTGGTGTTAAATATGAAAGCTAAATAGGGCGCAAGGGTTTCGATGAGAGATCTACAGACTTTTACAGACATTCCCCAGAGATCTTCTGTTGATTTAATTTTAAGATCTTTAAAAGCTTTTATAACAGCTTGGGGGTTTGCATGCTGAAACCTAAAATCCAAAGGGCATGCTTTTACATTATTTTTAAGTAAGGCAGCAGAAAGCGCGGATGAAGAATTCAAAGCTTCAGTAGTTTTAAGTGGAACATTAACAAAAAAAATTCAATTTCCTGAGCTATAACTACATTTGAGTTGCTGCGGCCACGTGCAGTCTCTAAATTAAATTCAATATTACTCTGTTTTTTCCTACCTGTTTCATTCTTTATTATTTGCCAGGTAGTTTTTATTTTATCATCAGCTGATTTTATTTTATTGCTAATATAAAGAGGTTTATCTATTTTGCACACACTTTTAAATAATTTTGAATATCTTGCAAAATACTGATGAAAGCTTGTACGAGTATGAGTCACATGTTGCTTTAGGCCATAAAGTTCAAATAGATTTTCTCTACTTTTACGAATGCCAGGAGTGGCCCAATCGCTAAATAAAAACTTTGTATTAATACTTTTAGTCTTTAGTGGAAAAGTGTTATTAAATTGAGTGTTTAATAGTGAAAAGAACTCGGCGTAGAACTCATTTGGGTCACGTATATTATTAAAACTTTGTTTACATAATTGACTGGCCAAAGAATCATTTAATTTCTCTAAATCTTTACATGTAATTTGCCTAAACATTATTTGAGTTTTTTGTAAAGACGTAAATGAGCGAAATGTTATTGTTTGTCCACTATGGTCAGATGGCAACTTTTTTACTATTTGTTTGTGTAAGTAATCACAATTACAAAAAATATTATCTATACACGTAGCAGAAGAAGCTGTCACTCGGGTTGGTTCTATAAAAACATTTGACAGATCAAATGACATAAAAAGACTTGATAATCTGACTGTACTAGAGTTATTTTCTAATAAATTAACATTAAAGTCTCCGCAGTCATGTTCGTGAACGGGCGCCGTCAGTTGAGACTGGTCATCTCGTAGCTGCCACGACGTATTTTAATTAAATTTTATTTTTAAATTGTTTTCATATTTATATAACGGACGCTTTTAACGTTCTGCATCGTTCTCACATGCATAATTTCAATATGAATGATGTAAACATAATTTGATTTAAAAGAGTGTCCGTGGAGTTTCTTGCCCGTTCTTCTCCATAGGTACCTACTACGCTTTGGAATGGGCAACTAGCTTCATTTTTCTGACCGACCGACCTTGACAATTCAAAAGTGCCTGTAATTGGTTTATATGAAATAAATGCTTTGAGTTTGAGTTTGCAGATTACTATTGACTTACTACTGGCACTAAGTTTCTTTAACACATCTTCCATTACAGAAGAAATCAAACACAGGTATATTCTGGTAACCTGGAGGTCTGTATACGCATACTATGACATGCTGATCAAGCTCAACACAGGACAATGTCGTGCTCAACAGACAGTCCGATGATGTCTTTTCGTTCTTTCGATTTAATTGAATTTTTAACTAATATTAATGACCCGCCATGTATCATACGTTTTCGGCAGAAATGGCTAACAACACAATAATTCGCATAATTAATTGACATTAAATGACATCAAACTTAGTACTTTCCAGAAACAATTCTATTTCCAATCATTTGGAAGGGCAACCTTGGATATTTTCATTAATTTTTTTTTTAGTATGTTGCGTTCCCTCTGGTTTTTTATTTCTATGAGTAGTTATGTTGCCAGAAGATACTTTATTATTATTCTCTAATAATAATTGGTTATTTAAAGGGGTAACTTCTGTTGTCTTACTAAATAGTTTAAATTATTATCCGGAGTGACCTCCACAACTACAACTGACGAGTCTACAATGGCGGTATGGGTTCCCAGCAGAAAAAGTATAACCTATCTGACTGGTAGTGCCCTCCAAGGATGTTGGTTTTATGGTTGGATCCTCCTTCGTACAACATGATGAATCATAATTAATCTCTATGTTGCTTGTATAACTAGGCAACACAGACTCGTCACTAATATTACAATTTGCTATAATATCTATAACCTCATTAATATTATAAGCAATCAACATAGCTATCCGATGTCTATTATACCAAGACAGAGATAAGGTTCTCTGAGTTAACTTACAACCACTAACCAACTTGTTAGTGTCAAAATACAATAATTTGTCACTATGACAACATGTCAGCTTGTGTACTATTCAACTTATAAATATAATTATTCTCGTCACCTGATAAAGAATCAGAATAAGGAAAAGCACACAACATCAGCTTTCCTATATTTAACTTAATTAAGGTATTCACACTATCCACTATGTTCTTTCTGGTAATACCAGTACTATTTCCTAATAGCGAAACCATAGTAGAATAATTTTCTAAGTTTGTATTTGCAATTATTTTAATCATTTGTTTAAAACGTATGTTATCATAACTATGGTTTCTAAAACTATGGCTAAGGTAATTGAGTAAATTTTTTCCGAAGCCTGAACCTAACTCGTCACCGTCAAGTCAGAATCGGGTGATAGGTCAAATCATAATAGTTAACACATTCATGCGAACAACGTATGTATACGTCACATTTTGATTGATATAATGAGGCACAACGTATTATCACGTCCATCAAAAACTCGATTTATTGAGCACGACGTCATGAGACGGTGTCTGGCAATACTTATATTTAAAAGTTGGATTATTGTGCCACAACATACCGGACTCCTAAAATTCTAGTGCTACACCGTATTTTTTTTTGCCTTCTTCGACTCCGTCGTGGTGCTAAATACCTACTTTTTCAGCGCGCAACGTCACAATATGTGTTTTCGCTAAAGAAGTGTTATTAAATCAGACAACTTGTACCTGTCGCGAACGTAGCGCGTGCGCCGCGTCACATTTAGTATAGAGACACAGATAGCGATGAATTAAAGAAATTCTTGGAATTATTTTTACTCATGGGACAAGTAAATGTCCCCCAGAAACGAAAGCAACAGTGATCCTTTACATAATCACCCCATTTTTCAATAGGTTATGTCGTGAGATTGTGATGTGATTCGAACAGCTATTGAGATGTTTGTGAACTCAATTCCATAGGAAAATAAAAAATAGTAAAATTCATTGATCTTGTTACTAAAAACTTCAGAGAATCCTACAAGCCTGAAAAAGAACTTTCCTTAGACCAGGGATGGCGAACCAATGGCACGCGTGCCATTGGTGGCACGTAATAAAATAATTTGGGCACAGCGTCATTTCAGGAATTTAGGTACCTAAGCCATCTAGTTTGTAACAGCAAAAGTCACATTACAGTACAAATATAAAGGTATAATAAGGATGATGACTTTTCTAAAAAAAAAATCGTTAAAATCATGTAATTTCAAAGAAGGCAAAGTAAAAATGAGATAATCGAAACAATAGATGTGACGACGAAGAAGCTACACGCTTCAAAAGTTTTTGGAGGTGATTATTCCCGTCCTTGTCGCGCGGTACGGACAACGGATGGCGCTAGTATGAAGTTACATAGTCGTAACTTCACTTCTGCGACAGTGCTGTCCTTGTCTATCAGGTATTTTAAAACGTTTATAACTTGGCTTTTACACTTTTTATAATATTGTTTGAACTATTTGGAAACAAATTTTTGAGATAAAAATAAATAAAAAATTATCATCCATATTGTGGAACTATAATATAGTTGCAAATATCTTTGTTTCCAAATATAATATATACTTCCACGATTATACCTGTTGTTGTGAAAGTAGGTATGTATATAGCCTTTTTCCAGTAGACACTAAGTAAGTCAAGATTGTTTGATGGCACGTCATGGCCATATTCTATTTTTTTTTATGGCACGTAGATGAATAGAGTTTCGCCATCCCTGCCTTGGACGAATGTCTCCTTTTATTTAGAAGCCACTTGTCTTTCCGGCAATGCATCAAAAACAAAAATCCAAATGCGGAAATATTTTATGAATTGTACAGTTTATCATTTAAAAGTGGTGGAACAGGGTACATAAAATAAATAATAATAATAAACAACAAGTTTTGCTTGTCAGAGAACACTTCTTACTTAAGTGATAGGATTCAGAGAGTTGATGTTAACGAAGAGAGATCATCCGGGTCTGTAGTAAAAAGGGCCAAGAATTAAGCCTTGGGGTACCAATCCCAAGGCTCAATTTTTGACCCACTTTTATTTCATATTTAAAAGGATAAACATGATGTAGTGTTGTTTGCAGAGGAAACTTAAGTTTTATTTAAACTCAAACGTCAGAAGCTGGTAAGTACCAATGTAAATAGCGCCCTCCAAAAAGTAGTCAACTGGTTCAACGTTAACCTACGTCTTAATGAGAAAAAAACGAAAATGGTTAAGTTTACGATACACTATTTTGTACTTGTCTAACATCAGGTCAAAATCAAAATCAAAATCAAAAGTCATTTATTCAAATTAGGCTGAGAATCAGCACTTTTCGAACGTCAAAATTACATAAGACAGTCCCCCAAAACGCCCACCCGTCACCACTTCCTAGTGCTTTAGCTGGGAAGAAGAAGTGGCGCAACAAACTCCGCAGCGGCACAGCTGTCTGTTCTGTTAGAAGAACTGGATTCTAAACAATTGTAAGCAAGTTACCAAAACATTAACTTAATTGCCATACGTCAGCTAGTCACGCCAATACAAAAAAAAATATACAAAAAATGAATGTAAATAAAACTTAAAACATAAATAAAAGCCTCCAGGCCTAAAGGGCATGGTAGCTTACATATGCAATACTGGATTTATTATACAAACAAATAAAAGAAATAAATGATAAACTAGGACCATCAAAGTAAAATAAATTAACATAACAATTACTGTAACAATAATAAAACCATAGACAGCAAGACGACCAGTCACCACAAGCAGCACCCGTTCACGAGCATAACGCAAAGGTCAGCCATTACCCCCCTCGCCATATTTGAGGGAAGGAGGAAACCCGACCCCCGACGCTACCGCAAGCAGTGACATCTAAGGCATTACGAACTTGCTGCCGGTTGCTCAGGCAAGAATAATATTATCAATTGTCGAGGTCGCTAGCTAACCACATATTACAATACAGCTCATTAAAAAAACATTGTAATGAGTAGATCATGTCAATAATAAATGAAGATAACAAAATAATTGACTTATACCGTCAAATAAAATAATAAAAAAACAAATATATGAACTCATATACCCTGTCAGTAGGTAAGCTGATTCTGGAGAAAGAACACGAACATTGTCTTGAGTTTATCACAGCGACCAACAGTTATTGTCGTTTAAGTAATCGTTAATGGAATAATTTGCTTTTGAACAAAGGTTGGAATTTATTTGAGCCTTAAACGCATTAAAAGGCAAATCTAGCAAAGAAGAGGGCAACTTGTTATAGAAGGTTATACCAAGCCCTACAAATGAGTTATGGACCTTATGAAGCCGGTGAAATAGCACGTTAGACAAGTACAAAATAGTGTTCTCATAAAAGGAGAAGAGTTGAAACCAGAAAATACCACAGTATTCTTAGGCATAGCTATGGATGCCAAGCTTCAATGGAGCCCCATATAGATAAATTGTCAAAAAAGCTTAGTTCTGCAGCATACGCCGTTAGCATAATTCATGGTTTAACTGAATATGAGACATCCCGTTTAGTGTACTTTAGATATTTACATAGTGTCATGTCGTACGGTATTCTGTTGTGGGGAAATGCTGCCGATATTCAGAAAATTTTCGTTTTATAAAAGGGCAATTCGTTCAATTTATAAATAAATCCCAGACACTCTCTCAGAGACAAATTTAAAGAGATTAATATAATAAATAAATAAAATCTTTTAATTTCGGACAACTAAAAAAGATCCATATTTACAACTTATGGATCTATTTTAGTTGTACTTAATGTTTTTTAGTAACAGATGCACTTAAAAACACTATTGTTAGTAACTTGAAACTAAAGACGAATTCACGAGAAGACCACCCACCAAACTAGACATAATGAGACATAGAGACTAGGGTATAAGTCTTCTCACAAATTGCCTTTGTGGCGGCATCTACACCGCCACATGCGAACAACGCACCACACTGACGTCACGCAAAATCCTGCATCGCGCTAGCAGAGTTTACCGCGCAACTAGCATATACACAACGTCCCGACATCATTCGTCGGGCAGTTGCCCACCAGATACAACACCCGTCTGGTCGGAAGATCCTCCCTTTTCCAAAGAATATGAGTGAACTTTACACCCTGTTCCTCATATCTCTATACCTTATTATTGGTGAGGAAGTGTCTGCCGCCAGAGCTTTCAGGATGCTATTGTGACTGCCTGTTATTCTGCTCAGGAGTGAGACCGTTTTTTTGCGGATCGTGGCATGAAGTCCACCGGTATGGATTATCGCAAACATTACTGAGGTACTGCAGAAACGAGGCAGTCGCAACAGTATCCTAAAAATATTGTTGTATGGGATGCGTAGAACATCCAGCGACCTTTTCGAGTAGTTGTCCCAAAGATTACCGGTGTACAAACCCTGACAATAAGCTTTAAAAGTGTTATCTTCACTTGGTCAGTACACCGAGCAAAACTTCGTGCCAACATATTACCCCTGACCGCCAGAGGCCTACGCTCCATTTCAATGTCAGCATGGTCACTGAGGTTGTCAGCAAGAACGTGCCCAAGATATTTAAAATCAGTGACTCTACGTATTGGCGTACCGTTAATGGTGAGTTTAACTGTACTATCCCGGCCTCTCCAACGCAACCCCAATGATGAACCCCATTTATTCACTTTTTTGGCATTATAAACCAGTCCATGTGCAGCGGCGTAGGTCTCACATACTTTGAGTAACTCTACGATCGCCCCCGGCGGCGGGCCCAACAGCACCATGTCATCTGCATAACTGATGTTGTTGCAGCTAACACCATTTACCCTGCACCCGACACGCATGCTGCTGAGCTCGTCAATGAGGTCATTATAATATAGATTTGAGAGCCGGGGAGACGACAAACCACCCTGCCTCACCCCGCACTCCAACCCATATGAATCCGAGAGCGCATTAAACCATTTAACACGGTTTGTCTGGTTACGATACCAAAACTTCAATACACTGAGTAGTTCCTCCGCTATATCCCTACTCCTCAATTTACTCCAAAGCACATCATATGAAACGAGATCGAAAGCCTTGGAGAGATCAAGGAAGCAGGCGTAAACAGGGGCACACTGACTGGATGACGATCCAGTCAGTGTAGTATTAGACAGTATGCTTGACACTTAGGATTGCACTTTCGGTTGAGAGCCCAGGACAAAACCCAAACTGTGCATCGTGTAACTTAATATGTTTTGCCAAATAAGAGTCAAGCCTACCGTCCAAGACCTTGGCCATAACAGTTGCAAGAGAGATCGGGCGATAGTTGCTCACGTCCGAGATATCTCCTGTCCTATTCATCACAATGGGTACTACAATGGTCTTTATTAAGTCTGCTGGTAAAAACGAATGACTGAGACACATCGTAAAGAACAAGGACAGGACCCTCGGCATATGCACGCCTGCATATTTTAAATGTTCTATGCTGAGCCCATCATGCCGATGTGATTTGCCCCTACTCATACTATTAATCATAGACCTTACTTGCTTTGTGGTGAAGCGTAGTAGCGGCTCTATACAGGAGTACATGCGTGATGATAACTCAAACTCAAACTCAAAGCATTTATTTCAAATAAATCAATTACAGGCACTTTTGAATTGTCAAGGTCGGTCGGTCAGAAAAATGAAGCTAGTTGCCCATTCCAAAGCGTAGTAGGTACCTATGGAGAAGAACGGGCAAGAAACTCCACGGACACTCTTTTAAATCAAATTATGTTTACAATAGATCGGTTACATCATTCATATTGAAATTATGCATGTGAGAACGATGCAGAAGGTTAAAAGCGTCCGTTATTTAAATATGAAAACAATTCGAAAATAAAATTTAATTAAAATACACCGTGGTAGCTAAGAGATGACAAGTCTCATCTGACGGCGCCCGTTCACGAACATGACGCATGGATTAGCACCATTCAACTCAACCATTTTGAAGGGAGCTAAATGATCCAACACACGCGCCACCATCAGCGAAACATTATATACGATATGTTTGTGGTTCTTTAAATATAAATCCTTTTATCTCCATTTCGTCGTTTTAACTTCATATATAATTTGAATTCTCGTAAAAACTTACATTCAAAATTCCCCCAGGTCATACGTCCACGTGTCCACAGCCTATTCGTATGCCTGTGAGAACCACATCAACAGCGAGGTGTTGGAAGATTTCTACCCAAGCCCGGTAGACCCCGAGAGCCTCATAAGACTGGTGGAGACTGTTGATGACGAGAGGCTGAATGATATTACTCCTGGGTAAGTTTTCAACATAGGTTCATACTCATACAGTGTTGTGGCGGCATCTACAACGCCACATGCGAACTACGCATCATACTGAAGTCATAAACAAGGTAAGGGTACAACTAGTAGAAATTGAATATTTCGATAACAACACAAATGAAAATAATTAAAATAAGATCCGACAGTAAAACAGCGCGTCAATTCTCCAAGGTAGTGTAATAGGCTGCCTTTTGTTTCTTATTTATATAAATGGCCTTCCTAAATCTGATATTTCCTTACTAAACCTGATATCTCTCACCTCTTGCTAAAAAGATAACAATATAAACGCCAAATTAAACTCCCTTCTTTCTACAGTTGTAAACTAGATGGAAAGCCATAAACTTGAAATTAACTTCACCAAAACAAAATAAATTGCTTTTCATCCCCATCCCCATTTAAACATAATTTCATTTTAAATAATGCAAAACTGGAACAAGTGAAAGAATTTCCTCCTCGGTTTGTCTATAGACACCCACATAAATTGGAAATCCCATAGACAGAAAATAAGAGCAAAACTATCAAAATTTTCAAATGCCCTACGCGAAATTAAAAAAAACTACCAACCTACAAACTGCACTTGTCACTTACTATGCATATGCCCAGGCATGGCTCCGCTATGGGGTCTTGCGTTGGGGAAACAGTAAAGATTCACAAACCATTTTTATTTTACAAAAGCAATTAATTCGAAAAATAACCAACATAGAACAAACAGATAGCTGCAAACCACACTTCCGAAAACACAAAATACTCAGACTTCCCTGTTTATGTATCTTAGAATTACGTAAATTTGACAGATAACACCCAGTTTTTTACACCACTTGCAAAGAAACACAAACAAGATACACCAGTCGACACAACAAAAACAAATTAAACATACCTCAATCTCGACTCAAAATGCACTCAACCAATATTTATTAGAACATTGAAATAATTTCTGGAATCTAAGTCGTACTACTCAGTAAAGGAGTTTCTAGATGACAAATCAATCGCAAAATATTTTGTTTACCTTTCTTAAACAAAAAACGCTATGAAATATATATAATATGAAAATACGAATACATATACACTAACATAATTTAATAATAATTGAAAAACTACTTAAAATTCCAAACTACATTAATTTTATGCAATATATACAATATGTCACAAAAACCCTGTCCGATCCAAAAAAGGCGTATTCCTGGTTTAACTACGTACTAGAAAAAATTGTTTAAAAATGTAAGTCATAAAAACCAAAAGTTATTGATTTTTTTATTTTAAGTTACCATGCGAAATGTAACACTAAATATGGTAAATTTTCATAAGTTGACAACACTCCACCAGCGAAATCTTTAACTTTTTGCCTATTTTTATTTCAAAGGACACCGCCGTGCACTAGCCGCACTGTAGGTACTCATAACGAGTCCTCGACCCTTTGATGTAGCCGACTGATTGCCTACTGGCAAGCTACTTGTTTGACCACTTCGCCAGTCTCACGTGGAGATAGCTTGCGATCGGATGTCCGTACGTATCACGTGCCACTATCATATCGCGAACAATGTCGTATTCCAATCATAAATATTTGAATTTGTTAATTTTTATTTGTGAGTGAGTGTGATTCGGAAATCGAAGTCAGAGCTCGGATTGTGGAAGCTCACTCAAATCGTACACACGTGCGTGGCTAAGAGTACGTGCATGTGGAACACAATCTCCGAGGTATGCAACAAGTAAATGTTTTAATAAACTGATACCTACAGTCGGTACATTGCCAAAAGCACATCACATTAACTCAATAATAATTGTTTCTTGATAAACAGAAGGCCAGAAATCGGGGTCACTATGCGTCTATGCGTACAATAAAATATCAGCTGATAGTAGCGTAGGCAAAACGTAGGTTTCTTTAGTCCTAAGTTTGTTTGGCGGCATGCGACAAAGCACCGCCGCGCTCAGGCGGCTTCTTTGACACGAAAATGTAGGTTAACCCTGTCGAGCGATCAGTGTTGCCTTTGGTATGTTTTTTTAAATTTTTTTTTAATTATTTTCATTGGGGAAAAATAATTATCTCGTGTCCATTCAATGATTACGTATTTGTGTACGCAGTACGATACCAAATAATACCCTTCAGGATCGGACAGGGTTTTCGTTACACGCTGTATAACAAAAATATCTAATATGATATACATACACGGTTAAATTTAGGTCGTTCTGGAACCTAAAGCCATGAACTCGATCATCGAACTCGAAACGATTGAGACCATTATTTTCAAAAAAAACACAAAAAAAAAACACGAATAGTCTTTTTTTTTGTGTGGCACTGGATGCCACTGCACACTGTGGGTGGTCGTGTACAGGGCTTGGCATAAACTGGCACTCCTGTGTGGTGCCACTTTGTGTTTTTATTCATATATTTTTGTTGTTCTAACAATAGATTTGTAAGATGTGTGTTACTTACAGTTTAGGGAATTAGGGATTGTATTCTATTCTATTAATATAATGTTTTAATCGAGTAGGTGCGATCACACTGCCTTGTAGAACTACGTGTGACTAATTTCTAGGAAATTATGTTAATGTTTATCTAAACGGTCTGTGTACGGACTTTAAGGTAGTCCTCGAAAAGCTTTAATTGCATTCTCTTATACCTATGATCTGCATCTTCTCTACAAGGATGGAAGTAGAGACGGTGTCAAAGGCTTTTGCTAAATCAAGGAAAGTACCTAAGACTTACTGCCCACCATCCGAGTTCCTAAGGATTTGGTCTGATTGGTCATGAACTGCATTAGAAGTTAATTTTCTTTATTTTCTTTCCAGATGAGTAATTAGTCATATGTTCATAATGCGGTACAGTTACTCGGTCTCTATCTGCACCCATAAAGACAGAAATAATTACCGATTTCTTAAAAACGCTCGGAAATTTGCAATTTTGCGGCGGCCAGATTGTCAGGGACAGAACTATATTATTTTTGTGTTGTTAATTAAACAATACAATAATATTATAGTAGATGTGTATGAGTGTCCTAGTAGATATACCATCCAAACGCGCAGCTCAGCTGGTGCGTAGGGACATTACTAGTCCTTCAACTTCATCCTCGTCAGTAGGAAGCAGCATCATTGAGTGTGGGCGCAAGTTACCGTCGGTGTACCTTTTGTGTGTATTTGGTTGAGTTTCCATTTTTTCAGCTAGGCTTTTGCTGATAGTAACAAAATAGTTATTCACTAGTTCGACTGACTGGTCTGGCGCGGGTTAAAGTGTGAGCTACTGAGTTGGGGTTTTTTTAGTTTTAGCTCTATTCGGGATTTTATTGATTATCTCGCAGAGTTCTTTACAATTTTGGCCGGCGTTTTTTTTATCTCGTTCTGATCGCATTTGTTTATGTTTTTTTTGAAGAAGCGAGTGTCAGAAGTCTTTGTAGCGAGTGTATGAAACTTATAGAGTAGTGTTGCCTGATGATGATTTTACCTCTGTCGGTGTATGTTATATCTGTGTTATGCAGCGGAGAAGTCCTGGTGTGATCCAGAGATTTATATTTTTTTGTTAGTTGTTATGTTTTAACACTTTGGGTATACACAATATCCCGACTATAAATAAATAATAATGACAATTTAAATTATTATTATTCAGTTAATATATCATTCTTACAGTCGTGAATCGTATTTTGATCAACATACGATGTAAAACAGTGCTGCAATTTTCAAAACACAAAAGAAAATTTTGTTTTTGCAGGCTGCAGCTATACATCTACATACTTTAAGTATGTCGTGGTCCGCCTTCAAAGTCATCAGTTTCA
Organism: Dasypolia templi; assembly: GCA_963555695.1. Classification (NCBI taxonomy): domain Eukaryota; kingdom Metazoa; phylum Arthropoda; class Insecta; order Lepidoptera; family Noctuidae; genus Dasypolia; species Dasypolia templi. The sequence goes on from OY743165.1 coordinate 13,693,412, forward strand.
TTACGTCTAATATCAATGCCACCACTAGCAGTGGCCGCCGAAGCGTCTACGTGCTCTTTGCCAAAAGGTGCCAACGGGATCCTAATAATTACGGTTTCATACGAAGGTGCCAAAGAGATACTATTATTTAGGATACTATTACAAATATAGCTAAAGCCACTTGTATGTCTGTTAGTCTCAAAACGATTTCTGGTAACTTTAGAAAAGTACAATTCACACAAACGTCAGTCAATCTTCATCTGAGTAGTGGCCAAGGTTCTAACTATAGCTACAGCTCTATTAGACACAGAGAATAGAACGCTGTTGGCACCATTTGGGCATGAAAGTCCAGGCATATAGGGACCAATGGAACCTTATGGATGATTACAGAGACCGTAAAAAATATATCATTGCCAACAACTATAGCTGCTGACTTGGTTGGTAAAGACAATGCTTTAGATGACTTATTTGAATACTTTTCTCAATTTTAGATTGATAAAAAATTGGCCGAACACGTATTCGTTCGCGAAGGCTGTGGCTGAGGAGACGGTCAGGTCCATGTGTGATGACCTGCCTCTATGCGTTGTTAGACCTGCTATTGGTAAGTACACACTTTTAACACAACTCAAACTCACCTCAGTCGATGTGAGTTTGAGTTGAGGAAACAACTGTCAAATATAAGGTACATGGGCCTTGAAGCTTCCTTGACGTTGTCAACCAGGAAAATCAACTAAAACGTATTTTTTTATTTTATTATTAGTATTTTATCCGATTGTCATAATCTTTTTTGAAGAGTTTATGAGTATTACCGTATTTACTATAATATATACATTTTCTGTTTCAGTAATATGCGCTAAGAAAGAACCTAATCCTGGCTGGCTCGATATGTCCAACGTATACGGAGCTAGTGGTGTAAGTTACTATAGTAATAAATGTCATAAAAACGTTAAGTTCGTACCATCATCATCATCATCATTTACTGATTTTTCTATGTGCCTATTTGAAATGGGCACTTATAGGGCACTTATGGACGTCAACATTCACATTAAAATAGAATTGATTCTAGTGGCCCTTTCCAAAAGGTAGTTTCGTATGGAGAAGAATGGGCAAGAAACTCCACAGTTACTCTTTTATAATGTTTTACAATATTTTATTTTGCATTAATTACAAAGTTATATGTGGAGACGATGCACCAATAATAAAATGACTACAGCACAATAGGTAAAAAAATAAAATAAGTAAAGGCAGATAAATTAATGATGTGATAGATACACAAATGCTAACATATTTATAAATATTTTAAAAGTATACGATTTAAAATGTTAACAAGGAATACGTCAGCGTGTGAGTTAAGTAGTCAAAGAATGTAAATCATACATACATAAATAAACTCACGCCTTCTTCCCATGGATGTAGTCAGAAACCACAGAACGCCACCTGCTACGATCCTGACATACTCCTTTTCGCACCGGTTGCAAGTACTACACAACTGTCCTTTCTGAAGAACATCACCAATAAGGTCACTACATGTAATCCTAGAGCGTCCCCTCCCGGCGTTTCCACTCACATCTGCCTTGTAAATTCCCTACTTTAAGTCTCCTTTTATTTATCCCATTTATCATTTTTGTCACTGCATCTTCTTTTAAACCGCACCGTTGCCTAATCTCATCATTCCTCAGCCTATCATTCATAGTCACACATGCTCCGCAAGGAAAGCATTTCCACAGCATCTATTCTGCTTTCATGCTTCTTTTTCCACACCCAACATTCATTTCCATACATAAGCGAAGGCAATGTAAATCAATGTCATAAAAATAACAAATTATGTACAATTAAATTAGCAAACAGTTAGTTTGTCTAGACTAGATTGTCCTATGGAGCTGGACTAGCATGTTTCCAAGCATTCTTTTCTCTTGGATATAATCCTCAAATGTGTAATATGCTTGCTTACAAAGTGTACTTTGTATAAGAGTTTTAAATTTTCTTTCATTTAATTGCAATATATCATAAGGTATTTTGTTGTAACATTTAACACAGTAGGTACCCATCGATCACTAATAAAAAACAGTACCCCATAAAGGATGTATGTACTTCAGCTAATCTGAAAACTGATTGATCAATTTTATCTTTATTTCTGGTAAAATGATGTTTATCACTTATTTTATTACAAGTATGTACTCGTAGATTTTCATAAATTATGTATATTATTTTCATAAATTTATTGGCAAGGTACTGTCATAACCTTATTAATATGATTAGTCGCGCTGCGCTCGACTAGATACCGCACTATCTAAAAACAATAGCTCCGTGAATGCGGCAACTCATTATCGTAGTGTGTGTAAGACATCGTCAATTGACATTGACAACTAGTGTGCGTGAAGAATTGTGTTACCAGCTGCCAAGGGCGGATCCAGGGTTTTTTTTCTGGGAGGGGCAAACTCAACAATAACTGTTCGAAATAAAGTTGAGTCGGTGGCTGGAGTGGGTAAAAAAGGCAAAAGGCTAAGGGTTGAGTGCTGATACTGCTGATGGATTTGTTGGCATTGATGTAGTTGCCGCATGCGTGGGATTGCATTTGGTGGTGTCCCACATGTGACACCAAATTCAATCCCTTTCCCTATATCTTCAACTGCATCGTCGGTTTTTTTTTTTTTTTTTGCCCGATCATGACCTATGCCAGTGCAGTATTCGCACACGCCAAGCCCATTCGCTTCAATAGAATGCAGACCCTCCAGAACAAGTTCCTCCGTAGGATAACAGGCTCCCCCTGGTACGTTCGCAACGAAATCTTCCACGTAGACCTCAGGATTCCCACTATCCGTCAGTTCATGAAACGCATTTCAAAGCGTTTCTTCGAGAACGCCGCGAATCACCGCAACCCCCTGGTTGTGAAAGCCGCTAGCTATATTCCCTCCTCCATTAGTCAAGTCCGCCGTCCCAAGCATGTCCTCACCGATCCCGATGACCACATAACTCTCATTCAGGAGAGCAGTAGGGCCACCAGCACAGTGCACAAACACAGACCGACATTCCGACCTCGCCGCCGAGGTTCCTCGCGAAGATCCCGACGTAATTGTCCCCCCCGACCCTTGCTCGACGAAGTGCCAGCCCGCGCCGTAGCTGAGCCTGTAGCTTTAAATTCCCCGAATAATAATAATCAACAAAACTTGATCCAGCCTGTCCCATCTTGCTGTCCTCTCGTCAGCGACGCCGGTACGGACCTCGGCTTAGACGAGGTCCGTACCCCACAGGGGGTGCCCTTAGCGAGCGTTCGCTTAATAATATAAGTAGTTTTACGCCCCTGGCTGGAGGCTTTGAGTCCGCTTAAGGCAGCCACATGATAGTCCGGTTAAGTAGTCACGACCTCTCAAGGTCAACTACGAGATGCCATACCAAAAAATGATAGCAAATGCATGAAAAACTCTCCCGGCTATGACCTGTTGCTGCGACCTGACCCAGACTCACCCAAAGAATATATACCCCTTTTTTTTCGGTGGGAAATCATCAAATGACTTCTCCCGCTCTGGGTGGAGAGGGAGGGCGTGTCAGACTTTTACTGTCTATAACCCACCCGTGTTCCTTCAGTTGCCTGTGCCTTGGCCACGGTTACTCTTTCGAATTACCCACGACCCTGAGGCGTCGGCCCTATCGGACCCCGTAATTTTGTGCTGACATCTCTTTGAGGCGCACGTGGATCACGACGCGCCGTCAACCCGGGCCTGGTCCCTACCGGACGGCGAGCTACCCATTGCTCGCCGTTCGCAAGCCCGCACCTAGGGTGGCCGGGAATCTGCAGGCGACTCCCGACGCCCAAGGTGTCTCCTGCGGCGACTAGGGGCCTGAGGGCGCAAGGCTCTTTCCCTCACGCGCTCCGCCTGCTCCTTCGCGAGCATTACTGCTTCGCAGAAGGAGGTGACGGCTTTCCATTCCCTCTCGCTCCGTACCATGGTCTGGACCAGGGCCGGACGCGAGAGATCGCCGCCGCCGATCGCCTCCGCAAGGACACTACGCTGCTCCGCCCAAGCTGGGCAGACCTCCACCGTATGCTCCACCGTGTCCTCCGGGCGATCCACACAATGGTGACACCCGGGCGTTCCTCCCGCCTTATGCGAAACAGGAACCTCCCGAAACAACCGTGTCCGGTGAGGACCTGTGTCAGGCGGAAGGTGAAGACGCCGTGGCGCCTCTCCAACCACTCCTCAAAGAGGGGACTTACCGCCGCTATTGTGGCGTGCCCAGCACTGGGTTGCGACAATCGCACCCTCCATGTCGCCATGAGATCCCGCCGGAGCAAAGAACATATACCCTAAAGGGGACTCACCATGCGCTGAGACTCCCGCTTTCCCCCGACCGTACCGCTCTCGCAAACGCAGAACACTGATTATCATCTTTCATTTGCAAGTGCGTGAAAGGGATGCAACGAACAAAATTCGCAATTCTAGCCAGAAATAGACAAGAGTTTCAAGTTTTTTTCTGTTATTTTATTCATATGTTTTAACAACTCTGATAATTTGATTTGCTTCTACGTACGTACTGTAATGGAATTTCCACAGTACACAAAAATACCGCTTGGGGGGGGGGGGGGCACGGGGACACGTGCCCCCCCCCCCTTAAATCCGCCCCTGCCAGCTGCTCACTGTTACCCTAGTTAATGGGATAAATATTTTATGCTGTAGTCTATTATTTAAGTTATAAATAAAGCTAAAAAAATACTTAAAAATGAACAATAACTTAAAAGCGTATATTTAGATATATTTGTATATCAATGATTAGGCCTCATTTTTAATACTTAGAATTTTTTTTATTTACACAACTCGAATTCTTATTTTTTTCGACCCATGTTCCTTGGGGAAAGTTGCTCAGTTTCATGAGTAGAATCACCCCTTGAAATAGTGTCACCTAATATTTTTACACCTTATGTGTATAGATTACAAAGATAAGCATTAAATAATTTATAGAACGAAGTTGAAATGAAATAGGATATACAGGCTGGCCAAAAAGTCGTGGATCAAACGCAACAAGGGGTTAGATGGGGTCATCAGCTGCAAAAAAAATATCTACGGGAGGTCCTTAAGGTCAACTCCTGCAGGTTTATAATTTATCTTTTGTTTTTATGAGAAAATTGACTTTTTTTTACTAATTCATATCAAAATTCAAAAAAATCTACAGCCTGTATCTTTTTTATCATTTTCACTAGATTGGTACTGATAGGACCTTAAGGACCTCCCGTAGATATTTTATTTACTTCGAACCCCACTGTGAAAAAAAAATACTCTACCGAAAAATAACCCCGTATTACAAGTTTTGGTGCATTTAATAGGGATTATAAAAAGGTATTACACATGGCCATGAGTGGCTTTAACATCTTTCTAGGACGAAAAAACAAAACAACGATTGTGAAATAATTGTTTTAATAAAATAAAACATTTTACAATAAATGCTCAAAATTCCTGCCTCTGACCATAATACATAATCTGCACCGTCTAATGAAATTCCAACGTAACCTACGGAATGCACCTCTGTTGTTGATAACTTGTGCCCTAGCAATTTCGAGCTTTTGTCGCAGTTCTTGTTCGCTATTGTTCTCTCCTTGATAAACTATTTCTTTAAAGTAGCCCCAAAGAAAAAAATCTAATAGATTTAAATCGGGTGACCGGGGTGGCCACGCAATAGGCCCGCCTCGACCAATCCACCTATTGGGGAAGCGCTCGTTCAAATGATCTCTAACTGCTCGAGCGTAGTGAGGCGGGGCGCCGTCGTGTTGCAGCCACATTTCTGCTATCCTTGGTTCTGAAACCTCAGCTTCGTTAAGAATTTGGTTTAAATTATTTGGTAAAAAAAAATACAGAGCACCTTAAAAAAAAATTCAGCCTTGCTGGCATTTCATGCAGCAACAACTGTTGGCCAATTATACCAGCCCACATGTTTATAACAAACAGATGCTGGAATCGATCATTTCTTATGATATGGGGGTTCACTCTGGAGTAAAAATGTAGGTTGTGGATATTGAATACTCCCATTCTTCTAAAACTTGACTCATCCGTCCAAAATACCATGTTGAAGAACTGCGAATCCTCTCTGTGGTATCTTAGCATCTCTCTGCAAAACATCACTCTAGGTTCATAGTCACCGGGCAGCAAAGCTTGCACCCTTTGCACGTGGTAGGCGTGATATTTGTTTCATTTAACGATATGTTGCACCGTCGATCTTGGAATCCCGAGATTACGGGATATTTGGCGTTGACTTATACCAGGATGCAATCTTAATTCTCTCAGCACTTCATTTTCATTTTCAAATCGCACCACTGGTCTGCTTGATCTCGGAGCATGCTGACCGGGTAAGACTCCCTCCATGTACGAATTATGTACGCGCATAAAGACCCTGTAGTCCGGAAAACGATCATGGTGAGAGTAGCGTTGACGATATTCCCTGGCAGCAGCCCGGGCATTGCCGTCGCAAAAGCCATACAGGAAATGCATTTCTGCATACTCCCGTTGGGTGTATTCTCTCCTCGCAGGATCCATTTGTCCACTTTTGTAGCCAATCCATCAGAGTCTGAATCTAGTCCGATTTACACACCACTGGTCAAAGGTAGGCAATCTATCACAAGTCTGAAAAACAAAACGTAGGTCAAAGGAAAGAAACTGATCACAAGTCGTGGTAAAACCGAGAAAAGAACACGTGCACAGGCAGGAAACGAGTCACTAAAGAACAAGTAACATTCTAAAGAAAGATGTTCACGCGCATCCCCCCACCACCGCCCCGGCCGGCCCGGCCTTTTATTTCCTAGAAAAGATATCGCTACCTGAAGTGACGGGCGAACTGGCCTTTTATTGACAAGGATAAAATGGTTAGTGTAAAAGAGAGGCAGAGAGTCTTTGTCATTAATTGTATTAGTTCCAGTTTATTTTTAAATAGTCCTAACCGACTTTTATGGTTGGGTTCACTTTGGCCTTGCTACGAATGATCGTCCTCGAAAGTTATACCTTTTCAGAATCCCTATTAAAAGCGCCAAAACTTGTAATACAGGGTCACTTTTCGGTAGAGTATTTTTTTTTCACAGTGGGGTCCGAAGTAAATAAAAAGTTATGATTTGAGAAAATCAAATTTCGTAAAACTTAATATTATCTTCAACACACCCAATAAACAACCATAAATAGCATGTCTAACGCAAGGACTCATCCGTACCAATCTAATGAAAGTGATAAAAAAGATACAGAATGTAGATTTTTTCGAATTTTGGTAAGAATTAGTAAAAAACGCAATTTTCTCATAAAAACACAAGATAAATTATAAATTTGCAGGGGTTGACCTTAAGGACCTACCGTAGATATTTTTTTGAAGCTGATGACCCCATCTAACCCCTAGTTGCGTTTGACCCACGACTTGTATGAGCAGTATAATGAAATACAAAAACAATAAATTCACATTATAAAAATCTCAACCACGGGGAAGAACACTGAATGGCGTTTAGGGTTCATGTTATTTTATGTTGATATTTCGAAATTATACGATACTCACTGATGGTATGTGATCCCAGTGTCCTTATTTCTTGGAGTATAATTTTTTAACATTTTTCACTACGGAAGCTGGTTTTTTACTTCGTATTATGCCCAAAACTTAATAAAACATTCGGCACGTGCACGTCACAGACGGCTTGCAGTGTGCCTGGCTCGGGGACGCCGACTTCGGCGTAGTATTTGTTGCTGCATTTGAGAAGTACGCTGGCGGTATTTATCTAAGATCATAATATTAATCTTTTAAAATACTTCCTAGAGAGATTCGCGACGACGTAGATTGTAAATGGCTCTGACAGCTCTCTTTACAAATAGCACAGAACGTACAGATTGTGACTCCGTTTATACAAAAAGCGATGTTATTTTGTGTCAATGTCTTGTTTGCTAAAGGGACATTTAAACTAGGTCGATATTCGCCGTACGTCTGGTCGCATATCAAATTGCCTCACAAGGCGAATCGCCACCCCATTTACAGAGGTAGCTAAAATCATAGGTGACTAGTTCATTTTGCATCAAAATATCGACATTCATGCGGCGGGCGATAACTGCGACTGAACATTTTCACTGTCGATTTTGGTTACCCGCCGCATACGACCTGTCGCTGCATGACAAGAGTCGAAACCTACTCTAATTTTTCACTTGCTATTTAAGTCACCGCAGCTTGCCGAATCTCCATTTAGACGATTTTCATCGTGTGTCGAATATCGTGCGGCAATAGTCACCTGTGTAAAGCCCGCACCTGACTTTCATTGCTTCACCGCCGACGCCTTTTAAAGTAATTCTAACCATTCCAGCTCATCCTGGGTTCAGGCTTGGGCGTGATGCACACAACGTTTTTGAATGAAGACAGCCATCTCTGCCTTATCCCCGTGGACTACGTGAACAACGCCATCATAGCTGCGGCCTGGGAGACAGCCAAGAGATCTGCTGCTGGAGGTGGGAAGCCCAGGATTTATACTGTGACTACGAACAGGAATTGTAGTCAACACCGTAAGTGAGGCTGAAAGACAATCTCTTTTTATGTGGTTTTGTAGGTAGGTTGAAACAGTCGCACGGGTTGATCGAAAGCCAGCGTCTGTATGAATATGAAAAAACACTCGTATGAGACGCTTGTTTTACAAATATGGAAATTATCTGCTTATGATATCTGATTATTATTTAGGAAGTCATTTAAAATTATATAACTACTAAGGTATTTTTTTTTTCTTATTGCCGTGCTTCCTTTTATCTAGATACATGCGAGATCTATAATTATTATCACAAGGATTTTGGATTAACTCTGTGTATTGAGTTGGTAAGGCTTTTAAATATAAGAATAAGGTTCGTAGTCGAATGAAGCGCTTAGGTCCTAAGCGTTTCATTCGACTAGGGCCTAAGCTTTAGGCCCACGTTCGCATACGAACGTCGTAGGCCCTGTGGATTATAAATTATAGACAATTGTCTATTTGTTTAACATATAACTGTTGACAGGCCTACACTGTCCTCCCATATCTGTTAATCACTAATTGGAAAACATTGTAAAAGACATATTTTTAAAAGAGTAACCATGGAGTTTCTTGCCGGCTCTTCTCCATGGGAAACGAACAATTGGAACCGTGCACCTAGAATCTGACGTTTCATAAGTGCCCATGTAGGTCTATATGAAATAAAATATTTTGATTTTGATTTTTGATTTTGATACACGTAAAAATATCGCGGCGGTGTTTTAAACTCTCGGTGTTGAGCCGACCGTTATTAATCTAACATAGTGCATCCCAGCGCGTCTAAAAGACAAATTTTTGGACATTTTTACTGCTGAGCAGAGCGTTGAAACGAACGTGCAAACTTGGATTAAGTACAAAGTAAACTTAAAATTCAAACTATAACGGCAAAATATGGGCGTCACCTTCTGAGGACACAGTCGTAATATCAGTTCAATTTTTAATAAACAGGTGAGATCATCGCAACGATCGACGGTGTCGTTAGAAGTAACTACTCTACGCCAATGGCAGTAGGGTACGGTTTCGTTTGGCGCACAAAGAATCCTACTTTGTTCTGGATTTACTCTTGGCTGCTACATCTGATTCCTGGATATATTATTGATGGAATATGCTTCATTCTTGGAAAGGAGAGGAGGTAAGATTTTTTTAAACATACTTAGTGCTGATCGCGTTCAGTTTCATTCGTGTTCCCCCTGAGTCGTTTCGGGTAATCAGAAGCCGGAAAGTCTGACAACCAGTCTTTCGAAGGGGTATCGTGTAGATCAGATAGACAGCCTTTCCATGCAAAATACTGGCATTCAGCTGTATCCTGTCAGACTCGAAGCCAACCACGACATCGTTAGGAGAAGGCTGACAGATGATTATGTCTACAGCTCCCATTGACGTCAAAAAGATATCGTAATTGTAACGGTGCGACAATGTTGTCCGACAAAAAATATGCCTTTAATACCTCGACATCGTTGGCACAGATAATATAATACTACGTACAGATACCCAATCCCATACAAAGTAATTAAACCTCCCTAAGTCTAGCTACTGAGCTGGCAATTTTACTACGTCAAATTTTTCAACAGATGGCAGCATCAGCGACTCACAAATTGCCAGAGACTTTAGTTTTACTACGCCATTTAGGAGAGTACCTACTTTTAAAACGTTTCGTGCAATCCTTTTATAAAAAGTTTAATAGTTCCGGGTTCAGAAAAACAGATCTACATTTTATGGGTTCGAATTGAAGTTTAATTTTAGCTTCATTCATATTTTATTTGAAAACACGTGCAATAAGAGTTCAAATAGATAAATCAGCATTAAAAAAGAAAGCTTTAATTTTGACCAAACTTATTTCAGCCAAAATTTAGTAGCCCGGTGGCCTGGCAGTACGCATGATAGCTTTATTTACAATAGCAGTGGTATTAAGCAAAGAATGAATACTGGGGTATTACAAGGGATCATTTTAGGGGACAGTGGGTATGCAGTCTTTGCAGTTGAATAGTATTGGTGCTAGGTGCTAATAGTGGCTTTCATAGCAGCAGTCAAACTTGTACCTGTAAACAAGTATAATAATTGTTATTAAAAGACACTGAAACCCTGTTGCAACAGCGATAGGAAATAGGCAGTAATATATAATAGACACAAGTACCTACATACATTTCCAAAAGAGTATATTCAAACTAGGACTTGAAAAATACATAGCTATAATCGGCTACTGATGTTACATCAGTTTTACATTCATTTGGTCTGTTATATTAGTAAGTGTATATAAATTCAGGGATACCTTTTCCAGTTTACTCCAATTATTGAAGCTAATTATTTTCATTGCTACCATGTCAAATACAATGAATTATCGTAATAAATAATTATATTCAAATAAAAAAATTCCGATGTAATTTTTGACATACGACTGTAAAAGTCACGACAGATACAAAAATCGTGGGTTTGACAACTTTATTCTTGAAATTCTGTTTTGTAGTCGACTATTTTGATTATAACCTGTGCTGAATACATAATTTCACCTCTATTCCGTTTCTCTAATATGGCGATGCAGAGACAAAACAAGGCAGGTGCAACAAAAGGGATAGATAACTCGAAAAAGAATAAGATACTAATACTAGATACTTAAATTCATACATATAAACAGATTAAACTTTGTCAGGAGAAATATAATATAATGATAAGTAGAGGAGAAAACGAATCCAGCAAATATAAACTGTTCATAAGTATAGTTAGTGCAGTCAAAAATATGATATACTCTTGATTTCAATATATTTGGTGCAAACTAGGATACGTAAATATCTACACAGCTTAGAATTTTGTAATTTTTAGTTTATTTTGATTCTCTCAAATAGGTACAAGTTTGGTAAATGGTATCAGGTTACAGTCAGAGTCAAACCTTTGTGAGAGCTGGAGTCTATACTGGGTTCGGGACCTGTATAACAGATCTCCTGCCTCACACCCTTAAAATTATATAATTAAATTGTACTTACGTTAAAAGACATTTTAAAAGCTTCAAGTACTGAGAGGAAGAGAAATCAACAAGATATAAACAAAAAGGGAGATGTGCTATGAGTGTCTTTGGAAAGTGTTGTGTGTGCGTGAGTACAACATAAGTCCTCGCGCCCAGCACCAGCGAAGGGCACTGGGCGCGACCACCTACTTGCCGGAGTGTGTATCTGTGTGTGGTTAACAAGGTGAACGCGACCAGACATTAATTTGAGTGGGTGAATATTCCCGGTAGACTACTTTTTTGTATGTATTCAGTCTCTTTCTAATCCAAGTCAAGTAGCCATTTCGTTAAAGTTTTTTTTAAGTTTCCTCTGCACACAGGTGTTTATTAAAATTTTTGTTTATCTTGTTATAGACGTAGCTACTGAGGAAAGGGATACTACTTGTGCGTATGGAAAGACAGACAGTATGTTTACGTCGTTGGGTGACTAATTTGCATGGGGCATAGGAAGCTTGAGAGTGTGTGGTTAAAACAAGGATAAGGATAAATAATTTGCGAAGAGAAAGAACAGTCCATGTTTTATAAAGATCGATGGTAGGAACGCGGTAAGGTAACCGCATGAATATTCAACTAAATGGCCTTTACCATTAAATTTAATGATGCAATGTTGCCGCTCGTAATAGGACTGTACCAATCTGACTATGTTGTGAGAGCTGTATTGTTTGATTAAATAAGTTTGAGGAAATCTTAGGGTCAACGAAGATTATGCCTTTTTTTTTTTGAAATCATCAAATGTCTTCTCCCGCTCGGGGCGGGGCGGGAGGGCGTATCGGACTTTTACTGTCTAAAACCCACCTGTGTTTCTTTCGAACAACCCGCAACCCTGGCAGGCATCGGCCCTAGCGGACCCCGACAGTTAGTACTGACATCTCTGTTAGGCGCGCGTGGAACAAGACGCGTCGTCAGCCCGGGCCTGTAAGGAACTCGACTGTACGCTAAAATTGGAATATTCTATATTATTTTGGTCTCCAATAGGTTAAAACGGCCCTGCTGTGCCCGCGTGGTGGGTCACAGTACAGCCTACTTCCTCATATATAAAGAGGAGGCCTGTGTCCCAGCAGTGGGAACATTATAGGTTGGTTATGCACTAGGACGGTTTCTAATTAATTAATTATTCTTTTCTTGCCCACAGATTCGTGAAACTATACAGAAAAATTTACAAAATGTCGACAGCGCTATCCTACTTCACGATCAACGAATGGCATTTTGTGGATAAGAACACAGCGAATCTTTATGATAGTCTCTCAACCATCGACAAAGAGATATTTGAGTTTGATGTTGATAAAATAGACTGGCAGGAGTACATCGTAATCTGGTGTTTAGGACTTAGGAAGTACATCTTGAAAGACGGGCTAAAAGGGTCGTTGTACGCGAAGAAAAAACAGTTCGTTTTTAAAATATTAACGTTCGTTTTTATGCCGGTATACTTCTATTTGTTGTATAAGTTGTTAAGTTTTGCTATTTTAAGTATATTTTTCTTGTTTAAGATGTTTTGATTAATAAATTACGTCATGTGTTTAAAGGAAAGTGTTTTGTTTTATTGTAAAGGCACCTCCAACCTAAGAACAGCACTTAAACGACGCCGTCTATACCTTGAAGCAGGGGCGGATGAAGGATTTATATATGTGGCCTTCCCACATGAAAGTTACGTGGTCATGGTATGTAAAAAAGTCTCAAACATTTTCAACGTACCAATTTAAAAAAAAATACAAGAGAACCGAAGTTAGCTCAAAAAAAAATTGCGTCCCGCCTCGTATGGTTAGGTGAGAGTTCTTTCGTCTGTTCATAGTGAAATTGTAGTAACTTTGTCGATGTATGTAGAAAAGTTTGAAAATTAAGAGATTGATGACAAGAAAGCGCAAAGCGTGCTCGAATTTTTTTATCTCCGCCTAGAATATACGGGTTTTTCGAGTACTTTCGACTACTTATCTATGCTGAGATTTTAGTTTCGTGGTCGGCTCAACATGTTGAAGGTTTGGAGGTACAGTTTGAGGTTTGGTATTGAGGTAGATTTGCATATGTGTGAGTGCAAATGCAAAAAGCGACGTGTCCTTTGCTTGGCGATCGGCCAACCGGGCAATCGGCATGAGGACCAATCGCGCGATCGCATTGGTGCGATTGGTAATCACTCACACTAATGCAAAGCTCAGGTTAGGCTTCGCGGACCTTACTAAGACGTCGAAGTCGATTTCGTGAAAATAAAAGAAGTTCTGTTGATTTTCAGTTCGGTATTCCTTGTTTCACTTGCTTTTAAAAGTCAAACCAACATCTCGACTTCAGGTGCAAAAACAGTTCATATTTTTTTTCTTTTCTTTTGATTAAATCTCGAAAATGGCGTGTCCTATTGCAAAAATAATGAAAACTTCGACCCCCTTTATAAAACTCATAAAAACCCCTAAAATAACATATAGGCAATAATTTTTCATATTTTCCATCCAAAAAGTGAAAAATTCCATTGTTATGTCGAGACTGCAACCTCTGTGCACCTTCGGCTCTTAAAAAAATAACGGGGTATGGCAAACAAGTACCACGTTTCGAAACAAAAAGAAAAAAAATATATTTAAATTTAGAGAATACTTTTACAGAATAGCTCTTACATTCTCATAGCCAAAAGTAGGGAATTTTAGTGATAGTTTAGTTATTTCAGTTCGGTATAGAAGAGAATCGGCACCGTAAAAAATGTGAGGTAGAAGTTTATTTTGAGGTATGAAGTAACGTCAGGTTTATGCGCCTGAGAAATACGCTTGGCAATCTGTTGCGTGTGAATGCGTGATGCGAACACAAAGGTTGCAGGCGCCAGCAGGGCCATGGCGTGACGTTCATTCTATTAATTTAACTGAGAAAGTAACTATATATAGTGTGTTCTAATGAACGCAACGGAACACTGCGCCTCCTTCGCTCTTAGCAGGCTCCAATTCGTACTGACAGCCCGTAGCAAACTGTCCCTCAAATGCAAGCTCCGCATCTATACCGCAGTCATCCGTCCCATCATGACCTATGCCTGCGTTGTATTTGCGCACGCTCACCCACGTCATCTCCATAAGATGCAGACCCTCCAAAACCGTTTCCTCAGAAGGGTCACGGGTGCCCCCTTCTATGTCCGTAATATAGATCTTCACGTCGACCTCAAAATGCCAACCATAAAACAGTTCATGAAACGCTTATCAAAGCGTTTCTTCGACTGCGGCATTAAACATTCTAACCCCCTGATTACAGCGGCCGCCCGCTACACTCCCTCTCGCATTAGCAGTATTCGCCGACCAAGGCATACTTTAATCGACCCCGACGACGCCACTACCCTCCTCCAGGAGAGTAGTAAGGCCACTAGCACGCTACAGAAGCCCAAAACCCGATCGCCGTCCTACCGCCCTCGCCGCCGAGGCCCGCCGCGACGCCCAAATCGACGCCCCTCCCGACCCTTGCTCGAGCCAGCCCGCGCCGCTGAGCCTGTAGCTTTAAATTCGTCCCTAATTAATACCAATCCTGATCCAGCTAGTCATTTGCTGCCCTCTTCCAGCGACGCCCTAAGCCGAGGTTCGTACCCCACAGGGGGTGCCCTTAGCGTTGTCGCTTAGTTTTAGTTAGTATATAAGTTTAAGTCCTGGCTGGAGGCCTTAATTTATTAGGGAATCCACAGGCAAGTCCGCTTAAGCAGACGACAACCGCATAGGTTGACCTGCGAGATGCCAAACATACAAACAAAACGCAACGGAACACTCGACGCTCGACTCTCGCCGCGGACGGACGTGTTTGTGCGCTCTCCCGCTCCAGTGTTGTGTTTCCTGTTCCTACTCGTCGCAACCACGTGACGTCATCGTAGTCGCCCCGAGTACTCCGATTAAAATAAAATCAAGCAATTGATTTTATTTTTAATCAATTAAAAAGTGCCTTTTTCAAGGCAAATCTCGTTTCTCTATCAGACGTTTTGTGAGTAGCTTCACTAGGCCCCTTCTGGGTAAAACCACAGTTTCGTGGTCCTCGGTTGAAACCTTACGGTGTCAACGAAGCCGAGTGGGGTGTTGACCCAATTCGCACCCGCCGAACCCCTTCAGGGCGAGGCAGTTAGTTGGACGGGTCCCAGATAACCGGCCTTGGGGGATCTCCTAGTCGGCTCTGGTGACAGTTTTGCTTTCCAGCTACTCACCTAGTGTCTCTAGGGTGTGTCTACACCCTTCGCGCTAGACTGGTCAGGGCCCCGTTCGCACAATAAGACTGGCGACGGGTATACAAGCTTAGGGCTCACCATTAGGTACACACCTCCCTGTCTGCACCCGACAGGGAGGGAACTCATCCCCGGGCCAATCCACCCGGGGAGTTAGGTATAGGCTTAATAGGAAAAATAACCCCGTATTACAAGTTTTGGTGCATTTAATAGGGATTATAAAAAGGTATTACACATGGCCATGAGTGGCTTTAACATCTTTCTAGGACGAAAAAACAAAACAACGATTGTGAAATAATTGTTTTAATAAAATAAAACATTTTACAATAAATGCTCAAAATTCCTGCCTCTGACCATAATACATAATCTGCACCGTCTAATGAAATTCCAACGTAACCTACGGAATGCACCTCTGTTGTTGATAACTTGTGCCCTAGCAATTTCGAGCTTTTGTCGCAGTTCTTGTTCGCTATTGTTCTCTCCTTGATAAACTATTTCTTTAAAGTAGCCCCAAAGAAAAAAATCTAATAGATTTAAATCGGGTGACCGGGGTGGCCACGCAATAGACCCGCCTCGACCAATCCACCTATTGGGGAAGCGCTCGTTCAAATGATCTCTAACTGCTCGAACGTAGTGAGGCGGGGCGCCGTCGTGTTGCAGCCACATTTCAGCTATCCTTGGTTCTGAAACCTCAGCTTCGTTAAGAATTTGGTTTAAATTATTTGGTAAAAAAAAATACAGAGCACCTTAAAAAAAAAATCAGCCTTGCTGGCATTTCATGCAGCAACAACTGTTGGCCAATTATACCAGCCCACATGTTTATAACAAACAGATGCTGGAATCGATCATTTCTTATGATATGGGGGTTCACTCTGGAGTAAAAATGTAGGTTGTGGATATTGAATACTCCCATTCTTCTAAAACTTGACTCATCCGTCCAAAATACCATGTTGAAGAACTGGGAATCCTCTCTGTGGTATCTTAGCATCTCTCTGCAAAACATCACTCTAGGTTCATAGTCACCGGGCAGCAAAGCTTGCACCCTTTGCACGTGGTAGGCGTGATATTTGTTTCATTTAACGATATGTTGCACCGTCGATCTTGGAATCCCGAGATTACGGGATATTTGGCGTTGACTTATACCAGGATGCAATCTTAATTCTCTCAGCACTTCATTTTCATTTTCAAATCGCACCACTGGTCTGCTTGATCTCGGAGCATGCTGACCGGGTAAGACTCCCTCCATGTACGAATTATGTACGCGCATAAAGACCCTGTAGTCCGGAAAACGATCATGGTGAGAGTAGCGTTGACGATATTCCCTGGCAGCAGCCCGGGCATTGCCGTCGCAAAAGCCATACAGGAAATGCATTTCTGCATACTCCCGTTGGGTGTATTCTCTCCTCGCAGGATCCATTTGTCCACTTTTGTAGCCAATCCATCAGAGTCTGAATCTAGTCCGATTTACACAGCACTGGTCAAAGGTAGGCAATCTATCACAAGTCTGAAAAACAAAACGTAGGTCCAAGGAAAGAAACTGATCACAAGTCGTGGTAAAACCGAGAAAAGAACACGTGCACAGGCAGGAAACGAGTCACTAAAGAACAAGTAACATTCTAAAGAAAGATGTTCACGCGCATCCCCCCACCACCGCCCCGGCCGGCCCGGCCTTTTATTTCCTAGAAAAGATATCGCTACCTGAAGTGACGGGCGAACTGGCCTTTTATTGACAAGGATAAAATGGTTAGTGTAAAAGAGAGGCAGAGAGTCTTTGTCATTAATTGTATTAGTTCCAGTTTATTTTTAAATAGTCCTAACCGACTTTTATGGTTGGGTTCACTTTGGCCTTGCTACGAATGATCGTCCTCGAAAGTTATACCTTTTCAGAATCCCTATTAAAAGCGCCAAAACTTGTAATACAGGGTCACTTTTCGGTAGAGTATTTTTTTTTCACAGTGGGGTCCGAAGTAAATAAAAAGTTATGATTTGAGAAAATCAAATTTTGTAAAACTTAATATTATCTTCAACACACCCAATAAACAACCATAAATAGCATGTCTAACGCAAGGACTCATCCGTACCAATCTAATGAAAGTGATAAAAAAGGTACAGAATGTAGATTTTTTCGAATTTTGGTAAGAATTAGTAAAAAACGCAATTTTCTCATAAAAACACAAGATAAATTATAAATTTGCAGGGGTTGACCTTAAGGACCTACCGTAGATATTTTTTTGAAGCTGATGACCCCATCTAACCCCTAGTTGCGTTTGACCCACGACTTTATGAGCAGTATAATGAAATACAAAAACAATAAATTCACATTATAAAAATCTCAACCACGGGGAAGAACACTGAATGGCGTTTAGGGTTCATGTTATTTTATGTTGATATTTCGAAATTATACGATACTCACTGATGGTATGTGATCCCAGTGTCCTTATTTCTTGGAGTATAATTTTTTAACATTTTTCACTACGGAAGCTGGTTTTTTACTTCGTATTATGCCCAAAACTTAATAAAACATTCGGCACGTGCACGTCACAGACGGCTTGCAGTGTGCCTGGCTCGGGGACGCCGACTTCGGCGTAGTATTTGTTGCTGCATTTGAGAAGTACGCTGGCGGTATTTATCTAAGATCATAATATTAATCTTTTAAAATACTTCCTAGAGAGATTCGCGACGACGTAGATTGTAAATGGCTCTGACAGCTCTCTTTACAAATAGCACAGAACGTACAGATTGTGACTCCGTTTATACAAAAAGCGATGTTATTTTGTGTCAATGTCTTGTTTGCTAAAGGGACATTTAAACTAGGTCGATATTCGCCGTACGTCTGGTCGCATATCAAATTGCCTCACAAGGCGAATCGCCACCCCATTTACAGAGGTAGCTAAAATCATAGGTGACTAGTTCATTTTGCATCAAAATATCGACATTCATGCGGCGGGCGATAACTGCGACTGAACATTTTCACTGTCGATTTTGGTTACCCGCCGCATACGACCTGTCGCTGCATGACAAGAGTCGAAACCTACTCTAATTTTTCACTTGCTATTTAAGTCACCGCAGCTTGCCGAATCTCCATTTAGACGATTTTCATCGTGTGTCGAATATCGTGCGGCAATAGTCACCTGTGTAAAGCCCGCACCTGACTTTCATTGCTTCACCGCCGACGCCTTTTAAAGTAATTCTAACCATTCCAGCTCATCCTGGGTTCAGGCTTGGGCGTGATGCACACAACGTTTTTGAATGAAGACAGCCATCTCTGCCTTATCCCCGTGGACTACGTGAACAACGCCATCATAGCTGCGGCCTGGGAGACAGCCAAGAGATCTGCTGCTGGAGGTGGGAAGCCCAGGATTTATACTGTGACTACGAACAGGAATTGTAGTCAACACCGTAAGTGAGGCTGAAAGACAATCTCTTTTTATGTGGTTTTGTAGGTAGGTTGAAACAGTCGCACGGGTTGATCGAAAGCCAGCGTCTGTATGAATATGAAAAAACACTCGTATGAGACGCTTGTTTTACAAATATGGAAATTATCTGCTTATGATATCTGATTATTATTTAGGAAGTCATTTAAAATTATATAACTACTAAGGTATTTTTTTTTTCTTATTGCCGTGCTTCCTTTTATCTAGATACATGCGAGATCTATAATTATTATCACAAGGATTTTGGATTAACTCTGTGTATTGAGTTGGTAAGGCTTTTAAATATAAGAATAAGGTTCGTAGTCGAATGAAGCGCTTAGGTCCTAAGCGTTTCATTCGACTAGGGCCTAAGCCTTAGGCCCACGTTCGCATACACGTAAAAATATCGCGGCGGTGTTTTAAACTCTCGGTGTTGAGCCGACCGTTATTAATCTAACATAGTGCATCCCAGCGCGTCTAAAAGACAAATTTTTGGACATTTTTTACTGCTGAGCAGAGCGTTGAAACGAACGTGCAAACTTGGATTAAGTACAAAGTAAACTTAAAATTCAAACTATAACGGCAAAATATGGGCGTCACCTTCTGAGGACACAGTCGTAATATCAGTTCAATTTTTAATAAACAGGTGAGATCATCGCAACGATCGACGGTGTCGTTAGAAGTAACTACTCTACGCCAATGGCAGTAGGGTACGGTTTCGTTTGGCGCACAAAGAATCCTACTTTGTTCTGGATTTACTCTTGGCTGCTACATCTGATTCCTGGATATATTATTGATGGAATATGCTTCATTCTTGGAAAGGAGAGGAGGTAAGATTTTTTTAAACATACTTAGTGCTGATCGCGTTCAGTTTCATTCGTGTTCCCCCTGAGTCGTTTCGGGTAATCAGAAGCCGGAAAGTCTGACAACCAGTCTTTCGAAGGGGTATCGTGTAGATCAGATAGACAGCCGTTCCATGCAAAATACTGGCATTCAGCTGTATCCTGTCAGACTCGAAGCCAACCACGACATCGTTAGGAGAAGGCAGACAGATGATTATGTCTACAGCTCCCATTGACGTCAAAAAGATATCGTAATTGTAACGGTGCGACAATGTTGTCCGACAAAAAATACTCCTTTAATACCTCGACATCGTTGGCACAGATAATATAATACTACGTACAGATACCCAATCCCATACAAAGTAATTAAACCTCCCTAAGTCTAGCTACTGAGCTGGCAATTTTACTACGTCAAATTTTTCAACAGATGGCAGCATCAGCGACTCACTAATTGCCAGAGACTTTAGTTTTACTACGCCATTTAGGAGACGACCTACTTTTAAAACGTTTCGTGCAATCCTTTTATATAAAGTTTAATAGTTCCGGGTTCAGAAAAACAGATCTACATTTTATGGGTTCGAATTGAAGTTTAATTTTAGCTTCATTCATATTTTATTTGAAAACACGTGCAATAAGAGTTCAAATAGATAAATCAGCATTAAAAAAGAAAGCTTTAATTTTGACCAAACTTATTTCAGCCAAAATTTAGTAGCCCGGTGGCCTGGCAGTACGCATGATAGCTTTATTTACAATAGCAGTGGTATTAAGCAAAGAATGAATACTGGGGTATTACAAGGGATCATTTTAGGGGACAGTGGGTATGCAGTCTTTGCAGTTGAATAGTATTGGTGCTAGGTGCTAATAGTGGCTTTCATAGCAGCAGTCAAACTTGTACCTGTAAACAAGTATAATAATTGTTATTAAAAGACACTGAAACCCTGTTGCAACAGCGATAGGAATTAGGCAGTAATATATAATAGACACAAGTACCTACATACATTTCCAAAAGAGTATATTCAAACTAGGACTTGAAAAATACATAGCTATAATCGGCTACTGATGTTACATCAGTTTTACATTCATTTGGTCTGTTATATTAGAAAGTGTATATAAATTCAGGGATAAATACCTTTTCCAGTTTACTCCAATTATTGGAGCTAATTATTTTCATGCTACCATGTCAAATACAATGAAATAACGTAATAAATAATTATATTCAAATAAAAAAATTCCGATGTAATTTTTGACATACGTCTGTAAAAGTCACGACAGATACAAAAATCGTGGGTTTGACAACTTTATTCTTGAAATTCTGTTTTGTAGTCGACTATTTTGATTATAATCTGTGCTGAATACATAATTTCACCTCTATTCCGTTTCTCTAATAAGGTGATGCAGAGACAAAACAAGGCAGGTGCAACAAAAGGGATAGATAACTCGAAAAAGAATAAGATACTAATACTAGATACTTAAATTCATACATATAAACAGATTAAACTTTGTCAGGAGAAATATAATATAATGATAAGTAGAGGAGAAAACGAATCCAGCAAATATAAACTGTTCATAAGTATAGTTAGTGCAGTCAAAAATATGATATACTCTTGATTTCAATATATTTGGTGCAAACTAGGATACGTAAATATCTACACAGCTTAGAATTTTGTAATTTTTAGTTTATTTTGATTCTCTCAAATAGGTACAAGTTTGGTAAATGGTATCAGGTTACAGTCAGAGTCAAACCTTTGTGAGAGCTGGAGTCTATACTGGGTTCGGGACCTGTATAACAGATCTCCTGCCTCACACCCTTAAAATTATATAATTAAATTGTACTTACGTTAAAAGACATTTTAAAAGCTTCAAGTACTGAGAGGAAGAGAAATCAACAAGATATAAACAAAAAGGGAGATGTGCTATGAGTGTCTTTGGAAAGTGTTGTGTGTGCGTGAGTACAACATAAGTCCTCGCGCCCAGCACCAGCGAAGGGCACTGGGCGCGACCACCTACTTGCCGGAGTGTGTATCTGTGTGTGGAACAAGGTGAACGCGACCAGACATTAATTTGAGTGGGTGAATATTCCCGGTAGACTACTTTTTTGTATGTATTCAGTCTCTTTCTAATCCAAGTCAAGTAGCCATTTCGTTAAAGTTTTTTTTAAGTTTCCTCTGCACAC
Organism: Dasypolia templi; assembly: GCA_963555695.1. NCBI lineage: Eukaryota > Metazoa > Arthropoda > Insecta > Lepidoptera > Noctuidae > Dasypolia > Dasypolia templi. Next base: position 13,715,479 of record OY743165.1, read on the forward strand.
AGGTGTTTATTAAAATTTTTGTTTATCTTGTTATAGACGTAGCTACTGAGGAAAGGGATACTACTTGTGCGTATGGAAAGACAGACAGTATGTTTACGTCGTTGGGTGACTAATTTGCATGGGGCATAGGAAGCTTGAGAGTGTGTGGTTAAAACAAGGATAAGGATAAATAATTTGCGAAGAGAAAGAACAGTCCATGTTTTATAAAGATCGATGGTAGGAACGCGGTAAGGTAACCGCATGAATATTCAACTAAATGGCCTTTACCATTAAATTTAATCATGCAATGTTGCCGCTCGTAATAGGATTGTACCAATCTGACTATGTTGTGAGAGCTGTATTGTTTGATTAAATAAGTTTGAGGAAATCTTAGGGTCAACGAAGATAATGCCTTTTTTTTTTTTAAATCATCAAATGTCTTCTCCCGCTCGGGGCGGGGCGGGAGGGCGTATCGGACTTTTACTGTCTAAAACCCACCTGTGTTTCTTTCGAACAACCCGCAACCCTGGCAGGCATCGGCCCTAGCGGACCCCGACAGTTAGTACTGACATCTCTGTTAGGCGCGCGTGGAACAAGACGCGTCGTCAGCCCGGGCCTGTAAGGAACTCGAATATTCTATATTATTTTGGTCTCCAATAAGTTAAAACGGCCCTGCTGTGCACGCGTGGTGGGTCACAGTACAGCCTACTTCCTCATATATAAAGAGGAGGCCTGTGTCCCAGCAGTGGGAACATTATAGGTTGGTTATGCACTAGGACGGTTTCTAATTAATTAATTATTCTTTTCTTGCCCACAGATTCGTGAAACTATACAGAAAAATTTACAAAATGTCGACAGCGCTATCCTACTTCACGATCAACGAATGGCATTTTGTGGATAACAACACAGCGAATCTTTATGATAGTCTCTCAACCATCGACAAAGAGATATTTGAGTTTGATGTTGATAAAATAGACTGGCAGGAGTACATCGTAATCTGGTGTTTAGGACTTAGGAAGTACATCTTGAAAGACGGGCTAAAAGGGTCGTTGTACGCGAAGAAAAAACAGTTCGTTTTTAAAATATTAACGTTCGTTTTTATGCCGGTATACTTCTATTTGTTGTATAAGTTGTTAAGTTTTGCTATTTTAAGTATATTTTTCTTGTTTAAGATGTTTTGATTAATAAATTACGTCATGTGTTTAAAGGAAAGTGTTTTGTTTTATTGTAAAGGCACCTCCAACCTAAGAACAGCACTTAAACGACGCCGTCTATACCTTGAAGCAGGGGCGGATGAAGGATTTATATATGTGGCCTTCCCACATGAAAGTTACGTGGTCATGGTATGTAAAAAAGTCTCAAACATTTTCAACGTACCAATTAAAAAAAAATACAAGAGAACCGAAGTTAGCTCAAAAAAAATTGCGTCCCGCCTCGTATGGTTAGGTGAGAGTTCTTTCGTCTGTTCATAGTGAAATTGTAGTAACTTTGTCGATGTATGTAGAAAAGTTTGAAAATTAAGAGATTGATGACAAGAAAGCGAAAAGTGTGCTCGAAAATTTTAATCTCCGCCTAGAATATACGGGTTTTTCGAGTACTTTCAACTACTTATCTATGCTGAGATTTTAGTTTCGTGGTCGGCTCAACATGTTGAAGGTTTGGAGGTACAGTTTGAGGTTTGGTATTGAGGTAGATTTGCATATGTGTGAGTGCAAATAGCGACGTGTCCTTTGCTTGGCGATCGGCCAACCGGGCAATCGGCATGAGGACCAATCGCGCGATCGCATTGGTGCGATTGGTAATCACTCACACTAATGCAAAGCTCAGGTTAGGCTTCGCGGACCTTACTAAGACGTCGAAGTCGATTTCGTGAAAATAAAAGAAGTTCTGTTGATTTTCAGTTCGGTATTCCTTGTTTTACTTGCTTTTAAAATTCAAACCAACATCTCGACTTCAGGTGCAAAAACAGTTCATATTTTTTTTCTTTTCTTTTGATTAAATCTCGAAAATGGCGTGTCCTATTGCAAAAATAATGAAAACTTCGACCCCCTTTATAAAACTCATAAAAACCCCTAAAATAACATATAGGCAATAATTTTTCATATTTTCCATCCAAAAATTGAAAAATTCCATTATGTCGAGACTGCAACCTCTGTGCACCTTCGGCTCTTAAAAAAATAACGGGGTATGGCAAACAAGTACCACGTTTCGAAACAAAAAGAAAAAAAATATTTTAAATTTAGAGAATACTTTTACAGAATAGCTATAGCATTCTCATAGCCATAGTAAGGAATTTTAGTGATAGTTTAATTTCAGTTCGGTATAGAACAGAATCGGCACCGTAAAAAATGTGAGGTAGAAGTTTATTTTGAGGTATGAAGTAACGTCAGGTTTATGCGCCTGAGAAATACGCTTGGCAATCTGTTGCGAGTGAATGCGTGATGCGAACACAAAGGTTGCAGGCGCCAGCAGGGCCATGGCGTGACGTTCATTCTATTAATTTAACTGAGAAAGTAACTATATATAGTGTGTTCTAATGAACGCAATGGAAGGGACTCGACGACGCTCGACTCTCGCCGCGGACGGACGTGTCTCGCGCTCTCCCGCTCCCGGCCCAGTGTTGTGTTTCCTGCTCCTACTCGTTGCGACCACGTGACGTCATCGTAGTCGCCCCGACTACTCCGATAATTAAAAAAGTGCCTTTTTCAAGGCAAATCTCGTTTCATCAACAGACGTTTGTGAGTAGCTTCACTAGGCCCCTTCTGGGTAAAAACCACAGTTTCGTGGTCCTCGGTTGAAACCTTACGGTGTCAACGAAGCCGAGTGGGGTGTTGACCCAATTCACACCCGCCGAACCCCTTCAGGGCGAGGCAGTTAGTTGGACGGGTCCCAGATAACCGGCCTTGGGGGATCTCCTAGTCGGCTCTGGTGACAGTTTTGCTTTCCAGCTACTCACCTAGTGTCTCTAGGGTGTGTCTACACCCTTCGCGCTAGACTGGTCAGGGCCCCGTTGGCACAATAAGACTGGCGACGGGTATACAAGCTTAGGGCTCACCAATAGGTACACACCTCCCTGTCTGCACCCGACAGGGAGGGAACTCATCCCCGGGCCAATCCACCCGGGGAGTTAGGTATAGGGTTAGTAGGCTAAGTGGAAACTTAATTTCCATCATTCCCTCCCATAAATAGCCCCCCCTCCTCCGACCATGGGGGACGCCCTACTATTGGCGTTCCTCAAAGAGGTCCTTTTTAAGGACCCCGACTTCGTCGCCAAATATGGCGCCAAATTCGCTGCTCTGCAGCAGTCAGTCCCCGGTCCCTCTGACCTTGTAGGCACCGACAGCTCTGACATCGCTACGTTTAGCGATGCCCTCGAGCCCTCTCTGTCGCAACTTCTAAGTTGCTCGCCGCCGGCTGTCCACATGGACACCAGCGAGCCTTCCCCTCGCCCGACCTCGCCTTACTTAGTTGAGAGCGACGACCAGAGCACCTCCCCCTCTTCCGACGAAGGCGTCTTCAAGACGGTCGGCTCGAAGAAGAGGAGTCTAAAGGAGAAACCGAGTCCTGACACAAGGACAAAGAAACCGGCTATCGAAGCCTCCTCCGCTCCCGTGGCTCCATCCGCCACCGCCCCCTCTCAGGCCGCCTCGGCCTCAACCTCTTCCCTCAGCCACAGTGCTGCCAAGCCCGCTGCCCAGCCTTCTGCGGCAAAGAAAATCACCCCCCCTCCCCCTGTGTACATCCAGGACAAGGGGAAGTGGACAGATGTGTCCAAATGGTGCACCGACCTGCGTATCGGCTACACCAGCGCGAAATCTACCCAACAGGGTATTAAGGTGGGCACGCCACAATAGCGGCGGTAAGTCCCCTCTTTGAGGAGTGGTTGGAGAGGCGCCACGGCGTCCTCACCTTCCGCCTGACACAGGTCCTCACCGGACACGGTTGTTTCGGGAGGTTCCTGTTTCGCATAAGGCGGGAGGCAACGCCCGGGTGTCACCATTGTGTGGATCGCCCGGAGGACACGGTGGAGCATACGGTGGAGGTATGCCCAGCTTGGGCAGAGCACCGCAGTGTCCTCGCGGAGGCGATTGGCGGCGGCGATCTCTCGCGTCCGGCCCTGGTCCAGGCCATGGTACGGAGCGAGAGGGAATGGCAAGCCGTCACCTCCTTCTGCGAAGCAGTAATGCTCGCGAAGGAGGAGGCGGAGCGGGTGAGGGAGAGAGCCTTGCGCCCTCACGCCCCCACTAGCCGCCACAGGAGACGCCCTGGGCGTCGGGAGTCGCCTGCAGATTCCCGGCCACCGTAGGCGCGGGCTTGCGGACGGCGAGCAATGGGTAGCTCGCCGTCCGGTAAGGACCAGGCCCGGGTCGACGGCGCGTTGTGTTCCACGCGCGCCTCAAAGAGATGTCAGCACAAAGTGACGGGGTCCGATAGGGCCGACGCCTCAGGGTCGCGGGTTATTCTACAGAGAAAACCGTGGCCCTGGCACAGGCAACTGAAGGAACACGGGTGGGTTTTAGTCAGTAAAAGTCTGACACGCCCTCCCGCTCCACCCAGAGCGGGAGAAGTCATTTGATGATTTCCCACCCAAAAAAAAAAAAAAAAAAAGGGTATTAAGGTACTTGTCCCGACGTCAAACGACTACAGAGAGCTCACGAAGACCGTCCTAGAGGTGTGTCCTTCCACACCTACGCGCTCCCCGAAGACCGTCAAATCCGAGTCGTGATCCGTAGGATCCCGAAGGAGATACCCGCGGAGAACATAAAAGCCGACCTTCTGTCGCAAAACGTCCCCGTTGCGGAAGGCCACCGCATGCACCGCGCCCGAGGCAGGGTGCCTTTCGATATGGTCCTCGTTGTCTGCCCTCCCACTGAGGGTCACCACCCCATATTCAACGTCCGTTCCATCTGCAACCTCACCGGCTTGCAGATCGAAAAACCGTTTAAGACCGGTGTCATAGGGCAGTGTCACCGCTGCCAGCTTTACGGACATTCGCAGATGCACTGCCACGCGAAACCCAGGTGCGTCAAGTGTCTGGGCGATCACGGCACTGCAGAATGCCGAGTGCATTCTGCAGTGCCGTGATCGCCTAAGTCCTAAGGACCGCACCTTGTGCACAGAGCCGCCAAGCTGTGTGCTTTGCGGAGATTCAGGTCATCCGGCCAACTATCGTGGGTGCCCCAAGGCTCCCAAAACCTCATCTCCCAAACTGACGAAGCGTGCGGACGCCCGTCAGCAAAGGGAAAGCCCCCGCTACGCCCACGCGTGGCCTACCACACATCACCAGGAGCGACTCAGTCCTCAGAGGCCGTCGCCCTGGAATTACCTCCACCATCAGCAGGCTTTTCCAGCCTTAGCTCCTAGACCCGTTCCTGCGGCCATCCCTCCACTTATGGACCCCCGCATCCGCGTTAACGCGCCTCCAGGCATTCCTGTGCCTCTCAACAAAGCCGCTCCGGCCGCGTCAGCTCCACCCGCAGCCACCCGGGTGGTCGGTCAGAACCCGATGGACGCCTTCAACGTCATCTCTAGCACTTTTACGGCCTTCCTCACCCCTCGTGCCAGGAAAATGGCCAGTGAAATTGTTGCCACCAGAAATGCCGGCAACATTTATATGATTCAGAATATTTACAATGCGTACCCGGACATTACGCAAGCCCCTGATGTCCTTTAACAATCAACCCAACCCTAATCATGGATAAAGTAATCCTCGCGCGAACCAAACCCCGATCCCTAAAGTTAGGTTATTTCAATGCCAATGGCATCCTGCGACAACGCGCTGAAATCAGCGAGTTCCTCCGCGACCACCGCATCGACATCCTCCTTGTTCAGGAAAAGTTCCTTAAACCGAGTTACCGAAATCCGTCAATTGCAAACTATCGTACAGTTCGCAATGACAGGACGCGTTGCCATAAAGGCGGTACCCTTATCTACTATAAAAAAGAGCTTTACTGCATTCCCATCGACCCTCCCACACTTTCACGATTGGAAGTGTCTTGCTGTCGGCTTGGCATGACAGGTCATCAGCCGATCACCATAGTATCGGCCTACTTACCCCCCATTAATACTTCGGAGAATTTCCAACTCCTCACTGAAGATCTTTCTGTCCTATTGAGCCTGAGTGACTCCGTTATCATAGCGTGTGATCTCAACGCAAAACATCCCTCCTGGAATAGCACCAGGACCTCTTCCAGAGGGAGACACTTGTTCAACCTCTCCTCCTCTCAGAATTTCGATGTCATTGCGCCGATGACTCCCACTCATTTTCCCCCCGATCCCAATCACACCGCCGATGTTCTCGACGTGGCGCTCCTACAGAACGTCAACCTACGGTTGGACTCTATAGAAGTGGTACAAGAGCTCGCTTCCGATCACCGTCCAGTAGTCATGAAACTGGTCCCCCGCATAGGTCTGCCCGATTCCACCCAACCCCCTCCCAACAAAGTGGTAACGGACTGGAGGAAAGTAAGCGATCGCTTAAAATCCACCACGTCCCCCCACTTGGACCCAATCCCCGATCATTTTGACTCTATCGCTGTCACGACGGCCGCGATCGACTCATTTACAGCTCACGTACAATCAGTCCTGAACGATTGTTCAAGGGAAATTCCAGCGACGGAGGACCGTCGCTGGAAGTTGCCGGACGATGTACGCGAACTGTTGAATGAGAAGAACGCGGCTGTCCGTGCCTACAGCAACTTCCCCTGCGATGCGAACAAAGCCCATTTGCGTTACTTACAGCGTACTGTAAGAACACGCATAGAGGAGCTGCGTACCGCCGGCTGGACAAGATGCTGAGCGAACTAGAGCCCACTCACCTAGCCTTCTGGCAACTCCAGAGGAAACTCAGATCCGGAGAAATAGTCTCCATGCCCCCACTGATCCGCCCCGACAAGACCATCGCCTTCGATGATGTCGACAAGGCTGAGCTTCTAGCCGACAGTCTAGAAGCCCAATGCTCGCCTAGCTCTCAACCAGTAGACCAAGCTCACCTCTCTGAGGTCGACGCTGAAATCGAACATAGAGCCTCCCTCCCTCCCGTCGAAGACCCAGAATATCCACTGCCCCCCGTCACGCCAGACGAAGTGCACGACCTCATCAAAGGTCTAAAGGCTCGTAAAGCCCCCGGCTCAGATGAATCACCAATAGGGTATTCCAACTATTCCCTGCCCACCTGATAATGCTACTGACCACCATCTTCAATAGTGCTCTGAGCAATAACATCTTCCCACAGGCATTCAAAGAAGCCACCGTCATCGGTATCCCGAAGCTCGGCAAGCCAAAGTCGGAGCCTACTAGTTACCGCCCCATCAGTCTGCTCAATGTCCTTGGCAAGCTTAGGCAAGGCTTATTTATAAGCGTCACAGAGACTACGCCGAGACAAAGGGCCTCATCCCCAACGAACAGTTTGGTTTTAGAACCCAACACTCGTGCGTACAACAGGTCCACCGTATAGTCGAACACATCAACTTCGGTTTCCAACGAGGTTTGATGACCGGTGCTATCTTCTTCGACATAGCGAAAGCGTTTGACAAAGTCTGGCACAACGGCTTATTATATAAGCTGTACCAACTCGGCGTGCCAGATCGTCTCGTGCTCATCTTACGGGACTTTTTGTCGAACCGCACCTTCCGTTATCGCATCGAAGGAGCGCTATCCTCCCCCCACCCTATTCGCGTAGGAGTCCCTCAGGGCTCTGTGATCTCTCCTCTAGCATTCACGCTATTCACCAGCGATATGCCCAAGTGCAGCAAGGCGCAGTTGGCCCCGTTCGCAGACGACACGGCCATCTACTACACCGGCCGTGATGAAAATTCGATAGCTCGCATTCTCCAAACCCAAGTGAACAAGCTTGGCGCTTGGTTTAGAAAATGGCGAATCGAAGTCAATCCCGACAAAAGTCAAGCGGTTCTTTTCTCAAAGCCGCGTCGCAACCCCTGCCCCCCTCGACCGATCACCATGTTCGGCAAGCCGATCCCTTGGGAGAAGCGAGCCAAATACCTGGGTGTCGTACTAGACGAACACCTCTCTTTTTCAGAGCACATTAAGGCGGCTCGTTCGCGCGCCGCCTTCGCTCTATGTAGACTTCACTTTGTCCTCAATGCACGTAGCAAATTGTCACTAAAGTGCAAAATGCGTATCTACACAGCGTGCATCCGCCCGATCATTACATATGCCAGTGCAGTCTTTGCACACGCCAAGCCCCATCGCTTCAATAGAATGCAGACCCTCCAGAACAAGTTCCTCCGTAGGATTACAGGCTCCCCCTGGTACGTTCGCAACGAGATCCTTCACGTTGACCTCAAGATTCCCACTATCCGCCAGTTCATGAAACGCATTTCAAAGCGTTTCTTCGAGACCGCCGCGAATCACCGCAACCCTCTGGTTGTCAAGGCCGCTAGCTACATTCCCTCCTCCATTAGTCATGTCCGCCGTCCCAAGCATGTCCTCACCGATCCCGATGACCACATAACTCTCATTCGGGAGAGCAGTAGGGCCACCAGTACAGTGCACAAACACAGACCGACATTCCGACCTCGCCGCCGAGGTTCCTCGCGAAGATCCCGACGTAATTGTCCCCCCCGACCCTTGCTCGACGAAGTGCCAGCCCGCGCCGTAGCTGAGCCTGTAGTTTTAAATTCCCCAGATAATAATAATAGAATCCAGATCCAGCCTGTCCCATCTTGCTGTCCTCCCGTCAGCGACGCCCTAAGCCGAGGTCCGTACCCCACAGGGGGTGCCCTTAGCGAGCGTTCGCTTAGTAATGTAAGTAGTTTTACGCCCCTGGCTGGAGGCTTTGAGTCCGCTTAAGGCAGCCACAGGATAGTCCGGTTAAGTAGTCACGACCTCTCAAGGTCAACTACGAGATGCCATACCCCAAAAAAAAAAAACGCAATGGAATATAACTGGACGCGTGACGTGATCGGTAGCACTGAATTTTGCAATGTTGTTCGTTTCAATACCAGTAGAGTTCCCGAAATTCGGGATTCTTTTCTAGAACCTTAATTATACCTTGACCAGTAACCTAGTACCTATTTGTGCAAAGATAGGATTAGATATATTTTGGATTAGTCTAGTATCGTTATTTACTATTTACCAAATAATATACCAACATCATTAACAAATACGTAGGCAAAATACGAGCTTTTCCTCCTGCCCGTATTACCTTTAAATAAATAATTACTTTATTGTTGAACATTGTTCGTAAATAATTAAAAGGGGGAATAAGCCGTGTAAAAATAATGTGTTGTCAATGTAATCATACTTTAATGTGTATTTTTTTTTTTTTAAACCGACATTATAAATTATCTATACATTTATATTATCGGTTTATTATAAATATAGGAAGTTGGGAATTTGCAACTGATCGCCCTAAAATCATACCGGTCATGGCGGCAACTCGTGCACGGTCTTGGTCTATTGGAACTATCAGCTTATTTTCAGCTTTGTCTTACTCACAAAATGCGTAAAATTTACGAATAGTTTGTCTTTTAGCACTTTTCACAACCTTCGGCTTGTTAACAATCTGTTTTGGTTTATGAAATGTAAAAAAGAGTCCAAGTAGCAACCGATCAAACTTACTATTCCGTGGATCAAACTAAAAGCAAGATGGCGACTAACCTATGTATTAACGGTACTCTGTGACTAAACGGAACAGTGCTGCTACCAATTACTCACGCGTCAAGTTGTTGTGAACGCAAAATAGATTTGTTTTTTTCCTTTTTACGACGTAACGACTGAATCAATTTCATCCAACACACATAGACCATGGGTATTATTACATTATCTGTGACCATGGGTAGGACACAGCCACACAGGATGCTATTTATACCGGCAGATAGATAGATTAGGTAGGTACTCATTATTTGCATAATAATGAGTACCTACCTAATCTAGCTATCTGCCGGAACACCTACACTATATGAATTACAGATTTAGTAAAACTAGAAATTTTACAAGGGTAAGGCCCGGTTTACACCAAAGCGGACACAGGAGCGGAGACGAGGGGAGATGTTTTTAGAATAACCAATCAGATTTAGTTATTTCCACATCTCCTCAAGGCTACCGGGCCGGGCCTAAACCTGATTGGTTATTCAAACCACATATCTCGTCTCCACTTTGGTGGAAACCGGGCCTGACACATTGGGCGCGTTTAATCGCTAAAAGAGATATTTTAAGTAGATACATTTCAGTGGGATAATTGATGAGATTGGTTGTGGAATGTTGCACAGTTTTTTTTACTGATGCTTATAGTTTTAATAAATAATTCCCGATCTCTACGCAAGCTATGCTGCGGGAAAAAGCTAGTATCTACATAGCCTATAACTGGCTGCCTCGTTGGTGTACCGGTCTAGTGGCAGGAACCGCGGCTCTGTTCAGCGTTTGGTTCTGGATTCAATCGTGGTGGTCTGGCAAGATTTCTTTGTTCGAAAAAGTGATACCTATTGAAATATTTATTTCATAGATATTTTTTATTATACAAGACAGCAGGCTACTCTTCGATCAGCATTGATAACATAGTGAATAAGGCGTCGACAGCACTTGGTTTCATAATGAGAACCTCAGCATGTTTCCGATCACTAAAACCGATCAAAGTATTGTATTTTCGATCGTACGCAGCCACCTTGAGTATGCATCACAAGTCTGGAACCCTCAATACGGGATCTACAAGGCTCGTATTGAGGGCATTCAGAGAAAATTTCTTAAGTACCTTGATTACAGGGCAGAGCAAGTATCTGTTGATTACAATCACCGATGCAGAAGGTACCATTTTCTACCACTTGACCTTATACGTCATATTAATTATATAATGCTACTTGTTTAATATCTCAAACGGTTCAATTGACTGTACTGAAGTTGTTTCAAAATTAAGGATGCGCACTAATCGGTTGGGGCTGCGGCAGCGACCTCTTCTGCATAATATACCGTATGCAAATACAAATTATGGACGTAATGCACATTTTCTGAGAGCTAGTCGTAGTTTAAATGAAATCTTTTGGGAACACGGCATTGACCTTTTCTGCACCAATGCAAGCACAGTTAGGAAGCTCTCAGTAAAGCCATGTTTTGTACAAGAAGCACCTGCCGGCACTTTAAACGTTTATTGTCCAAATTAATTTCGCTCAATCGATTGAACGAAATCAACCAACTGAGGAATTAACTTCATGGTAAGTATGAGGGTGTTTTAATTTTTTTTTTCTGTGGATTAAAATAAAATAAATAAATAAAACAGATAAAAACTGAACGTCCTTTTTTCAATGAGAAATCCTTTTTGTATCGAGCAACAGTATGGTTTCACCAAAGGGCGTTGTACGACCGACGCTGGTGTTACCTTATTAAAACATATTTTTAACGCGTGGGAGGAGGCTCAAGACGCCATAGGAATCTTTTGTGACCTCTCCAAGGCATTTGATTGCGTCGATTACGAATTCCTGCTTTTGAAACATGAGCATTACGGACTTGGAAAACTTGCGCTCAGTTTAATAAAATCTTATTTAAATGATAGACAACAGCAAGTTCAAATAAATAGTGTCAATTCACTTGGTTTAAAAGTAAAAATGGGAGTTCCACAAGGCTCGATATTGGGTCCTTTCCTCTTTTTAGTATATATTAATGACCTACTCCATTTATTAATAAATCAACCACAAATGGTGTTATTTGCTGACGATACTTCCTCAATTTTTAAGGTAGATAGACGTGCTCCAAATTTTGACGACGTAAATAACGCCCTACTGCTGGTCCAAAATTGGTTCACGGCTAATAATTTAGTACTAAATGGAAATAAAACTAAGTGTATAAGATTTTCTTTACCAAACATCAAGAGTAGTGATTGTGAGATAGTATTGAATCAAGAGAAACTAGAATTCTTCGATAAAACGGTTTTCTTGGGGATCACGCTCGACTCAAGGCTACAATGGGGTCCTCATTTAACATCTCTAGCAGGACGGCTAAGTTCAGCAGCTTACGCTGTCAGAAAAATCCGTCAATTTAATGATGTAGATACCGCGAGGCTGGTCTATTTTATTTACTTTCATAGTATCATGTCTTAGGGTATTTTACTTTGGGGACGGGCTGCAGACATCGAGTCTATTTTTATTCTGCAGAAAAGAGCCATCAGAGCCATATTAATCTCCGCAGGCGCGATTCTCTAAGGGAATTGTTTAAGGATATTAACATCATGACGGTACCTTGTCAATAGATCTATGAAAACATCATGTACGTAAGAAAAAAATTACATCTTTACAGTAAAAGAGGTGAAAGACATAATTATAGTACTAGAAATCGGGACCTATTAGTTTCAGACTGGCTAAAGTAGACTCATCTTTCATGGGGTACTGTCTAAAATGTTATAATAAAATACCTCCCCATATTCTTCAACTGAATGAGACAAAATTCAAATCCTTTGTCAAACGCACACTATGCAGGCAGGCGTATTATAGGTTAGGGGATTACATAACTGATAAAAATGCCTGGCTTAATGCTGGTCCTGCTCCACACCACAACTAATTAATTGACATTTGAAACACTGTTGAAGCTGCTGAAGATTGTAAGAATATATTTGCATTATATAAACTCAATCTCCTTTTTATTATATATATGCATTGCACAGATGTGAGTACTATGTACTATAGAGCTACCATTTACCGGGTAATGTCATAGATTGACTTGAATGTGCCTTTGCGGCTCATAGTATGTCATGCTCACTCAAATGTCTCGCTGACGGTGGCTCGTGTATCGGATCATTTAGCTCCCTTCAAAATGGTTGAGCTGAATGGTGCTGATCCATGCGTCATATTCGTGAACGGGCGCCGTCAGTTGGAACTGGTCATCTCTTAGCTGCCACGGCTTATTTTAATAATTAATTAGCTAGATTGTTTTTAATTATGTTTTGCTGCACTCTAGACGCTTTTAACGTGTACGGTTTTTGTACATCGTTCTCACTTAAAGTGTCAACATTTATCGATGTAACTAATACATTTGTAACAACAATATTATATAAAAGAGTGTCCATGGAGTTTCTTACCCGTTCTTCTCCATAGTGACCTACTGCGCTTTCGAATGGGCAACTAGCTTCATATTTCTGACTGACAATTCAAAAGTGCCTGTAAATGGCTTAATTGAAATAAATGATTTGAGTTTATACAAATATCAGCCATATCTCCAGTAGTCCAATGCCTACTCCAGGCATTCTAATAACGTCGGATTCGTAGACAAATCGAGATAGCGTTCTCGCGCCTGGCATGTTAGCCCTGCAGGATGCATGACCAACACGGCTCACATATCCTTGCCTATCCGAAGGGCACGTCTTCTCTACCATAACGGTGCCCCCGGTTTACTCCTTGATATGCACCATGAAAAAAAGGCTTCAGGGGATCATTCGATAAATCGGGTTTGGTCTAGCAACGCTGGGCTGCTCAATGTATGATAGAATGAAATGCACCGAGCATTTCATTCAGAAAATCAGAAATGAAGAGATCAGCAGGATAACCAACGTAACAGAACCGATCGAATTGGCGATGCTCGGGGGAGGCCTACCAGCAGTAGACATGGCAGGTCAGCTAGTAAGTAAAATAAAACAACAAATACGTTACATACATTATATTTACGAACACCAAAACCTTTATACAATATACATACTGTCGCAATTTAACTTAATATAATTCAGAGAAATACACAAAAGTCACTTATGAAATGGCAACATGAAAGCATTTTTTTAATGGCAACTATCTAATGTTTATAGTTCGAAAAAAGAGAAAAACATACAACTTTGTTACAACTGGTTCATTACACTAACATAATCATTCTCGGCCAGGCGCTAGGGCAGGTCAAGGTGACAGTTACAGTTGCACCGCACATGATACTAAATCGTGCGACACTTCACTTTTAGTCTAATATATTGCTATACATATATATATGTATGGGATCAGTAAATCTGCTGTGAAAACTTCGATTATTTAAAAAACGTTTGGATGACCAAATAAAATGTTTAAGTTGACATGAAATATGATTATGAAATACCAACGAATATTACATCTTTGAATCTAACCAATTACGTTTAACAATTTCTATCACAATTCGCAGGAAATTATTAATCCTCATTGATCAAATGCATATGTGCATTTGATAAACGATGATTAACAATTTTTTTTTAATCGTCTGCTCGACAACGTAAATGATAAACAACGATTGCGACGTAAATGTGTGTTACGCATTAACCGTGCTGATCTTTATTAAAGAATAAAATTGCGAGTTTACATATCCTTATATTTTATGTGACTACAATAATTTGATGTGAAAACAAATATAAATGAACAACTAGCCAATTCGGCAGTTATAATTTATTCCATTGTAAATAATACAACATATTATTATACAATGTGTTTAGCTTGTCGAAAAGGATCTTTTTTTTTCAAGATGATTTTAGAAAACACAATTTAACAAATGTAAATGATTATATTTGTAATAATCATAAAGTTAATGTTATGCCTCATTTTTTTACACGAATAAAAAGTATGAGCAATAAAGTCGAGTGCACATTTGTTTACAGGACTTTATTATGAAATAAATAAACAAAAATGTGGTAAAGAATACAGCCATTTGAAGTGTATTTTTGTGGCTTAAAGCCTTTTTCTTTTAGAATAGGTATGCAAAATATTATGTATATTTATTTAGGTGTTACATTTTATATCAAAGAATTTGACCTGGGCCAGTATTTAGACAGAACAGACTTTTTGCCTGTTTCATACATTGAGTATTAAACTTTGTAAAATGATCGGCCATTTATGGGCGGGCCAGGCCATTAACTTATATAAATTGATTTGGATTAAGCCATAGCCATTTATAACATATTAAAATAATTTAGAAAAAATATATTCAAATTTTCTATTATTTTGATACTTAAATTTGTCATTTAATGTATGTATAAATGCTTGTAATTGTTACTAAAATACGATTTTATCAATCAATTTACAAGTTGGATACGACAATAAATGAAACTGCTAATACTTAATGGTAATGAAGTTCTGTCTGCACAAGAAAATTCAATCAAATATATCCAATAGTATAATAACTTAGTGCCGATTTCACCAATGAAAGTTAACGCGATCAGCACTTTTAAACCCAGTTCAAAAGCTGTAGTGTCAATTTTTGACACTGACAGCTGTTGAACGCGTTTTAGATGTGCTGATCGCGTTCAGTTTCATTGGTCAAATCGGCACTAAGTGTTTTTAATTCATTGTCGTATTTTCATTTAAAGATTGTAGATATTCTTTGTATTTTATTTGATGTTAGGCAGGCCAAGGATAGATCTAAACAAAAAGGCAAGTTTAAAATTATACAGTACTCTAAAGCAATTTTTATACATATTTATACAATGTTTATATTATATATTATAAATCTTATGTACAATTTAGGAAGTATTAACAAAATGTTGACTAACGTTGCAAAAATACAAGTGTATATTTTATTGAATTTTCCAACATTGGACTGCTTTCTCAAATATATATTTAAAATAAACTGCTAGACAAAATGACTGGAAAATTTCGCGTGTTACTGAAATCAGTAATAACAATAATTTTCTTAACATCATCAGCTTTCCTATTCCTTACCGTGTTGGTTTCAGCTTCCAGTCTTGACGGATGCAGCTGGATACCAGTAACTGGGTAACACGATACCTGTTGGTAAGATTTTCAGGCTTCTAGCGACCCGTAACGACTGTCGAAGATCTACGAATGGCAGCTCAGTGTATAGATGATAGCCCATCCACTGATCTACCTTGGCAAGCGTCGCTTTACCTGATCGATAGATCCGTGCAGATGTTATTATTTATCCACGAGATGTTGAAAAATTCAATTGGAAAATTATGAATCTAAGTGAATAAGTGCAAAGGAAAATTTCTAATGAATGATGTCTTTGTAAATCTAGTGTTAGGACAATATTCACAGATCACTTTGACTTTACTTTTTAAGCCTTATTTTTATACAAATAATATTCATATTCGTATACGCGAATATGAGCAATCGTTTCATTGGAATATGAACATTAACACTATAGGAATAATGTTCACAATCGTATGCGACACTTAATAAAGTCAAAATGCGATTTGTAAATTCTGCCCTTAGTACCATTTTAGTTATAATTCGGCACGTCCGCTACAGATAGTATCAGTCTCTTATTTGTGATATTCTCAGGCACTTGACAGTCAATCTAGATATTGGGTAAGCAGTAACATAATACAATTGTGGACCGGTTGATGGCTTTACATGGGACTTGAACAAGTACACTTCTGATGTGATATATTTTTGGCTTGGCTTTATCCCGCGGTTGAATAAAACATAGTTTAAGCAGATAAAGCCCGCCACAGCTAGACGCGCTTCGAATTACTTAAAATATAGAATTATTACTTATATTTTTTGTCAGGCCAAGTCTTCCTCTATAATATTATGGTAAGGCCACAAAATAGAACAGTTAAAGAAATGCCGAAATATGGCCTTAAGTTTTAAAAGCGTGTCCTGTATTTTTTTTCATAGTATTCCTTTAGCAAATCAAAGAATAAACTTATTATTAATATACAAAAACATGTTTTTCTTTCCACTAGATTTAAAATGTATAAGTACTTATATTTTTAAGTAAGAGGGTTTCATCTCATTTTAAACCATTATCTTTATTGTAAACTTTAATTTTTACTTTTAAAATATTTCATATTATGCTCCCAATATCCAAACTATTACCGACAAAAACATAATCTGCCCTGTCAAGTATCTAAAATGGCCTGCTTAACAAAATCCGCTTTTAAATCAAAAACTTTATCATTCAAAGGAATTATTTCAGTTTTCATAACATCATCCTTACTTGAATTTTTCTTCGATTCTTTATTAAATCCTGCGACGTCAGCCGACTGGCTTAATTCTTTTTTATCTTCGATATCATTCTTAAATACTCCATTTACTGAAACTGTTTTTGATTCAATATTTTTCGTATCAACTTTGATATTTTTTGTGACATTATATCGTTTCGATTCTGAGATGTCAGTCGCTTTATTCAATTCTTCTACATTTAGCAAAACCTTATTTGATTCACTGATTTTCATATAGCCATCTCCAGAAGGCACTACTCCACTATTTTCACCTTCTTCTGTGATCGTCTTCTGTTTCTCTTCTTGCGTAGCTCTTAATGCCTCTTCTTCTCTTCTTAGCTTCTCCTGTTCCTCTCGTTCTTTCTTCTCAGCCAGTTCTTTTCTCTTCTGTGCATTCCGCCACGGCATGAATCGTTGGAACATTACTCTGGAGCGGTGTTGTGGTTTCAGGACCCAGGAAATTGCTACTTCTACGTCAGCAATTCTGGAATTTAACAAGTTTCATTGAGAATGGTGGTTTTCAAAGTATTATGAAAGAATGTAAGGTGTTTTTCTTAGTTTTTCGAACATTTTGCGCTTTTGTTACATGATAAAGAGTGTGGAAGAAGAAATGTTGCGCTGACCAGTAATACATACAATAACAACAATTCAAAGAAGACAATATCAATTAATGAATAAACAGGATATAATACATGTACAGGTATCTAAAAATAATCTAAAATATTGTAATACATTTTACAGATAAAGTACAAAATAATGGTTAAAGGAAATGTTATTATCTTACTCGCGATCTCCTGACTTTGTTTATATTATAGTTAAAATTTGCTCTTATAAATACTACTTGATTGTCTCCTGAAACAGGGCTTCCTCTCTCCTAAACTTTTGCTGTGCCCTACTGGGTCCATAATGATACAAATTATATAGTTACCACCTAAGTACACATTATGGTAAAGCAATAAAGATATTGAGTACATTGGGATAAGGGATGGGGGATATGTTTAGTGAAGTTCGGCTAGCAGCTTTGGGGAATACATGCCTGACGGTACGTTATAGTACTTTTTCATTGTTTTCTTGTAAACTGGGGGCCTACTCTCTAATGCCGTCAACAAAGACACCGGGGCCCGTCCAGCGTCCAGACAGATCTGTCGGACGGGCAAAGAAACATCGGGAGTAAGGACAACTGTCAAACCGTGTAGTCATTTATTCTTAGTTCTGGCCCCCGAAGCAATTTTACGTTCGTAGGAGTAGAAAGCGCCCGTACATCGGCCGAAATCACGGATTTCGTGCTTAGAGAGTAGACCCCCTGAACTACAACTGGCCAATATTAGCAGTTAACAGAAGAGTGCGTAGGCCTTAACCCTACAGTGGGGAAATACAGACTACATAGTCGACATCAAACTGGCTTAGTAACTTTTGACAAAAACTGCGTTAAATTGGAACTTGATTAGATAGACTTGAACGACTTAGGCAGTATTTTCGAAGCGTAACATTGGTCAAAAACAGACCTTGACGACCACCTACCACAGGGTGGTAAAGACTACACGTAGAAACTGAGCTGTTGTAGTTACATACCTTCGCTTAAACCTGTCTCTATCGAGAGCGTATCTCTCCCAGTGACCTGCTCTCGCCTGCCTCGCTGCGAACGACCACACCCGCATCACGTGCACCTTCGGAGGCTGGTCGGAAAACTGGACCTGGAGACAAGAAGATACATAAGTAAGAACTAAGTTTGTGACTTGAAAATAAACGTTTGGACGATTCTAAACTTAATGCGAGCTTACGTGTTTTTGCTCAGGTCCGCGATATGTTTGCAGGATAATGTACCAATTATTAAAAAATAAAGTAAGATACAACACATTCATATTTATTTAATACCGCTGCATGTTTGCAAGACTGGTTGCCAAACTTTTGGTCTATTGACTAACCGTAACGACTTTATAATATATCTACGAATGACAGACGGGAACCACGGCTTAACGTGCTTTTCGAAGCATGGAGGGGGGGTCACGATATGTAATGTATTGAAACGACCGCGGCTGGCGTAGCAGCGGCACTACTTATAAAATTCGTGGCTCGGAAAGTGTGCGGCCGCTGAAGCGTCTGCACCTGCATGCTCTGTTGTTACTGTATAGGCCGACAAGCCGATTTAGAACATGTGTATCACTCGGGTGTTAATGCCAGTGACCTCAGTACACTACGAAAATTCTATGTCGGTCACAATGTAAAGATCAAAATCTTAACGACCCAGTTCGCGCTCTTATTCCTAACGGAGCATGTAACGTTTTTACGACTACGATTTTGAATACTGGCCAATTGTACGACACTAGTTGGAAATAATATAACAGTCTAACGCCAGTATTTACTAATCGACAGCCAAGTTTTAAGCCGATAAGTCCAGTTTTTTTTGTGGTGTGATGTTTTCAAACGTCACACACGTGCACAGAATATGTTGATGGATGGAGAGGCAGAAAGCCAAGGAAAAGATGAATTGATTCTGTGAGGAATGATGTGAAAGAGAAGGTGGAAAGTGAATGATAGCGTGACATTTAACAGGGGGAGCATGGTAGAAGAAAACGTGCTGACCTCAAGTAATATGCTTGTCCCATAATTATCCCTTTTTTTTGGGTGGGAAATCGTCAAATGACTTCTCCCGCTCTGGGTGGAGCAGGAGGGCGTTTCAGACTTTTACCGACTAAAACCCACCCGTATTCCTTCAGTTGCCCATGCCAGGGCTACGGTATCTCTTTCGAACATCCCGCGACCCTGAGGCATCGGCCTTATCGGACCCCGTCATTACGCTGACATTTCTTTGCGCGCCCGTGGAACACGACGCGTCGTCGACCAGGGACTGGTCCTTACCGGACGGCGAGCTACCCATTGCTCGCTGTCCGCAAGCCCCCGCGCCTGCGGTGGGCCGGGAGTCAGCAGGCAACTCCCGACGCCCAGGGCGTCTCTTGCGGCGACTAGGGGCGTGAGGGCGCAAGGCTCTCTCCCTCACGCGCTTCGCCTCCTCCTTTGCGAGCATCAATGCTGCGTAGAAGGAGTTGACGGCTTTCCATTCCCTCTCGCTCCGTAACATGGCTTGGACCAGGGCCGTACGCGAGAGATCGCCGCCGCCGATCCCCTCTGCGAGGACACTGCGGTGCTCCACCCAAGCTGGGCAGACCTCCACCGTGACACCCGGGCGTTTCCCCCTGCCTTATGCGAAACAGGAACCTCACGAAACAACCGTGTCCGGTGAGGACCTGTGTCAGGCGGAAGTCGAGGTCGCCGTGGCGCCTCTCGAACCACTCCTCAAAGAGAGGACTTATCGCCGCTATTGTGGCGTGCCCATGTCCCATATCCCTTTGGCAGAAGAAAATGATAATTTAATTCGTCTTTTGCCCTCGGCGAAACAATAAACAGGCTGACACTATTATGAAATTATTACTCACAAATCGACATAAACGACATTTATTTTCGGTACAACAAGGAAAGACTAACTAATAAAATGCATAATTTCTACTGACTCATAACTCTTGGTGAGTTTTGGTCGAGTGTTTAACTATGAACTGATCAAGTCATGACGTAATATTATCACGTCTACGTCAGAAAATACCGTGAAATCCCGGCTAAGAATACCTCGCGATGCTCATCCTGTTGGCGTCATTCATACTGTTGGGCGAGTTCATCGTATATCCCTATTTGGTTGTGTGTGCTTGGTAGTGTCATCTATCTTTCATTAAGTGGAATGGTCAAAGGTAGTCCGGAAAAATTACCCAGGTTTTTTAATAAGTTTTTTGCGAACTGTACATACATAAACTCTCGCTATGCTCCTAAGGGGGCAGACACTACATTACGCCACCTGATTCGATCCTTGCATCCTCTTTTTGCTTCGTTTACGATCATACATAGGGTATACACGCACGCCGGTTGCTAGTACTACGCACCTGACCTTTACGATAGATTTTGATCAAAATGAGAAACAAAATGTCGTAACTTAAATATACCTATTTGATGGGGAAGGCAATTTAAAATGGTTCTTCCCGGCCTAATGTAGAGTGGTTCTGTCTTATACAGCAGTAAGTCACAGATTAGGCGCAGTTTTAAAATCCTTAATCGGTGTATGAATTATGATACATTTTAATTAGTGTCCACCGCATGTGCCTTCAGACGGTTTTACGGTAAAATTCCATGACCGTTATTAACCTATTAAGTACATTAAAACTTGTGAATTAGACCTTGCAACAATTCCACCAACATTGCTTTCTACCACGCTATGTAAATCGAGGTCGTTGTGACCCTCCAAAAAACTCTACGTAAAGCAAAAAGTTCTATTACAGCTACAGAGTCATTCATTGAAGTCTGTTTACAAAAATAAACAAATGACGAAATGCTGCGTCAGTCAGAGCGTCATCGTAGTGAGTCATGAATTTGATGAATGATCAGTATGATCACAGATCATGACTCGATTTGAACGATGTTTCGGAAATATTAGCAAATGTGATTTAACAATAACTAAAAACACATAGGTATAATGTGATTTCTTCAATGAGCCCGCGAAATTATGTTTGATGGAAATAAGACTATTTCCTGAAGATATGAGGATTTGCTGCAAATGTAATTTTACGAGTTAATGATTTAAATGATTATAACTTAGTAATTATCTATTCTATACTAATAATAAAGATGAAGAGTGTGTTTGTTGTTTGTTTGAACGCGTTAAATCTCTTGAACTGCAACCACTCGGATTAGAAAAATTATTTTTGCACTTAATTAATAACCCAATTGTTGAGGAAGCCGAACCAAATAAAACAAAAATAAACTGAAAGAACGCTAAGCTAAAACGAAGTAATAGCTCGGGTAGGGCGATGCGACACGATGCGACGGGGTGGGTCGGGGAAATAAGAAACTTCACGGGTTTTATCATATTTGCCGCGAAATGAATCTTGATTAACAACAAAGACAGCGCTGTAATTTGCAAAAAGGCCAAGAAATTACCGCAACCAGTAGGGGAGACCGGGGTTGGTTGACTAACTATCAAAAACTCGTCCGAGGCAATAGCCTTGAGCTAACCAGTGAGACACGAGAGTCCGTCACCTCCCCCCGCTCAGTCACCGGGAAGGCGGCGTCGAGCACGCACGACGTTTGAGAGAAGGACCGTAATTTTGAAAAACAACACACGTAAGTAATTATTTTTGTCGTAATATTATTTGTAATAATGCCTATTTATTCATGGTTATTGATTGTCACAGCATTTATAACGAATGTTTGGTTCATGTTCTTTCTTTTATATATTATTCTATTTGATTTCGTCGCAGTTTTGAGGATATGGCATGTGGTTAAAAGTTAAAAGGTGGTTTGGGGCTAGTAGACTAATGTTTAACGGGCCCTGTAACATTATGGATATTCCATTCATAAAGTGAAGTCGGTATTCTGAAATTTTATCCAAAAAATATTGTTTCAGGACCATGCGAACATACAAAAGAAAGACTACAACCAAAGTAGAGAGCGAGTACATCCAAAGATGTAATAGATAGAGCCCGTCAACAAGTTATCTTTGAAAAAAAAACTATTAATTCTACCGCGAAACAGTTCGCTATACCGTATAAGGGTATAAGGGTAAAGGAAGAAAAACTCTTCGTGAGGCTAATAAGAAGAAAAGTGACGACGGTGAAAGTGATACGGATGAAACATCTTGTTTGGAGTGCACTGAATTCTATAGCTCTAGTATTTTAGGAGAAGAATGGGTTCAATGCACTGCGTGCAAGTTGTGGGCACACACAAAATGTGTAAACGGGAACATATTGTTCTATGAATGCAAAAATTCCACCTCCTATTAAGAAGACTGATTGGATAGTATGATTTCAAAATAATTTATTTTAATATACATACATACTTACGTCAACTGTTACCAAATAATAAATATAATTAAATTAGTTAGATATGATAGTATGTTACCAAATGGTTAAGTATGCAAGAAATTATTTCATTTTGTTTTAAATACTTATTAAGAGAGTACTTTGTTTATTTTTAGGTACTCAAACTGCCTAATGTTTAAATGTCTGATTGTTTATTCTTAATCAAATAAAAAAGAACTTTATTGTGTTTATTTGACGTGGCGGAAGATTGCATTGGTTGCAATAAAAAAAATTAGTAATATATTTTTGGGTCTTTTATGCTATTTCCTCGTAGACCTTACAACTTCATAGGTCAACTTACCCCAGGTGAATAGTCAACCTACCCCAAGCATGGGGTAGGTTGACCAGTTTTTCCAATTATACAAAAACTGGCCTGTACTCTATATCATAATGAATAACGTGCTTTTTGCCACTTTTTTGCAAAGCTTAATAGTAAATCTATTAACTGAACCCGTTTTTAAAATAATAAATATCTATAATATAATAAAATAATATAATAATCTACTGAAAAAGAAATAGAAACCTTTAAGCTGAAATTTGGTCAACTAACCCCGGTCTCCCCTACCACTGTTCGTATCTAGTCCCTGCAGGACCAAAAAAGGATGACGAGTAAAAAAGGCACCTCTGTACAGTACAACTATTTTCTTTAATGTCCCTCGGCAAACTTCGTGTTTTGTCGATTCCAAGTCGATTGAGAGACTAAACACGAAGTTTGAGCGTTCGGTCTGCACCAAGTGCAAAGGGCTAGAGGTGGGTAACTCCGGAGGTACTGATCCAAAGGTGCCGGTTCCGAACGCGGATACGTAACCGTACGCACCGCGGTACCAAATGATTCCGGAGCGCGCGTTCACTGTTCACTCGCTCAACTCCGCTCAAGTCACTCGGAAGTACTCGGAACACGTCGTATCGCTACAGTACGTTGGCACTATGACATTAGTAGGGACACAATAACAGTACGGTGCGCTCTTATTTCAATTGACATTGAGTTAAATATGGATTGACTGGCACGCATAAAACGTGATTGTTGTGTCATTGTAGAGTCGCTCAAAAGACAGACCACGCTTATTAACAAAATAATGTATGTATTTTATTTATTTTTAGAGAATGTTTGTATTCTTCTGCACACTTTAACAGACCATACTATCGCATTAAGTATGCACTTGTAATTATAGTTGTAAGGGAGATTTTAATAAATAAATTAATAACAGTTTTAAACTAAAAACTGTTATTTATTTAAATAAAATACTTCGGGGAAGGAAGTAAAATAAAAATAATAAGCTGCACGAAATTTAAATCATAATATCAATAAAATAACCAACTGTTTGATTATTCAAAATGTGCCAAATGAATAAAATGTTCTGCGAAACCGGGGAACCAAAATGAGCGAGTGAGTGCCGGTGCCAAATGGTGCCAAAGGAATAAATAAGGTGAACCGGTACCGGACCCGGAGTCGCAATAAGTTAATCAATTCACTTGCCGGAATAAAGATTACCCACCGCTACAAAGGGCAACTGATACAAATCCGACGACAGTAAAAATCTGACACGCCCACCGCTCCACCCAGAGCGGGAGAAGTCATTTGATGATTTCCCACCCAAAACAAAATGTTTTTGTAATCTATCAATTCGAAGTATCGAGTTGACAGAGTACATGTGAAATAATAATTATTGTGGTGTATGTATACATTAAAATACTCGTGAGCAATATAAATATGTCAGCAGCCTAATTGCGTAACACATATTCGTAAACGATTACGACTAATCTGTTGTATTTTGACAGTTTAACATCATTCATTGCGTTATTTACATTGATGAGCAGATTTTTTATCGAACTTATGAAGCAATGTATTAGCAATCTGTCTCAAAACGATTCAGATTCCGATTGATGGTCTATTACGCAATTAGGGTACAGGTTACTAATCGTAAGTAAGTAGGTAACTTATTAGTTCTATCCATTACTAGTTTAACTTCATTGTCACGTTGTTCGCTAGTCTCGGAATGCGCGTAAGCGGCAGGTTCCTCCGCCAGAACTCTCTCATATATAAAAAGTACATATTTAAGACATATGTGACTCCCTCGCATTGACGGGGAGCCTGCGTGCCAGCAGTGGAATATATAGGCCGATTATGCTACAAGAGAATGACACTTGTGACTAAATCTCCTGCCTAGTATACGAGTCTCCGTTGAGATTTGCCGCTGTGACCGTTTGGTTAGATTTTGTAATATTTACATTTAAAACCTGTCGCTGTCAGCCAGAATCTCAGAACTAGTTTTTATTCGATAGTAATGGCAAGTAACTTGTTTAAATGCCCGGCCTTGGTACTGTCTGATGCAAACAATTTTATAGTGTACGTTAAAGGCATGTTTTGGAGCAGTTGGGAACTTTGATGATAGGACTTCTCTTATTATCCAAGTAGTATTTTATTAAATAGCTGGATTAGGACGCTTTCAATTTTAGACAGCTTTTACAGGGCAGAGCCGCATTGCAGGTATCTCATGCGATTAATTTATTCTTCGCACTTATCTGTCCAGAAAATGTCATTCTCCATTCGCAGTTATCCTAACAGGAGAGTTTGGGAATTGGGGATGGGTAACAGCGCTTTCATCTGCCAATAGCAACAAACTGAGATGACAGTAAACGCGTGTTATTGGCAGAGTTGTACACGTGTAAGTAAGTAAGTACAAATACATTTCGCCGGTTTTGATTATTTAGCCTAGAGTGTTCCCAATGCTGGGACTCAGGCCTCCACTCTGTGAGAGGGAGTGGGCCGTTATCCACCACGCGGGCCCAGTGCGGGTTGCTAGATGTCACATGTCTTCAAAGTTTTGGTTCTAGGACATTTTGCTCACGATATTATCCTTCACCGTATTGGGAGCAGTGGTGATGAAATTATTTACACAAAAGTTATACGCAAAATAGTTTAAAACAAGATTTTATTTGGATGAGCCAAACCGCCAAAAGATTTAATTTAAGCGATGATCAGAATGTGGCACAAATAGATTCAGCTGTTCAGTTTATCATTATGTGTTATTTGTTACCGTTTTTCATGGACGAGTTAAAATTATATGCGGACATTATTATGGAACGGTTACATCGTCTCAGACATACGGTAGGCCGCACGTTAGTAGTGACAAAACCGGTAAAAGCTGGCCTCTTATTTTATGAAAACTCCATACTACGCTGCAGGCGCGGATCTAGGTTTTCGCTCAAGGGGGAGAAATGTTCGTCTGTTCGTCTCTGAGAGAGGGTGAGGGAGGCAGGGGTTGGCAAGCCGTGAAAGTATTAAAAAAAAACTTCGTCATCTATTTTCCGTAAACTCAACAATGGGGCCCGCTTTTCGAGTAAGTGGATTCTACTTTTCTATACATCAATACACTGTAGTACAATAAGTAATAACACTGGTAAAAATACGTCTGTCTAATTTAGAGTTTTAGACTCTGTTTGATCGAATCCCATTGGGGAGGCAACTGCACCCATTGCCCCCCAAGTAGCAACGCCAGCTACGCTAGGCCAGCTCAGGGTCAGAGTGGTACCACCGACGTTGCGGCCTTCTGTACCAGCAAGTACGCGTACCTAGTCTTACTTATGGCACGCAAACTTTTACTGTCTTATTATAAAACAAGTTTTTTTATTCGACCCAGGTTTAAACCATCGAACCATACCATTAAAGTTGTCAATTTTGTAATGAGAACTTAATTACCGTGCTCTGAATAAAGTTAATAATAAAACGTACAAGTTTATAATACAATGACAAGTTGCTCTTGGAGGGAAGGAGGCGAAGGAAGGAAATAATCCTTGTATTTCCGTCAAGAACTACTTGTCTTCATCAACGAGAGACAAAGCGACAGTAAACGACTTTATTTCGTAGCAGCGGTTATCGTAGTTCATGTGTACTACCCACTTGACGTTGACCGTAGGTATCATACATGTAACTAGTGGCTGGCTACTATAGGTACTACACTCTTGACCACATCCTCTACCATTTACCGCCAGAACTTTCTAGATCTGCAACTTCGGGCATTTCCGTGACCCTTCGGCTATCTCCGTCCAAGATGGCGGACCATGAAGAATGTATACTATGTACACAATGTTTTGGAGTGATTCCAAGCTTTGCCCAAGGTGATGATCATTGTCTTCTAGTTATGGGTAGTTTAATTAGATAGTTATTGATTAGCGACCGTGTTTCATAAGTGTTGTTAGAAAAACGTGCCACACCCTAATGTGTCTTTGGCTGTCTTTTTAATATTAACACTAGCGATGCTAGTGGCAGAAAGAATATATTACACAAATCTTTTCAGTTTCTCTTTCTTCGTGCGTAATAAAAAAAAAACGTTCTTAATTAAGCTTTCAAGGGTCGAACCCTTTCATTCAGTCATTTTAAATTGTTAGGAGCTTTCTGACCTTACCTGGCTAACTCAAACTTGCTGATACGTAATGTTTAGAGAGTACAGTCGCGGTATGAAGAGATTAAGCAACTTTGGGTAAAGTTTTGGACCAATGACCTTAAAATGGTGGCTGTGACAGACTGGGTGCGGATGGCGGAGGACAGGGTGTTGTGGCGCCGCCTGGGAGAGGCCTATGTCCAGCAGTGGACTGCGATACGCGGATTTATTAGGTCTAGTTTTTGGTACGTAGTGTATGTACACTGTGCATGAGGCTTCTTATCTTCCGACTTTCAATATTCAAGCGAATGTTCAGTCAACATTGAATAAAATAAACATTTTCTAAAGATAATGTTTATTCACAAACAAGATAGTTCCCCGTTCCCACTGTGACTTCTTCACAGTAAACAAACATGAAGGAAATTGGTTGGAACTTCAATGACTGATCTCATAAGGCGTCATTACAGGCATGCCGCTGTGTACGTAGACGTTCCAAGTATGGGAGGCCATTACCAGCTTTGCAATCGATTTTTAATGGATGGGTCAAAGTTAATAGTTTCTGGCATTGTTATTTCGTCCTTTTTCCATAGAATATTCCACAAAAATGCTCGGGTTCCTATCTCAGTAGAGCCAGGAACTTTCATATAAGTATATATATATATATATATATATCCTGTATTGTATTGCTCAGTGACTGGGTTGTAAAGGTCTTGGTGTTGGCGGTCTTTATACGCATTTTTTTAATATTTATGAGAAAGAAAGCCGAAAAAAATAACTTTTCTAACAAAATTATTTTCATCACATACATATAAAACTCACGCCATCTTCCCGTGGGGGAAGGCCGAAACTACAGAACGCCACCTGCTACGACTTACTTTTCATATTTTATAGAAAAACAGGGTCCGGATAAAAAAGAACTGCTAAAGAACTGATCAATTATGAAAATCTGCAACATCGTTGCATCCTGGGAAAGCCACAAAGAAATTGTGTAAGGGCACTGAGTTGTATCATGTTCTCTGATCAAGTTGCACAGGATACTTCATTTTGAAGAAGCTATTTTGCATCACTTTGCTCAAAAGGCCGCAAAGTTGAAATTGCACCGAACACTGTATCATCGAAAGGTTGACTGGTAGACAATGGACCTTTGTACATTTGTGTGCTTGAAGCACTAAGTAAATAAATTGGGACCGTGCATGCCATGTCAGCTGGGTGGGGCCTACGCTATGGACTCGTATAGAACCGGAGCAACTAAGCTAGTCTTGGCTAGCTTAGCGATTGCGGATCATAAAGACCCGCACCCTTATTGCGTACACTTCCAATCACATTCACTCATTTTTAAGGATATTGCTAATCCTTTGGGTTCATCGAAAAATTTGTCTGCTCAACAACGTAAATAACGCAATGAATGTTGTTGAACTGTCAAAATGAAAGCCATTCCTACTGTTACGACCGAACCCAATAATGTATGTATCTCCAATTTTGGCGTACTGGAGATAGAAAAACCTATCAATCTCTGGTTTTAACGTCCCTTTAAAGTGTTGACAGCTATTTGTTTGACAGGGACAGATAGAATTGTCCTGTCTATCATCAGTAGCGATCTGTCTTAGGTTATTGGATTTGGCCGTTAGTTTGTTCCGCTATTACCTCGGCCGGGCTGAAATCTGAAGTCATTTGTTTGTTCTGTCAAGGAATCAGGAAAGAAGAATGCCCATTTTTCACCTGACTATGTATGATGAAATAAATCTTAAAATTCAGCTACGCTTATCACAATGTTAAAAGAAAAGCAGGTTTTATTTATTACTTTAAATATTTATTTATGCTTATTCTACGTCAAAGGTAAACGTATCACCATGTTTTGAAAGCATCTCAACTACCCTTTTTTTACTACGCTCCATTACATAAGTGCTACTTGACTTTATTCAACTCTGTTTCTGAGTTTCATACATTATCTAAAGTTTGATTTAAGCATTAATTATTTCTTTATTAGGCTTTGCATAATACAGATAGTTTAAAAATAACATAATAATTAAATTAATTAATCGTGCAATAAGTAATTGAGGTCGCACGATCCATTCGACAGACACTCAATTTACAGTGACAATCATCGAGGGCAGTGGGTTTCAAAAAATGCACAAAGTAAAAAAAGACGTTTTAGACCACAGCTAGGTAAGTATTCCTATGTTAGACTAAACTTCAAGCGTTAAATAATTCGTTCTAGCACATTTATTTCTCTATAATTGGTAACGGCAAATCCTAACCTAAAAAGTAACATTAATATTTTTTAGACTATGTAGCGTTTAAATCATAAAAAAGACTATATCTTTCATTATCAGGTCTATTAACTTATGGGACGTGGGCATTGTTCTGTGTGAAGTTGTGTTACACTCCCATGCTTCGTAGAGAACATAAAGCCATTGGTCCTGATCTGTATCCGATCGGTTTGTCGTGCCAGCGTCGGACTATGAGAGTGAGCGAAGAGAGAGTGCAACTATCTTAATTTACTTGCACTTGGCACAACAATAGCGCCGACCAGATGCCACACTTTCGCAGTTTTATTAAAACAATCTCATTCTACCGTGATACAGTCGTTACAATGATCCTAACTTGAATAGGGAGAGAAAGAATCAACAACCATTGTTTGAAATATCTGATTCGCTACAGCAGCGATAACAATGCTTCAATGCATACTACTAAAACAAAGTCTGTATTCAATAGTCTTTTTTTACATTCGACAACGTTACGGGGATAAAATGTTCATCATCTGCCTGACTTTTCAAAACTATGTTGGGTTTAGGTAGCTGGCTGAACACCAGTATTTTCATGGAGCGACTGCGTATACCACCTCAACAACTCAGTTACTGGTCAACACTCCTTGGACTGGTTGTCAAGACTTTCGGGCTTCTGACTAACCGTAACCACTGTCAAAGATCCACGAATGACAGCCTGGACTGGTGACTTAACGTGCTTTCCGAGACTCGAAAGTGTCTCGGTATTACAAAGTATTGCCACTCATCATCAACACATTAAAATATTGACAAAAGATAACAGAACAGAGATATAAATGAATTTTATCAGACAGGAGGATGCTTCTGCTTTGGACATTATCAGTCGACAGTTTGTTATCGCATGGGGTCTCATACCGCTATCACTAAGATAATTATTGAATTGGTGCTTGATAAGTCTACAAAATAACTAAAACTATATCCGAAAAAAAGGGGCAGAAAATCATGCAAATATTACTGTCTAACATCAAAGCCCGCGGCCGCATATAGCCATTATAAGATAGCAGAAAATTTATTTTGTACACTTACATTAGAGCTGCATGCCGTTGTGACCTTTTAGAACGATTAAATGTAAGGTTATGAAGTTCACAGTTTACTATAGGATGAGACGAAATTTCTGGTAACTATTATTATTCCATAATCAAATACTTGTATCTTGATGTTATTTTCTTAATCTATGTTATTTCCACTTTAATGAATATCAACTCAAATATGCTATTGCAAATTAAGTTAGTGGATTAAATCGCATTATAGAATGTAATAAAATCTCTTTGGCTATACTATTTGTATCTGGCTGGTTTTGGTATCATTGAAAGTTTAAATTTTAAAGAACATTGTAATTCCAAATTCAAATAAGGAAAATGTGTGATTTTTATTTGTTTTTCGTACTGTCAAGATGAGTGAATCTAATGAAAAAACGATACAATTTAAAATTTTACTACAAAAAGGTAAAAAATTGCGATGTTTATGGATCTAGTGCAGTGTCTGTGAGCCCCTATGACGAATAAAATGGATGCCATTTTTGAAAAAGTGGAACAAGATAGGCATATCAGTAGTTACGACGTAGCTGAAGAACTGGGAAATGACCACAAAACAGTTTTGGCGCATTTGAAAAAAACTGGGTACACAAAAAAGCTCGATATTTGGGTACTTCACGAGCTCACTGAAAGAAACCTAATGAACCGTGTACTCATTTGTGATTCTTTATTACGACGTAATGAAACCGAACAATTTTTGAAGAAGCTGATAACTGGTGACGAAAAGTGGCTCACGTACGACAAGAACGTGCGAAAAAGGTCGTGGTCAAAGGCCGGTCAGGCTTCACAGACTGTGGCGAAACCCGGGTTAACTCGCAACAAGGTGATTCTGTGTGTGTGGTGGGATTGGAAGGGCATTATTCATTAAGAGCTGTTACCACAAGGCAGGACCATCAATTCTGAACTCTACTGCGAACAACTGATGAGATTAAAGCAAGAAGTTGAGAGAAAGCGGCCGGAATTCATCAACCTCACACATCTTTAGCCACTCAGCAAAAATTAAGAGAGTTTGGCTGGGAGGTGTTAAAGCATCCGCCGTATGGTCCTGACCTTGCACCTTCAGATTTCCACCTGTTTCGGTCTCTTCAGAATTCTTTAGGCAGTGTCAGGTTAACATCACGAGAGGACTGCCAAAACCACTTGTCGCGGTATTTTGATCAGAAGTCCCAAAATTTCTATAGCAATGGGATCATGTCCCTACCTACAAGATGGCAAAAAGTTATCGAACAAAATGGTACCTACATACTTTAGTTAAATGTAAATTAACAATGTTAAAATTGTTTTGAATTTTCTTAAAAAATGCGAAGAAACTTTTTCCCCAACCTATTAGTCCAAACTGAACTTTTAGCACACTGGACTTTAAACGCACTGCTCAGCGGCGAAAATCCTTTTTTTTTTCGACGCGCTGAGTTGCACTCTGTTTGCTTCTCAACGCTCGGCTCAACACAGAGTTGAAAATCCAGTGCGCGGTAAAACCCTGCCGCGATATTTTACGTCCATGCGAATGTGGGTTAAAGTATGTGTATTTTAAAGTTGTTTCCAAAAAAAAACATTTGTTTACAAGGTTGGAATCAACATTGCAAAAGCAGATATATTTACATTACTTATTTACATAAGTGGCCCTATTTCCTACGATTAGGTACCTACCCATTATCAAACCTGATTGCAAGTAACTTGGAACTAACAAGATTGCATGTCCTATACAAAACTTACGCAAAAATTGTTAGAAGTTGCTCAAGCCGTTTCCAAGTAATTGAGCAACAAACAGACAGATAGTAAACATTGAGTAGGATTACGTGGCGAATCGCCATTGATTGTAAACTAAAGAAACAATAAGTTCATTTACATTGTGTAATTGAGTAATGAGTTAATTTTATCTTTGAATAATTTTAAAAGTTTTGTGTTGCAAGAGTATATTTATCAGACACAACAGCTACAGTTGTCACTCTTTAGCATAGAAATAGCGGTCATTGCCCTTTGTCTAACAAGAATTATAGGTACATAGTTTATTATTTGGGTTTCTACGGAGATCCTGCGGGCGCCGCCGTCGGCTGAGGCTGGCCATCTCTTAACTGCCACGGCTTATTTTAATTTTTCTCACTAGAAGCAACAACAATTATGTACCTACCCAGGATTTTGTAATATAATTATTTAAAAGAGTGTCCTTGGAGTTTCTAGCCGTTCATCTCCATAGAGATCTACGTTCTGGAATGGGCAACTAGCTTCAACTTTCTGACTAACTGGCCGACTCTTAGGTCCGTATACAGAACGTTCCTCAAGTCCAGTTTGATCGTCAATCAGTCGATCACCGTTTAAGTATAGAATCAATACTTGAGCATCGTTCTTATTCCAGAACGGTAATCAATCTATACTCAGCTGAATCGAGGATCAAATCGAGCCTCAAGCAGAGATGTGTGTTGTCTATGGATCAGCTTGTTTTCGTTTACGATTTATTTTATTTACCAACTTTGTTCTGATCTTCTCTGGATTAGAAACAATAAAAAATACTGTAGGTAGCCTTTAATAAAAAAGTTGATCATTTTACATATTGTTTTATTTAAAAAAAAAAAATTAAACTAGGGTATAGTAGCTGTAAATCTATGTACATAAAAGTCAATTGCCAAAAATTTTTGTCCGCGCATCACTTCAAAGCGGCTGCACCTATTTGGCTAATTCTTTTTTTGTCGTGTGTGTATTTGTCAGGATAAGGTTTGTATGAAAAAAAAAACATTTGGAAAATCCACCGGGAAGGTCAGGAATATGGTTTTTTTTTTTTGTGAAATTCACCCCAGGCGACGCCGGGCACGAACAGCTTGTTAAATATAATTATTTATTATGGTCGTTCTAAACGCAAACCCATCAACAGTCCCTTGAATTTCAGGATGATCCATGTCAATTTCATTTACATTGCTATCACTCTGTTCATCGTTTATTGGCATTGAATCGTTGCATGATAATGATATATTAAAAAGTACAGCGCAAAAAACGATTACGTTACAAACTGAAACCAGTTTATTGCCCAGCCCTCGACTTAGGCATGAAATCTCCGTTTCCATTTACCAAATGTTCTTTCAACCACATTTCGTGTTTTGATATGAACTCTATTGAAGATTAGTTCGGCATTCCCTGTTGGTGTACTCATTGGGGTTAAAAGAAACCTAAGGCATGGGTAGCCACTGTCACTCACAAGGTAACCATTGTGTTGTTGCTGAATATACTGATTTCGTAAGGAGCACAATTGAAAAATTCTGCTATCATGTGTGCTGCCCATCGTGCCACAATAAAGTGGCCAAATGGACCAACAACTGAACAACAAGTACATAACTATCAACAAAAATATTGATAGTTATGTACTTAATCAATATTTATCTAACCTGAACCTAACCATTTATAGAAAAATAAGATTTTCTGTTTCTTCATTTTGTTCCACACCTGGATTTTTAACGATTTTTATGTGTGTGCAGTCAATTGCACCATCTACGTTTCTGAAGACAGGATATCCTTCATACTGGCCCAGCTGCTGAAACTGCGCTCGAGACTATATCTTGTGGATACTTAATATTTTGGTCTATGTTGAAGAGCCATTAGGCGAGAGACATTCGCCACTATGTTTGAAGCAGCTGGTTGGGAAACGTTTGATAGATCGCCACACAAAAAAGTTAAGTTATTGATTCATGTTGTTTTTACAATCCATTGAATAGCATTTAAATGTGAAAATAAAACACTCAAAATGAAATGAAGACGTCGCATTAAATGTAACCACACAAGAATTTGCAATTCTGGGGCTATGTGATGCCCCTGTTTGTGTGGTTTTCTTAAATCGTCGTATATCATCGGTAGAATTACATTTTTCACCACATCGTGTGAAAACCTGTATCTCTTTTTGAAATATTCACAATTTTAAGGGTCCTGTGTATCCCTTAAATATCTGAGAGGAACGCTAAAACTCAACCTTCTATTTATATCGTCGTTGAATAAATTATTGTAATTATCTACTTCTACAAATATATCCATTAAGATAGTAATAAAGAAAAACAACAATATTTAAAACTCGACAACACTTGAACAGAACAAAAATTGACATTGACACGACAAAATGATGCTCAAGCGCGGTCGCGACCACACGATTCGATTTACAAACTGAGCGATGATCTAGAATAAAGCATAACTCAGCTGAACTATGATCGATGAATCTATGCTTGAGGAACGTTCTAAAATTCAAACAAGACTTAAAACTAGTTTTAAACAGAGATCAATGCTTGAGTTTCCTTCTGTAATACGGACATTAGACAATTCAAAAGTGCCTGTAAATGGTTTAATTGAAAAAAATAAATGCTTTAAGTTTCTGTTTGATCCGTAGGAACCCCAATAATAAACTATGTATGATTTTTCATTATTGGAACATGTTAAAGATCACGATAGATATTGAATCAGGACGTTATAGGACTGAAAAAAGGGAAATAAAAATTGGAGGGTCTTCTTCGCTTCTGAAGTTGAAAATCCGAAGCGCGAAAAAATCCCGATAAATTGACAGTGCGAATGTGGTCTAATAAGTTTATTAATCACACGCAACTCCTTTCTTTAATGTTTGAGTAGATTATTCAGTCATAGGTTTTTCTAATAGGAATTTCTCGATAAAGCAATAGACTCTCCCCCTACTACATGGTACTTAGAAATGGCGAAATGCGGTTTTATTAAAATTAAGTACATATCTGCTTACCGCTTCGGGGAATCCACGCGTGGAGTTGCGTTGTTATTACTCATACAAAGCTTTTCACCATTGTTTATAATTTTTACAATGCACAACAAAAAGTAGAATTTCAGTTTTGAATGAATCATTGCTCACTGGACTTTGAAAGGATTCTTTGTCCTCATAGTTAAAGTAGGTGAAGTCTTCTTGTATGGCGACGTAGCTCTATGTGCAAGAATTGGTTTATGTAAGTACAATTTGAACGCGTAGAATGATTACCTTTAAAACGACGAATAATAACTAATGTCGACGGAAGAAGAATAGACAAAAACTCTGTCATTTTGTCTTACAGTATACATTCTTAAAATTATCATCATAATCCCAACAATGATGAGGTCAGCTTCTAGTCTTACCGCATGCAGCTGAACACCAGTACTTTACATGGAGTGACTGCCTAACTGACTTCCACAACCCAGTGGCTGGAGTATTACGATAATAACCCTCAGGAAGTTAACGGCAGGTCAATATTACACGAAAATTGAAGAGTCACGTCACCTTGACCTGCACTGCACATCAGCTGCCCTGATTATATAGATCCCATGAAGAGCTCTTGATTGAATTCAATAGGTGTTCAGAAAAAGGATACAGATTTACTTAGTCGACAATTTCGAGATTCCACCCATAAATATTGATTGTTTTAATTTATTTTTTTCAAAAACAAATTTTTGTGTTCGATGTTTGGAAACTAAATTGTAAACGCAGTTGAGCCCAACTTGACTCATGCACTGTCAATCAGCTGATTTATTTACTTGAACATCTAGTACAAACAGTGCTTTGTTTAATATGTGGATTGTTTCCTCATAACATAACACGGCGACCAAGGTCGTCATGTGACTGTGTTACTGATGAGAAACCTTGTGTGTACGCAATAAAGTCTATAATGGCATTAATGGCGTGCTTCTGAGGAGTAGTAAGCATTAAGGTAAATAATGGCGTGCTTCTTAGGCGTTATCATTGGCGCAATACGTGTGATATATGGTAATTTAATTTACGTTGCAGTTCTTACAATGATTGTATGCGCACTAAGGCTCGTAAACACTGGCGCGACGCAACAACGCGACACAAAGAGTGGTGCCTTTGTGTCGCGCTGTGGCGTCGCGCCTGTTTGCGGGAGCCTTTAAGAAATGACAGACAGATGTTTTTGATACTGTATAATATTCCTACTTATCGCAGCTTCGTTGTGTTCGGTATAATTTATATGGAGCGACTGTTATCTGACCTTAGCCAACCACAGGTCAATGCTTTTTAATTTTAACTGACTTCCAAATGGAGCGGGTTCTCCATTCGCCTGTATGTTTTTTTTTAAATTGTCAATTTGTTACGCGATTTCTCGGGTAAATGTGAATCGATTTTGAAAACTCTTTTTTTAATGGATAAGAAGGGTTGGATGCTCCAGGTGAATCCACCATTTATATTTTTTTTTAACTTTGATTGAGTAGTTTTTCAGCTAGCTTTAAAAATACGTATTTTTCCACTAAGTGTATTTTGGTGATGTTCCAATAACTTCCTGACACTGTAATTTGCAAGTTCACCTATTTGTGTGGGTAGGTTACCACAATTAAAAAGTGATAATTATAAACTTTTTTTACAAATAAAAAACAACCGAACTAAAATATTGTTGATGGTGATGTTATGTATGTATGTATGATTAACGATATCATCAATGATTTTAAGCTTTTATCAAATTGCAAATTATAATTATCAGTTGGAATTTTGGAAATCTAATCTAGTAGGTATTTTTATCAGACATAATGTCGCACCATTTTGAATATCTTTTTGACGTCAACGACTGTGGAAGTCATCTTCAGCTGAGCCTTGCCTTGTTGAGTCTGCTTCCACTCCAACCGGCAACCTAATTGCGTAACACATATTCTTAAACGATTACGACTAATCTGTCGTATTTTGACAGTTCAACAACATTCGTTGCGTTATTTAAATTGTTGAGCTATTGCATTGAGAATTTTTATCGAACTTATGAAGTAATGGATTAGCAATCTGCTTCAAAACGATTCAGATTCCGATTGATTGTGTACGCAATTAGGGTACGGATCAGCATCCCGTAAAAAAAGCTGGTATTCAGCTGCCTGAATACCAGTATATTACATGGATCGACTGCCTCTGACCTGACCTCCACAACACAGTAACTGGGTAACGGCCGAACCCAATAACCTATTTTCAGTGAACGACAGAGTGCTATTCATGATATACAGTATAATTCTATCTATTATACCTGTCAAAAATATAGCTGGGGCTCTATCTCGCATAGGGCATTAAGCTGAGATGGCCGTTTTGCGTGGATGAGACGCATATTTCCCCCCAACTTGTTGCTGTTGGTGTCTGTATTCGTTCACTGCGTCATGTTTACTGCAAATAAACGTTTTTCTTTCCTTCTTTCTTTTCTGTCAACCAGGGTTGGTATGAATAAATCATTTTGATTTAAATCAAATGATATTTTCAATAAAAATCAATGATTTAATAAAAAATGTTTAATTTCACTTTCTTTCAAAGAAATCAACATAAAAAAAAAACAGATTTAGAAAATTATAATAAGTTACAAACTAGGGTCGTTTAAATCTGAGAAATCAGTGTCATTAATATAACATTTGAATAAAAATACTAGTTTTCCAGCCTTTTCAATTCCCAGTAGGTTTCTTAATTTGCTCTGAACAATACCAAAGGTGGAAAACACAGTTTCCACAGCTGCTGAAGAAGCTATCGCCCCAAACAATTGCTACGCCACTGGAAAAAAAAATACTGTTCTTCTTCGTTAAATATATTTTGTGTCACATTTTTTACTATTTCTTCTGCGAACATCACACTTCTGAATGGTTTTCTTGGAAAAATTTAACCATCATAGTTAATTCGTGCTTCCTCCAACGCACTTTCTTCCTCTTCATCTGTCAGTGCGAATTCTGTTTGTATTCACATGTCAGACAAAGGGGAAATCTCCGCGGTGTGCCGCGCAATCCCTTGAGGTCGCGATCGGTTTTGCGCAAAAATATTGTTAAATTAAATAATAAACTTAAAAAATCAAAAAAATCGTGATTAATTAGTTTTTTTTTTAATCGTGCTTTATTCGTTTTTTTTCAAAAAATCATGATTTTTTCCAACCAAATAGCTGTCAACACGTATAGCACGCATATTTGGCTTTACTGGGACGTTCAAACTAGAGATTAATAGGTTTTTCGATCACCCGTACGACATAATTGGTGATAGATACGTTAAGGCTCGTTGACAAAGGCGCGACGCGACACAAAAGCACCGCGTGTCACGCGACGAGAGGTGCCTTTGAGACGCGTTGTCGCGTCGCGCCTGTTTGTGGGAGCCTTTAGTGGGTTTGGCCGTAAAACAATACCCCTTTGCAAGACTTGTTGTCAGAGTTTTGGGCTTCTGACCCATAACAACTGTCGAAGATCTACTAATGACAGCCAGGACCAACTGCCCTAACGTGCTTTCCGAGGCACGTAGGGGTCTCGGTATGTGAAGAATGGTCACCAATCCACGGATCGACCTCTCGAAGCAAGATCGACCCCTGCGACTGTGATTACTTTACCACGAGCCTTCAAATCAAATAAGTGTCTGAGGTCCTCAAATAAGCAAAGAATATGAAACAAACTTTCAAGTAAACTTTTGTTTTAAGTTGATGCCATAACTATTCACAAGTATGAAAAACCTGCTCTTATCAGTGAGTAAATTAGTTCAATTATCTGTTGAATAAATGACGTAGGGTCATTTCGCCTGTTCGCGTCCATTTAGTGCAGTTGCCGAGTTTGAAGGCGATTATAAAAATGTCCCAGCGCTAATTTCTATGAAAAATTTATGTAATGTGTTCATTATATTGTCTATTTTAAGATTAACTTTCAGTTTTGTTCGAAACATCTTAAGTTTTTTTTTTAAAAAGGTAAAAATCAGAATTAGGCGTTTTACCCACTTTGCGTCCACAAAATCCAAATTGCGTCCACCCGTGTACCATTTTGCGTCCACCAGCTTAGAAAAGGAAAATAGGGGTGATATTTCTAAGAATTTGTCACAGAAGATTGTGTTTTAACAATTTCTTTATTTAAACATTTAAATATTAACAATAACAATAACAAAAATATTCATCTCAACATTGATTTAACTTAAAATTAGGTACCTAAGTAGCAGGTAAATAATGATTGCACCTTTAAGAATAAATCAGGGATCAGTTCTGTTAATTTTACCAAGAAATCGTAAGGTATATTATTATTGCTAAAGATCAGCCTTGATTAATAATAAGTTTTTGGCTATATTTAAGCAACAAAAGAATACAAAAAAAATTGTTTTAATGATACAACTAAAAGAATTGTTGAATCAATTAATGACATAGGTCATATTCAAAAGACTTATCTTTGGCCTCTAAATAACTTAATCCTTAAAAATAACTAATGATTTAATCCTGAAATTTCAGATGATACCACTAATACACTTGTAACAGCCTATGTTTTTCTCATCGTCGTCTTCTCCATCTGAAATTGGTTAAATTTTATTTCTCAAATTCCTCATTTACAGTTTCCTGTGTGACTTCTTGAAGATGATCTTCTTTTGTCGTTTTGAAGCAGTTAAACGAACCGTTTGAGAGTGTTTTAAAGTCTTTTTCGTATTGTTTCCTTCTTTTCGTTCTTGATCTGCTCTTTATCTTCATAATACTTTCGCTATGCAGCAGAAGATATGGCTGCTGGAGCTCTTTGATGAACTTTTCGTGCTTTGTTACAAATTTCAGGTAGCATCAGGTGTTGTTTAAATGGATCGGGGCTTTTCTTTTGTGCTGCTGCTGAACTACTAGAGACTCTGTAGGTCAAAAGGATGGTAGCGATGCAGTTGATTTTTACAAGCAAGTCAATTGTATTTAACGAAAATAGTGGACGCAATTTGGTTTACTATTTTCCCCTGTAGGTATAGTTTGCGTCCATTGCGGACGCAAAGTGGAAGTTTTGTTAATTCCATGTAGTAATTCGCGTCCACCTTATTTTAAACGTTAAATATAAAAAAAACATAAGCAAATTCATGATTAATATTATTCCTTTTTTCATTATAAAAGTCTAGAAACAGCTATGTATCCTAAAATTCACATAAAACAATAAAAAACACCCTCGAACGCGCCGCTGCAGACTATTTTTTATCTAAAAATCACGCGCGTACGCGCTCCCTTGTTGAACAGCCGAGATTAACTATTTTTTTTAACGGGATTGGTTTGGCGTACGGACCTTTTGTCCATGTGTCCGTGCCTCTTATACATTGAGGTATTAGCGGTAATGACTTTTCTTTTGATTGTTTTGTTAATTTATTTATTTTCGAGGATTTTTAAAAGGAGATCCGTAAAATGGACGCGAATTGGGCGATGGACGCGAACAGGCGAAATGACCCTACGTTCATCCGCACGTCAGTGGCTGCACTTGATCTACGAAAATCACCCTTACCGCTTGGAAATAAAGGCGCTGTCAAAATCAAACTTAGCCATTTTACTTGCGGTTTACCATACCTAAGTTTTGAGGGAAACTGTCCAAAATATTGTTATTAAAACGCTAAATAATTGTGCAAACCCATTGATGTATTTAAGTTACTAGGTACATGGCTTTTCACACGCACGCAAGATTGCCTTATGCCCTGCTTATTGAGACTATACAGATACAGATGTGTTAAATTTCGTAATTTTTCCGCCGACTACGACAAATCCGAGAGGAAGGGTTTTGGTATATACAGGTTGTAAAAAGACCCATCACATAGCCGCAAATTAAGCATTATGTAAAAACACTAAGTAAACAGCACTCAAATAATTATTGGGAAATTTTATTTTTGGTGTGAAAAATCGCTGTTCACGGTAGTGCGCAACGTAACGCAAGAAAAACATTGTGCTTATAATGGGTGCATGGAATAGTACTGGGGTTGTAGGGGTAATTAAAGTTGTGCTATATAATTTACGTGTTTTCGTAAAAAACCTCCGTGAATGTTAGAATTTTCACCTTTAATATGCAATAACCAGAAGGTTCCCAGGTTTTCCAAGATTACAATGGAGCACCTGTAAGTTCCTTAACCAAACAATTGAAACATCAAGAAATAAATATACATGTAACATCACACATAATTGACTTGCTGCTCGCAAGTGATTTGATAAAGGAAACATTATTACTTACTGGAGTTTAATTTTTAGCAAGTTTTTCCTTCTAATCTAATGTTTTTTTTTTACCTGTACCAATAAGGTAAATAAGGAGGACTTACAAAACTTTTGTGCTTCAACAGACAGATCAACTTCCACTAAAAGAATAATATTATTGTTTACAATATTTTCTAAAGAAAACAAATAAAAAAGTAGGCATTTGCAGGCAAAGCTGTTTTTTTTTTTGTAAATAGGCCGGTAGATGATTTTTACTATTTACATTTTACATTTAAACCTAAATAAGATATTGATGATGACTATCTGCCATTTATATCATATAACCACCCACAAACTGTATTACTTAATTTTGCAAAAATAAATAACCTTACTTAAATCTTTACCCCTGTACAATTGAATTTAGGTATATGAGCACTACTTATTTGTGTGGGAAATCCACAAATGACTTCTCCCGCCCTGGGTGGAGCAGAAGAGCATGTCAGACTTTTACTGACTAAAACCCACCCACGTTCCTTCAGTTGCCTGTGCCAGTGCTTCGCTATCTCTTTCAAATAACCTGAGACCCTGGCAGAGCACTACTTATCTGACAAGTGATCATTGATAGGAGAATACTGTTAGAATAATGTCAAAAGATTACTTGTTGTTGGATGATGCATTTTGTTTACTTTTATCAGACAGCTGTTGAATTGTTTTGTTAGGTATGCATTTAGAGGATTTTCTGTGAGATGGTTTCAAGCAGTAAATGTATGTATTGCGTTGTTTTACTGTTAGTAAACAAAAAGTGTTTATTTTTATGATGGTGACTTTTGGTATTGATGGAAAGAGTAATTATGGAGTTTCCTGCCTCCTTATGAAAAAACACTGAAAAAGATTATAACTAGACTAGTACATGTTTACAAAATTAAATAATTTCTAATAGTTGTATTTCAGCAGAAATGATGATAAACTCAAAAGCCTGAGGCCTGGAGGACAGCCTATTTATAATAAGCATTTGCTTTGTGCCTGAATGGAGAATTACATTCCACTCCCTATCACAGAGAGGAGGCCTGTGTCCCAGCAGTGGGAACATAATGCAAGTTATGCATTAGCTTTAGAGGGTATCTTGACTTGGGTATGCTGGTTGATGTCTATAAAAAGAATTCCTAAACTACAGTTTAAAGCTAAAATGCTGAACAAAACTCACCCTTTTAGCTGGTAGATTCTTTCTCAGCAGTTTCTTCCTGTCGTCAATCAGGAGACCAGTATTCACTCGACCCGGTTCAGCACAACCAAGGTCCATAGACTCACACACCGTCATATCCCTCACATTTGCACAGTCCACCTCATCCTCACTACGTTCAGCGTACAGACTATCATCCGCCAAGTTACAGACACTTTTAGAAAGTGAAGCAGCAAGATTAAACGAGAAATTGCCACATCCTGAGTCACTCATTTCTGAATCACTATCATAGTCTTCGGAGTCACTGGTCTCCCCGAAAACGTCGTTTGATGTGTAACAACTGTCTGGAGAGTCTTCGAAGACAATGAATGAGTCTTCAGATTCACAGTCTGAAGTTTTGCGCAGTTTTGGACAGTCATTGAAGACAATTTGAAAGGAATCTTCGCTCTCTGTGAACGAACCTGGGAGAAAACGACCGGATACTTCGTCAAAGTATTCTTTTTGAGGTTTAACTGCTGTAATGAATTTCTCTAAGCAACTCAATGATGGAGAGTTTTCCATGCTGGATGCATCTTCAAGTATGATCTCATTAGCGAATTGTAAGTCGTCTTGGATTGACTTTCTCATTTTGGACTTACTTCGTTTACCACACATGCGGTTTGGGTTCTTAAATCTCTTGTCCTTCACTTTTGTTTTGAGTTTTGGTAATTCCGGTGCAACAACAGGTTCAGGCTCGACAATTGGTTTAGATTTATTTCTTCTATCTTTCAGTAGTGCCTTTAATTTATTAAGCTTATCTTCACATGTAGTGACCACTTCTGGCTTTGAATTACATTCTAATTTATTTTCATTGACGGTAACAACCTTAGGTACATTTTTAACAATTTCTGTTGTCTCACAGACTTTAGGAAGCTCGCTTGGGATGTTTGGAGGAGTTTTCGCAGTTTCAGTTTTGACCTTAGGGCCATCCATCTCATGGAAAACATGATCATGGTAGCAGACGGGGCTGGAGTACTCAATAAAGGAGTCATTAGCAATGCTTTCAAAGTCTTCAGGAGAAAAGGCATCTTCAAAACTGTCTTCAACAGAACTTGCCTCTACAAAAACTCTCTTTGGACGTCTCCTAACCCTGAAGTTACAAGGTACTGGCTTGCTACCTAGTAACAGACGGACCTGCTCGATTTTATTTTGACAATGACCTGCCGCCTTCTTACAGTCGGTCATTTCTGACGCCAATAGCTCACTAGACTTTTCATTTGAATGATATTCATCCTGTAAAATTTTATTTTCATCCAGATTTTTGGCGCCATGCCACATCGACTGTACTGCCATCTGGCCGCCCGGCTCCGCAGCAAATTCACTCTGTTTCCGCTTGCTAAACATTGCGCTGGTAATCACATTCATTACACCAGAAAAAAAACTTGTAATACCTGATAATGGGGAATAATCAGGTCCAATAAGCATGTCTTCGTTTATTTTCACATCAATATTATTATTTAATTTAGATTTAGTAGCCATTTTTTCCTCAGTAATGATAGTGTCCGCCAAATTTTTCATTAAAGGATTCGGAATGAAATGAAGGTTGTTCAGAAAAAGGTCGTCACCAAACGTGGTTCTCATCTCTTTTTTGGTTTCTGTACTGTAGTTGGCGATGGAATAACGTGTAGGGCTAAAAACGGGGCGCCTGTCGGGCCGATTCA
Source organism: Dasypolia templi (assembly GCA_963555695.1). Lineage (NCBI taxonomy): Eukaryota > Metazoa > Arthropoda > Insecta > Lepidoptera > Noctuidae > Dasypolia > Dasypolia templi. Next base: position 13,759,656 of record OY743165.1, read on the forward strand.
TAGCAAAATTCATTTTTTTATATTTATTTTTACACTATTTTCTATACACTTGTAAACTAAATCACAGTTAGGACATTATCACTCACGCACACATTGTAGGGACTCGAAAATCCTTAACAATGTCTGGAGAAGGCCTAGGAACGAATCTGCAGCACTTTATAAAGTTCTGAAAAGACTGCAAAGGAAAATCTCTTGGGGAAATCCACACACGGTCACGGAATGAAATCGCGTCGGTTTTACACACTGATGAAGATTTATCTCCGCAAATCAACACGTCTGCGCTCGAAAGAATAGTTGTGCATTCGTTTTTGTTGGAATAATCAACGTTTTTAAGCTCCATTATGACGAATATAACTTGTGATACACGTCTCTATAGTTCAGCCATTTTGTGAAAAGTATTGGGAATGACAGATACAGTATTAGTTTTGTTGTCTTTGCGCTTCTAGTGGTGTGCCAACATGACTATCGTTTCTCCACGAATCGATTAAAGTTTTGTTTAAAAAATATTAATAGTCAGCCGCTTCTTGTTTGTTTTTTAAAAATAGATTTTACTATTCTATGTGTATTATCAGTGGTTTTCCTTACCGTTTTCTTTTGCTATGCATTTTTTTTTTACAGGCCTCCCTATTCTTTGTTTAAAAAATTTTTAGACTTTGAATTGTAAGAAGTAAGAAGTTATACAAAAGATAGTGCATTAATAAGAAGGTTGTACTGCATGACAACATAACTCGATAACCAAAGCACACACACACTACCTATATCTTTTATTCGAGAAAAATCGGCATTGAATTTAACTGAAACAAAGACAACTTTATGGATGCCCTTCATCGATCACTAATAAAGAACTAGATACACAATCAGCGACAAAAAGTGTCCTCACCAAACGCGCACCCATTTGAACATTCGGGTGCGCTTTTAATCTAGTGGAATTCGAACTCTCGAACGGTAAACACGCCTCATTGCTCGTATAAAAACTGTAAAAATAACACATCTAGAACGCTAAAAAAGGATGGAGTTTTATGTTTTCGGTAAGTATTAATATTATCATTATATTATTGTTATCACTTTATTGTAAATATTGATATTTTGTCAAGAAATCATCGTAAAACATTTTTTTAAATTAAATCCTAATAAATAGCACGAGTTATAAAGCATCTTAATTGTAAAGACTCTTAGTTAACGTATTTACTCGTACTATCGCATGCCCACTTAAATTGTTCGGGTTACGTGCGTTGACTCTGTTCCATTGTTGGAGACGCTATTGTTTCTTTTTTTATTTTATTATTAAAGAATGATTGTTTTGTTTTTTGTATTATGAGACTTCTTTACTGCTTCTATAAATATTATATTATTATTTCATCGATTTTTATTTTTGTCTTTTTTGCTTTCCACGAGAACCAGTGAGGTGTGGAGAATGGATATCAGTCTAAAAGCCGACCCAAGGAAGCGTTGTATGTTCGAGGATATTTTTAGAAAGTGATGACGAGTGATGGTGAGTGTGACTACGAAAAAAATGACAAGGCTATACAATACACGGAAAACATAAAAATCTATCGAAAAGACGATTATATAATAAACTCATTTCATTTCATGAAAAATAATAACATAGGTTAATTACCTATGTAAGTCAGTTGTAGCTGTATTTTTTTTTTTAAATCTGAATATTACGTCAACAATTTCTTTTTGATTTTACAAGAACTTTCTGTACCTACTTTTTATATTAAGTAACTATTGAATTTTGATATAAGTTGTTTGTCAAGCAATACCTTTATTATTTTATCACAAATTAAAGAAAAAATAAATAATATTAATTTTTAGTTTAATTATTAATTTAATGTTGTGCCCTATCCAAAACCATCAATCAACTTTATTTTTTCTCACTACAATATACATAAATTATTTTACATTGGTCAGATTCGAGAAAGATACATAATTCTAGTAAGTTTATATATTGTGGGAGACTGGTGCCTAAGAGCCTGGTGCTGTGTAGGCCTGTGTTTCAGGACACCAGGATCACCCTTTACATTTTCTTTTTATAAATTATGTACTAAGCGCCATACGTATATGTACAAAACCATATTTACTTTTCAGGTAAATTATAATCATAACACTTATGCAACATAGACTAAGACATGCTTTATTACCTACACCAACTTTTTGATGCATTGACAAAAAAAAAACATTTACCATAACAAACTAAAAAAAAAAAAATTAACAGTTCAACTCCACTCACTCCTTGTCCTAGCGGCGACCCTCGGTCGTAAAGTTTTATTGCTTTCGTTTGGCACATTGTATTTCCGACTTCGAAACATGCTTGTAAGGTTGAATTTGTTTTGATGTATGTTGACCAGCGAGTATCGCTCGTAAAAAATTATTGCTTTTTGCACATAGCTTTGTGAATACAACTTTGAGCGTAGCGTTTAAGGTTGAATTTCAATTACGTATATTTATTTCGACTAGAATTTCGTAAACATAATTGGGGACAGTTTTAAGAGAACTTTTGCATGGGATTGTGAATCTAGTTTTTTATTAGTGATCGATGATGCCCTTGAACATTTTCTGATGCAATAGTAGGTTCTCTGTGACGCATGTTCTGTTCTCAGTCGTTCTATAAATAACTCTGATTGGCTAAGATTCCGAAAACAAAATCTCTCATTGGACGATTTTAAAATTGCCTTGTGATAGGCATGTGATTCGTTACTATCCCATGAGTTTCAAGTTAATAAACAAGTTATAGTGTGGATGTGGTCACAAAACAGAATGTTCTTCCACAATCTCGAAGTTACCAGAAGAAAATATTTACGTGAAAATATTTACGTAAAAATATTTCTTCGTTCCATTATTTTCTGGTGGAAAAGTATACATAATGAGTAGGTACCTACACTATCAAAGAAAATAAAAGTAATAGGAGAATAAGATTAGACTAAACCAGAATTTTAAAAGATTAGAATGAAGATTAGAATTAATGAGACTATAGCCTTTACTGAGGTCATCTGTTACAAGCAAAGCTCAAAGGGCATCGTTCTTTGTAGAAGCTATGAATTACATCCCACGCCGAGTTACATTTGACGACAAAGAAAAATAAAACAAATTTGATTAAAATCACGCTCAATTAATGTTTTTATTTCACATTACAAATCGCTTGCAAATCAAATCACACATATCGCTGCTTAAAATCAAAAGGGCCACAAATAAAAAAAATACAAATCCTTTTTAAAGCAAATATCGTAATAATTCTGTTTATATTTTTATATTCGAAAAAGACACCCAGTAATTTCGCAATAAAAATGGCTTAATCACACAACTGCCCCTTTTGCATTTTTACGCTTTGGTGGCTAACTTCAGAGCAAAGCTGCCATGCCTGCCATCTTCTCAGTTGCGACCCAGCTGTCAGCGTGATTGCACGTATTTTTTGTGAAAAAGGGCCACATTCCAAAAAAGACCTCAACTTTGTTAGAAATTGATAGTTAAAAGTGCCACATTTTGAAATACGACCTTATTGAATTAAAATCACATATCAGTATAACATTATATTTTAAGAAAAAGTGCCGTATTTTGTGATTTTGAATTAAAATAAAAAGTGTTTTTATTATTATTGTATTAAAGATAAGTGCAGTATTTGGAATGCTTCTGTTTTGCATATAAAATTATAGTGATTGTGTTAGTATTTTTTTATACGAATGTACAATATTTGTTTAGGTTTTAAGTTTTAAATGAAATATTTTGTGCAAATAGTATATTTGCTAGAACTTACTAAATATTTGCAAGGTCACTGACAGATGAAGCAAAATGTTGGACCAAACTAACAAAAAAAATAGTTTCAAAATTGACTATAATTGTTTTGTCGTGTGATCATCATATTGTAGTACGCATGAATTGTGTCTGTCAATTAAACTCATAATTTTATTTATTTAGTTATAGAATGAATAACAGAGCTCGCCGGATTTTAAATATTATTGAAGCCAAAAACGGGGAATGTCAAACAACTTCCAAACGTATTGACACGCAATTTAGCTCAATGCTCAAATTCGTTGAGCCCGATGAATGTTTACCGCAGCAGCTAGTAATGTCTGATGACGTTCAAGTCGAACCACATGGCTTGTTACATGGTGGAAAAGATAGCCGATCTCTGAATGATTCTTCTGATACGAATTCATTGCCAGACAGTCAGCACAACCTTGATGTCTCGTTACTTGATGAAAATAGCTTATCTGATAATGGGAGGTCAAAGAAAAGCCAAATTTTGTTGTTGAAGAAAGTGCCTCTGACAGTGACTCAGATAGTGATTCAAGTGATTCTTCGTCTTCGAGCTCCAGCACAAGCCGCACAACAGATTTTTCGTCAGATGATAGTGTACAGGATCCTGATTTCAAAGTTGACGTGAAACCTGATTCTGACTCGGATGAAGATAATCAAGACTTCGAAATTCAGCAACTCAGCGTCGTAGATCGGCCTGACAGCGGTGGTACCCAGGCTGCCGACGTTGAAATCCTACAGCCAACCGACAGCCTTTAAATTCGGTCACTATCAAGCGTTGACACAGAACATCCTAGTGTTGAACATCCTGTTGATTTACAATTTACGTCGCCTTTTAATTTGTGATTTATCATAGGAGAAGATTTAATTTAGATACGAAAATAAGCATTTCAATAATTTGTTAACATGGTGGGCTAGAGATTTATAAACAATTTGAGTTTTGTAAACTTAGGTACATTTATTTCTATAGAAGTTGATTTAATTTTTAGTTTTGGTTTTTACATGACATGGTGAGGTTAGGTTAATCCACTCAAAATACTGGATAACTTGATATTAGCTCTAAAAGCACATTTCAATTTTTTATGTTATTTTTTTGTTTCATTATTACCTATGTTTTCTATTTGATTTGTATCTTTTTATGATAGATTTTTTTAAATTTTATTGCAAGGTATTGCTACCATTTAGTTCTAATTTCTTATTTTTTGCAAATTAAACTAAACATTATACGAAGAGACCTAATAACACTTATTTTCAGTTTGAGTTGTGAATTTTTATTTATAAAACTCATGAACGTTACGTTATTTTTTTATAAGCAAAAGGGACTTATGCGATGTTTTACTTAACTGGGTAAAACTTATAGTAGATATCAATAAATAGGCAAATAGAGGCTTAAAATATACATTCGATGATATATAACACATAAATATACAAAATTAGGTTGTTAGAAATATAAACAAAAAATCGCCCTAAAAAATTTTGACGGGCTCTCCTGTAAAAAATGACATTTCGATTTATGGCCCCTTTGAATTTAAGCAGCGATATATCCTGAAACATCTAAAAACAAAAAAAAAATATTTGAAAATGACAAAGTGGACAGTAGGAAAGGAGGCACTGGGTACGGAGTATGTGTCAACGTGTGTTGGGCCACGTCTTTTTTAGTTGTTTAGTTTGTACAAGTTTTACTAGTACTTTATGGATTGTAAGTACTCTGGTCCGAAATGAAGAATATGTATTTAGAATATGTGTTAAGAATCAATTACAATAACTACGCTTTAATAATATTTGCTCTTCCATTTTTACCAGGCGTTGAAGTTTGTTTAAGTTTTCGAGTTTATTTATGAAAATATTTTTAATATTTGTTTTCGGCAATCGCTTTATGTTAATTAATCATATTAAAATCGAGGATGTATGGAAACTAGAAAAATATTTATTTCACCTTACCAACTTTTTAAATCTGCATTTCTTTCTACATTAATTACATATTTTAAAATTATGTATATTTTTAAATAACTGCTAATTCTATTCTATTCCTAGATAATAATTCTATTTAACTTAACACGTACGGCTTCTCCCGGTTGGAACCAGTAATTTGCCTATTAATTCAAACCTCGATCATTTTCATGATGATATAGGTCTTTTTAACTTACTTAATATTACACATTCATACCTACATCCTACATTACATTTAAAAAAACACAGTATTTGTAATACGTATGAGACTGTACTGTAAGGCACATATGCCACCTCGAAGAGCGAGTAGATCTAGCAAATAAAAGCTAATTGGCGATTACTCGCTGTTGCATGTACCAAGCATGAGTCTCTCAGCGACTGTTCTGCCCGCCATAGGAGTGTCGCTGAGCAAGGAGTACTCACTTTGATAGCTCTGGTCACTGCGACATACTAGTACTCACCGGCACGGGAGTGAGAATAGTCAGCGATCAACTCTTATTTTAAGTACCTTTGTCTACTAGTTACACGGGACCTCTTCTCCGATCTTTTGCATGTTTTTTGAGTGAGAAAATCGTTGATAGTCGCTACCTCGTCGGTAGTGGGACAGGAGCCTCAGGTCATTCTAGTACCATGGGAACGTAGTTACTATTGCCTTGGTCTAATTTAGCTTTTTAAATATACCTATCTGCTGCTGTTGGGGAGCGCGTTTTGGGGCTTTCCTATGTAATTTTGACGTTCATAAAGTGCTGAGTCGCAGCCTAGTTTGTATAAATAACTTTTGGTTTTCATTTTAATTTTATGAATACAAATGTTTTTTTTACTGATCCTCTAAAAACTTATTGACCTTCTAATGATGGTCACCTTCTTAAATTAATGAACTTTAAACAATTGAGCAGGGACTTAAAAACAAGGGAATCAAATATGTAATAATACCTAAGTGTTAATAATTGTAACAGGTAAATGCGCGGCGCATGCGCGCATGCGCCACGGTACTAGTACGCCACGGTAACATTGAGCTCCGTATTAATTTTGTTCTAAAAATAAATAAACGAAGTGAAACTATTCAGAGTAGTGTTAATAACAAAGTGTGCATTGTGTTATACCGGTAAAAGTGTTATCCAAGCCTAAAACCATTATCCGATGAAGTTCTAAAGTGAAATAGAAGCTGGACTTGCAAGAACAATTCAGTATCAAATTGTACATTAGTTATGTGTTTACTGTGCCCATTAATATTAACTTATATGTGAATCATATTCTGTAAGCTAATATCGTGGAAAAAGTTAAAATAAACAAATAAACCTATCGAAAGTGAAAATAACAACAACGTTAAAAAAATTCAAAATAACATCCACCCACAATTAAAAAGTAACGAACTCTTGCAAGTAGAATACATATCCTTATTTCAACAGGTGTATTAACTGCTCACGTAGATGATTTGTCTGAGTACCGACTCGGGTGCAACGTGTCTCGAGTTCGAATCCCGCAGGGGCGAACCCTTTTTGTGTTTTCCTAACAGTCATGAACAATTGTTGAACTCAAATAATGAAGTGAAGACATCTTATTTGAATAGCAAAAAAATAAATTCAAAATTCAATCATTTGAATATTGTATCATGAATTTTCTGGAGAACATTACGTTTCGTGTTCGAGGCACTCGTCGTACTCGTTCAATGTCAGACTCGCAAAGTAATATGAGTCAATTTGAAAACGAAACGTTAAATGACACCGCTACCAGTCTCCCCGAGAGGGGCAACGACGACACGTACGACCACGAATTACTATCTAAACTAAAGGAACAACTTGAGAAACTAACACTTCAATTAAGTAGTGCAGAAGAAGAAATTGAGCTACTTACATTGGAAAATAGTAACCTTAAACAGTCAAACCAGGAGTTGGAAAAGAAAAATCAACTCTACAAAAACATCACCAACACTCCTACTAAGAAAACCAGGCAAAAAACTTCTACTCCAAAAAAAAGGGAAGCATTACTTAGTAAAAACACGCAAACAGAGCAAGTAAATACGTCTGACATGAAAAAAAATAAGGGCACTCAAACAATTGCAACGGATACTAAGGGGTCATCTAAGGAAGAATCTGCAGTATCACCAGCAATACTTCATACAAAAAGCCATAATGAAGACCCAGAGAAAAAAGTAAGTAAAATCTGTATTATAAGCGAAAATAAATATAACAAAATACGTACAATTGCAGAAAATAAGTTTGAAAATTGTGAATTATGTCATTACCTAACACCATACTCAGGTATAAACAATATGTTTTGCGACTTGGAACCAAAGCTGAAGAAATTCACTATGAATGACTTCTGTATTATTTTAATTGGTGAAACAGACTTCAAATCTACTAAGGAATATTCTAGTATCGTTCTCAACATAAGAAAAATACTCGGAAAAATTCAACACACCAATGTTGTTCTCTGCATGCCGACCTATAGACAGTGTATTAGTAATGTTACTTTGTATAATATGAGAGTAGAAAATTTTAATAATCTGCTATACCAAGACATTTTAGCACACGAACATGCCTACTTTATTGACTCGAATAAGAACCTAACTTGGGACTACAAAATGTACAGACAAAATACAGGTTCAGTAAATAATTACGGTATGCAAATAATTTTCCAAGATATCGCCGCACTTATGAACTACATACTTGAAAATACCTTCGCACATGCAAAAGGAGAGAATATTAATAAAGTGAATGAACAACAAGCGACATTGCAGTTTTTTCGATTTTAAACACCTTAACGTGATACATCAAAACATTGCGGGTTTACTGAATAAGAGCAGTGAGTTTACTGTATGCCTTGAAGAGATGTCAGAGAAAAATACCGAAATCGACATAATCTGTTTATCTGAACACTTCATGATGGCTGGCCATGAAAAACTGTTGTATATTCCTAACTACACTTTGGCGACATGCTACTCCAGAAATGGTAGTAAGAGAGGTGGTACATGTATCCTTGTGAAGAAAGGTCACCAGTTTAATGAGCTTCAAGACATAGCGAAACTGTCCATAAATGGAATATTCGAATGTTGCGCTGTTGATCTGACAATTTATAATACGATTATTGTTTGTGTGTATAGAGTACCTAAGTCTAATAACTTACCTGTATTTTTTGAGCAATTAGAGAAAGTGTTATGTACTATTTGTAACAAAAACTCAAAAAGAAATGTCGTAATTGCAGGTGACTATAATATTGACTGTCTTAAGCGTAACAATACTTTGATAGATCTAGAATGTTTGCTCTTAAGTTATAATTTAAAGCTAGAAATAAATCAGCCAACACGAATCGCGAGCGGCACTTGCATAGACAACTTTGCACATAATGGGGGGAAGAAGTGTAAATCTGATGTGATTGACTTCGGCCTGTCGGATCACACCGCGCAAGTACTAAAAATACCAGTTAATAAAAAAACTTTATTAAACTATTGGCGAGCAAATAGACGAGACTATAATAAGGAAAATATGAAAAAATTCAAAAATTATATAAAATCTCTTTCTTTTTCTGAAATCTATAATACAAATAATCCTAGCACAGCATATAATGCATTTTTGGAAGCTTTCATGATGCTGTATGACTTATGTTTTCCTTTCCAAAACATCTCAATAAGAACAAAAATAAAACCTCAGTGGGTATCTCGTGGCATAAAAATCTGTAGCAAAAAAAAGAGAGAACTTATGTGGAACTATAGGCTAAATCGTAATGAAGTAAATAAAACTAAATTTAAAAAATACTCTAAAACATATAAAAACATAATTAATTTAACGCAACGAGCACAAAACAATCATAACATAAAATCATCAACTAACAAATCCAAAGCCGCATGGAGGATTATAAATAGCTCTAAATTAAATTTACCAAGGGATAGTATCACTTCCATAGAAACAAACCATAAAACTATAACCAGGCCACGAGAGATAGCGAATGCTTTTAACAATTTCTTTATAGAAAAGATAGAACCGATACCAGACGCTGGTAAGGACGTAACCGAAAATATTTCCAAATCAAATAAATCTATGTTCATGGCACCATGTACTCCATACGACATACTTCAAATTATAAGATCGCTTAAAAATACTACAAGTGTTGGGTACGACGGGATCTCTACTAGAATCTTAAAGTACATCGCTTATCATATTTGTGACCACCTAAGCCATATCATTAATATGTGTATAACCACTGGATCATACCCGGAAAGTCTAAAAACGACCATCGTAAAACCTATCTTCAAAAAAGACAACAAGCAGAGTATTAACTGTTACAGACCTATTGCACTTATTCCTATAATATCAAAAGTTTTTGAAAAATACATATCCAATCAAATTTATAACTATTTAGAAAAGTTCAACATTCTTACAAAAGACCAGAAAGGTTTCCGCAAGAATAAAACTATAAACTTGGCTATTTTTGATTTTATTAATAACGTCATGGGAAATGTGGATAAAAGGACGCCGGTATGTACCATTTACTGCGATATGACCCAGGCCTTCGATTATGTTAATCATGACATTCTCCTCCGTAAACTGGAAGCTTATGGCATTAGAGGCAATGTATTAAATCTCATAGAATCTTATCTGAAAAAACGTAAACAATATACAGAAATTTCTAAAGTAAACATTAATACCAAAAAAGAAGAAACATTTGCATCAAAAAAACGTATAGTTAAATATGGAGTCCCGCAAGGTAGCGTATTGGGTCCTTTGTTATTCATAATCTACATAAATGACTTGCCATTAGTAACTAACTATCCAGTATCACTTTTTGCAGATGACAGCACAATCACTATTAATTCAAAAAATAAAGATACGTATGAGAATGAAATTAATAATACAATCAATTCAATAATTAACTGGTTAGATAATAATAATTTAAAAATTAATCTTGAAAAAACAAAAATTATGTTCTTCAGTCAACGTTTAGAAGCACCAAATATTAATGCTCAACACAAACTAACTGTTATAAAAAAGGTAGAAACAGCTAAATTTTTAGGTGTAACAATTGACAGACGTCTGAACTGGAAAGCACACACAGAAGAATTAAATAAAAAAATATGTTCGTCTGCCTATGCCCTCTATAAACTTAAACCTATTATAAGTACCAATGCGCTTATAACTGCCTACCATGGTGTCGTCGGCTCCATATTAAGGTTTGGAGTTATATTTTGGGGAAACTCTAGTAATAAAGAAATCATTTTTAAGGCACAAAAAAGATGTATTAGGGCTATGTTTGGTTTGAAAATGACTGATAGTTGCAAACAGTATTTTATAAAATACAACATTTTAAGTCTTCCTTCCTTATTTATTTATGAAATAGCTAATTTTATAAAAACCAATCCTAACCTATTTAAGAAACTATCTGACGTCTCTATTCGTAACCGGCGGGATAATAATAAATTATGCATACTAAGATCAACCACCGCATTGATGCGTAAAAGTATTTTTTGTTTAGCACCAATCATATATAATAAAATCCCAAAATCATTTAGACAAATGCCTTCTGCTCTGTTTAAAATACATTTTAAAAAATATCTCATAGCCAAATGCTATTATACCTTAGCGGAATTTTTAAATGACCGTAGTTAATTAAATGGATTCCTAGAATTACGACATTTTCACAATTTGAGCATAAAATCGGAGAAAAAAAAAAAAAAAAAAAAAAAGATACATTCTTTATTTTTTCTACTTTTCATTAGCATTAGGAATAAGTTATTTAATTTTTATAGTTTGCTGTGTAGTCTCAAATAATTTTCTCTATTTTTGATTTATTCTAAACCAAAAATATGTTGTTTTTGTACGCCATGTATGGCAAAACATGCAGAACTACCTGTTATTTTAAGACCTTGCACATATTATTTGATGTACACTCATGTTTTTACAATAAATATATTCTATTCTATTCTATTCTATTCTAAACGCGACGTTGCCAAAATAGCCTCAACCCCGACTGGATTGAGGCTATTTTGGCAACGCCGCTGCCTGTCTGTCTGCCGCGCGTTGCGGTACCGTGGAATTATACCCAAAACTGCACCCTAATTGCGTAATACACAATCAATCGGAATCTGAATCGTTTTGAAACAGATTGCCAATCCATTGCTTCTTAAGTTCGATAAAAATTCTGCTCAACAATATATAGAACGCAATGAATGTTCTTGAACCGTCAAAATCAAACAGATTAATCGTAATCGTTTACGAAAATGTGTTACGCAATTAGGGTGCTGGTTATTTCTGTTTCACATATTAACAACTAAAAGGTTACACTTTGATACTGTAACATTATTGCATCTGTTACATTTATAAAGGGGTTTCTTTTACCAACCGCACTAGATCAAGTTGTCGCAGTTACTTGGCTATTTATTATTTTTAGGAGCCCAAAAGAGGAATTTTTTGAGATTCACAAAAAGCAAAGCAATAATTATATTATAATGTCCAATTATATATTTAGGAGCACAAAATGGGAGTTATTAGATGTTTAATTAAAAACATGACATTTATTATTACGAGACAGCTGATTAACATCGAAGTCTGTACGTTTACCTACATACGACATTGATCCTATAATTGCATAAAATAAACTATCTTTAGTTCTAAATTCCTATATCGCCAATTTCCTCTGCGCTAGCCTGGTTGATGGGAGGTAGACTCTTCAGGGTGCTGTCCAGGAGTTCCACTGAGGATGTGAATATGTGGGCGTTTCTGTACAGGGTCCAGAGAAGCAGTGCAAAGAATATCAGCTTGACCAAACGGTCGGCGAAGTAACGCCTGGAAGAAAAGAATCAGGGTTTATCTTTTTTTTTTGGTTTATCAGAGAGACGTACCTTTTGAACGCCCTATAGCTACAGATTTGCTCGATTTTTGGCGATTGTTAATGTCGCTCAATACGCTGTGTTTGACGATAAAGATCTGCTTATTACAGTTCTACGTTCTTACAGATCTGCTTGATATTTAAGTAGATGCCTACTGTCGCTTGTTATCGAGATTGTCGTAGATTATATTATTTCGTTAATTGCTTACACATTTACTCGATTTTTTACGTTCGACTATAGTCGAACGTAAAAAATCGTGCAAATAATTATGTTGGCACCTTCAGAAAAACAAAAACACAAGTCAAACTACAAGTGCAAGATAGAGACGGGAAATGGAATGCCTAATAAATAAAATCGCACTGTTAGTTTTTCAATTCTAGTTAGTTACTCAGTTAGTACCGAAAGTAAGAAATCCAACAAGATCGAAGACATGAAAGACATTTAATTGTTGTCTAGTATTACTGAAAACGGGCATCAATGTCGGCCAACTTACATCTTATGCAACTTCCTGGCTCTCGGCAAATTGGCAGGGTCCTCCTTACAGCAGAACTGCCGGGTCCCCAGCACATAGTTCTTCAGATATTCATCAATGTCCATCTGTGTGGGGTCAGTATAGAACGTGTCGTTGTCTGTCGCAGTGATCCTGGTACGGAGGTTCTTGTAGTTGGTGTTCTTGAAGTGCCAGTCCTTGGTGGTGTAGTACTGAAGGACGTTGAGGCCGTGGCTAATGCGTTTTTGGAGGTTTATCATGCTGAAAAAGAAGGTTAAGGTTTAAGTACCAATTCGAATACATGCACTTTTTTTCACTGAAAAACACCACGAACCTGCATTGTGCTAGTATGGCTACTATTGCCTTCTTCTGTCTCTGTATGACAAGACAGTGTGGCGTCATTACTGTGATGACAGATGCATACGTACATGGCTTCTGTCATCACAGTAATCTAGGCCATCGCACAGGCTTAGTTTATCACGAAATTGCATTTACAACAGCCTTTTTTTTTTTTTTTTTTTTTTTTTGGGTGGGAAATCATCAAATGACTTCTCCCGCTCTGGGTGGAGCGGGAGGGCGTGTCAGACTTTTACTGACTAAAACCCACCGTGTTCCTTCAGTTGCCTGTGCCAGGGCCACGGTTTTCTCTGTGGAATAACCCGCGACCCTGAGGCGTCGGCCCTATCGGACCCCGTCATTTTGTGCTGACATCTCTTTGAGGCGCGCGTGGAACACAACGCGCCGTCGACCCGGGCCTGGTCCTTACCGGACGGCGAGCTACCCATGGCTCGCCGTCCGCAAGCCCGCGCCTACGGTGGCCGGGAATCTGCTTGCGATTCCCGACGCCCAGGGCGTCTCCTGCGGCGACTAGGGGCGTGAGGGCGCAAGGCTCTATTTACAACAGCCTGACAACAACCTTTAAGCAGTAGCCTACAACACCCCTTTGGTCGAAGGATCCTTCCTGCCTTTTCAATGAAGGATAGAGGAACTTTTGACCCCGTCTCTACAGTTTCTCCCGTTTCTCCAAAGGTCCTGCACAATAATCTAGACAGGTATAATTATTATAAGGTATATACGTGGGAAACTCAGAAAGTTTTGCGAAAATAAAAATGAATGTTCATAAGTAAATATTATTTTATTACATATTTTCAAAGTACTCTCCACTAGCCTTTTACAAAGTTTCATGGGTCTGAATCAGTTTTCAAAACACTTTTTCCAGTCCGCCGTAGACACCTCGTTTACAGCCTGCTCGAACGCTGACAGCACATCTTCCGGTGACGAAATTGTATCCCTTGGAACAGATTTTTTTATTTTCCGGAATAAAAAGAAGTCACATGGTGCTAGGTCAGGGCTGTAAGGAGGGTGACCGGCGTGCTGTCCAGGAAGTCCCTCGATTTGAGCGCGGTGTGCGAAGGCGCATTGGAGCAGTAGCCCGTGGAACTCTGTGTTTGGTCGCTTGTTGTTCACAACAGAGAAAACGTCTGGTTCGTTTCTGGATCGTATTGATAAATTCAAGACTCATCATCTGTAATGATGTCGTAAACACGCCGAGACGAGCCTGCTTCAAATTTGTTTATCATATCACTGCACCTTTCCACCCGGGCCTGCTTCTGAGCATCGGTGAGGTTGTGCGGCACCCAGCATGAAACTATCCTCCTCACGCGAAGATGCACGTGTAGAATTTCGTGAAGGCTTCCCGATCCAACCTGCAGTATGTGCTGAATCTTTTAATACGTATCTCGCCTATTGTCTTGGATTACAATTTTCACTGCTAAGACGTTTTCTTCCGGAACTGCTGTCAAAGGGCGTTCTTCTTCATCCCCCAAAGTTAGTCGATCGCGCTTCAATTCTTCATACCAACGATACACGGTTGTCTTAGAAGGGAATTCAATTAGGGATGCCATTTTTAGTCTATCGTACGATTCGTCCGGTTTCAGGCGACACTTGAAATCGTAAATAATCATTGCGCGAAAATTTTCCCGGCCCGCATCCACGATAATTTAAATTAGCTTGCGAACAATGAGGAGGGAAATTTTGAAATCAGAACGTACCTATTTTTACTTACAAATAATCATATTTTCAAAATAGACTATAACTGGCCAGTATGTCATACATTAAAACTTTTTTTCGCAATACTTTCTGAGTGGCCTGGTATACACACTTGAAGTCGATCACGCCTGATGGAAAGCAATGGATGATGTTAAAGTTGGAACAAGCGTGTCCAGAAGATGCCTGTTTACTCTTGAACAGAACTTGAAGGGAACACAGACGCTGGCAGAGTGTTCCACACTTTGGCTGTGCGCATAATAAATGTGGAGGAGAAACGCTGAGTACGACTGGTCGGGATATCAACCAAGTGCGGATGGTATCCTGCAGTACGTCCCGTAAATAATAAACAGGATGGCGATTTAGTTACCTGCATCCGTCAAGGGACTACTAAACCGCTAGGAAACTAATTTCAAACATATGAGTTTTATAGCGAATGTTGTTAGTATGACGGGTACAATGGGTGTTTCTTCGACTTCCTTGACGAACGCTGGTGACAAAATTACCACCCTGAATTATTTAACTTACAAAGTCTTCTTGCCCAGTAGAAACAGCAGAGCATCGACCAGATAAGCTGGCGCAATATGACTGACAAACATGTCCAGCTGGTGCGTGATCTTGTAAGACTTGATGGAGCCTCCTGGGTACCACAGCGCCACGGAGTAGGGGAACTCGTTGACCCATTTCTCCCCTGAAAAAAAGGAACACGTTTTTTTTTATTGTCGTCGCAAATCGAGAGACCAAAGATTTGGTTTAAAAGCAAAGTGGTTATATCGGCATGTTATTTCACATCAATGTGTTAAAAAACGCTCTCTCTGTGTTTGGACACTGGACCGTTCACCGCTTTCTTCGGAAACCTAAGCTTAAGTCCAGAGGGGCAATTCCCGGGTTTCTAATTTAATCAATGTCTCAGTCAGACAAAAAAAAAAGTTTTTGAGATTGATTTTCGCTGAGATGAGGTTGCGACTGGAATTTTATGGTTTTTTAAGTAAGAGAATTGACTTTATAAAGTATTCGATAATTTAATTATTGTGAATGTGAAGACATTGTGAATTTGTAGTTTTTTTTAAATGCACTTTTTTATTAGTTTTAATCATGGTCTGGCAGTTTGAGTAATTTATGCGGCCTACCCAAATGTCCTTTCTTTGGTAATGTTCGTCAAATCGTTTAGCTCCTTTAGTCTTTTAACTGAAAAATGCGTGCACTGACTGGACAGGCCCACTCATTCTGTGTGGTTCTTTCCTCAAAAGACCATTTCAGACATCAATCCACATGACCTGACCAAGATTATGTCTGTACTTTAAAAGAGACTGTGACTTCTGAGTTTGATTCGGCCTTTCTTCTCAAAGTAGTCAGATAGGAAACGCCGATCTCATCTAGTTTTTAAAATATGATTGACGTGTAAAAGTGTTTGTACAACCCTACTTACAGAAATACATAATTTATCATTTGATCTATTATTAATTTCTGTGAAAATCGCACAGTGAGAACACAATCTCACAGTTGTCATTCCATATGATGCTACAGCTTTGACAAAGAAAAGTATAGACTGCGGGTAGCTCATTTTCTTTCCCACTAGAAAGGGAGTAGGGGGTATTGAGTAGTACGTAACAGAAAAAGACAAAGCGATACTAGTTCCGTTTCTCAGTACATGCCAGTTTTTACAAGATCAGAAACATATATATCTCAACAAACTTTCCTTTTTCTTAAATATTTTGGTAAAACAATTTATTGCGTGATAAGTGTATTTCATTTTGTTTAAGTGTTGTTTATTATTTTGTACCTGTCTATTTGAACGTTAAAATTATGTGTGTCCGTATTTTTGTACTTATTATGTCAAATAAATATATTATTATTTTAGTTATGTCAGTTTTTCTCATAATAGGAGTGGTTGCTTAGATAAATGATCAGTCTAATAATTTATCTAAGAGTGAAAGAGTCAAATTAATATTTATATCTTATCTTATCAAAATTGTGATTGTAATATTTTGTCTCATGCGTCCACGCTACCCGAAGCCTTAGATTTCTTACTGTAAGGATGCTAGAGATTGCTACTATTGACAGCTCATTCAGCTAACTTCACAGTGCCAATTTCAATAATGAACTTGAACGCGATCAGTACATCTAAAACGCGTTCAAGAGCTGTCAGTGTCAATATTCCACAGAAAGTAATGACACTGACAGCCCTAAAACCTAGTTAATATGTGCTGATCAAGATTTTCACAGAGTAGATCGTCTGTTACTCCCCAAATTTCAAAGCAGAGATGGGCGGATAAGTAGATACCGAATGTTACTTACCTAATTGAATTATTTCTGCCCATGTCAGTTTTATCTCACCGGACAATGTTAGGTTATAAACCTGCGTGTCTTTTGGTCTGAAAACGAAAATTATATGATTAACATAATCTCTTAAATTGCGAAAAAATTGCTGTTTACAAGGTTAAAGTGGAACTGGGCTGTGCTTAATATTTTTTTCATATAAACCCACCGCCGCGGCGCCGGCGCCACTGCCGTAACCTCTACCTCTACTTTGACGTCACGCGTCGCGGGGGGGCTTACGCGCTCCGAACTCTAGGGCCATGACGATGTAAGTGAGATGAGATGTGAGTTTACTTTGCCAGAACTGGTTTATGGTGAGGCAACAGACCAAGAGAGATACAGAAACGCGCAGGGCAGCATGTGGCAAGCTGTATGGCAGTAGTGACCTCACGGACCCCATCTCCCGAAAGAAGTCTTGTTCCTCACCTCTCGCTTGCCTTTATTGGCCACATTGAAAAACACTTAAAATAGTGTATCTTAAAAATTGTGTATTTATTTATAAGTGTTACTTATTTGATTCTGATATCAATTCAAAATGTAACACTTAAATTTTTGTCTGATTGACCGAAGGAGGCATCATCTATAGCGAAAATGAAAAAGTATAAAAATGAGAGAATTGCCCAGTAGCGGGACAAAACAAGACTACCTCTAGGTACTTACTTATCCTGAGCAGTGGCGTAAGCTATCAGTATACAAGCATTGGCGATCACGTCGACAGCAATGGCGTCTGCTTTGTAAGAAGGCTCGCAGTGCATGGTGCGGATGACGCCTGGAAATGTTATCATTGTTAGACTTAACATAACATCACGCCTGTGTTCCCTACACGGGTAAGCAACTTACTTTCAAGTCCGATGCAGGTACCTAATGGGGGCGAGGAACTTGCCAATAAACTGAATAAACAAATCTAGACACCCGGCTGCCAATGGGAAAAATCCAATTATACTTTGTCCAACCTGGAAATCGAACCCCGGAACTCCAGCAGGCCATCACACATTTTATTATTATTTAATTGTCGTTGTGCTGGCGCAAAGTTTTTGCGAACTCGAAACGGAAATTTAAACCAATGTGAAAACTTACCTCTAAAACTGTAAAAAAAAAAAAAAACCCGAAACTGTTACACACCTTTTCCACTCCCGATAACCAATCCAGTAGGCCCGTTCAGATTGTCGACCCAACCAGGAATGGGTTCCTTCCACGCCGCAGTCACTGCAAATATAAGGATTTTAAGAAGGCCTAGGCAGTGGACAGCTGTCACCGTTATCATTTTAAGATACAGACATCCAGACTTAATGTCTAGTTTGGGGCTCACTGGCTACTAAGCACAAAAAAAAGTGACTTCAAGAACTGAAACCCGACTATTATAAACGACGATATTAAAAATCATTCATAGGTACAAAAATGGTCAGGGTATAGCTGTGGTCGCATGCCATTATAATTTTGTAGGAGTTCCTGTTAGCCGCATGGTTTACAGGCACGCGAGCACGGCTATACTCTGACCATTTTTGTACCTATGTATGTCTTGTTTCGTACTTTTTCGAACGTGATTTTCAAGAAGACGGGTTGTAGTTTTTGAACCTACTTTTGTCATCTCACATCTACATGAAAGAATGAAACTGTACTATTTGCAGTTGCAGGAGTTCTGGATACATTTTCATTGGATCTTGCAGATGACTATCTGTTAGGCATCGTCCTAATAGAACGTGAATGCGCGATCATCGTAGGTTCGCGCGAATTTTACTCGTACGAACGCCCGATCAAAAATATTGAACTCGAATAGGTGTCCTAACTGACAATCGCACGACGCTGTCGCGCGACTCAAAATGTTTGTAAATCTATTCGCGGCGCAGCGGGGCGCCGCGCCCGCGCCCCTCTCGCCTTGCCGGCCCTGCCAGCCGGCCCTGCCAGCCGGCCCTGCCAGCCGGCCCTGCCAGCCGGCCCTGCCAGCCGGCCCTGCCAGCCGGCCCTGCCAGCCGGCCCTGCCAGCCGGCCCTGCCAACCGGCTGCCATTTTATTTCGTAGACTTGACGACGACGCAGCGCTGAGCGCACGCCGTTGCTCGCGTCGGCAATTCGCGCGATGATCAATAGGACACCAGTTTTTGCCAACGGGCGTACACGCGATGTTCGCATCGCTTACTCGCGCGGTTATCGCGAATTCGCGTTCTATTAGGACGATGCCTTAGCCATTAATGGCGTTAATGCCTATGGCTACTATGGCTTACTAACCTATTGAAGGTCGGGCGATGGCCACAGGAAACTTTCCGGCGTACTCCGCCACCAAGTCCTCAGTGATAGCCTTAGTGTATGAATAGGTGTTGGGTTCTGACGATATTATCCTGGAATTACAAAAATAACATAACATCACGCCTGTAATCCCAGAAGGGTTAGGCAGAGGTGTACCTATAGTACATATACATTTCGCCAGTTATGCTCAAGTCCCATGTAATAGGGGGCGAGCTTATTGACATCAATCGGGCACAAATCCAGACTCCGGACTGCTACTGAGAAATTCTAGATAGAAAAATCCAATACTTTGCCCGACCTGGGAATCAAACCCAGGATCTCATGCTCAGCAGTAGCTCTTGCGACCGACCAACGAGGCATTTAAAAGACCAAGTTAAAAGAAGTAGAACAATATAATAACACGCTAGTATGTCGATTCTATAAAAAGCTCACATGTAGGTAGTGCTATTCTGTAACCATCACAACGTGGAAACTTAGGTGAAGTGAGCGTGGAGTGAGTTTTCAGGGCTAGGGATTGACTAAGACGGGATGACATTGACAGCTCACTCCACGCAAGTCTTCAAGAAGAGATTTTTACAGAATCGACAAGCGTGAAGACTTGCTTGGAGTGAGCTGTCAATCCCTAGCATCATGACAGCTCACTCCAAGCTCACTTCACCTAAGAATTCACGGTGAGATGGTTACAGAACAGCAATACTGTAGGAAATCCCTAAGGGGTTAAACGAGATCTAAGTAAATACACATTTTGCTAGTTAGAAGTACCTTGTAATCCCATGTTCCCACATGCGTTAAAAAACCTCCTTCTCAAAGAAATTATAATTTGTCTTGAAAAAAATCATTGAAGACAGCATATGTAACCATTATGAAATTAACAATAATTAAAAAGCGAAATACAGCAAAACGTTGGCTGACTTATGATTGGTAAAAGTCATAACTTCTTTGTTTAGTGGTGGTTTATCTATTTCCACTCATAATGCACGTATTTTAAAAATAAAATAAAAATTAAGTCTATAACTTCAGATCGAACCATTTTAATGATTAAAGTAGCCATCTGTTACTTATTTTATTTAGAGATTTTTGCGGTAGACGGCGTTTTACTCAATTGGTCCTGTCATCACAGTTTCCTATATTTTTACTATCAAACAACTTAATTTTTCATTAGTTTTTACATAGAAATATAAGAGAAATGTTTTTCTGAACCCGGAACTATAAAACTTTATATTAATAGGATTACACGAAACGTTTTAAAAGTAGGTCGACTCCTAGATATCGTTGTAAAACTACAGTCTCTGGCAATTAGTGAGTCGCTGATGCTGCCATCTGTTGAAATATTGGACGAAGAATAATTGCCAGCTCAATAGCCAGACTTAGGGAGGTTTCATTTCTTTGTATGGAATTGGGTATCTGTACGTAGTATTATATAATCTGTGGCGTAGTGATGCGCGTTCGCAATTATGTTTCCAACAAAAAAACAAATATTTATATTTATAAAAAACTACTCTAAAACCTACACGTAAGATTCAGTTTCCGCTACAACTACAACAAATATGACTATTTTGATGAACTAGTCAGTCTAACATCTAAAACATTATCTTGTTTTTTTTAAGAGCAATTTTGAATAGAGATTACTTACTTAGGTTCCAAGTAAGCCAGGGTCTCATCATCCATCCACTGGACGATGTCCATGATCTTCCTCGGGTTGTGCACCGCAGGGTACACCTTCTCATCTAGCACATCTAGGTCGCAGCGGCAGAATGATGTTGATAGATGTACGAACGCCTGGGACGTAAAGGAGATAGGAAGGAGTTAAGTAGGATGCAATAAGAAAGACTGCGAAATTCAAATTTTCTTACGCTTTTTGCAAATTGGAGGTCAGGGACAAGTTGTATGTTAATCAAAATTTATTCGCGACCGTAGCAAATATAAATGAATTTCGTGGGTTACTCTTGCGCTTTCGCCAGCCTTTACGGCCGAACCCAATAAAGACAGAAATAAAAGATCGAAAATTCATTAATTTAGCACAGTCAGTTTCAGAGGCGTCCGCGCACGAGTTCCTGTTGTATACAGGTGAAGTATCCACCATTAGTCCTTTCCAAGCTCGCCATCGCCAAACCTCCGAAATTTGCCGAAGACACTTGAAGCATGTTCTCGTCTCCCAATCATTATGGGAAAGAAAGGGATGGATACAGGAAACGATCGAATGATCGTCATGATAACATTAAATTACTGATTTGCGCACTAGGCCTTTTAGACTATAAGAGTCAAATTATTATATACCTATATAGTACGTTTTCGGCGTTAACAACAATATTGATACCTAAACAATGTTTAAGTACCTCCAAATTCTGCATAGTTTCGGCAAGACTCAACATTCTCCATGTGCCAGTTGTGTTCATGTTGACAGCATCCTTCAGTTTCTGGTCAAACCTGAAAACACAGCACGGTTCAGAAGTCAGTCATAATCATCATCTGCCTAGCTTTGCCCGGCCTAACTGGTTCCAGCTGATTACCAGTATTTAACATGTAGCGATTGCCTATCTGACCTCCACTACCCAGTTACTGTGTAACACGGTACCCCTTGGTAAGACTGGTTGTCAGACTCTTTCGTTCGGGCTTACGACTACCCGTAACGACAGTTAAAGATCTACGAATGACAGCCTGGACTGACGGCTTAACGTGCTTTTTATGTAATGGATGGCCACCAATCAACGGACCGACCTCTGAACCGCACAGCTGTTATTGCTTAGACACCAGTCCCTCGTTAGCAGGAGTCTAATCTTCTAGTAAATATCTTACCTTACACATGCTGCGCTATGAAATATGATGCGACATTCCTTCTGCAGAAGCTTCTTATCATCTCCTGAGATGCCCAGACCGTCTTTTGTGATGTCTCCATTGATTATCTTAATCTTCTTGAAGCTGTCTGGGTTCTTTTCTCGTAGGAGATCGAATAACTGGGGATTATAATACCTAGGGATTAGTATTTAAACATCTCTTCAACAGAGAAGATACGAGTATTGGTTTCCCCGTTTAAATGCAAGTGTTTTGCATTTAAATTCATCATGATCAAAGGTAGATAAGATATCTTAGGAAGCACTAATAAAATATCACAATGATAGTTGACTTATTTCATGGGTATACTAAAAATCTTACTGACGTATAAATCTACGTCATCCACGCCAAGATTTGAATTGGGGTGCCAATTAAAATCTTGGCGGCTCCGGCTCTGAAGTGCGCTACCCGCTGCGCAGTACCTCACCCCTCACCCCCGGGGACGCGTGAATTTGATATTGCGCAGCGGTTCCGAGCCGCCGTAAAGCTTGAATCGGGCTGTACTTGTGATATTATAAATTTGGAAGTAACTCTGTCTGTATATACCTTTTCATGCCTAAACCACTAAACGGAATTCGATAAAAATCGGCAAGGAGTTAGATGGCATCCTGCATAAGCATAATCAGCCTGTGGAGTAGGCTGTAATCTTTTATTAGAGTAGGTTTATTAGATGTATGTTTACAATTATACATATACATGCTACAATTTTTAAAGATATTTAAATTATACAATATTTAAAGATATTTATATTTATAGTTTATTTTACAGTGTGATTTGGCAATAATTTAACGATAACTGTTATGTAAGGCAGAAAAACTCCTGCCCTCTGCGAGTTATCTTGGCGTGCACTGCCTAAACTGTTATACTTGCGTGATTAAAATGTGTAGTGGGATTGTTTGATTTAACAGTTCTAAATAAATGTTCGCGACAGCATATACGATTATCTACCTTATATGTGGATGCTAATCATTATCGCCATAAATACATTTCAATTATTACCTACTTATTTTACAATGCACCTTTTTGAGAATTTAGTTAATACTTACCAAAATGAATACCTTTTTCACTTTCAGTATTTAATGTAGATAATCTTTGTCTTTTACACCAAGTAATTTGGACTGAATGGTTCAAAAGTTACCACGCGTCTGAAGCCGCGGGCGGAAGCTAGTTTTTTTTAATTAAAGAGATGAGCTGCTAGAAGGTTGTTACAATGGCACATAGAGTTTTAGAAGAAGTTCGACACAAACCCACCTGCTTACTGCAAAGGTCTTTAAGTCTTTCCTCACAGGTCATTCCTTTCTTCGGTCTCATCAGAAGGTATATAGCGCCTAATTCTGGACAGCTCCGCAGAAGCTTCTCGACGAGGGCCTGGAAATATAAGCAGGTACTAAATCTGTATCCGTATTTAGTGTTTTTAACATTGCTTTTTAAAAAAGTTTTTAAAAGAAAAAAAAAATGAAAGTTGTGGTCTGATTAATCATTTAAGCAATGCCCATAGACGTAAAGTTTATATTATTAATACAAAATTAGTTTTGAAAATCAAAATAATCTTTGTCAATTTAAAAAAAAAACTCGCACCTTTGGCCGTGTCATGGCGTATGTCAAATAACTCCAAATAATATATGGATTAATCCCCTGAAAAAGAATAACGGCCAATTGTGCGAGAACGGAGATATCATGATTTTTCTTTACAACTCCATACAAATTTTTCAAAAAAAATCTATTAGTGCTGTTTCCTATATTATTTCATAATCATGATATATTTAGGCATGTAGTTGGTCTTTCATATCATATTCAAGCATAAAAGTCGACACTTGAAACATTAAGATTATAAGTCTATGAGAGCCGGAATCCAGCCCACAGGGGCGGCGACGGCCTACTGACCACCACGTGCCGCACCTCGCGTGTGTGTTTGTATGATGTTTTTGTTTCTGTTAGGTACGACAATTTAGTTAGTTTCGCAAAGCACACGCTCACGTATTATGTAATTTTTAGGTTTATGGTGATATTTAGAGGTAGGCACTGCTTATACGCCTTTATGCACTCGGGCAAAGTGTTATTGAGTTTTTCTATCAGAACTAACGAACTCCCCAGAAGAAGCCCGGAGTCTGAATTTGTGCCCGGTTGATGGCAATAAGCTTGCCCCTATTAACATGGGACTTAAACATAACTGGCAAAATGTAAATGTTACATGCTAACTTACACGTCTGCCTAACCCTTCAGGGATTTACAAGCGTGATGATATGTTATGATGAATGTACGAAGCTAGTTGTCTGTGAATACCCTCTGTGGTCACCGAGACAATACAATGAAACGAATGTAAACAGTAATTTTTAAGCGATAACTGGGTGTTAAACTTTCTCCGTGACGTCATTAATTGGTTTAGTTGTTGACTAAATCACGCCTGTATTCCTCAAAGGAGCTGGCAGAGGTGGTAAATACACCAACATTTCAATAGCAATGTTTGAGTCTTACATAAGAGAGAAGAGAGCGAGCATTTTAACAACAACCGAACGCCACTGAGAAATCTTTACAGGCTCGTGCACACGGCCACGACGCTACAGTGCGACACAAAGACGCCGCGTGTCGCGCGACGAGCGGTGCCTTGTGCCGCGCTGTAGCTTCGCGCCTGTTTGAAAGAAAAAAAGAATGAAAGAAGGAAAGAAAATAGTATTGTGTGCCTCACGGCTGCGACAAATAGGCCCAGTTCAGCATAACATTTACGAATCGCTCTTCATATTGTAGACTTCGCGCGGCGGCGCGTGCGTTTCAAGTATTACCTACGTTACGTCTAGTGGATTACTATTTGTTCACGATTTCGAGTTGATGCAATTTTTTTTATTAACATCTATACTCTATGATTCGTTATCAGGCTAATCGTTCTGCCGCGGGACAACTAGGTACCAGTATAATTTTACCATGTATAATCCTATAAAAAAAAAAAATAAGAAATCATTTATTTCAGGTCCTTGACCCATATAAAATACTAAAAACTAAAAAAAAACTATTTTGTAAATTTATTAAGGTAAATGTGAATAAGTATTAGAGTGATTAATTGATTTGGTATTTTTCAAATTAAAATAAAGTTCAAAATTAAAGGGCGTCTAAAGGAGCTCGTCCGTGGAAGCACCTACTACCACTATACCTATAATGTCTGCCACCAAGCAGCGTCGCCGTGTCCCGGTTTGAAGGGTATGCATGGCGGTGTAGTTACAGGCACATGAGACATTTCAGCTTCGTCTCTGGGATGGCAACACAGTAATGTGCGATGCCTGTGGTGTTGTAGATCTTAGCTCACTCCACGCAGGTCTTCACGATGAGATTTATACAGAATCGTCGCGCGTCGGCTTGTTTTCCATTCAATAATATTTAATCTTACCTTCCCAACGAAGCCAGTTCCTCCAGTGATGAAAATCGTCTTCCCTCGATAGAACTCAGCAACTGTCGGCGCCATTTTGTTTTTCTGGAACAGTGTGATAATGTACGTTCATTAATAAAGAGTATGAATAACAAGCACTGTGTAAATGTGGTGACTGTAACCACTTCCTACAAGATGAGCGAGCGGGGCGATAAATTTTTTTACCGAGCGAACGGAACGAGCCCAGTTCTCAATAGTGCAGCGAGCGGGTTGAGCGCACTTGCTAAGTAAGCGGCACGAGCCTACCAAATAAACTTATTTCTATATATAGAGAAAGGTGTCAAAGGAGGGTCCTGAATTACAGATCACTCATGAAATTACGCTAAGGGTAGTGCCAAGGGAGAGTTTGACACCTCACTCCCCCCGCGGACATGCGGAGGCCTACAGACGTGGGCTAGCACTAGACCAGCAGAAAGGGAACAACGGGGTAGTTTCTAGTCAGTAAGAGTCTGACAGACAGGACATCCATGAGAATTTTCATATCAGAAAAATACGGCGCGAACCAGTACATTCATAACAATGCATCAATAGGCAATGCTATTAAACTTGTACCAGATTTAAAATAAAGGTACTCAATTAAGAGTAAGGTAATAATAATAATAAAATTTTATGTACTCAAGTTATATCAATCAAAGACACTTATTAGTTATAAGTATCTCAGTTATTCAGTGTAAAAAATATTGGTTAACTGTTACCGAATTATAACGTAACTATAATTAGTATACCAGCGTATAAGTACATATTACGTTATTTTAACTGCTGCTTCAGATAATATATGTAATGGATCATTGATTGAGCAGTGGCCAAACTAGTACCTATCAATAATTATTTAACAAGAACCAAAATTCCATGTTCTTATATTCATATTTATTGATTTTGTTATTGCTAGTTTATACCCCGGATACTTTTTATCCCGGTATTACGTTCCTGTGGATTCATTTCCGACCACTACACGGAAGAAACTGCGCGCAAAAGCCAGACAAGGACAAGACTTGTCCACCCAAAAACTGATTATGAAACGAGTCGACCTTCCAAAGTGAAATTGATTACGATTCAAGTTACGACTTCTTGAGTGTTTACTTAAAACATTTGCAAGTGTTAGCATTGCAAGTATGCACAGTTTTACAATCCAGTAAGTGCATAGATGTTTACTGATGACATAGATTTTTGGGTTTTGATGTCAAAACTTATTGCCAAAGTCTCCACTCCATACTCCAAGAACTCGGCATTAAACAGCGTCTATCCGCATAGTCTCGAATATTGTAGTTCTTTGATCATGTCGCCAGGCGGAATAATGACTCCATAGATCATCTAGATCACCGGTGGGGAGGACTGATAAATTAAATCCGCGGTTGGTGGCCCTGTTAATGAATGCGCCAGACTGTCATCTTACAGAACCAGATGGAGAGAGATCGTTTTAATGAATGCGCCAGACTGTCATCTTACAGAACCCGATGGAGAGAGATCGTGTTAGTGAGTGCGCCAGACTGTCATCTTACAGAAACAGATGGAGAGAGATCGTGTTAATGAATGCGCCAGACTGTCATCTTACAGAACCAGACGGAGAGAGATCGTGTTAATGAATGCGCCAGACTGTCATCTTACAGAACTCGATGGAGAGAGATCGTGTTAATGAATGCGCCAGACTGTGTGGTATTTTGTTACACCAAGATCACATCTTATAATCTATTCACATCACTATTCACATCTCTATTCACATCACATCACATCTTATATGTGATTTTGGTGTAACAAAATACCACACAGTCTGGTGCAATCATCACACGATTCTCCGGCCCCAGCTCGTGGAGGACGTGGTGAGCGCTTTGTTCCCTTCGCTAGGGGAGCACACTCCCCCGCTCATGACTCCGCCTACTGCGGTGCCGGATGCAGACCACAATGCCGACGACGACGACGATTCTTCGGAAGTGACCGAGGTAGTGGTAGAGTGGCGGTACGTAGGCTTGGTGCCAAAAATACCGCCCCAGGACCCGACGGCTTACCTGGAAAAGCCTGAGTCCTGCAGGCCTTGGATGCTCTCGGGCCTCAACTTATGAGGCTCCTAAGCGCATGCTTGGAGGAGGGCCAGTTCCCACTTCGTTGGAAGATGGGGAAACTGGTCCTCATTAAGAAGCCGGGACGCCCTGCGGACTCTCCGTCCGCTTACCGGCCCATCGTGCTGCTCGACGAGGTGGGCAAGCTCTTTGAAAGAGTCATTGCATACCGCGTCGTCGGGCGGCTGGTGCGGGTGGGGCCGGATTTGGCGGAGAGCCAGTTTGGTTTCCGCAGGGAGCGCTCTACGGTGGACGCAATCATGCGCGAGCGAGCCCTCACGACGGGGGATGCTGTGGCCCGGGGTGGGGTCGTCTTGGCGGTGTCTCTAGGCATTACCAATGCCTTCAATACCCTGCCCTGGAGTTGCATCAGGGAGGCATTGCGATATCACCGGATGCCGACCTACCCCTGTCGTGTGGTCGAGGCCTACTTGACGGACAGGGCCGTCATCGACCCCGGTCACCGAGGAACCGGCGAGAGATGTCGTGCGGTGTCCCACAGGGATCGGTCCTGGGGCCGCTTCTGTGGGATATCGGTTACGACTGGTTGCTGCGCGCAGACCTCCCTGATGGCGTCAGCGTGGTTTGCTACGCTGACGACACGCTGGTCCTGGCACAGGGGAGGTCAAACCAGGCGGCGGCCGAGCTAGCGACACTCGGGGTTGCGACAATCGTCGAGAGGATCGCCGGTTGGGACTCGAACTGGCCCTGCACAAGTCCGAGGCCATGTGTTTTCATGGTCCTCGGAACGCGCGACAGTCGGGTTCCCAGATAACGGCAGGAGGGGTTCACATCGGCTTCATCGACGATGAAGTACGTGGGACTCGTCCTCGACAGCCGGTGGAACTTCGTGGAGCATTTTCGACGTTTGGCTCCCAGACTTAAGCGGGCTGGGGCTGCCTTGAGGCGGCTCCTGCCCAATCTGGGGGATCCAAACACCTCCTGCTAGAGGCTCTACGTGGGGGTCATGCGGTCCATGGCCCTTTACGGGGTGTGGGCGCGTTCTATGAGGCGCCGACCAGCCCGCCGGTTGAACGCGTCCCAACGGGTCATGGCCATCCGGCTGGTCCGGGGATACCGCACGGTCTCCTGCGAGGCGGCGAGCCTCCTTGCCGGATTGCCGCCATGGGATCTGGAGGCAAAAGCC
The DNA here is from genome assembly GCA_963555695.1 of Dasypolia templi. NCBI lineage: Eukaryota > Metazoa > Arthropoda > Insecta > Lepidoptera > Noctuidae > Dasypolia > Dasypolia templi. Next base: position 13,788,734 of record OY743165.1, read on the forward strand.
CTCGCGCACGTATGGAAGTGGCGCGAAGAGGCTAATCGCCGGAGTGTAACTCCGCTGCCACGAGAAATCACGGTACAGCGGACAGAGGTCCTGCGGGATCTCATGGCGACATGGAGGGTGCGATTGTCGCAACCCAGTGCTGGGCACGGCACAATAGCGGCGGTAAGTCCCCTCTTTGAGGAGTGGTTGGGGTGGCGCCACGTTGTCCTCACCTTCCGCCTGACACAGGTCCTCACCGGACACGGTTGTTTCGGGAGGTTCCTGTTTCGCATAAGGCGGGAGGAAACGCCCGGGTGTCATAATTGTGTGGATCGCACGGAGGACACGGTGGAGCATACGGTGGAGGTCTGCCCAGCATCGCAGTGTCCTCGCGGAGGCGATCGGCGGCGACGGTCTCTCGCGTCTGGCCCTAGTCCAGGACATGGTACGGAGCGAGAGGGAATGGAAAGCCGTCACCTCCTTCTGCGAAGCAGTAATGCTTGCGAAGGAGGAGGCGGAGCGCGTGAGATAGAGAGCCTAGCGCCCTCACGCCCCTAGTCGCCGCAGAAGACGCCCTGGTCATCGGGAATCGCAAGCAGATTCCCGGCCACCGCAGGCGCGGGCTTGCGGACGGCGAGCAATGGGTACCGTCCGGTAGGGACCAGGCCCGGGTCGACGGCGCGTCGTGTTACACGAGCGTCTCAAAGAGATGTCAGCAGAAAATGACGGGATCCGATAGGGCCGACGCCTCAGGGTCGCGAGTAATTCGAAAGAGTAACCGTGGCCCTGGTACAGGCAATTGAAGGAACACGGGTGGGTTTTAGTCAGTAAAAGTCTGACACGCCCTCCCGCTCCACCCAGAGCGGGAGGGCATGTTATTTGATGATTTCACACCCAAAAAAAAAAGTGCTGCTACTGAGAAATTCCTAAAGGGAAAATCCAGTAACGGTTTGCCCGACCTGAGAATCGAACCCAGAACCTCATACTCAGCAGTAGCGCTTGCAACCACAAGACCAAAGAGGCAGTAAATAATTACGACATCGCAACGTGTAAGTGTATTTTAATTTAATTTCACGATTCATACATGTATCAACTTTTTGCATATACATATAACGTTATTTACATAAATAAATAATGAATTTTCGGAAAACAATGACTGGATTAAATTACAGGTTACATGTTGCAGTTCAAGCAATTTAGAGGATGTATGGGTCGGGAGGGGTCAATAATATTTTAAATAATTAAATAAAATAACTCAAGACGCCAATTATTTTTCGAACAGCTGTCACTGAAATAATATTGTATAACAGTCGATTATAAACACACGGGCTTTCTCATCAACAGTCACCTAATTAAAGACATTTAATTTTATTATAGATGAGACTCAACTAAATGTTTTTCTGTGTACCTTCTCCGCACTTTCATAAAACTTTTAAATTATATGTAAAAAAGAAAGCATACAACATATCAATTGTTGGGTATCGAACTTAAACGTATGTTATAGTTGAAATGGCAATAATTTCATTTCGTTAGTAAAGGTTTTAAATTTTATTATTTGATTTTTCTTTTATTAGATTATTGGTAGGCCTTGTAGATCATTTTCTATTTGTTAAGCATATGGTGCTTGTTGACAGTCCTACACTGTCCTCCCATTATTTTTAAATGAGTAACCGTGGAGTTTCTTGCCGGCTCTTCTCCATAGGAAACGACCAATTGGAACCGTGCACCTAGCTTCTAACGTTTCATAAGTGCCCAAGTAGGTATATGTGAAATAAAATATTTTGATTATCAAGGTAGTCGTTGAACTTTTGAGTTATTTGCTTTGTTGAAAGTTGACTAAAATAGCCGTACCTACTTATACAGATTTATTGGGATTATCAACAAACAAAAGTCGTCTGTTTCATAGAAAGGTGCTATTCAAATTCAAATTATACTACTTCGGCCGAAGTCACATGCGTTTCCTACACCCATAACTTAGTCTTAACCTCGAATGCTACTCGACTCACAACTCCTTCATTCGACCCTCAAAATCTGGATTCATAGTCGTCAGATTAAGGAAATTATTAGGTACCTCGAATGAGTGTGAGCCGAGGTGATAAGCCACGAATAGGTACGTCAATATTCAATAAACTGTTCGAAGAAATAATGAAAATCGGATAAAATACGCGTGTTTTGGTTAAAACTTCCTTGTTGACTACCTCAAGGAAGCCTCAAGGTACCTTATATTTGACTGTTGGTTCCCCAACTCGAACTCACCTCGACTGAGGAAACTGTTTGAGATGAGGAGTAAAATTGCAAATATAATTATCAAACCACGTATGTGAGGTTGCGGACATGTGAATAGGTCGAAGCCCGAACTTAGAATGACTGACAACACGATTGGTTGTCCCTATTCGCGATGTGTTTTTAACCTGTAACTGTCACTTGTTTCTAAAGCGACACCTTGTTATAAGCGTCGCGGCGCTCCTACAGCAACAAACATAGAATTCACACACGTAGGCGCGCGTAGCTCGTGCGCGCCTAGTATACCAGCAGCCTTGGATGAAAGGCCCGTAGTTACGGGTCGCCGTACGGCGTCCGTGGCCGGGGGGCATAGCCCTGGCACCGCACGCAACGCCTCCTTCAGGCGCCGCGATATAGATACGCGGTCACTTGTTTCGACGGATGCGGTACTTGCGGACGGGCCCGTATATTCGTTGACGGACTTAGACCCGTTGAGGCGTCACGTTTGGGTCGCGGGCGGCGACGATAAATGGGGTATACTCGGCTCTAGTCGGTCTGTCACCCTGATTAAGGTATACTCGGCTCCAGTCGGTTGGTGACGCTGAATCGGGTATATTAGGCTCCAGTCGGTCGGTGACGCTGAATCGGGTATATTAGGCTCCAGTCGGTCGGTGACGCTGAATCGGGTATATTAGGCTCCAGTCGGTCGGTGACGCTGAATCGGGTATATTAGGCTCCAGTCGGTCGGTGACGCTGAATCGGGTATATTAGGCTCCAGTCGGTCGGTGACGCTGAATCGGGTATATTAGGCTCCGGTCGGTCGGTGACGCTGAATCGGGTATATTCGGCTCCAATCAGTCGGTGACGCTGAATCGGTAACATTCGGCTCCATTAGGTCGGTGACGCTAAATCAGGTGTATGTACTCGAGTCCAGACGGTCGGTGACTCTGAATTGGGTATACTCGGCTCTAGTCGGCTGGTGACGCTGAATCGGGTATATTCGTCTCCAGTCGGTCGGTGACCCTGAATCGGGTATACTCGGCTCCAGTCGGCCGGTGAAGCTCCAGTCGCTTAAACTCGGCGGTGTATCGGACACACTTTTCTCCAGCCTTAAGTTTTTATACAATTCTATCGTGTTTTTAAATATTTCAGTCATGGCTGTCGATCGTAATTCCTAACGTCGGTTGATTGATAAAATTCACAGGAAATTATAGCAATGTTCGTCTAATTATTGATTGCAGGAAGCTAGGAAAGTGTTTTTGTTAACAAATGAAAAGTAAGTGCTGTTAAATTATGTGTGAACCTTTTTGTGTAATGTGGGAGTTGGGAAGTTCTTTGTGGTTTTGTCATGTCTTGTCTAGAATGACTGCCTCGTTTGTCTAGTGATGGGATCTGGTCGCTACTGCTGAGCGTAGGGCTCTGAATTCGATCCAGTCGCGCAGTGTTTTTCCGTCAGCGATTTTTTCTTTAGTAGCGTTGAGTCGGGATGTCGGGTGCTCGGTTAACGCAAATGTGCTCGACCCTGTTACACGGGACCATGGCATTAGAATACATGGGGCTTAACAATAACCATTGCAGTAGTAATGCAATCTTCATTGCTGATAAAAACAAATGTGTTCGGTTTCCAATCCAATCAAATGCATTTGCATATACTCAGTATTATGTAGGTACATATGTAAATGTTATGATAATTAAATGTTTTTTTTGTTTGTTATTGATAATGAATGAAAATATCTTTTATGTCAATAAACGATATAAATTATTAACCTGTGATAGTTTCACAGTGGACAAAGCTCTCTTATTATAGATAAATAATATGGAATATTATAGGGTTCATTGTAACCAAGAATTCAGCACATCCATACAGCCGATCCAAGGTTAAGCTCGACAATACTATACAATAAACTGCACAACACAATAAACATTCATTGTTTAAACAAATTCCAATGGAATTAAAGAAAAAATAAAAGATTTTCTGCTCACCCTAAATTATGATGACTCTGAAGAATTACTCAAACCATAACTTGAAAAATCAGATACACACTCTCCCATTCATATCTTAAATCACACATACAGAGTCACACTCCCTCGTTGGTCTAGCAGTCGCAAGAGCTACTGATGAGGTCCTGGGTTCGATTCCCAGGTCGGGCAAAGGGATTTTCTATCTAGAATTTCTCAGTAACACCCCAGAGTCTGGACTTGTGCCCTTTTGATGGCAATAGGCTCGTCCCATATTTTTTCCCAAGGCCCATAATGTTAATTATAAAAACCTAAAAAATATGTTAGTAGCTACAAAAATAAAAAGTGGAAAAATAAAGTCGATTTATCAACCAACACCACATGCAGATTGATGAATCGATTGAAAACAGGCGCGTCCAACCTAGCTGCTATCATTTTCAGAATGCCATTTCTACTCCTCCGCAGAGCTTTTAAGACTGACGCGGTTTTCTTCCGTTTAATTGCGTGGAAATCATCTATCTATTACATGGGATATCCATTCATTACAAATCGAGACCGCTCCGTGCCTCGGAAAGCCTCGTTATGCCGTTGGTCCCGGCTGTCACTTGTTCATCTTCTTGTTCTTCTGCAATCACTTTTGAATCTTGCGTAACATAATCAGCCTATAGTGTTCCCACTGCTGCGACACAGGCCTCCACTCTGTGAGAGGGAGTGGGCCAAAGTTCACCACGCTCGCAGGGCCAGTGCGGTTTGGTAAATGCCACATTTCATCAAACTTTTTGGTTCAAGACATGCCGGTTTCCTCACGATTTTTCTCTTTACCGTTTTTTAGAGCAGCGCTGATGAAATAATTTACAAAAAGTAAAGCACACTTGAAAAGTTAGGTTTTGGGGGGACCGCCGTTGCACAGAGAGGGGTTTCGTCTTTTGGGAGGTAACGGCCCTTCCATGTGCAGACGCAGACCACAAAAAATGTGTGTTGCCCTTACGAGGCTCGAAAAGAAGCAAGAACAACGGTAGAGAATTGATCTCACACGAAGAATTTATCCAACACCTGTTCACCAAAAATACTTTACACGACCCTGGATTCGAACCCAGGACTTCTAACTTCTAATTTCTTACTTCGTAATCAGCCGTTTCGTTTGCAGCCAAAAGACCAACGAGGCGGACAATTAAAACAATCATTTGACACATCTGCTTTTTTTTTTTACAGATTTTTTTGAAAAATGTTTTTATTTCAAAGTCGGTTAGTAAATATATTTTATACATGGCAAGTTTTTGAGATGAGTCTGCGAAACAAGCAGACGAATCAGTATTTATCACAGAGTGACCGCAAATCTCATCATCCACGTTGACCTCAAGATTCCCACTATCCGCCAGTTCATGAAACGCATTTCAAAGCGTTTCTTCGAGACCGCCGCGAATCACCGCAACCCTCTGGTTGTCAAGGCCGCTAGCTATATTCCCTCCTCCATCAGTCATGTCCACCGTCCCAAGCATGTCCTCACCGACCCCGATGACCACATAACTCTCATTCAGGAGAGCAGTAGGGCCACCAGTACAGTGCACAAACACAGACCGACATTCCGACCTCGGCGCCGAGGTTCCTCGCGAAGATCCCGACGTAACTGTCCCCCCCGACCCTTGCTCGACAAAGTGCCAGCCCGCGCCGTAGCTGAGCCTGTAGCTTTAAATTCCCCAGATAATAATAATATAATCCAGATCCAGCCTGTCCCATCTTGCTGTCCTCCCGTCAGCGACGCCCTAAGCCGAGGTCCGTACCCCACAGGGGGTGCCCTTAGCGAGCGTTCGCTTAGTAATGTAAGTAGTTTTACGCCCCTGGCTGGAGGCTTTGAGTCCGCTTAAGGCAGCCACAGGATAGTCCGGTTAAGTAGTGACGACCTCTCAAGGTCAACTACGAGATGCCATATATAATGAAAGAAAATTTAAAATTCGTATAAAAAGTACACTTTGCAGACAAGCTTATTACAAATTAGAGGACTATATACAAGATAAGAATGCTTGGAAACATGATGGTCCAGCTCCATAGGACAATCCCGTCTAGACAAAATCACACTGGTTGCTAATTTATTTTTTTATTTTTATTTTTTTTACTTACTCACACACTGACTTATTCCTAGTTAATATTTTAGGAAAGTCATATATTTTTACAGTGTTTGTAAATATGTGAGCACAATGTACCTATCGCGTCATTCATTTATCTGCCTTTGCTATATTTTTAGTTCTTCTTACCACTTGTGGTATAGTATTTTTATTCTTGGTGCATCTTCTTCAGATATAAAATATAATTAATGTATACAAATATTGTAAATTGTTTTAAAAGAGTAACGGTGGAGTTTCTTGCCACTTCTTCTCCATACGAAACTACTTTTTGGAAGTGGCGCGATGGCGCCTAGAATCAGTTATATTTTATTGTAATTTTTGACGTTCAAAAGTGCCATTTTATGGGCCTATTTGAAATAAATGCTTTGACTTTGACTTTGACATAAAAACAAAAACAAAAAACTCATCAGTCCCATCTCAATACGTCAGTCTGTAACTCTGTAAAACGACACATTGCTTAACTGTCAAACGCATTCTGTACTCCAAATTAGGTAACACTGCACAAAAATGGTTGCTAAGAAACGACGTTTAGTTTTGGTGTCAAACTTGCTGTTTGCGTAATGCAACATACGCAAAACGGTACAGGGTTCGTCGTGGTATTTAAAGTTGTGTTAAATAACAATCAAAACATGTTTAGGTACGTAAAAAAAAAACGTCGTTTAAAGTTTAAATTTTGACATTCAATATATCCGTAACCATAAGTTTCCCAGGTGTGCTCATGTACAAAAAATGATTACAATGACGCGGAGTACAAGTGACACTGGCTTCGCTAAGTATCTTTTTACACCTGTTACATGCGAATATATACCTACTAATTACGGATCATCGTGTATATGAACAGAATCGGTCAATTAATTTATATTGACAGTCAAGTTCACAAAATATACATGCACTTTGTGAAATTTAACGATTTAACTACTAAAGTTATTACATTTATTATCTACTTGCTGTTGACACACGAAAGCGTAACAAACAAACAACATTACTTTCGCGTTTATAATATTATGGTTTGAAATAATCGGTAAATTATCATTATTTTCCGACCCTTATTCCTATTCATTTGGAATCGGCGCAAGATCTCTTAAAACATTCAGTAAATATAAAAATAATAATTTCCGAAAAATAACGTTCCACAATCGAAAAAAAAACGCCGTATAACCTCCTCTTTTTTAAAGTCGGTTAAAACTAAAATGTGTTGCAGTTTGTCATTAGACAGATTGAAGAATAATTAATATAGTTTTATAATTGAAAATGTTACCTTCTTTTTGGCCTTGGGTTTCACCATCTTCGAGTAAATTAACAACTCAAATTCAAACCATTTATTTCAACCAATCACAGGCACTTTTGTCGGTCACTCGGAAAGACGAGGCTAGTTGCCCATTCCAAAGCGTAGTAGGTACCTATGGAGAAGAAAGGGCGAAAACTCCATGGACACTCTTACTCTTACCTTAAATAATATTGTTACTGTTGAAATTATACATGTGAGAACGATGTAGAAAGACGTACAACGTAATTGTAATTCTGCTTACCGTTTTCAACCTAATAAATGACAGTTCTTAAGGCGAAAATGTTTTTTTTTCTACAGTCGTATAAATACGGGCCAATTTCGACCTATAATTTTGCCCACTTATTTTAAGCTAACTCCCTGAAATCAAATGTCTGAATTAAAATTAATAACAAAAAACGTTAAGTAGGTACCTACTCTCTTTGTAACCAACTCCCTTTCACAGAGAAGAGGCCTGTGCGCCAACAGTGGGAACATTACAAGCTTATAATAATGTGATTATGATAATGCATGATCAAATTATGCACGAGTAAAAAAAAATTCGTTCCTATTTCGACCTTTATTTTTATCAATTACGGATTCTAAACAAGACACAAACCTTTTTATGTAATGAGTTTTATGACAGGAATAATAATTTTCAAACAAGGTAATTATATAAACAGGGTGGCTGTAACCATGGACTGTAAACAAAAAAAAAAATATTTGGTCAGAACCATGTGCATTCAGTACATACAGTACAAGTTTTTAGATTTTGACCGCGCATGTTTTTAATTCATGGGTAAACAGCTTGCACGTTGGTGTCATACTCGGTAGTATTAGCTTAAATAGATAGAAGAAAATAGATTTGTATATTTCTATGAAGCTAAAAGTCTTAAAATATTAATACAATTAATTATGTACATTTAGATATGTCATAGGACAAAAGATTTTGTCACAAAAAATATTACCCTCCGTTTCTCCACAGTCGGTCAGTCAGTTTCTGTAATTCTGCCTAACCTTTTAAAGCTCATATGTTATAGTTCTAGGATCTAATCAATGTTTTTTAAATTGAGTTTTGTAACTAAAAATATTTTCAACACAGTCTAGTATAAAAGGACTTTTTTTTCATCGTGAAATTCTACCCACCCACTTAAAGCTAATAAACGATAAACACTCACCAATATAATCACTTTGTCACTCAATCAGTTCGCCTCGAGGAACACTTTAGACCGACTGCGCGTGAGTCGTAATTCAAACTCAAGTCTGAAGCGCATTGTTGCACGGGCGCATGCTTTACGTAAGTATGTTCTTCTGCCTGTATGTGCGTAAAGATAATTAAATTGATTGAATAAAAAGAAGTGCTCAATTATTCGTTTGGCTAAGAAACAAATTTAAATAAACCAATTGGCGCGGAGTTCCTTGTTCACAAACAAAACAACAATTTATTAACATCTCTTAGTCACCGGATAACTCGAGAAAAGGACGATGACAAAGTTAACGATAAAAGATTAGATGAGAAAATATGAAAACAGCCATAGTTTATTTCATTGTTGAGTATAGCTGTACCGTGGCCAAAAATGGAACTAACAGCGCCATTCAATACATTTTAGGTGACATTTTACAAAACAATTGCACTTATGTTTACCAACAGCGCCTGATATAAACGTCATTTGAGCGCCGATAGATTCTTGTACAGTCAGTGCTCTGCATTACCTGACCCCTTTTCCCCTCTTCTTCTTTGTAAGAAGGGTCAAGTAATGCAGAGTAGGTACTGACCGTACTAGTGTATGAAATATGAATCTGTATTTCATTGACAGTTGTCAGAAGCCGGAAAGTCTGACAACCAGAATTACCAAGGAGTATCGCGTCACCTAGTAACTGGGTTGTGAAGGTCAGATAACAGCTGCATCAGGTTAGACTGGAAACCGATCAGGGAAGAAGCAGGCAGATTATGATAGTGAATAGTTAATTAATAAGTTACACAAAATAATAATAACATGTGATTACTTTTAATTTAAAATTTTCAGGCGTTAATTTCGGGTCGAGTGTTCAAATCTGAATTGAACGGAACAACAAATCATGTTCGGAAATCAATTTTATTTTTACGATGAGAGTCATGACTTTTTGAATGACAAAAACTTGAATCCAAAATAGAGAGAATAACATAGATAGTACAACTTGGCGAAATATTCAAATGACCCTTGGACACTTAAAAAAAAAATGAATGAACCCCTAAAACTTTTGCGCTTCTAATGATCCACATTTTTTTAAACTAATTGTGCCTCTTCACTCTTTAATTTCCTGGCCTTTTCTCCTTTTCTCACGTTGCTCGCAGTAGGTAACTAAGCTAGGGATCCCCGATGAAATGGGTGAGGCTAGCTTGTCGGACAGATTGATTCATCAAGACGTTAATGTTTGTTGCCAAGCTGTTGCAGGAAGAACGATAACAAAAGGTGACTTCAACGATACTTTAGTTGAATTAGAATCTAATGCGTCACCTTGAGGTCTGCCATAAATAAGTTCGCTAGACGATTTGGACAACTGTTATTCGTGACCGGAATGTAATAGACATGGACAACAACCATACCCACTATAATAGGCATATCATGTCTGTTTTTGTTTGTGTATGACAGCGCGCATGCTAACCTAGGATGTGACGGGTGCTTATGGCGCTACCCCGAACAAAACCTTACGACAGAGCGTTATTCAGAGGCTATTAACTCATTAATAGAGAGTTATAAACTACATTTAAAAGCACATTATTAATGTTTGAAATTCTATCATCACATTGCACGTTCTTACCTGTTTTATGTACTATAGCTAGATAGAGTACACTTTATCATATACACACTCAGAAGTAGGAGCTCCGTCGACTACGCCTTGTTATTATTGCTTGCTTTCCCGCCTCCTATATTAAGGCGATTTTTCCCCTTTTTTTTTTTGTATCATTTAGTACAAAAACTATGTAACTCCGGCGGAGGGTAATAGTGGGGTATACTCCACCCCTCCTTCCCCTCACTCCCCCACCTCCCGCAACCCCAAATTCAGGAGACTTCGTTCTAAAACTTACTTGCAAACTAAGCGACTACCGGTACATACTAGGGCACCCCCTGTGGGGTACGGACCTCCTCTTAGGCGTCGCTGGGGGAGGGCACCAAGGGACAGGCTGGATCGGATCGTATCGTGGGTATGATGGGCTTGTTGTATGTATTATACAGTGCTCGGTCGTTAAGGCTACATAGGTATCAAGATATAAAATTCCAGTATAAGCTGATCTCGCATTGTATAGAATTTCCGTGCAATGAGAGGTCAGCTTATACTGGAACGTGTGTACGTACAAAGACAGAAAAAAATACTTGTAGTTCCCTCAACATGCGACGGAAGACGACTTTTTCCTCTGAATAAGAACGTAGTGCTTAAAATTTTATGGTAATAATACAAAAATAAAGGTAAATTCATAAAACACCTGCTCAGTTTTTTTCGTTTTATTTATTTATTGAAACTTTTCACACACAATAAAGTGCAAAGGCCGACTTCATACCTTAGGCATTCCCGCCATACAACCAAGGGTGGTGAAGAGATAAGACTGCCATCTTATCTCTCATCATCTGCCATCTGCTCTACTTGACAGGAGTTAATAATAATAATAAAAATGTATTCTGGTGATTGATCGACGACAGGCGCCGCCGTGCAATGATTGTTGATATGGCTGTCCCTCATGACGAGAATCTCGTGAAAGCTAAGAAAGATATAAAAAATCAAGTATCTTGACTTAGCTCATGAGGTTGTCGACATGTGGAACGTCGACTCTGCAATCATTGTACGAATAATCGTAACAGTAAATGGTCTAATAGCAACACCTCATGTGTGTCTCACTGCGCGGCTGGGTCAAGGGCTTGATTCAGAAAGTAGTACTCCTGGACACGGCACGCACAGTGAGGAGGTTCCTCTCTCTGGAGCCCTGACCACCGGCAGCTTGGACCCTGTTCTTGATGCCGATGGGCCACTACTTTTTTCTTTTTTTAAATGTTTTTTGTAAAATATCACATGATGATCTACAGGGTGGTCAAATAACAGATATACACATTATTTTAACAGTTATATTCTATGAAATACTTGTTTTTTAATTATAATATTTAGGACCGGCAATTTAGTATGGAAAAGAATGTAAGACAAATGTCCACCTCTAGCAGAATGGCAGATGTGAACTGTCAAATCCGAGGATCTTGGGGACCAATAAATGTCACCGTTTTTCGAAATTAATCGACCCGGAAACGTTCTTTTCAATGTCTCGATTGGGTTGAGTAGAATGTTTTAATAATTAAAACACATTGTTCAGTTGTAAAACGCTCCAAAAAAACCGTAAATAAACAAAATTATTTAAAAAAAAAAAATATGGCAGCAAAAATAGTTGTATACCTCCAAGTTGCCCACCCTGTATAAATAAAATAGGTATATATGTACATAAATAGGTTACAAACTTATAATACCTATACTAAATATTATATATAATAAATTCTTGAAAAGACATTGTTGCCGATTCTCTTGTACACCGAACTAAACTATCACTAAAATTCCTTACTTTTTACTATGAAAATCTCGAAGCTATTCTGCGAAAAATAATCTCTAAATTTAAAAATAATTTTGACACAACTATAGTCGAATTTGACAAACGCGAGTCCACGTGTTTTTTTTTTCTTTTGATTTCGCAACGTCTTTGTTAGAGCCGGAGGCAGCCTGGGGTAGCCTCGACGTGTTTTCTATGGAAGTTTTGACTTTTTGTGTGAAAAATATGAAATAAAAATATCTACATGTAGAGATTTGGTGGTTTCAGAGTTACAAAGGGGGTCGAAATTTTCATTATTTTTGTGATAGGACACACCGTTTTCGAGATATGAGCAAAAAAAGAAAAAGAAAATTAAAGTACCGATTTTGCACGTCTGAAGTCGAGGTGTTCGTGTGAATTTTAGTTCACGCCACCTAATTTTATTCCACACCTTTTTAATCGCCATTAAAAATAGTCAGATTCATGTTCAGATTTAGTTAGACAATCAAATTTTTAGGTGAAAAACGTAAAATTCAGAATAGCAAAATAGCCATTTCACTAAACTAATAACTCAGTGCAACCTTAGTGCTGTCAAACTAAAATATAGTTAAGTTGTGTCACTATAGTCAATTTCAGAATGGAAAATCGTCATTTGACAGAATTAAACCAAATATTAGTGATTTTTAGTCTAGTTTAGAGGCGTTTGTGACAAGAGAATCGGCACCATATCATACGATATCTACCTTGCTTTTTCTTTACTATATTGCTAGCTAGATTCTACTAGATTGCCCTAGCTCCGCTAGGGAGTTGTGGAACTGGGCAAGAGTTCGTTCCGGAGAGAAATATACCCCTCCCATGACTATCTCCCCGAACCGTGCTGCCACGCAACCCCGTCCCCTCTTGAAGGCCTCGAGGGACAGGGTTCCGGCGGCGGCCGACGAAATTATGGCCACTGAGCCGCTCAGGTCCTCCACCCAGTCATCCCTGGGCGGGACAAAGTGCGGCTCAGCGAACACGGCGATGTCAATCGACCACTGCGCCATGCTCTGGAGCAACAGATCCTGAGCAGAGGCGCAGTGGTTGATGTTCGCCTGGAGGAGGCGTAATGGGGCCATTTAAAGTCAAAGTCAAAGTATTTATTTCAAGTAGGCCCATACAAAGGCACTTTTGAACGTCAACATTTACATTTAAAATGGAACTGATTCTAGGCGCCACTTCCAAAAGGTAGTCTCGTATGGAGAAGAAGGGGCAAGAAACTCCACCGTAACTCTTTTAAAATGTTTTACAATATTTTGTACACATTAATTATAATATGCACCAAGAATAAAAATACTATACCACAAATGGTAAAAAGAATTAAAAATAAAGCAAAGGCAGATTAATTAATCACGTGATAGGTACTTGTGCTCACATACATATTTACCAACATTGTAAAAATATATGATTTTCCTAACATGGAAAATCATATATTTTTACAATGTTATTTTTTAAAATATGATCTAGGAATAACTCAGTGTGTGAGTAAAGTTAAAATAACAAATTATACAATACAATAAGCAACTACATAGTATGATTTTGTCTAGCCTCTAGATTGTCCTATGGAGCAGGACCAGCATGTTTCCAAGCATTCTTATCTAGGGTGACACAATGGGCGGTCTTATCGCTAAAAGCGATCTTTTACAGACAACCTTTGGATGGATTACAGGGAGAAGGAGAGACAATACTGTAGGTAGTCAGTGCTGTACCATATACATATTCATTAAATACATACATACATTTATCTACACATATATATACAATAATAAACACGAAACATGACTCAGGAAACTATATGTAATAATGATAAAGGAGTGAGGAAGTGTTTTTTTACTAGAAATTTAAAAGTGGACAGTGATTGAGCACGCCTTAACAGTATCCCATAAAAGATGAGAGCTTTAGATAGTCTGAAAAATGATTGATCTATTTAGTTTTTATTTCTAGTGTTAATATTATGTCTATCACTTATTTTATTAGATGCAGATTTTTTCTAACATACATAATACTTTCATAAATGGACTGGCAAGGTACCGTCATTATATTATTCTTCTTAAATAGTTCCCTAAGAGATTCGCGGCGACGTAGATTGTAGATGGCTCTGACAGCTATCTTTTGCAAAATAAAAATGGAGTCAATGTCAGCAGCCCGACCCCACAGTAAAATGCCGTATGACATAATGCTGTGGAAGTAGCTAAAATAAACCAAACGCGCGGTTTCTACGTCTGTTAACTGTCTTATCTTTTTAACAGCATACGCGGCCGAGCTAAGTCGCCCCGCGAGAGATGTTAAATGGGGTCCCCATTGTAACTTCTCGTCTAGCGTGATTCCTAGGAAAACAGTCTGATTAATAAATTCCGTTTTTTCTTTTTTTTTTCTCCGTTCAATATGATGTCACATTCGCTACTTCTAACATTAGGTAATTTAAATCGAATGCATTTGGTTTTTTTTTTCTCGTTTAGTACCAAATTATTTACCGTAAACCAATCTTGGATCTGAAGAATAGAGTTATTCACGTCGTCAAGATTTTGTGACCTTCGGTTTATTTTAAAGATCAATGAAGTGTAATCTGCAAATAACACCATCTTCGGTTGATTTTGGGGTTTGAACTGGGGTAAATCATTAATGTAAACTAAAAAGAGGAATGGACCCAATATCGAACCTTGAGGAACGCCCATTGTCATTTCAGACCCTAATGAGTTAATGCCGTTTATTTGTACTTTAACCTTTCTATCTTACAGGTATGATCTTAGCAAATCAAGAGCTGTATTCCTAATCACATAGTGCTCTAGTTTCAGCAGATGTGTCTCATGGTTTACGCAATCGAACGCCTTAGAGAGGTCGCAAAAGATTCCAATGGCATCTTGTGATTCCTCCCAGGCGTTAAAAATATTCTTTATTAGGGTGACACCGGCGTCAGAGGTACAACGTCCTTTAGTGAAACCGTACTGATGTTCATGAAAGATGATTTTATTCATCACTTTACTATGTTTCATAAGATCCGGAAAGACTCCTTGGTCTACACTGGTGTTAAATATAAATGCTAAATAGGGCGCAAGGGTTTCGATGAGAGATCTACAGACTTTTACAGACATTCCCCAGAGATCTTCTGTTGATTTAATTTTAAGATCTTTAAAAGCTTTTATAACAGCTTGGGGGTTTGTATGCTGAAACCTAAACTCCAAAGGGCATGCTTTTACATTATTTTTAAGTAAGGCAGCAGAAAGCGCGGGTGAGGAATTTAAAGCTTCAGTAGTTTTGAGTGGAATATTAACAAACAAGTTTTCACATTGGAGTTGCTGGGGCCAAGTGCCGTCTTTAAATTAAATTCAATATTACTCTGTTTTTTCCTACCTGTTTCATTCTTTATTATTTGCCAGGTAGTTTTTATTTTATCATCAGCTGATTTCATTTTATTGCTAACATAAAGAGCTTTAGCTATTTTGCACACACTTTTATATAATTTTGAATATCTTGCAACATACTGACGAAAGCTTGTTTGAGTCACATGTTGCTTAAGGCCATAAAGTTCAAATAGATTTTCTCTACTTTTACGAATGCCAGGAGTGGCCCAATCACTAAATAAAAAACTTTGTATTACTCGTCATACTTTAAGTCTTTAGTGGAAAAGTGTTATTACATTGCGTGTTTAATCGTGAAAAGAACTCGACGTAGAACTAATTTGGGTCACTCATATTCTTAAAACTTTGTTTACATAATTGACTGGCCAAAGAATCATTTAATTTCTCTAAATCTTTACATGTAATTTGCCTAAACCTTATTTGAGTTTTTTGTAAAGACGTAAATGAGCAAAATGATATTCTTTGTCCACTGTGATCATATGGCAACTTATTTACTATTTGTTTGTGTAAGTAATCACAATTACATAAAATATTATCTAAACAAGTATAAGAAGAAGCTGTCACTCGGGTTGGTTCAATAAAAACATTTGACATATCAAATGACATAAAAAGACTTAATAATCTGACTGTACTAGAGTTGTTTTCTAATACATTAATATTAAAATCTGCACATTACTATTGACTTACTACAAGCACTAAGTTTATTTAACACATCTTCCATAAAAGAATAAAACACAGGTAGATTCTGCTAACTTGGAGGTCTGTATACGCATACTATGACATGCTGATCAAGCTCAACACAGGACAATTCAATGGCGTGCTCAACAGACAGTCCGAAGATGTCTTTTCGTTTTTTCGATTTAATTGAATACGTTTTCGGCTGAAATAGCTATAACTAGACAATAACTTGCATAACTAATTGTCATTATTTGATGATCTTTTAACCAATGTTCTGTTAAAATTATTTAATCAAAATATAAACGTTGCGCTTCCAAATTATTGGAAATAGAATTGTTTCTGGAAAGTACTAAGTTTGATGTCATTTGTTTAAAGTATGTTGCACTCCCTTTGGTTTTTTATTACTATGAGTTATATTGCCAGAAGATACTTTATTGTTATTCTCTAATAATAATTTCTATTTAAAGGGGTAACTTCTGTTGTCTTACTGACTAGTTTAAATAATTATCCGGAGTGACCTCCACAACTACAACTGAAGAGTCTACAGTGGCGGTATGGGTTCCAGCAGGAAAAGTATAACCTATCTGACTGATAGTGCCCTCCAAGGATGTTGGTATTATGGTTGGATCCTCCTTCTTACAACATGATGAGTCATAATTAATCGCTATGTTGCTTGTATAACTAGGCAACACAGACTCGTCACTAATACTACAATTAAATTTACATTACTGGCACTCCATATCAGCCCCTCCCGAGCCCCCTGTAAAGGCCCTGCCACGACGGTTGCGGCGGCGAAGCGAAGGTGGAGGCGGCAGCGGCGGCAGCAGTGGCGGCGGATGCAGCCTTGACGGCGCGGCGGCGGTGGCAGTGGGTTTGCCCCTGCTCCTGGCTTCGGCGGGTGGTGCGCAGTCCTTACTTCCAACCCGGTGATCGGCCGGCTTGCCAGCTGCCAGACATATAAAGCAGTGCGGCGCGGCATTGCACGAGCCGGCTTTGTGACCGGTCTGACCACAGCGAAAGCAGTGACCGCTGCGGTCCACCTCCGAGGTGCATTGCACTCCCACGTGGTTGCCCACCTGGCAACGGAAGCACCTCAGAGGTCTGGGTTCCAGCAGTTTCACCTGCGCGGAAACCCAGCCCACCAGGAGCCTTTGGCCCTCCCCGGAATTTTTTTGGGCCGCCGTCACGGGGCAGCTCAACGTAATGGATCGCATTCCCATGAAGTCAGGACGAATGGTGCCTGCCCTAACCTGCTCGGCAGAGCACCCCCCAGTCCTAACAACGGCAGCCACTACCTCTTCCTCCGTCACGGAGTCGTCCAGGCCCAGAATGCGCATGTCAGCGCACTTCGTTGGCCTGGACACTCGGGCCTCGTCCGCATTTACGCATGCCCTTGGCTTTTCAGCCAAAGCGTCCGCGGTCAGGCCGCTGGCCGCACCCGGGACCTCCAGCATCCGGGCCCCAGTCGCACCTTTAGCCGGAGGCCACGTGACGCCGAGCTCTTCTAGGTTTACCGCCGCCTTCGCCTTGGCAAGCACCTCACGGTAGGTCGTGCCCCTTTTCTCCGCTTCCAGCTGTAATGTGATCACTACAGCTGCGGACTTCGGGGCATTGAGCCTAGAAGCGATGCTTCGCTCCTTGCGCCGTTGCCGCCTGTTTTTTGTCCTGGCCGCCTGTATTTTGTCCTGGCCGGCCTTGCTGCCTTACCCTTTTTCCCCTTCTCCCCAACTACTACCCATTCGGCGTCTGCGCAGCCACCCACCCTTCTTGGTTTGGGGCGCCACTGGTTTCACTTTGGGTCTGCCCCCGAGGACCCTGGTTTGGCCGCGGTGGCAGCATACGATGCCACCTTTCGCTGGCCAGAGGCCGGCTGGCTTGCCGCTAGCGGGGGCCGCAGGACAATGGCCTCCAGAGCGGAAAACCTACTATGGAAGGCAGCCGGCTCCTGCCGCACCAGGGTCAGAACCCGGTCCTCGGCTGACAAGGGCTGGTCTTGCCCATGCTGTGCCCTTACTTATGGAACCTCCATGGGGCCCGCTCCTCGGCTATTGGCCAGATCTACTCGGAGCTTCACATTCTCCTTTCGTAGACGCTCCATGGCGGCTGTCAAGCGGGCGACCCCCGCCCGCATCTCGGACATGCCGTCTGGCGGAGGACCGAAATTAATGGCCTCTGCTGCCTCTAAAATGGAGGCCGTTGCTGCGTATATGGCCTTGTATTTAGAGGACTCAGTCCACTTCAGGGCCTACAAACCTGGCCGCTTGCTCGGGCTTTGAGCCGCCAGCGGCGTCCGGCCCATCACCTGACGACTCCGACAGGGCTACCCTACGGCCAGCCACTTCAGTGTGGCTCCCCTCCGTGGCGAACCCCTCAGCTCGTTCGGCTGGCTCGTCCGGGCTGACAAAGCAACAGAGGGGGTGTGGACGTGAAATGGCAACCAGACCTATCCCGACGACGGACTGGCCGCCCAAACCCTAGCCCGGTCCCCTTCATCGACCAATAAGTATGATCGATGATGGCAACCAATACCCTTCCCCGTTTGTTGAAGATTGGCTGCCAACCCCAACTGTCCACCAACAGCAGGTGGCCAGTTGGAGCTAACGTTGCCCAGGGTGTGCCACGTGGAGGCTCTTCAACATGCGACCCCTTCCAGCGACGCTCTAAGCCGAGGCCGAAGTCCGTACCCCACAGGGGGTGCCCTTGGCATATAGTAGCTTAGTTTTTAAGCCGTCGCCTTAATTTATTAGGGCAATCACAGGCAAACCCGATTTAGCAGACGACAACCTTGGCCTGCGAGAAGCCAATTTTTTTTTATTTTTTTTTTCATTTTGGAAATGGCTTCTCAAGCGTATCTTAAGCTTAATTGTTCAAAATGTGAGGCTGTTATATTATTAAGTCCAAATCGAATATTTGTGAAGATTTGAGGTAACTACTCGTTATTAGTTTGCTATAAAATATTATTTATTTGCCTAAAAAATATCGTGTAGTTTAGTTTGGAAATATCTCGTCGTAAAATACCTAAGTGTTATCAATTTCATGAAAAGCCTTATTCACTTCAGCTTAACTAACTGTGCTGTCAGTGTTATATGTTATCTCTTATTGCCATAATTTTTATATTTACGTTCTAGATAAATATTACATAATTTTTATAACTTTGATCTCTACCTATGCCTCTTGTGCAGTACCTAACCTTTATGATAGCAATATTTATAATCGATTAACAGAAACATAATAATGTCGGCCATTTAACCAAGACTTTATTCCCGGTTTTGCTCACCATAATAAAAACATTAAGCTGTAGTTACACGGGCCCATGGTTTTTTGACACAAAAAGCAATTATTACGGTGTAGGGAAGTGAAGCAATTTTTAAATTCCTTTTTTAAAGTAATTCTTTGTATCTATAAGTAATTAAGTTGCTCGATTTTGAGCAAAATGGTGTTTATGGTACTCTCTAGCAACTGTTGACATCGTAATAAATTGCTTAATGCTGACGAGACGTCTTAATCGACTAAAATTGCCCAGAAATGAGTATTTTAAGTTGTCCAATAATACAACTTAAGTTTTCCTTGGACGACTGATTCCAAACTAAAGTCACACAAATAAAACTCGTCCATCATCTTAACTTAATTTATTATAAATTCGAATTTAAAATATTTATTACAATTATAAATGAGGTATACAATTAGAAATACTAAAGATATTTGTGTATAGTGCAATATTTTTTGTTGCATAACAGTCACGCTAGTGTTGCTCTGCAGTTGAGCAACTTAAACAAGTATACCGATGTATGTCAATAAAATAAAATATTTGTTTTAAGGGGAAAATAAATTAAGTGTGTAAGTAAGAAAGAAACAAAAGAAAAATAAAAATAAATGCTTCAATTCCGGTTCCTGGACTTAATTTAAACTTTAATTGACAAACTTAACAGTACCCAGATGTAAATATATACATAGAGCATAAGAAAGAGACTGTCACACAGATATGAGTGACGAAAATATCGCGGTTAGATTTTATCACGCACTGGATTTTCAACTCTCGCTGTTTAGCTGAGCGGTGAGAATCTAACAGAGAGATTTTCAACTGTTGGCGTTAAGCAATGCATTGAAAATCCAGTGTCAGTATCATCAAGACGATATTTTTATGTCCGTGCGAACGAGGGCTAAAACTAGAAGAACTAAACAAGAAACATTTTAACATGGTATTAATAGTGTGCTAAATACGATTTTGAGTATTAGGCAGGTTGCGAGGTCCGCTACACACGCGGTGATGGTCTATCGCCTGTCTTTGGTTTCTATGCAGTCAAGGAATGAACTTGTTAAGCACTTTGAGGTTGATAAATTTCCGAATACGTATTACCAACATTTTTTATGAAAATGAATGACAGTTTGAAAAGGTGACAATGCACCCGCTAATTGAATTTGTTTGAAACATGATTTAACATTTTCGCTCATTGACTGTACGCTACTCAATTGGTCAATAATTATCTACTTTACAATAATATTAAGATAAGTGCTCTCACACACTTTGACACACTACTTAAATAGTTGCCGTCGACATCGACAAACTGTTGCCTTAAATAGCTAGATACTTTTAATTTACACTTTAATTAAGGGATAAGTATTACATTCATGACTTGAATTGGATTACATTTTCTTATTTAGAAGGCACTTTTTCGTAGCCTCATTTTGAATAATAATTACATTAATGATTATTTAATTATCTTAATTACGCGCTTATCAAAGAGTATAACATATTAAAGTAGTAGTAGGCCAGGTATGATATTAATAATCCGACAATGATCTGTACTGCTTTGTCCAGGTAGTATAATCTGTGGGCAATAAAAGGGATGTTACTAACGATTAAAATAAGAATCATAGACAGTAGGCACACCTAGAGTGTGCCTACTCTAGTATCCGTGTGAGCGCACCTTAATGCGCACGGATATCTTAAATCAATTGCTCAACTGTGCAAAGTTGTTAAAATTTGACGTCACTAAAATATCATACTAATCATTGCGATGCCATGATTAGCTAGAAATACCGCAATAAGCGATATAAAGCAACATAATATACTGGGAGTTATTTATGCAATACTGAATTTAAGGAGTAAGTAGATCTCTACTTACTTATTATGCAATAGAGTGTTTTTTCTTTAAATAAAACTAGGGCCGCATTCCGAGTTAGACCATAATCGCTGACAGCGCTCGCATCGACAATTTGCGTTCCGATTTAGATATCACGATTATGACAGCTGAGAGCTGTCAACAATTCGCTCACAGTGATAATTATATGGCATGGTCGACGTTATCGCAAGATGGCGCATGTCATGACGTCATCTAAGACGATTCACGGGACATCGTTATCGCGCTCACGTCGCTAACTCAGAATGGGTGTAAGCGCGCTCAAATCGATTACAGCCCAATTCGGAATGCGGCCTAGATTTCTCCAATAATTGCCCCTCTATCTCCGGCAATGGTTGGTGCCAATAAATAGTTGACAAAAATTGTCATAAGCGTTGCTTAATAACGGTCTTAGATACTCAATGAGTGTAGTGTGCGTATTTTGTATCTCCTCATTAACAGAACTGCGAATTTTACTACAACAGAATTGCTATTATTCAATTAATTAAGACTTCCTAGAGAACAAACTCCCTAGAATTTTCCATTCTTTCTTTTTTAATACATGGATGTGTACCTATTCCTAATTTTTAATACTCCTTCTCTGTATTACTCAGAACAATTCTTGCACATATTTTAGTTTTGTTAATCTTCTCCCTAGAGGTAGAGGTATTTTTTTAACCATTTGGAGAAACAATAAGCAATATTCTATTCGAAGAGGATTTATTAGTGTTATATTTTTTAAATTAGTAGTAAGAAATAAAAGCTAAATGTGTCACTTACTGTCTCTGTAACCGCCTGGCCGCGGGAAGGGTCGAAGGATCCTCCTTGCAGCAGTACTCCCGAGCTCCTTTGATATAGTTCCTGATGTACGTACTCCAGTCCATTTCCTAAAAATATAGGTAATTGTGAACTTCATATCAGGTATGGCTTTCATTTTGACAGTTAAACAACATTCATTGAGTTTTGAGCGGACAAAATTTTCGAACTTAAGAAGCAATGGATTAGCAATTTCCTTCAAATTGTGATTTAGAGTGTGTTTCGCCATTAAGTTGTAGGTGAAAGTGACAGTTGAGAGTTATACCGATACAGTTAGTACCCGGCGAGGAGGAGCTCGTGGCCAAGTAATAACAGCCGAATGGGTCCCTCGATCAGGTTAAGCTACCATCTTTACATACCGAGATCCCCCGCGTGCCTCGGAAAGCACGTTAACCCGTTGGTCGCGGCTGTCATTCGTGGATCTTTGACAGTCGTTACGGGTCGTCAGAAGACCGAAAGTCTGACAAGCAGTCTTACCAAGGGGTATTATATTACTTAGTA
This sequence comes from Dasypolia templi, assembly GCA_963555695.1. Taxonomy (NCBI): domain Eukaryota; kingdom Metazoa; phylum Arthropoda; class Insecta; order Lepidoptera; family Noctuidae; genus Dasypolia; species Dasypolia templi. Next base: position 13,811,338 of record OY743165.1, read on the forward strand.
GCTGGGGGTTGTGTAAGAGGGCAATCCGCGCGATCTATGAAATGGGTCCTCGCGAGTCCGTTAGAAACAAATTTAATGAAATTGATTCACTAACTCTTCCTTGATATTATTAGAAAGTATTTTGTTTGTTCGCAAAAACTTTGGACGTTTCAAAATAAGAAGCGATTTCCATAATAAAATACACGTGGTAAAAATTAAATTCAACGCTTTTGTGAACAGGATATTAATTCAGATTTGTTACAGTTGAAATAGCAAGCATGTCATTAGGTATACCAACAAAAAAAACACTACTACTAGTTTTATTTTATTAGATTCTTTAATATTTTGTGAATGTGAGAACGTTGTAGGCCTTGTAGGCTCTAGACTATTTGTTAAGCATATGGTACTTGTTGACAGGCCTACATATTGAATGTATATTGAAAATATTGTAAACAACAATTATTTATAAAAGACGTGGAGTTTCTTGCCGGCTCTTCTCCATAGCAAACGACCAATTGGAACCGTGCCCCTAGCTTCCGACGTTTCAAAAGTGCCCATGTATGTTTATGTGAAATAAAATATTTTGATTGATTTTGATTATGTGGAGGTCAGATGGGCAGTCGCTCCATGTGAAATACTGGTATTCAGCTGCATCCGGTCGGACTGGAAGCTGACCCAAACGGTTGGGAAAATAAAGTCAGATGATGAAATATAGTTAATACCCAACTGTACTTCTACTACTGTCTTTGTAATTCACACTGTATAGCATATCCTTCTGAAACCCCGGATTTAATAACTTTAACTTTAAATGATTTAGCACCTTCATATCAGTATAGAACGTTTCGTTATCACTCTTCGAGATCCTGTGCTGCAGCGCCACAAAGTTGTCATTAGTGAAATGCCACTCCTTGGTCGTGTAGTACTGCAGGACTTCCAGGCCGTAGTTGATACGCTTCTGGATCTTTATCATGCTGAAATAAAATACCTTTTAGGTTAAGACCACGTTTGCACGGACGTAAAAATACTGCCGCGATATTCTTCAACGCACTGCTTAGCGCCGAAAGTTGGAAATCTAACAGTGTGTTTTGTCGACAAGTTGTTGATGCGACCCGATGCACTCTGTTGGATTCTCAATGCTCGTTTCAAAACCGAGAGTTAAAAATCCAGTGCGCAATTAAGTCCCAGTGCGAAATTTTATCGTCCGTGAGAATGATAAGACAGTGAAGTTTATTTATTAATCTATTTATTTACTTAATATTTCACGCACGCGAATGTACAGAGGCGGACTTAATGCCATGAAGTTAATGTCCACTTACACAAGCAATTATTGCCGGCAACAATTTTGCGAGCAACCTTCATTAAGTTGCTTAATGTCGCTCAATGTGGTGTGGCGCTTTAAGCAAAAAATCATTGTTTGCTAATTTAATTGTATAATTTGTTGTTTTTACTCAACTCACACACTGACTTATTCCTGGCTAATATTTTAGGAAAATCGTATACTTTTGCAATGTTCATGTGATCACGTGATTTATATGTCTTTGCTTTATTTTAACTTTTTACCAATTGTGGTATTATAGTTTTATTCTTGGTGCGTCGTCTTCACATATAGAAATATAATTAATGTATACATTGTAAATCATTTTAAAAGAGTAACGGTGGAGTTTCTTGCCCCTTCTTCTCCATACGAAACTACCTTTTGGAAGGGGCGCTTAGAATCAATTCTATTTTTAATGTAAAATTTGACGTTCAAACGTGCCTTTTTATGTGCCTATTTGAAATAAATGCTTTGACTTTGACTTTAAGTAACAACACAACTGTACATTTTGACGTCGCAGTAAAACGGTCGGTGTTTTCGTAATGTCATAGTAAAACACGTAAGTTGCTTAGGCAAGCATATAAAATTGCTCGTTCAAGTGCTCCGCTCGGTGGTGGACCAGACTACTCTAGTCTAGGACAAGGTTTTTTTTTTGGACTGAAATGTATTTAGGCTGGTGATGGGTCTAGATTTAGACTGGAAGCCGACCCCAACATGGTTGAAAAAATACTAAGCAGATGATGATGATAATGATGATGATGAGAATGATGATGTTGATAATGATGATGATGATAATGATGATGTTGATAATGATGATGATGATAATGATGATGATGATAATGATGATGATGATAATGATGATGATGATAATGATGATGTTGATAAGGATGATGATTATGATGATAATGACGATGATGACGATGGGTCTACTATTTTATAGTTAGTGTGCAGGACTTACAAGGTCTTCTTTCCCATGAGGAACATGAGCATGTCCACCAAATACGCGGGCAGCATGTGAGTGAAGAACAGCGCGAATTGGTGCGCTATCCAGGAGCTCTTCGGGGAGCCTCCGGGGTACCACAGGCAGACGGTGAAGGGAAACTCCTGGACGTGGACCCGTCCTGCAAGATAAATTATTTATTTATTTATTTATAACCAACTTATATTAACAGTAAGCACCACACATACAAGATATCGGTCAGTACTAGTAATGACACATACAAACACAAAACTAGGTTAAATGACATAGAATTAGATTGCATTAAACAAAATTAGAAAAGAAAAAAAAATGATATAATTAGAAAACATTAGACAACATTGGATAAAATGAGCCAATATAAATTGAATAAATACAAATTTATTAAAAACAATATACAATTCAATTATGTTTTAGTTGATTAAGGGGTGATTTATCAATAGTCGGTTATATCTTAAATGAAGAGTAAATATTGCTGTTAGACAGCTTTTGTATAGAAAATAATTATGTCAAACTGTTATATTTATTCGTCATATAAAAAATATCCAACTATTGAAAAAAAATCTGCTCTAAATCGGATAACTATTGACCGAAATCATTAAAATATATAATAACAACTGAAGTATTTATTCGAGCATCTAAAATGTCGCAGCGTTTTGTATTTATGCTTAAATATGATGCCTCTAAAACACGACTGGTTCTCTCAAATACAAATAAGTTCAAGAGTAAGCTTTAATGATGATTGTAATGATTACAAATGTTAAGAAGATTTTTTTTTGAACTGTCATAAATCACATTTATATTAATATGCCACAACTACAGAGCTGCAATTTGCAAGCAACGTAACTAAATAGGTCCTGGGATCGAAATCAGACATGCGCTTTACTTTTTGTAAATAATTTCATCACCACCAGCATGTCCTAGAACCAAAACTTAGAAGACATGTGACATCTACCAACCCGCACTGGGCCCGCGTGGTGGATTACAGCCCACTCCCTCTCACATAGAGGAGACCTGTGTCTTAGCATTGGGTGACACTGAACATAACCCAGGAGTACTGCAGCGCCTGAGTGTACCAGACCGCTGAGAACAACCTTCTCGCCAAAACACCATTGACCCACGCAATTCGGGTTATTAACGATCTTCACGGGCATGTTGTATGTCACGATGTATGTTGGCACATGCCATTTAAGTGAATTCTCAAAAATACTATTGTTTGTTTTATGGTATAGTCTAGATTATAGTCGGCTATAGGCTGTTTTTTTATAATATTTTAAATGTCTTGTTTTTTAAGGAGACTTATTATTTCGGATTCTATTATTTAAACCACTAGTTTTTACATATTTCACTGTGCTATCGCATTAGTTAGGCACCTGTAATGGTAGTTGTAAGGGAGATTTTAATAACAAATAAATAAATAATAACATTATAAGCTGATTATGCATTATGTATGTAAGTAAATTAGAGGGTTACCTTAGAACATATATTAACTTACCCATATCCAAAGCTTGACCCCACGTAATCGGATTGATTTCTGACTGAGTTATGTTACAGAAGTTTATCTGTTTTGGCCTGAAATTAAACAGAAAAAAAACGTATTAAAACATGTTTTTTTTAATGTTCTGTAGTGTTATTCTGCAACCATCTCACTCTCTCAGTTTTTCTAGATATATAGTTGTTCTGATAGGTTTTGCTGGTTTGGGATGTCATAGGTCGTAAGTCATTAATTTCATATCAAAATACATTGTGTAGAAAATATTACATTAATGATAGTTAAGGTAATAATAAAAAGTAAACATTTAGTACATTCATATGCACGCAAAAAGCACTAAAGCACTTTACGGGCAATTTCTTTAAGCAAATAAGTATTGCCAAGCAATACTATTTTTTTTCCGAATTATTACTGCTAATTTATGCTCCACTTAATATTCTGTAATCTGTATTGCTAATAAATGTTCTTAGTTGCTCCATGTTCGCGAGACTTACCAACAGTCACGGAATACACAGTAATTAGATAAACAAATAATCAACATATTCTGTGATGGCGTGGTGGCCCCAACTTGTCTTAGAACTAAAAATTCGAAGACATGTGACATCTACCAACCCGCACTGGTCCCGCGTGGTGGATTACGGCCCACTCCCTATCACCGTGACAAGTGTGTTCCTGCAGTGGGAACATTATAAGCTGACTATGCTATGCTAAGTTGTCCGTGTAATTTACCTTTTATCGTATCTATTAGCAAAATAAGTCAACTAACTTCTCAACACCAGTTAGGTATCCCAGAATGATGCAGGCGTTGACCGTCACATCGACCGGCACCACATCGGCTGCATAATTGTCGTTGCAGTGCATCGTACGGATCACACCTGGAATAAATACATTGCTTCACCTCTGGCAAAATAACAACTACTGACAATAACTGGCAAAATATGGGTGTCCTCTGTAGAGGGTTTAAACCTATTGCTATCAAGCGGGAATTTGAACATTTCGATTTTTTTTTGGACATTTCTGACTCAGGAATTTCAGATGGAAAAACGCAATAACACTGCCGACCAACAAAGCAGACATTAGCATACACATTTATAAAAAAAAACATCTTTTATAAATCCACTAGCTGTTGTCCCCGATTTCGTCTGCGAATGAAAAGTAGCCTTGTCCTTTTACAGGTCGTGGTCTACAAATGTGCCAAATTTAATGCAAATTCGTTGAGCAGTTTTGGCGGGAGGAAAAGCGTAGCAAACATACGAACCTACTTTCGCATTTTTAATATTACGTGAGTTAGGATTTGAATGTTTCATTAAAAATAATATTCTTTTGTTTCTTCAAAATTGAACCCAAAAATGTTGATGACAAATATAACAGTAAAACTCCTTATAAATTGACTTACCTTTGCCAGCTCCTACCAGTAGACCCGTTGCTCCATTCAGATTGTCCACCCATCCAGGCATAGGCTCCTTGTAGGCTGCTGTCACTGTAGATTAGAACAGTACAGAAATTTATATTTTCTGTCTGAGTTGAAAAAGTAAATGATGATGGAAATGTTAAAAATTTATGACTTGTAAGCTACGAAAAGATCCTGTTGAAAGTCCCGCATTATTAGTCCCGCATTATTATCAGAGCTGTCAATGTAAAACTACTTAAACTGTCTACATATTCAAAACATCCTTACAAGTTAAGACGACACCTGATAAGTTTAGAAAAAGTCGATTTTAACTTAAAAGTCCTCAACAGTCGCTATTTATCTCTTTCTATTTCCCTCTCTTGAATACAACAACACTTTTGTTTTAGGCGCGCCATGTTTTTATCACAGTGTGAATTAGTACCGCTACTCACCGATAGATGGCCGCGCGATCACAATAGGGAACTTCCCCTCGTACTGTGACACTAGATCTTCAGTCAATGACTTTGTGTAGGCGTATGTGTTTGGCTGCGGCTCGATTATCCTGGAAAAAAGATATTATGGAATTAATAATTGATATATCGTACGATAAAGCAGTGGTCGCCCAGTGGTAACGGCCCTGACTACCGAGTTCTAGGTCGTGGGTTCAAACCCAGACAGGTGCTTTACTTCTTGTAAATTATTTTATCACCACTGCTCTTAAAACGATGAAGAATCGTGAGGAAACTGGCATGTTGTAGTAGCAAAAATTCGAAGGTATGTGACATCTACCGATCCGCACTGGTGAATGGCCCACTCCCTCTCGAAGAGAGGAGGCATGTATCCCAGCACAGGTAACATAGGCTGATTATGATATCGTAAAAGGCGTGCGTTTGTAAGTATAAAATGTTTACATTTAAAAAGTTGTGTGAAAATTGGCTGTCATGTTCGGGTAGTCATCATCGGGTATTTGATGAGGAAGAATGGGAAGTCAGGAACATATGTGTGGATGAGATGATATGGCTAGAAGGGGGTGAAAGAACCCAAAATTTAACCGATCATAATAAAAACTACTGACTCATTCCTTATGTCTGTATGTATAGTGTCTTTAATCTTAAAAATAATAATTTTGTCCTATTCTGAGAGTAAGAGGAGGGTCCTTAATTAGAGATACAGCCGGATCTCTAATAAAGGACCTTCCTCTTTCTTACTCCTCCTTCTAAATTAAAATGTGTTATTCGTCCCTTGTTATTAACTATATTCCTTTAAACACCGCTCCTACCTCAGGCACCTTTTTCTATTTAAGGTTGTGCATTTTATTAACCATGTGCCTGTAATATTATGATGCGGACAAACATAAAGATTTACGATTAGGATTTAAAACTTTACTTACTTGGGCTGCATATGAGTCAGCAGCTCGTCATCCATCCAGCCAACGCAGTTTATAACGTGCTCCGGCCGGTGCTTCGACGGGTACAGCTTCTCCTCAAACAGCTCCAGCTCGCAACGGCAGTATGACGTCGAAACGTGGACGAAGGCCTGGAAAAGAATTATTGTTATAGCATTAGCTCGCCACTAGGCTCCGACACCAAATATGACGGTTACTTTGCTATACAATCCACATTTGTCAAGACACTGTTTGTTCCAAATACGCATAATAGTGCAGTGGCATTTTAAAGATTACACTATACTGTTGGTTGCGTTATCCTTCAAGCTTGTACAGGGCCCTACCATAATCAGCTAGGTGATGTGCAAGGCAGGTCAAGGTGGCAGTCAACAGTTGTATCGCACATGATACAACATCGCGTGACACTGTTTGATATTGACCTGTTGTGGCTGCTATATACAGGTGTCCCGTAAGTTGACTCCAAGCCGGAATCGGGTGATAGGTCATAATAGTCACAATAGTTAGCAGAAAAATTAAAAAAATCTTTGCTATGTGTTTTAAAAACCACGTGCATTTAACATTCTTTTGAAAAAAGAAATGTAGCAATAAAAGCATTTTTTTTCAGTTAACTGTTATGTCTCGACCTATCAAAGGACTCCAGCTTGACGTCGACTTACGGGACAGCCTGTATAACCCCCAAGAACATGAATCAGTGATTAGTCATTTATTTCTACCCAAAACGCAAAAAAAACAACGAAATTTACAAAGATCCTAGGTGCAAGACAGTTCTAATGTAGTAGGTATAAAAAATTAAGAAGTTACCTCCAAATTTTTCACGCCTTCAGCTAATTCCATCATTCTCTTAGTTCCAACTGTGTTCATTGTAACAGCATCGCGTAAAAACATATCGAATCTGTAAAATCAAAACATTGAAAGTGAAACAAATGAAAGTGTGCCAGAGAGTATGGATCTTAGAAACTGTCTGACCGACCTAGATCGATTAACGTTCTGAAAAAAAAACAACGAGATTCTTTGATCACATCCCCTATACTACAAATGAGGGCCTTGATAAGTGATAATCCCTTTCAAAGCTTTTCGTATTTCAACAACGACTTCAACAGTACATAAACATTAGTTTCGGTAGCTTATGTTAATGCTAGACATATTTGACTTTTCATTCATAGTTGTCGTTAAAGAATGCCACTTTATCTAGATCCTCTGCACATTGTATTCAGATAATGAAATCATTCTCACATAAAGCGAGTATACTGAGGGCAACAGCTAGTTCATAATTAATTATTCTATAAATGTCTTCAACCAACCTGACGCAAGCGGCACAATGGAAGATGATCTGTGCCTCATTTTGGATGAGTTGACGATCCTCGTCGGACAATGCCAGGTCTTCGGACAGAATGTCTCCGGCTACCACCTGTAGTTTCTCGAACAGTTTCGGTGACTCGGCTTTCAGGCGGTCGAATAACTGGAGAGTTTAAATTATAAGTTGATGAAATAGATCTCAAAGTTCAATCCCGCGTTATTATCCTAAAGACTTGTCCTTGTAAAACACTTGTCTAAAACATAAAGGTATCATATTATATGAATTGACTTTATTTCAGACCTGCATTGTTAACTATTTCATTCACTTTTTTGACATTCAACCAGTTTTCTATAAGTTTGTTTAACAACTAGTGATTCCAACTTGTTTTGGGTATAAACGTTATACAAAACTACATAGTTTTTATAGCTTGGTGTTAGCGCATGGTAACAATTTAGTTTACATGATATTGATAACTCATAACCATTGACATTATATTGATATTAAACTTAATATATAAGTAACATTATCGTAAATGCATCAATGTTAAAATATGAATTTATTATAAAACTAAAAATTAAAACAGGTCTAGAACTTTGTTTTGCTACTCCATAATAGATGGCGCCACTTACCCTAAAACTCAACAAATCATCCAATCGTTCTTTACTGCTGTTTCCCTTCTTAGGTCTCATGAGTAGGTACATCTTCTTGATATCAGGACAACATCTGAGGAGTTTCTCCACCATGACTTTACCCATGAAACCAGTCGCCCCGGTAATGAACAGCGTTTTACCGGCATAGTACTCTGCTATGGTCACAGGGGGCGCCATGTTCTGTGGACAAGGAATATACACTGGTTACGAACACTGATACAAATTCATATTTTACGAGGATTTTTGGCGCCTGAATGACGTTGGGGGACATCATCCCGTCTTTCCATTCCGTGCAAGGCCAAAACGCAAGGGTGTGAAACTAAAACGCGTAATTATTGGAAATCACTTTTTGTTAAGGTCTTCCTTTGTAGTGACCTAATTAACTACTTTATTCGATATTATAGGTACAGCGCCAGTGCGCATACTGACTAATCGACTTAGTAAAAAGGCAATGACAACACATGCAAGAGAGAGCGAAGCGAGCTCGCGGTAGTTGGACGTGGACAGGTTAGGTTAGAAGGGGATGGCGGGGTCTAGTGAGCAAGCGAAGCAAGCGAACAAAGACCCCACCATTCCCTTCATGGTTATTTTTTTTATCATTCAGAAGTAGGAGCCCTTTTCAAGCAATTGTTATTTTTAAATTCTACACTAATAAAGTTTAAATATCATTCCTTAGTTATCAATGATTTTATTAAACAATATCTTTAAAATTCCAGGACGCGCGCATCCACTTTACGAATTATACACGAGCAGTACTCAAATTTCGTGTAAAAATTGTAATCACAGATTTCAAAATACCATTATAATGTATACGTAAAATCACACTATGACTTTGTCACAGACATGAAACTAATGTATTTGCACGGCAGGATATGCTGAAATAAAAAAGACTATAACATCTATTGTAACATATTTCTAACAAATAAACATTTTTGATTTGATTTGATTTCATACGCGAGCAGTTTCCTATGGCTGCGTTTCGTACCTACATTGGAAAGACGCGGCATCATCATCTTCCTGCCCCGTGTCCCATATTACGTGGGGTTGTCGCATCACGTTTTCTCCTTCCATTCTCCCCTGTCAACAGTCACGCTATCTTATTTTGTATAACTTACGCTTTAATATTATGCATCACACAATCCATCCATCTTTTCTTAGGCCTTCTGCTCAATTTCCATCTATCAACATTCATTTTCATTATTTTGACAGGGGGTAGTTGTTGGTAAGCATTTTTGAAATTTTCACAGAAATCGTATTGAAAAAACAAGATGGTGACGTTAGTTCCGATTTTGCCGGGCGCCACAGTAGCCTTGTTGCGTTGTACACATAACCAAAGCCCACGTTCACACGGACGTAAAAATATCGCGGCGCTTTATCGCGCACAGGATTTTAAACAATCGTTGTCCAGCCGAGCGTTAAGAATCTAACAGAGTGCATCCCAGAGCGTCGAAACAACACAATGTTGGATCGCCGTCAACGGGGCATACATCCAGACTTCAGGGTGTGATAAATTCCTGACGGAGAAACCCAATACAACTTTGTCCGACCTGTGAAACCCTATACAACTTTGTCCGACCTGAGAATCGTACCTGGTGGTCTACTTTCTAAGACAGTCAACGAATCTATGGGCCCATCCGAAAGTTGATGGTCCGTCAAAACTAGCGACAAATTCAAATTTTTGAACGGGCAAATGCATATCTTCTATCTAGTGTCTTCATTCATTCTTAGTTCGGAGCCCAACTAATCATATCTCCATAAGTGACACCGGATTAGACCCCTGAGACCTTCGTGCTTAGCAGTTAATTAGTCTACATACCTTCAAAGCTATAATCCAGTAATAACAAGGCGATTACCTTGTTCACCAAGTCACTATTTCACTGAGTTGTTCTTCACTATGTCACGTCGCAAATATATATAAAATATTTAGCTGTTTTCATTAAAAGGTACTCTATTAAATAATAAAATATTGCGTTGGAGTACCCTAATATATTGAATAAGAAATGCAATAATTAATATCGTGTAAAAAGAATTTCAGAACTCCTTTTTAACTCTTAATTTAAAGACCATCACAAATTATTAAATGCTTTAATACACGATTGTAATTAAGTATTGCGATTCTTATTCAATGCTGTAAGGACTACAGAGCGACAATAATTTAATGAAAATTATTTTACACTATCTTAATTTTAAGACCTTCACACATTCACAGGTAATACTTGTACTAAGTCGTCCCAACCGTATTATAATGATACTCTGTGGTCCCAACTATAGATCGGTATGATAATATTTAGCTAACGTAAATGCTTACAGAATTTCAATTATGTACCCTACGAATACGAATAATGATTTAATTAGAAAAAACTAGTTCTACTTATTACTAATGTGTCAATAATGAACGAGTACGTATTAGTGGAAAGTAATTATAGGTAATTAAAAAGCATGTTACCGCAAAATGGATTGTAATTTGTAACTGGCTAGATAATGTTAATGATTTGACTAATAATTAATATAACATAGTTATTTATGGAATTTTGTAATATTTTAATTTATACCTAGCTAAAATAAAATCAGAATACAATTCTCCGTAAGTAAAAACGTTAGGTACTTGAAATTAGTCACTACATCATTAGGTAGGTAAGTTCTTAACTTTAAGCAACTTTTAAATAAGCTACAAATACGAAATAATATAAACGTAGGTACCACGAATATCTTGGAAAATTGTGAAACTCTGTTGGCTGAACTGTGTTTGTCTTGTCGCAAGCGCCACTGATGAGCATGAGTCGAATTATTGTCAAACAGCTGATTAATTTCAATTATGTATCCTTAGATGGCTGCTTTCTTAAATAACATCACGTCTGTATTCCTCAAAGGGGTAGGCAGAGTTTGGTTCAAGTTTAATCACATTTCGACAGTTATGTTTATGTTCCATGTGAGCGGCAAGCCTAAACCGAGACTCCGGGCTGCTACTGAGAACGGAATGAAAAAAACCTACTTCGCGCGATCTGGGAATCGAATCTAGTGTAGATTCGATTCCCAGATCGAACCAGATCAATTAACTTAAACCAAACTCTGCCTACCCCTTTGAGGAATACAGACGTGATGTTATTTAAGAAAGCAGCCATCTAAGGATTCATAATTTAAATTAATCAGCTGTTTGACAATAATTCGACGATTCATATTCGATCAGTAACATAGAATATGCATTACACTGAAGGCTATGTATGTAACTTGAACACAAGTGTCGCAAGCAAGCCATTGGTGTGTTTAATTACCGGTAATTAATCCAAACCGCCTTTGGATATGGATATGGTGGACTATGTTGCATAAGAAATTAGATGATAAGAATCAGAAATTGATTAAAGGCGTCGCTCCACAGCGGCCTGTGGCCAAGCTACGACCGTGTACTGAGGCACCTGAGCGTCTATTTGTTAACATAGGTAAAACAAAATATACAGGTAATGCTATTCTGTAACTATCTCACCGTGAAAACTTAGGTGAAGTGAGCGTGGAGTGAGCTGTCAGTGCCACTGATGCGATGTTGCTAGGGTTTGACCAAGACGGGATGACACTGACAGCTATGTTATGCCAAAAGGCGTACAAGGTGTGCAAATCTAACTGAGGATTACAATATTTGAAAATCATGCATAGCAGAGAGTCATGAGAGCAGTGGTGGCCCAGTGGTAACGGCTGCGACTTACGAGTTGTTGGTCGTAGGTTCGAACCCAGATAGGCGCTTTACTTTGTGTAAATTATTTCATCACCACTGCTCTCAAAACGGTGGAGGAAAACATCGTGAGGAAACCGGCATGTCTTGAACCAAAAATTCCAAGACATGTGACATCTACCAACCCGCACTGGGCCAGCGTGGTGGATCACTCCCTTTCACAGAGAGGACGACTTTGTCCCAGCAGTGGGAACATAATAGGCTGATTATGCTATGCATATGCATATGTATGATAATAATAAATAATTAATTTTCTAATTAATTATGCAATTACATGTTATTTAATACTTCAATGATGTCAGACATAAATGAGGAATTACTCAAATGTCAAAAAATCCATGTCAAAAAATTTAAATGTCAAAATTATTTAATGTCAATAATAATATTTGTAATTCTTAATTCGTCATATCAGTACTTATTCGTCAATATTGTAATAACATTTATCAATTTAGAACAATTTCATTTGTTTCTTAATAACTGCAATTGAGTATTTGATTTTTATCAAAAATGTACTTGAATAATTTCTCAGTAGCAGCCCGGAGTCTGGATTTGTGCCCGGTTGATGGCAATAGGCTCGCCCCTATTACATGGGACTTTAGCATAACTGGTGAAATGTGGGTGTACTAAAGGCACACCTCTGCCTAACCCTTCTGGGACTATCGGCGTGAGGTTATGTTATGTTGTGTACATGAATAAATACTTATTTTGAAGATGTTACCTACTTAAAAAAGAGATATTCAAGATACTGGTACTAAATGTTATTGATCACATAAAAACTGTAGATTTATAACAATAAGCAAGTGACACGCTATGCAATTATATTGTTCATAGAACGCAGGTACTTACATATACTAGATGCCAGCTTGTCTAGTCCTGTGAGGCATTTTTATGATCATCTCCCTATCTATAAAGATTCGCTGAAGGCTACGCATAAGAAATAAATCTATGGGTATTCTGGTACCCAGACTAGGTTTTGGTAGTTAAATTGTTCTACTATTTATTTATTTTATTTATGGTTTTTTATTATTATGTATTTATCTTTGTTATAATTTCTGTTCTATTTCGTGAATGTGAGAACGTTGTATGCCTTGTATCTAAACTCGTAGATGTATTGATTTCTTGGCCATTTTTATTTTGTTAAGTACCTGGTACTTACTTGTTGACAGGCCGACACTAAGTTGTCCTCCCATACCTTTTAACACTGTAATTTGAAAACATTGTCAGAGCCAATTATTTTTAAAATAGTAACCATGGAGTTTCTTGCCGGTTCTTCTCATTGGAAGTGCATCTAGCCACTGACGTTTCATAAGTGTCAAATCAAATCAAATCATTTATTCGTTTGCAAACATGGGTAATTAGTACATAGATGTTTTCTTTTTTTAACAGTGTTCCATGTTCCACCGTCATGGGTATGCAAATCGTGTTTAATGTACACAAATTTAAAAGAAATTGTAATTTTAAATAACAATTAAGAAAATATATTACTTAATACAAAAAACAAAACAAAGTAATGTCAAATCGTTTCAATTAAAGTAAAAATGACAATATTACAAAAATGTCAAATCGTTTGAATTACAATATAAATGTCATAATAATACAGAAATGTCAGATGTTATTAAAGGTTGCAAAAACAAAATAAAAAATGTCAAATTGAATGTTAGCATTTCAATCAGTTAGTGATTCACCAATAAGGAAGTCATCAATTGTGTGATAACTTATTTCAATGAATAATTTGTTTAGTGCCCTTGTGGGTTAATGTGAAATAAATTATTTTAATTTGAATTGACTTGATTGGCAGTCGCTCAATGTAAAACTCTAGTATTCGGCTGCACGGTAGATAGCAAGCCGACCTCAACAACGTAGTTGAGAGAAGGCTATGCGGATGTTGAACACGTTCGCACAGCTGTTATACCTAATGCCATGAGCCCTCAGTAATGTGTAGCACATGATATAATCCATATAACGACATTTATAGCTATGCTAACATTATTACATACTATTTGTATGTGCACCACGTGTTCACCTTGGCAACACACCAGACTACGACAGACACTGCATACTAACTCTTCGAAGTGGGGAAGTTTATTGTTTTGATATAACACGGAATTAAATTAAGCTTCGAAAAGGTCAGTGCGTATGACCAGATGTATTCTTAAATGTAAGTATGAACGTGAACAAAGCACTCAATCTGTCTGGCCTTATTCCAACTACATATGTTGGAATCCAGATGAATACCAGAGGCCCTAGTGCGAGTTTCTTTTAACCATTTCGAATTTACGCATCGACCGCGTTCGGCGCTCCGATTGGCCCTTCACCATTCGTAAGCCGAACGCAGTCGATGCGTAAATTCGAGACGGCTAAAATAAACTCAAATTAGGGTCACTGAATTCCCGTAACGACTGTCAAAGATTTAAGAATGAGAGCGGGGACCAACGGCTTCACGTGTTTTCCAGGGCACGGAGGTCGTCTTAGGTATGTTATAGATGGTTACGTATACACGGATGTACCGAGATTTTTACAGAATAGATCGGCTGTGTATGAATGTGGTCGAAGCAAAAGGAGTATGTTAGTGTCGTAGTAGGTGGCGTTCTGTAGATTCTGTCCACCCCCATGGGGAAAAGGTCGTGAGTTTTTGGATGTGAAGCTGTACTAAATAAATATGTTTTCTCTCTTTTTCGTGTTAGTTTTTTTGGTAGGATACAAACACAAGATGGAGGTGAGTTTCTTGCCCGTTCTTCTCCATAGGTACCTACTACGCTTTTGAATGGGCAACTAGCTTCATATTTCTGACTGACCGACCCCTTGACAATACAAAAGCATCGATGAAAAAGAACTTATTCTTTCCTTTTCAGTGATCGATGCTGTAATTGGTTTAATTGAAATATATGCTGAGTTCAAGGGACTTCTCTCATATAGAAAAAGAAACGAACATTGATCACCACCTTCACCACTCTTGTTTACTATGGAAAACTGGTCACCGCTCCTATGAACATCTTCACCACCAAAGGCATCACAGATGGGTTGCCATCACAGAGACAAAGTTAAAATGTCCCATGAGCCTGTAACTACACCGGCACACACACCCTTCAAACCGGAATACAGCAACGCTGCATTACGTCAGAAATATGTATGGTGGTGGTACTTCCCGGACGAGCTCCTGCACGCAGACGTTGCTTGGATAGTGGACCGAAGACCTGGTGAATGTCGTGGGAACCCGCTGGATGTGGTGGTCACGGGACCGGGAGTCATGGTGATGCGTGAAGGAGGTCTATGTCCAGCTTTTGGCTTTAATTACATCAGAACCTTACTCTTCAAACCGGGACAAAGCGACGCTGCTTGGCGGCAGAAATAGAAAATGAAAAGTCTCTAATGAAAATGGATCAGAATAAAAGAACCGGCCAAGTACGCACACGAAGGGTTCCGTACCACCGTACAATATTTAAAAACACTTCATATTAAATGTACACTCTTTAACTTTATTTTAGTTTTATTATTTGTTGCCATAGCGGCAATAGACATACACACTCTGTGCAAATTTCAACTGTCTACCTGTTACGGTTCATGAGATACAGCCCATTGACAGATGGTCGGACAGCGGAGGATTAGTAATACGGTTCCGTTGGCACCCTTTCGGTACGGAACTCTAAAACAACCTGCGTATGGCAGAAGTTCATTATCATCTGCCTATCCTTTCTCCTACTATGTTGTGGTCAGCTTCCAGTCTAACCGGACGCAGCTATCTGACCTCCACAGCCCAGTTACTGGGTATACCTCTTGGTAAGACTGGTTGTCAGACTTTCGGGGTTCTGACGACCCGTGATAGATATTAAGTAGTGTCTAAAAAAATCAAACATAACCTAGATTCTAATCATTTTAAATAAATACTTACCGTTTACAACTTAACAAACAGTGTCCGTCTCTTTGTTCGAAAGTGTCTCGGAAACTATGCAAACGTATGAGTCACGCTGATGGAGAAGGAAAACATCGAGAGCCTAGACATGCCGTCATATAGTTGTCAATCGCAGATACATCGTAAGACCATGTTCGCACGGACGTAAAAATATCTCGATTGGATTTTGAACAGTTAATTTCCCTAAAACAAGGATGTATCTATGGCATATACTTTTTTCGCTATTTTATGCGCTAATTTGACTATTTAAAGTTAATTCTAAAACGCGCAAATTCGGATAACCCCCGGTTAAACAATGCGACGTCACTCTGTGAATAACCGCAGGTGACTGAAAGTACTTGTGTAGTTCGTGAACGATGAACGAAGAAGAAACTTTTCCGAACGCTGACTCGTAATCGGTCTATTAGGTCTAATAACTCTTTTCGATCTTGTACATTGTAAACCGCGCGATCGTTTGTGCGAACGAGATCGAGAAATGATAAACAGTCACTGATTGTTTGACAGATACGTTCGATGTCTGTGAATGAGAACGAGCGAGAATAGCCGACGAATGACGATGCTACCCGAATAAGTACTGAAATTATCGAGAAAGAGCGCGCGGGACGCGGGCGCGCGAGGATGCGCGAGCGGCTCGTGTTGCATAAATGTCGATATTTTAATCGGTTCATTACTTTTTTTAATCAAAATGCATGTTTTTATTGTTCTAGTATGAAAATATTACTTTAAATGTGTAGAATACATATATTGCTGGAAAATTTCTGAAAAAAGAAATGCCACAGGCTTCTACTTCGTTCACCTATTATACCGTATTTTGTACAAGACGGTAAAAAATCATCCGCTTAGAATTAATGAATGGTTTTTTTTTTATATTCATATTTATTATGGTAAAAAATGTTCATCAGTTCTATGGGTTTTATCTGTTTTTTTTTTTAAACTCCCATGCGAAGCACTTCCGTGTGTCTAGTAATATTGTAAAGGTTTTTTTTTCTAACCACAAAAATTACTTTTTTACACCCATTTTATGGAAACTAACTCAAGTCTTTAACATGTTTTCCCCATCAGGCAGTGTGCTTGGCTATTAAATTAGATGACAAATCATTTAATCCAATGATCAGTTATTAAGTCGTCATGGCCGTTCAGCTGGAGGTGGCAATGAGAATATAGCAATACCTACAAGGTATTTTTTTTTCTCAAGAAAAACTGTTTTTAAGGAACATTAAACTGACAAATATTTTTATTTTTTATTATTATTCATTTATTTCGGATAGAATCCATATAAGCGTTAGTAACAATTTTCTTAAGATCTATGTTAGTAGGTACCTAATATAAAAAAGAAGAAAGAAAACAATTATATTTACAATTTCCCTGGAACTATACCCACCCAGGTGCCTGTATGGGACAGTCATGTCGGGATGCAATCATTTCCAAAATGCTGTTGGTGCTACCGCGCAGTCTCAGGAATAACGATGCCACTTTCTTACGTACTATAGCGTGGAAACCATCAACTCGCGCATTTGCGAACATTTGCGACGCACTACAATGCCGTGGCAACCCCAACAGCATTCTGAAAGCATTATTATACTGGATACGCAGGACGTTGTAAGCTCGTTGCGTATACCGAACCCACAGGCTGCTCGAGTAAAAAGTGATATTTTCATGAAAACATTGTATTTTTTAAAGTGGCACTATCAATCAATCTGCCTGCCGTTCCCCAACTTTGGGGTCAGCTTCCAGTCTAAAACCTGAGCAGCTGAGTACTAGCCCAGCTAATATAATACTACGTACAGATACCCAATCCCATACAAAGTAATGAAACCTCCCTAAGTCTGGCAATTGAGCTGGCAATTTTTATTCGTCCAATTTTTCAACAGATGGCAGCATAAGCGACTCACTAATTGCCAGAGACTGGGTACTAGTGTTTTACATGGAGCGGCTTATCTGACCACCCAGAACCCAGTAACTGGGCAACACAATGCCCCTTGGTAAGTTATGATTTTTAAATGTGACACCACAAGATTAAATAAGAGTTCAATAGTGCTATTCTGTAACCATCTCACCGTGAAAACTTAGGTGAAGTGAGCGTGGAGTGAGCTGTCAGTGCCACTGATGTTACGGATTCACAAAGACGGGATGACACTGACAGCTCACTCCACACTAACTTCACCTAAAGTTTCACGGTGAAATAATTACAGAATCGACATGCAGGTGTGCTCAGAACAAAGTGGAGCAGGTAGCCCAGTGGTAATGGCCGCGATTTACGAGTTGTAGTTCGTAGGCTCGAACCCAGACAGGCGCTTTACTTTGTGTAAATTATTTCATCACCACTGCTCTCAAAACGGTGAAGGAAAACATCGTGAGGAAACCGGCATGTCCTGGAACTAAACATTCGAAGACTTGTGACATCTACCAATCCGCACTATGCCCGCGTGGTGGATTACGGCCCACTCCCTCTCACCGAGAGGAGGCCTGTGTCTCAGTAGTGAGAACATTATAGGCTGATTATGATTATGCAGAACAAAATGGTGGCCACTTCAAACAGTATAAGTTATCACGGTCAAGGTAAATCTAAATTAACGCTTTACTTTACTACTTTCAAACAGCTGGTTGACAGTTTCTGTGACACAAGGGAAGGCCTTGGCTAGATACTAAGCTTTGCCATAGTGAATATTTTTAGTTAGGTTAGGTAATTATATTATACCTCCCGATGGGTTCCCGCATTGACGAGTCTGGGGGGCTCAGTAACCGTGGCTTGAGGATTTTCGCCCCGGAACAAAAAATTAAAAAATGTTATCATATTATAATTGCAATAGTTTGTTAATTTAGTCTATGAAGTTTATCCAGTGCTTATAAATGCAAATAAAAATATTTCCAGTAATACTTAGATAACTTTTAGCAACTTCAGACCGGGTAGAGGTGAGAAAAAAAAAAGTTAATATTGAATCTGTATTTGATGCGTTCTACGATTGCGTTGTTAAGAATTCACAATATGTACGCTTACTTTGTACATATGCGTAGAAGGACGAACAAGATAAGGATTCTATAAATCCTAAAAATCTAATCAAACCTTATTATGTTAAAAGGCAAAATTGCTTGTTTGTAAGGTAATCTATCGAAGTACTAAGTAATGTCGCTGCGTCTAGCCTAAAGTAAAAACAAAAGCTCTGGTATTAAAAAAAATATTAAAAATACTATTCGTGCTAATAAATGAACAAAACCTAAGTAAACCATCATCATCTAATACCATCCATCTAATCATCTATTACATAAGTGACAATGTTATCCACGAACAATCAAAATTAACAAAAGTTGGCAAACCTTAGAATAATATTGTGACCCAAATTCATCAAAACCACCATAAAAGAAACCAGTTATAACTAGCTTGCTACATATTAGTAATCTGTGGTTATAACAAAGATGAAGAGCAAAAGTGACTCACATATTGTTTTAATTTATATCTCAACCGTCACACATCATAATAACGGACTTACCTAACACAGGAAAAACATTTGCTGCATAGTTGCAACCAATTTGGAACGATACCTACACGTTAGCCTAGTGGCTAACATCCTCGACTTTTGCAATTTAAGAATCCGCCCATGAGTTCGGGAGTTCAAACCCCAGTATCAACAATACTTTTCGTAAATACCAAAACCCATAATTGGAATTTAGTCCGTTTACTATTGAACGAAGGGAGCGCTTGAAAATATCTCATGTTAACAAACTCCGTAAAAAGTCACTGCAAGATGGCACTAGTAACATGCCATATATGCAAGAAATTGGTAAATGTAAAAATTACTGCTTTGTGTCTCCCTTTGATAACCGGTATGAATTGGATTGCGATGGTTAGGTACCCAGAAAAAACGTAGCGGGTCAAGGACGCGGAAGCAAAAAAAAAAGTGGAGATGTATGGCGTGGAATGAAAAAATACGCTAGTACCGAATATACAACCAATTATCGTAACGAAAAAACCGACGCGACATCTATAAAAACACCCTTATCAACGGAATTACCAATAAGAACTAAGGATGTAGAACATGATGAAGCGTTGAAACTTCAAACTTCGGTTCAAAATACTACTGATTAGCTTGATTTCCTTAAACTGACTGATTGCGAAACATTTACCGAATCATACGCACATAATAAATTGTCAGTGAGTGTTGACGGTACCGGTT
Organism: Dasypolia templi; assembly: GCA_963555695.1. Classification (NCBI taxonomy): domain Eukaryota; kingdom Metazoa; phylum Arthropoda; class Insecta; order Lepidoptera; family Noctuidae; genus Dasypolia; species Dasypolia templi. The sequence goes on from OY743165.1 coordinate 13,831,648, forward strand.
CTGTGTCTGACTTGGTATTGGCCTCAGAATTGTAAGAAATAATTTCTTAGCTCACATTTAAAGCTCGAGAGTGCTGAAAATGAACTGGGAAATATATTGATAGAAAATACAGATCTACAGAAGCAAATATGTAATTTAAGCGCAGAAAATAAAATTTTGAAATCTTAATGCCAGTCGCCCTCCTTATTTACAAGTCCAGGTACAAAATATAAGAAAAAGTGACAATCTCTGGCAAGTCAACATACTTTCATCACCATCCTTGGTCGACACCAATGACTACGTAAATTTGTCCTCCTTGGAACAAGAAATTGTTATCCTACAGCAACAATTAAAGGTTGCACAGCTTGAGATGGCAGCCCTCACGAACCGTATTGCAGAGTTAATGCAAAGAAAGTAATTGCAATGTCTGTGCACCTGCCATTCGTCACAAACTGAAGCTGGATACTGTGGACGTAGTTAGAGCTCAGACATGTGCTACAGGCGGCACAATACGGTGGAAGTGAGAATAGCAGAGAGAAGTGGAGAGAGAAGAAAAGTTATAAATAATAAGTATTTTAGGAATGAAAAGGACAGGAAGCTAGTGATCCTTAGTAGCAGCTAAACCAGAAAATTCTACCAATTGCTACCAGATTTTTTGGAGATGCTTTTCAAATATGCTATTACATGAAAAACAAACAGTGGCGTAGAACAATTAATATAATACGGATTAGAGGATAAACTAAGAGAATTAACCTGGCAGGATTACTGTGTCACCCAAATGATGGATGAGGGATCTTCGTAGATCGGCTTCGTGGAAGTAATCTGCTCCGTGAAGGGAAGAAGAGGAGGAGGTGGAGGAAGAGGGTCTTCAGGTGTCGAAGGGTCACTTCAGAGTGCCAGTATCCTTCGACAAAGCTCGACGCAGAGTCTCCAGGCAGATGGTTATACAGCAAAACCCAGACGTAGAATCTCCAGGCAGATGGTTTCTCAGCAGAGTGCAGACGTAGATTTCCCCGAGAGAGGGTTTGTTGACAAGGCCCGGACGCCGAATGCTTTCAGTATTTTTTTTTGTGTATGGTATCTCGTAGTTGACCTTGAGAGGTCGTGACTACTTAACCGGACTATGCTTTCAGATGCTTCAGCCCTTTCTTATATAGGCAAAATATTCCTCTTCCAGAATTTATTGTTGACGATTTTTTTAAGTTTTAAAATTATGTTTTCCTTCATTCTGACATCTCATCTGCCAGTCATAAAACCAGCCTGTGTGTTCAGCCAAGATGTATTAAAACCTCCATGATCGAGTCTGAGCGTGTCCTTATTAATTATTTTAGATGTCGAAATTCAGTTAACAATCGTAATTAGATAGAAAATAATATTTCAGCTAAATCTATTGATAAAAATAATTCAAGTTAGATTAAACCAAAAAGTAATCTTCCTATACTAAAAGAGAAAAAAAAAACAATGACAGTTTGACAATTTGACTTAGGTGTCACAACATAGGAAATTGTAAAAAAAATGGATGATTTATTTAAAATATTATAAAAGAAATCGTTTTAGAACGATTCGTAACATGCCAACAAATAAAAGGACATATTCATATATACGGGACATGAATGGATTAATGAATGATGACTAATGGTATAAGTTTAGCATCCACTATAGTATAAAAATATAATACTATGCGTACCTTCTTTCAAAAATAATTATCACAACGAGATGTATAAATGGCGCATAGAAGCATTTTTAGGGATGTGAGGAACAGGGTGTAAAGTTCACTCATACTCTTGGAAAAGGGAGGATCCTCCGACCAGATGGATGTCGTATCTGGTGGGCAACTGCCCGATGATTGTTATCGGGAAGTTGTATATATGCTAGCTGCGCGGTAAACTATGATTGCGCGATGCAGGATTAGTGTGATGCGTTGTTCGCATGTGGCGGTGTAGGTGCCGCCACACATTTAATAATATAATTTATAATGACAATTTACCTCATACTTATTTTTATTTAATTTACTCAAACTTAAACTTGAAATATGACTTCATGTCTTAAATTAAACCAGGAAATGTTAATAGAGCAGGTATATCTAGTATTTTTGATCAAATACAGCAACTTATATTAGAAAATAACACATAATAATATTCTGAATATTCAAATTGTTCCTATGAGGATGTTGAACAACACAGTCAGCTTTTTCGAGCTTAGTACCGTGGCTGGTGGTTTGAACAGCTTGGCTATATTTAAGGATAGTCACTCTTAAGTTACTATTTTTCACCAAAACGAATGTTGTATAAATAGCAAGAAGGATGAACTCGAATGTACGGAGACTGAATTACCAAACGAAATAAGCTTTATTTGTATAAGATCTCTTAGTTGCCGCGCTTATTTTTTGGATTGTTTTTAATTACTTATGTTTTGCTGCACTTTGGACGCTTTTAACGTGTACGGGTTTTGTACATCGTTCTCACCTATAGTGTCAACATTAATGATGTAACTAATATATCTGTAACAACAATATTATTTAAAAGAGTGTCCATGGAGTTTCTTGCCCGTTCTTCTCCTTAGGTACCTTCTCCGCTTTGGAATGGGCAACTAGCTTCATATTTCTGACTGACCGACTCCTTGACAATTCAAAAGTGCCTGTAAATGGTTTAATTGAAATAAATGAACATTTTTAAAACCAACTTATGGTATCAGAATTTGATTTTCCTAATTGTATCGTAAGCTCTTGCAACACAAGGTTTCAACAGGAAAGTACCACCTACTTTATTATTAACATAAAAACAGACAAGTTGAGGACTTGGATTTTTGTAAAAGGCTGTATAAAATATAAAGGATAGCTTTGAGGTATGTGGAGTGTCCAATGTCCCTTCATTGAGACAAACTCTTCCATATTCTGTTGTTGTAGAAAAACCGTAAATAAAAACTTTGAACAATTACTCCAGTACTTTTTCAATAAAATATGCTTTTTCTGCGGAGATTTTAATATTGACTTGTCAAAACAGGACAATAAAAGAAATTATTTTACATCATTGTTGAAATATTTGTTTGATTCAATAACATTTGTGCGAAATAACTCCGAATCGTGTATGGATAATATATTGACCAATACCTGTGATATAAATATTGGCAGTACAGACATTGCCCGCAGTCTATGGGTCAACTACACCAAAAGATCGCTGGATGCCCTGCGCGTGCAATATAATAATGCTTTCAGGATGTTGTTGCGACTGCCCCGTTTCTGCAGCGCCTCCGAAATGTTTGTTGAGACTCACACGGATGGTTTTCACGCCATAATTAGCGAAATAACCGCGTCGCTGCTTAGCAGAGTGCGGGATAGCCGCAAATATATCCTGAGAGCTGTGGCGGAGAGATATAATCCAAATATGAGGCATTTCATGCGGACGTTGCTTAGATAGGAAATTTATATGTTAAAGTATACACGTTTAAATTGTCTGGTCGTCCTCTGCATGGAGTGTAAATTATTTTAACTACCTACCTATTTTTATACTAGTAATACTAACACTAGAATATAAGTTATTTTGTAATACTAACACTATATGGATCACAGTTGTCCGAATGAAATGAATTTTAATTTAATTGAATTTTTAATTTAAAATCAACGTATAAAACTGGCCGATTTAAATGGCTAACGAAAGGAATAATTATTGTGGCGGTATCTACACCGCCACGCATCACACAAATCCTGCATCGCGCAATCAAAGTTTACCGCGCAGCAAAATGAAGAGATTACTTAAATTTATGTTTAAGGCTAAGTGTGACACATCGTTATTAAATTATCGTGAACAGTATCTTAGAACTTATGAAAAGGTAGAAGTTACTAATCAAATAAATAAAGCAGCTAACTCTAGCAAAGAAATTTGGAAAATAATCAATAAAGCTCGTAAAAAATTTGCCAATATTTTAGTTTTAGTTCATTTGTAACCCTATGGACAACATGTTTGAGGAAATGTTTGACAACAGTAAAATTGTAAAATTTTATTGCAAGGGTAATCCAGAACTGGCTAAGAAGCATTTAATTGAAAATACTGACAGAATTCATAAGTCTATGGTTTTGTATACAATTTCACGCGGACGATGTCGCAGGTATTGAACACGGAAGAGAAAAAAGTTCATTGGAATCCGTGGGGTTGTTAGTCTAGTGAGGAAAGTTTGGAGTATGAATGTAAAGGGGTATATGAGTTCGGGAAAACCAAAGAAACGATACTGTGATGGAATGTGTGAAAGATGACTGAATATTAGAGAAGTGTACAGGATATAATTGAATATTGGAATGCTCTTTGGGCGCGCGATAAAGTTATACTTAAATTTTCTTGTTTTTTTTTTCTGTAACGACCAAAATTCCTCTATGCCTGAAGGCAATAACTTAGTTTGCACTATCTAAGACGATAAATACACGTTTTTTTCAAGAATTTAGATTTGGGTAATGCCGATTTATTATGATTATGTAATAGTTACTGAACCTACTACAATCCCAAATAAATTGGCATAAGGGCTAACAAACCGCTAACCCTAAATAAATTACAATAAGGGCCCCCAAACACCACATACAGGGAATGATGATGATGGGGTTGTCAGCCTCGCCAGCTCCCCAATTGCATTTAAGCACTTGAAATGACAATCTCTTTCATTTGAAAATGACTCGTCCATAATCCATATCTTTATATGCTGAGACGTCTGCTCGAAAACAAATGTCGTTGTCTAAATTTTTTTGTTTTAAATCGATCAACACCTGACGATAATATCGACGAAAATACATGGCAGAACCCCAGGTGCAAGCTTCTCCACGGTTAATCTTTGAAAAATAATTAGAATTTACCGTGTTTTCAAATTACAGTGCTATATAGATAAGGGAGGACATAATTATGAAGGCCTGTCCACAAGTGCCAGGTACTAAATTAAATAGGAAATCGCTAACAAATCGAAGCATCAATGAGTCCACAAGGCCTCCAACTTTCTTATATTCACGAAATATAAAATAATCTATACTTATAATCTTTTGTATTCTCATCTTTTATTTACCTAGGTACCTGATGAATATTTATATTTAGAGCAATAAGTACAGCAGCGTAATCAGCTTATAGCGTTCCCACTGCTGGGACACAGGACTCCTCTCAGTGAGAGGGAGTGGGCCGTATTCCACCAAGCGCGCCCAGTACGGGTTGGTGGATGTCACATGTCTTCGATTTTTTGGTTATAGGACATACCGGTTTCCTGACGATGTTTTCCTTCACTGTTTTGAGAGCAGAGGTGATGAAATTATTTGCACAAAGTAAAGCGCCTGTCTGGGTTCGCACTCAAGACCGGCAATTGCAATTGTTTGAATGCCATAACCCTGGATAGACTATGTGAAAGATGAAAGGTGAAAACGTTTAGAAAGGTTATACCAGAGTTGAGGACTGATGGAGAAATATGAATGAAACAGACGTTGCGCCGACTCGGAAGTAAATTGGGATATGTTGATGATGAAGTGGAAAGACCCTCAGACCATTTACTCATATTTAATAGTCTAAGGTAAAAACCCGAGTATTACTAAATTAAATGACTTACTAACTCACGGAAACGGAAACACTTCTGAAACCTTGACACACACACACCCTCGCACTCATTAGAATTCCATGTGGTTTAATAAGTGGCAGTATTAAGTATGGTTTTGAGGTTTGTGCAAACACTGTTGTAAAGTGATATGTTTATTGCATATTGTATATGTTAATTATCTATTGTTGCGCTAGAGTAGGTACACATCAATAAAACTTGTTAAAGCGCCTGATTTTAATATTTATTGTGAATTATATATTCTTATTCTAAGTACTAGGAATATATAATCCATGTACTCTCACTCACACCTACACTTTCACTCACATACACTCACACACATACTTACACCTACTCATTTATGTAGATATAGCATCAAAATTATACGTTTTGCTTTTTTTTGAAGACGTCTTGCTATGTTTATTACAGGCACTGTTTGCTTATAAGGCGGTTTATTTTTATTTGTATTGTTTGTAACCTGAACTAGTTTTACCAATAAACTTTAAAAAAATACAAAAAATACCAAAACAAAACGACGACAGGACTTAGGAGTCGAAGTACTTTTAGGAAAATTCTCCGGTAAGTTTTCAGCCAGTTTTCCCTGGTCACGTGAAGCGTCGACCTTCGCCGGCTTGTTTTATAGCCATGCAATCAGCATTGCAATTCAACGTGCAATTCTTCCAGTCTTCTTTCTGGTCCCGTTTAAAGGAACCGCTCGTCGCGCGACACTCGGTATCTTTGTGTCGCGCTATCGCGTCGCACCAGTGAGAGCCTAAATTGATTATTGCAATATAACGAAACAGCGATGAGGAGGAATTTTTTGATGCCATATTTGAATGTGTTAATAGTTTTCCCTTTGTTTTTTGGTCCTTTTTAATAAGTTAAGTTAATTTCCGTGTTTTCCCCTTTGGAAATTAGGCAAACCTTAATTATTTAGTCATAACAGTTTTATCAAGTGGAAAAACCCAAATGCATTATTTTTTCCAAATATTCAGTATGGTCAACCAATGGATAAAACGATTAGTGGTCATTTATTTAATTACCCCAGAAATTGTTAATACCTAGACATACTCGTATAGCTATTACTTGCCCCGGATTAAGTGTCAAACGATCTATTATTAAATTGTATTACTTTTTAGTTTTGGTTTTTCAAAACGTAGTTTATTTATTTATTATAACATCCGGAATAAATGCCTCGTTGGTCTAGTTGTCGCAATAGCTACTGCTGAGCATGAGGTCCTGGGTTCGATTCCTAGGTCGGGCAACGTGTTATTGGGTTTTTGTATCTGGAATTTTTCAGTAGCAGCCCGAAGTCTGGATTTGTGCCCGGTAGATGACAATTGGCTCGCCCCCTATTACATGGGACTTAACCATAACTGGCGAAATGTGGGTGTACTAAAGGTACACCTCTGCCCAACCCTTCGGGGAAACAAGGCGTGATGTTATGTTATGTTTATCCGGAATAAATCTTCTACACTACATGATGGTGAAAATCGCATAAAAATCCAAAAACACACAAACGGAAACAAAGTAAATTCTTATGTAAATACGTAATCTAAGTCCAACTAGAAATAACAAATTCGTAACGTTTTAAAACCTGCAAAGTACTATTTTGTTAACACTTTTTTCAATTTTAATGTAGAAATAATGTTTATATAATATACGTTTATACGTAGGCAATATACGTAAGAGTTCGGTTGCAAAATTTAACGCGAATCCAAAGGCCGTTTTCCTAAATTCTTTTAAACACCGTAGCCGTAGCGGGGACGCAGTGTTGCAACAACATTCATATAATATGTTCAATATTAGAATAACACCTCCAGTTTTAACCGAAGACTATTTATAAAGGTCATAACGAAATAACTTAACGCCTATGTTTACCGAAGATGTAGACAGAAGTGATTAGCATAACCAGCCTATTATGTTCCCACTGCTGGGACACAGGCCTCCTCTTGGTGAGAGAAAGTGGGCTGTAATCTACCACGTGGGCCCAGTGCGGGTTGGTAGTCACGTATTTTCGAATTCTGTGGTTCTAGGGCATGCCAGTTGCCTCACGATGTTTTCCTTCACCGTTTTGAGAGCAGTGGTGATGAAATATTTTACACAAAGTAAAGCGCCTGTCTGGGTTCGGACCTATAACTAGTAAGTCACGGCCGATACAACTGTGCCACCACCACACCACTGCACAGAGGTGATTGTACACCCAAATTTTGCCAATTATGTTTATATAAGTCCCATGTAAGAAGGGCGAGCCTTTTTTTAACAAGCAAGGCTGCTACTGAGAAATTTCTGATGGAAAATCTTGACAATACTCTGACTCCAAAAGACGCGCGTCAGTAGACTAACATCCTCATTTTAATAGACAGATAAAAATGATGACCAGCGCCTTACTGGCCTAGCAGCGCCTTACCTGCCTAGCAGCGCCTTACCTACCTTGCCTACCTAGCAGCGCCTTACCTGCCTAGCAGCGCCTTACCTACCTTGCCTACCTAGCAGCGCCTTATCTACCTAGCAGCGCCTTACCTACCTTGCCTACCTAGCAGCGCCTTATCTACCTAGCAGCGCCTTACCCAAAACTATGTTATATTCTGGTTCCAGTCTAATCTGTTTAATATATATTTTTTCTGCTTGAGTATAATTTTCAATGATTTTGTTAGTGTGGCGCGTGTTAGCGGACCTATGGCAGAAAATAAATTTAATTTTTTGTATTTCGTTATGTGTATTACCAACTATTGTATAGAATCCATTGCTTCTAACTGAACAGGCAGCTGTGCTGTCGGGGAGTTGGTTGCGCCACTTCTTCTTCCCAGCTAAAGCACTAGGAAGTGGTGAAGGGCGGGCGTGCCGGGGGACTGTCTTATGTAATTTAGACGTTCGAAAAGTGCTGATTCTCAGCCTGAATTTCTTTTATTATTATTTAAGATGGGTTTACTCTTGATTTTAGTCTAGGTCAGAGGTTTAATTTTGATTTAACGGAATGCAGCTGTATACCAGTTTTTCATATGGAGTCGGCATCTAAACACTACAACCCAGTTACTGGGTAACACGATACCCCTTGGTAAGACTCTTTGTCAGACGTTCGGGCTTCTGACGGCCCGTAATGACAGTCAACGATCTACGAATAACTATCAGATAGCAAAATCTATTATTTGTAAACATAGTTTTCTTAACCGCAAGCAGGATTACTTAGCGCTCATCGCGACACGGTCTTGTATGTTCAGTAGGCCACACGCTGATGATAACATTTTGACCACTAAAGAAGAAATAAAATCATTTATAATTTTATCATTTTATCAACAAGTTAGGATGCTAAACTAACCGTAATCTAGCTAAACAATGTGTTGAAACTCCCAACAATTGGATAAATACATCGCAAAAGTTAATCCGGCAGGCTAGGGGAGTGAACTGGCAAAATATTTGTTCTTTAGATGACCACACTACATCGTCTAGTGAAATGTGGCGCAAAATGAGACATTTTGTAGACACCCAAAGTGATACATATCATTTAAATTATTTTACACCAGGTTTCCCCATCGAGCCCTATAGTTCAACATAGTAACCCTTTATTAGAGTGAGAGTTCTTCAGGATCTAGATATCAACTTGAGGGATACATTTCCTGGATGCGATGATATAATATCTTATTCTATGATTATGATTAATGACAGTAGCTTGCCAAATGTCGCAGTAGCTTGCTTACGAAGAGGTAGGTCGTGTTTAGATGGCTTAAGCAATTCAAACTGGTTGATCCAAGGGTTGTTCTAATAAGGGTGATTTTTTAGATAGTTAGTACTTAATGTAAAAAAAGCTTTCAAGTGGGGTCACGCATCTGTCGATAATTATGGAATATTCTTCATAGAAAGGTACTCAAAATAAGATCTGGTAACGATTTTATTAGCAGATATTCGGATGGTCCAGATCATGTTTATTGTTTCTAGCCCAACCCAGATAATAAGTAACACTTATTATATGGGCGCTACTACCAAGTGTTCTTTTACCTTGATAACAAGAACAGTCATGTTCTTTAAATGAATAGATTACAACAAATTATACTTTTTTCAATTTGAATCAGGGCATTGTTATATTGCGAATGCGACCCAACCACGTGATCGTTTACCATGTTGTTTTGCCTTAAAAGTGTACTTTTTTAATGAAACGTCACCATTAAAATAAAAACTATGTTAGCCACCGATTTTGGCAATAGAGATACTTTACAATATTTCTACTATTACTACTTTGGAATATGAGCAAAAATTCTTTTGCGCTGAGCTGAGGTTTTTTTGGATGGCATTTGGCGGATCTCCTTTCTCCCGCTAAAAGAACAATTTGTTTGTTTAGTATAAATAATCGGGGTGACATATTCTTTATTGAAAAAAAACCTGCACTTAAATAAAATAATAATAAAAAACTGTAAATTCATACTTATTACGGTCGCGAATCATATTTTGTTCAACTCACAACCTGACCCTGACCTGGAAATTGCAAAAAACCTAAAAAAAATTGAATGTCGCGGGCTACATGGTGGTTCCCACTTAAAATAAGAAATTGCATGAAGACAAAGTCTAAGGCAGAAGCTAGCAAATAACAAAAAGATCTTAAACTGGTACAGTTGTTTTGGTGGAACGGACGGAACCCTTAGTGCGCCAAACCGATTTGCTCTTGGCCAGTTTTGAATTTTTAGTCCAAGGTCATGTCGGTGTCCTCACGATGTTTTCCTTCACCGTTTTGAGAGCATGGTGCCATCACCATGCTGTCAAAACTGTAAAGCGGTGGCGGTGATAATTAGCACAAAGTAAAGTGCCTGCCTGGGTTCGAACCCCAGACTTACGAAACGTATGTCAGAGGCATTACCACTGGCTTACCGGCACTGTATCATGATTAGTAGATATTTTATGCGTGGTCATGTAGTGTGGTGAAACGCCCAAGTGTGGTGAAAGACCTTGCTTGGCTAGCCTTTCAAGCTTCATGCGAATTTAGTGTTTCTTCTCAGATCGGCACGAGATCCATACGAAATAATTTTATTTTTTGCATTCCTCAATGTAAATTAAGGTGGTAAATTATGTATAATTTTTAAATTCACCGAGAGACAATGCACAGCCTACATCGCTGGGTCCAGAAGCATCTTCCATAAGAGTTCGTTTTGTATCGTACGTGAAAACATAGGAAGAGTTTTAAAACAGATAACCAAAACGGTTGACGCGGGTGCGGTAAGGTAGCCCTCGAAATTCAAAGGACAATGGGCACCATGTATGGGCAGCGTACCAATAAAAAACTGTGGCATTATGAACTATATCAGTCCTATAGGCTTTCATGGAGTAGTTTAATGAATCCTAAGATAGCATGCATGTGTCATTTAAAAAAAAAAAAAGTTGATTTAATAAATGGCAGTGGTGGCCCAGTGGTAACGGCCATGACTTACGAGCTGTTAGTCGTAGGTTCGAACCCAGACAGGCGCTTTACTTTGTGTAAATTATTTCATCACCACTACTCTCAAAACGGTGAAGGAAAACGTCGTGAGGAAACGGGCATGTCTTAGAACTAAAAGTTCGAAGACATGTGACATCTACCAACCCGCACTGGGCCCGCGTGGTGGATACGGCCCACTCCCTCTCACAGAGCGGAGGCCTGTGTCCCAGCAGTGGGAACATAATAGGCTGATTATGTATGTACTTAAATAAACGTACTATAAGATAATGATAAAAAAGATGTATGAACGTAAACGTGGCAAAACGAGTATGTAAGGACCGTAGCTGGTGGTTCTGTAGTTTCTGCCTACCCTTATGGGAAGAAGACGTGAGTTTATGTATCTATGTATGTAAAGAACTTTCTTATTCTTTGATTGTATTATTTTGTTTGAAGCAACTTAACTGTTTCACCTTTTTTGTCCTAGTGAATTCAGATGTGCTGTCTTAGGATTAATTAAACCACGCGATGAGGGCAACTAACACCGATATAGTTCACAATACTACAAATCAATTTGTGTCTGGGCATTTCAGTTAGTTTAGTTGGTTAGTTTAGTTCAGTTAGTTTCTGGTTGTATTTTGATTGAGATAAGATTTGCGACCGTAACAACTATGGCTTTACAGAATTTTAATCATTAGAATCAACACTACGCCTTGCCTCTAGCAGAAGATGGCTACATCGCACAATGAAAGTGAGGGAATAAGGTGTGTTGACATCTACATCTCCACACTGACGCCACGCAAAATCCTGCATCGCGCAAGCAGAGTTTACCGCGCAAGTAGCGTTTATACAACGTCCCGACTTCAATCATGGGGCAGTTGCCCAAGTCGGAAGGTCTCAGGATCCTCCTTTTTCTATGAAGAATGATTGAACTTAAAATCCTTTTCCTCACACCTGTATAAGGTATTGCAGTCACAACACGGACCACCTTCTTGCGCGTGCAGCCCCATTATTGCACTTGAACACTTTTTTGCTTCTACCTTCTACCTTCATTGTACTGTCTAACAAAGTTTTTCTAAGTACCTACTAATTAATTCAGTAATTACAGACATACGTAGTCTATGATACAATAATAGCAAGAAATCATCTGTGAGAGTAAACGTGTTGTTTTTCTTGTGTGCTTATTCACATAGACGTGGAATCAGAACGTGAGACGGCGATTTAACATCACGACTGTGTTCGTTGAAGTGTTGGGTAGAGTTGTATAACATGTCGCTTTTGGAATCAAAGGATCAAATTCAATTTGCTAGCTAAACTCCGCGAACGATAAAACAAAAAAAAAACTGTTTTAACTAACTAAAGCGTTACTGCTGAGCATGAGGTACTGGGTTTGATGCCCAAGTTGGACAATTTGTTATTGGAGATTTTTCATCACAATATTCTCAGTTATTTTTTGTTGTGAATTTGTGCCCGGTTGATGGCAATAGGCTTGGCTCTTTTTACGTGGGACTTAAACTTGGCGAAAAGTGGGTGTTGTACTATAGGCACACAACGCAGTAGGTAAGTGCAGTACTTTCGATTATGAGATAAGTTTTCGTCTTAAGATATCGATCGAACGCTGGCAGTGTAATTGTTTGCAGTTAGGTGTTTAGAAAATCGAAAGTGGAAACCTTCTTCAGGTGCACTTTGCGCTGTTTCTGAAAAGTGAACCTAGCTTCTGACGTTTCATAAGTGCCCATATTACGTGGGTTTATGTGAAATAAAAGTTAAGCAATAAGGTTGCTTATTGCGTAGCACACTATCAACAATAATCTGAAAAAAAATGTCTGCTTAAAAACGTCAGTAAACGCAATGAATGTTGTTGAACTGTCAAAATGAAAGCCTTTTTTTGTGAATGTTTATGGCATGGCAATGAAAGGTTTTCCTGGGGTACATTCCGAATTAGACCATAATCGCTCACAGCGTTCACATAAATAATTTGCGTTCAGACTAATGTATTACGAATATGAAACCTGAGAGCTGTCAACAATTCGGAACGCTCGTGAACGCGCTCACAGTGCTCGCACAACGTCAAAAAGTACAACATGACCCCAAACCTGGCACAAGAAAGACCGATTGGATATTTATAGGAAAATAAAAGTTCAACGCGGGTTCGATCTTGTGGTTTTCGAAAAATATCCCAATGGAATGTGCTACCAGGATTAAAAGTAATGTGTTAATCCAGGTTAAAACTACTTGCTGCGCCCCGCGGTCATCCGGATAATTGGAAATATCGAGATAAAAATATTCTTTGTCCCACTCATGGTCTACCCACATGCCAAATTTCATCCAAGTCTATTCAGCTGTGCATTCTGTGTCAAATGTCAACTAAATCCGTATAGCCATACATCCAGACAATCAGACAAAAATTCTTTGTTACAATTTTTTTATTAATTATGTATAGATTAACGTTCATAATGGATTTACGGACATGGAAAATCTAAATACGCGTCAATCTGCGGTATTTTAATTAGTATCTTCATTTATATTATATTAGTTATATATGTGCTGATGACGTAAGTATTATGCTAGAATTTTTCCAACACGAATAGGTAGTAAATGTACTCTTGTTATGACGAAGCATACATGACCGAATGCATATATTTCCTATGGAGGTAAGGTAAGGAAGGCAGAAACTAAAAAAAACAAACATCGTCTAACAGACTATTTTTGCTTTGTCCACAGTCGAACGGTAGTATTTAATAAACTGCCAAAATCTTAAAGGGAATTGCCAATCAATCGTTTTAAAATAGCGTTATTCAAATGGCTTATAGAAAAATCATTTTATTCTGTGAATGAGTATTTGAACTTTAAAGATTCACGCTGACATATATTATATTATAACTGGACAAACAGGTAATTGACATTAATAGTTTTTAATCTTTTCCATGAATGTACGAACTTTTGTTAGATTCATATAATAATTAATGTAACATTAAATTTACATGCTGGTTTTAGCGAATTGTTTAGAAATTGTTAAAAAATCTGACCATTTTTAATGTACTACAATTCTTTGCGAATAAATTTCATTTAAACAATCTGGAAAACGCACTTAAAATGACAATCCACATTTTGAAACGTACAAGGATTTAATTGAATTCAAATCTTTGAATATTTCTAAAATATCGATTGACGCACTAATGCTTTCGAGCTAAAGTATTTTTAAACCTTATAAAATAATGGATTTTGTTGAATTACATTCAAAACGAAAAGGATTTTCATTCCGAGTGAGTTACGGGTGCAGGAAGTCGTACATTTGCATAAATGACTGAACTCGGCCTGAATGGCTGGACGGACTATGATGCAATTTTTTGAGTGTTTGAGTGGGTCTCTGAAAGGTTCAAAATTACAATTGCAATTGGTGGCGCTGCAATCGCATTCTAGGAAACAGGATTACGTCTTTCCGGTCAGCTAGTGTGTTTGGATTTTATTTTACGACAACTAAAGCACTTAGAAATCATTTCAAATGCTACTCCTATGTCTCGTAACAATCTTATTTGATATTGTTTGTCAGTTTCCACATAAATTGTGATTAAAAAGAGGCCAATGTCTTTGGGTCTGCGTTTGTATTCTTTAAATCTATGTGGTGTTACTTTTAGTGGTCGGGTGTGAACCGCGCCATATTAGGTGGCCTGTACCTTCAGTCGACAACGGAGTCAATGTCCCATTTTTTGAGGTCCAATGAAAACAACAATCCTAACCTAATAATAAAATTGCGAAAGTTAGTTTGTTACTTACGCTTTCACGTTAAAATCGTAGAACGGATTTAATGAAATTTGGCAGACAGATAGGCCGTGACCTGGGTAAGGAAAAAAGGCTACTTTTCATCCTGGATCGCACACGAAATTGCGCGCAGCAACTAGTACCCATATATTAAAATACGCTTTAGGATTTTCAACCGTTGGCTGAGCAACGGAGGTTGAAAATCCAACAGTGCAAAATAATTAGAAATTATGTTTAGGTTTTGAAAGAGAGAAACAAAACAGAAGAAAGAAAAAAAAATGATACCTAGAAAGAAAAAGTATTTATTGTGACTTGCACAGGAATACGCAGTATGTAACGTGCGTGCGTGCGTGTTTTGCTTTGAGTACCTAAGTAAAACGGGCGTCTTCGGAGAAACCAAGTAAGTACTTACCATCGCACATCAAATAGGCCTCTGACTCCCTGCCATGGACACTGGCACAGACAACTAAAGGATCACGGGTGGGTTTTAGTCAGTAAAAGACTGACGCGCCCTCCCGCTCCACCACAGAGCGGGAGAAGTCATTTGATTTCCCACCCATAATAAATGAAAAGGTGTATTAGTATACCCAGCTTTCGCCAGTTGTGTTTAAGTCCCATTTAATAGAAGGCCTTTGCTTTCAACCGCCCACAAGTTTTTACTCCGGGCTGCCATGCACTGCGAAACTAGTAGAAAAACTCAATACTACTTAACCCACAATTTTTAGGTCAATGGTGATTACCATTGCCATCCAACGTGGCAAAACTGCCAGCCTTTAGGGCACTTTTCCCACAGATAGCCCTACTACCCTTCCTCTTGTGACAATTACACACAACGGACCTAAACAGGGAGAAATCAGACAGAGGCCACTCACATTGTTGGAAAACCATATCCATTGCCCGTAGGCCATGACCCTCAAGGTGAGTAACAAAATGAACAGTAATTATTACTTGTAACATAACATAACAGCACGCTCGTAATCCCAGAAGGGTTAAGATTTAGTGCACCCGCGTTTCGCCAGTTATGCTTCATCATCATCATCATCATCAGCCTGTTTTAGTCCACTGCTGGACATAGGCCTCCCCTAATGAGCGCCATAGCGCCCTGTCTTCAGCTTGACGCATCCAGCATCTGCCTGCAAATTTTCGCAGCTCGTCATCCTCAGTTATGCTTAAGTCCCATGTAATAGGGGGCGAGCCTATTGCCATCAACCGGACACGAATCCAGACTCCGGGCTGCTACAGTGAAGTCTTAGATAGAAAAACCCAATAACACTTTGCCCGACCTGGCAATCGAACCCAGGACCTCATGCTCAGCAGTAGCTCTTGCGACCACTAGACCAACGAGGCAGTCAAATCTATTAATATTACTAGTTTTAAAAACATGTGGTTTGCTGTGTCTGTATGAAATGTGGTTCTCAGGACTCTTTCTTAATTTCATTGAGATCAAAGAGTATTAACCACTCTATATATTTCCAAGTCGATTGAGAGCGTCCGGTTTGCACCAAGTGCAAGGGGCAACTGATAGAAAATTAAAAATTCGGGAATTTTTATGAACCGTCGCATTAATTATCTCAGTCTGAGAAAAGTACCCAAATTTTAATATTTTTTTTTTGCAATTTTTTGACATTGATTGTCGCTGAGATGAGTTTTAAGTACCGGGAACTGGCCTGCTTGTGAAAGGACAACTCACTTCAAGCTCACATCACCTAAGATATGACGGTGCGATGTCTAAATATATACAATAGACCGACAGGATCCCATGCTCAGCAGTCGCACTTGAGAACTCTAGACCAATGAGCTCGGAAATTATCCCACGGTAGCATTCGAACTACCGGGATGAAAAACATATGTTCCCACATGTGTACCCAGCGAGCGGGGAAATTGCGTAACAGACTTTACTGTACGAATGCCTCGTTAGGACCTTAAAGATCATGAAGACATCGAACGCGAGCGCAAGGCTCTTGCTGCGTGAAGCAATATGCTTGTTCGCAGGTTTGCGTGTTGTAGTAAGGAGGTTAAAATTATGTTGTTTAAGGCTTACTGCCAGACCTTCTACACAAGCAGCCTGTGGGCCAGCTATACGCGGAAAACTATGGACACCCTGAGGGTGCATTACAATAACAGCTTCAGAATGCTCATGGGGCTGCCGCGTTTTTGAAGTGCCTCTGGCATGTTCGCTCAGGCGCGTGTTCATGACTTCCACGCTATGGTGATGAGAAAAACAGCGTCGCTATTGGAGAGAACGCAGTCAAGTTCTAATAGCATTTTGAAGATGTTAGTGGACAAACTTAACTCACCGTTAATGAATCACTTCATGCAGGTGTTGGTCAGGCAGGAGTGATTCATTTCATGCCGTGAGTGTATCATATAAATATTGTTTTTCAGTGAGCTTGTATTTAATTGTAACACACTAACATAGCTTTTAAGTATTTTATTTACCTTACCAACTAACATAATATGGATCATTGTTGTCTAATCGAATAAATAAATTTAATTTAATTTAATATCCTTCAGAATTAATCAGATTGTGAATGATACACATAACAGAAATCTGAGTTCATCGGAAAACTTAAGAATAGAGATGGCCGATGCATTCCACCAGTTTCTAAGACAAGTCTTTTACAGTTCAAGCAGTACGGTTATGGAATGCCTTGCCCATTTCGATAAGGCGTGTTCAATCACTGTCCACTTATGAAATTCTGGTAAACACTCGTTTGGTTCTTCTCTCCATAAACATTATAACATATAGTTTCCTTGGTCT
Organism: Dasypolia templi; assembly: GCA_963555695.1. Taxonomy (NCBI): domain Eukaryota; kingdom Metazoa; phylum Arthropoda; class Insecta; order Lepidoptera; family Noctuidae; genus Dasypolia; species Dasypolia templi. The sequence continues at coordinate 13,849,104 of OY743165.1, forward strand.
TGTTTCGTATTTATTATTGTTAATATATGTGTAGATAAATATATGTTTAATGTATGTATGTATTTCATGAATATGTAAATGGTACACCACTGACTACCTGCAGTATTCTCTCTCTTTCTGCCTTTAATCCATCCAAAGGTTGTCAGTAAAAGATCGCTTTTAGCGATAAGACCGCCCACTGTGTCACCCAATGTAAAATTTCTACATCTGAGACTGTAATTTATAAGGTGTACATAATAAAGAGTATTCTATCTTGATGGTGCGTTACACAATTAGGGTGCAGGTCATGGTCTACCTGTGTGACGAATTTCTATGAAATCTGTTCAGCCGGTAAGGCGTAAAGTGGTAACAGACGGATAGACAGAGTTACTTTCACATTTCATTAAATTATAAAATATTATAGTATAGGCATGTGGCTATGGAGAGCAGTGGTGGCCCAGTGGTAACAGCCGCGACTTACACGTTGTAGGTCGTAGGTTCGCACCCAGACAGGAGCTTTACTTTGTGTAAATTATTTCATCACCACTGCTCTCAAAACGGTGAAGGAAAACATCGTGAGGAAAGCAGCATGTATGAGAACCAAAAATTCGAAGACATGTGACATCTACTAACCTACACTGGGTCCGCGTGGTGGATTACGGCCCACCCCCTCTCGCAGTTAGGAGGCCTGTGTGCCAGCAGTGGGAACATAATAGGCTGAATATGCTCATGCTTATGAACGTTATTTCAACACCGCGGGTTCTTATTTCCGAAGATAGACGATGATTGCCGAAGCGCATACTTTTAATGAGGTTTTTGTATTTTCAATGAGAAAAAACAGAACCTACAACACCTAAGTCGGGGCCAACACCAATGGGCCACCACTGCTCATCAAATAACGTTTATACTAAATCGGAACTACGAAGATAACCGAAGCGCATGACGTTTCTGGCTAAACTGTACCAAAGTTTACGTCTTTCTTAGGACGGTACTCACGCCTGTAATCCCCAAAAAGGCAGAGGTGTGTTAGTACACCCTCACTTCGTCAGATAAGTTAAAGTCCCATGTGATAGGGGCCTTTATTTCATTCAATCTGCCACAAGACTCCAGGCTACTTATGAGATATTTGCGATGGAATCAAAATCAAAAGCCTTGCATTCACTCAAATCAGGCCGAGAATCAGCACTTTTTGAAAGACAAAATTACATAAGACTGTCCCTCAAGACGTCTGCCCTTTACCAGTTCCTAGTGCTTTAGCTGGGAAAAGAAATTAACAAGTGACCTACTTCCCAGCAGGGAAAACCTAATGAAGTACACTCTGACCCATGTAAGTTCATGGCTTAAACTTTAACTTTGTACTTTGAAGACGAATTAAAGTTAATTTGGTTAGTCATCTTGTCCAAGCTTCGATTGAAAAAAGTCAATGCGGTGTTAGAGTTGAAATAGTTATTGGACTTTGGTAGGTTGATCGAGGGTCTGTAGGTCGAAAGGTTATTTTTGTTTATTTCAAAAACTTTACAGAATTATAAGTGTTACATTTTGAATTGATTTATTTCAAATGTGTAAAAATAAGTGTTGTGAAACACATTACCTTAAACACTTACAAAAATGTAACAGTAATATATCTGTAATCGATTTAAAAGGTTTAACAGTGGACAGAGCAATTATTACCAAATTTTTTGGAATTACAATACACAGCCAACTAAATTGAAAGGCTCAAGCAGATGAAATCTGCATAAAAATAAGCACATCTGCTTACGCATTACACAACTTGTCAAAAAAAGTCAATCATCAAACAATACTTGTTGCTTACCATGGCCTGGTTGTATCAGTTTTGAGATTTGGTATAATATTTTGGAGCAATCGTAGTGAAAGGGAACGCATTTTTAAAGCTCAAAAACGTTGCCTTAGAGTCAGCCATGTATGGTTTAAAAGTAACAGATAGTTGCAACCCTGTTTTTAAATCTCGTAAACTTTTTACGTTCCCATGACTTTATATACTAGAATTAGCCGTGTTTGACAGAACGGATAAATATTTATGTCCTTCTCTGAACGACACTACGAAAAGAAATACAAACATGTGATCTCAGTACCAAAACTTGTTGCACTCAGGTGAATATAAGATTGCACTTTTGAAAATAAGTGTCAATTGTATGGCACCAACTGTGTATAATAAAATACCTAACATTATTAAAGACAAACCATTTAGAATATTTAAAAAAATCTTGCAGAATTACTAATAGATAAATGCTATTATTCTTTAACCCGTAAACGCGGTGATGCCAAAATCGCGCGTTGTTGCGGTACCTTGCAACTATACCTAGAACTGACAAATTTATGTTACACATATTAACACATATAAAAGGTTACACTTTTATACTGTAACTGTGTGAGTTGAGTTTGAGTTCATCAATCAGCATGTCGATTCTGTAAAAATCTCACCGTGTAGGCCTGCGTGAAGTGAGCTGTCAGTGTCAATCCCTAGCATTAGTGGCACTGACAGCTCACGCCACGCTCACTTCACCTAAGTTTTCACGAAAAAAGTGTAACAGAATAGCACTACAGGTGGAATGAGAGCTCACCTATGTTTTCACGGTGAGCATAAGATAATCAGCCTTCCCACTGCTGGGACACAGGACTCCTCTGAGAGAGGGAGTGGAGTGGTTGGTGGACGTCACATGTTTTCGCATTTACGCAATACACACATTCTCATTGAAACAAAGATAACATGATACCTTCCGATGTAGTCATTATAATATTAGGAAACGCACTTGACCTCGAAAACCAATTTCATCATACTCATGTTTGCGTAATAAATCCTAAAAAATTAATTCATTGAAGAGCTCTTTTGTTGAGTTGTTTTGATGATTCTGATTAAAAAACAAGTTTCTGCTTTATTTCCTACTAATAAATAAAAAGTTTCAATTCAACAATGACTTAACAGAAGTCGATGTCGTACTCGTTCACGAAAGGTTCCGTACCATCGTGCAATATTTAACACTACAAAATTGATTTATTTTAAACACGTTTCTTTTATGGGTAACTTTAAATTTTAACTATATTTTATTTATACTATTTGTTGATATAGTAGTAATACAGTCTCTGTGGAAATTCGAAGTGTATACTTAATACACTTCAAAATACACAACCCTGTGACAGACGGACGGACGGACGGACAGTGCAGGCTTAGTAATAGGATCACATTTGGACCCTTAAAAAAATGGGAACGGTTTATTACTTCAAATGTTTGGGGGATCACATAACATAACATCACGCCTCGTTTCCTCAAAAGGTTAGACAGATGAGTAGGTACTCTTCTGCCTAATCCTTTCATCGTAAACCCACATTTTGCCAATGCCCCCTATTAAAAAGGAATTAAAGATAGGTATGTTTAATTCCCTTGTAATAGTGGGCGAGCCTATTGCCAGCAACCGTAAATAAATCCGGACTTCGAGCAACTACTGTGGAATTCCAGATAGAAAAACCCAATAACACTTTGTCCGACCTGGGAATGGAACCCAGGACCTCATGCTAAGCAGTAGCGCTGACCAACGGATATCCAGCGAGTTTCATTGAAATAAATGCTTGGAGTTTGGGTTTGACTAGTCTACAAAATTTTTAGACTAATGTGTATTCTCATAAATTTAAGATATGAAAATTATTCATACATTGTGATAATTATTACCACAAATCAAAACGTTTCGGAAACTTTTAACGTTTTAAATTGTGTTATCTCTTAATAAACGATTGTAAAAAAATGATTTTATGCATCACAATCCATACGTTATCGTTACGTAATGGACAAATTGATGTCAAAGTCTTTGATTTTTGTATTTTCACTTTTGCCACCGACTTTCGAAATTAAAGTTAGTTGTACATTTTTTTTTAACAGAAGTCGTTTGTTTTTTAACCTTGCTAAAGAAAGAAAGAAAGAAAGAAAAATTGTTTATTCTGCATAAACAAAACCAACATAACAAAAAAAAAGGCATAAAATACCTGCACACATACAAAGTATCCAAAATCCTCGTATTCAAGCAATAAAAGTTCGACTAATCATTTTTGTGTACGTAAAGAAAAATAAAAGGAACTTAAAATAACATCGTCAACATACACACTATTATTGAAGCTAATTAAATAACCACTCGTCAAAAATAGACCAAATTTATAAGGGAAATTCTTTTCTTTTCTGAGGTAGTTCCTCAGAAAAAAGAAGAATTTCCCGTATCGGTCCACAGTTGAAAAATATCGATGAACATAAATAAACAAACAAAAAGACGAACATAAAACCGCCTGCTTTCTTGAAGTCGGTTATAAATAATACTTAACCATGTTTTAAGTAACCGGATCACAATCTCTACAATATTGTTGCATAATGAATTTAATGCAAGTTAGTAACGTAAACATTATCAAGTGTAATTCGGTAACGTTTGCACATTTTTCGAATTTTCGAAATGTCGATAAACGTGTTCGGTGATTTCTAAATTGCAATATTACTAATTAGGAAGTCCCCATTGAGCCAGTTTTATGTTGTTAGTTAATGTGACGATTGTGAAAACTATTTGTAACTACGCTAGTTAAGTATCAATGTGACTTTTCAGTTCAAGTGTTCTGAGTTTATCTTGCCATTCGTAGATCTTTGACAGTCGTTATTAGTATTCAGAAACCCGTCTGACAAACAGTCTTAACTAGGGGTATCGTGTTACTCAGTAACTGGGTTGTGGAGGGAATGTTACAATAAAATACCCCCCCACATACTTCAATATAATGAGACAAAATGCAAATCTTTTATAAAACGCACACTATGCAGGGATTACATAGCTGATAAAAATGCCAGGCTCCTATCTATCTTTGTATTAAGTATATAAATGCATAACACAGGTGTGAGTGCTATGCACTAATGAGCTACCATTTACCGGGTAATGTCTTACATTGACTTGAATGTACCCTGGCGGCTGACAGTAGGTATGTCAAGTTCACTCAAATGTCTCGCTGACGGTACCACGTGTTTTGAGACTAAAACATGGCGTATTTGGAGACTAAAACATTACTCAAATTTCTTACTTAAATAATAAAGGTGACGTAACTAAAAAGGTTTTTTTTTAATTCTTCGACACTGATCAGCAACCTAATTTATTTCGTTACTCACTACGAATGACAACCGCTTTTGAATGTCATTCCGGCTGAATTACGAAATTAGGATGCAGTTCCTATGAAGGACTGCATTGTTAAATTCTATCAGCAAACAAATCATGACATTATTTAATGATTTTAAAAGAAAGGAAGAAGAACGAATAAGAGAAATAAAAATTGGTTGTTCTGCACAAACAAAACGTGCACTACGAAAATACACGTTCAAAAAGTCGCCAACAGCCTCATATTTATTTATCCAATTAAAATTTTACCATTTGTCCAATAAACACAAAAAAAATAAGAAATTGAATGCAGGCATTTGAAAAATACTATTTTATTAAATTATTAATCCTTTTTTTGACAACGCCTTTTTCCAAGGGGGCTAGGCAGAAACACATCCTACTGTTTTTGCTTCGCTCATCCATCTAAGGGTCGCCCTTGAAGGACATATGGTGACCTTATTTATTTATTTATTCAAACTTATCGAACCCAAAGACGTACCAAGGCGGCTCATTGGTGATGTTCTTCAGAAAGGTCAGGTGCGTGGTACTCGCAACTCGCGTTCGTTTATGACCAGATGTAGTAGATGATGAATAAACGTAAACAAAGCAAAAACATATTATTTATTTTAAAATGCAAGGCTTTTTCCAACACGATGATTTAACAAAACGCTGAATTAGCATTTTATAGTGTATATCTATTTTTATTATGATAATTTAAACTACAAAGGTTAAGGCTATTTCACATATTCCGGCTGATCTCGCAATCTATCCGATCAAGACTTTTGGGGGTCAATACAACTTACACGAATTAGTAATGAATGCAACCTGTAGTTGGTACGGTCAACCGCATCTATGGCACAGCACCACGTGAGTTTGTAGTGTTTTTGAGCAGTAAGGGCCGTTGTACGTACTTATATGAAGTCGGTACACAGGTACTCGCACTTGCATTAATTACCAATTGTGCCACAATACCTAGTAAACAAGTACCTACATAATTAGGCATTAATTAGAAAAAAAAACACCAAATAGATTGTTACATTATCATTTTATGCAATCATGAGTTGAGCTATATGTAATCTGACAAATGCGTGCACTGACTGGACAGGTCCATTCCTCAAAAAAGACCATTTCAGACACCAAGCTACATGGTCTACACATGATCTGGCCAAGATTATATCTGGACTTTAAAAGAGACTCCGACCTCTGAATTTATTTCGGCCTTTCTTCTCAGAGTAGTTAGGTAGGAAACGCCGAATTCATCTAGTTTTTTAAAATTTGATTGAAGTGTTAAAGTGTTTGTACAAACCTACTTAAAGAAAAGAAAAAACATGTATCATTTATTTGTCATGAATTTTTCTGAAAGTGTTTTATTATTTAACGTACGTCTAATCATTTAAATAGAACATGGAATAAGTATTAATTATTTATTTAACTACATTAAATTATTTTGGGTTTTCCACCTAGGTAGGTAAATGATAATAACATTCAAATGGTAAATAACGTTTGATCGATTGCTAAAAAATAATTTAAAAGTAATTGAATAATGACCCTTTCCCAATTTTAAAACCTTTTGCTAACTTTTGCTTTAGATAATAACCATCTAATTTAGAAATATTCAACAAGTACCCTCCTTTGCTCACATAATTGTGAAATAGTAAATCACAAAATTCATTTACTCTAAACAAAGACAAACACTTAATAAAAACCCTGCCATAAAAAATAAAATATTAATAAATATTAAAATAAACTCACCGATACAAATTGCACCGAAATTAAACAAAAACAATTATATCACACACCGGTTACTATCACTTTAAAATTCACATTCAAAAAACAAAGTTTCGAAAAGAAAACGTTTATTTTTCGTAACTATTTTTTCCGTCCGTGCTTCGCGCTCGCAACCTGTAGAATGGCGATCACAGAACATTAATACTCCTGATGGCTATGATCGCTACGATAATGACACATCAACAATAAAAGTGCTCATTAAAATGCTTGGGCTTGCTTGGGTTACTCTATGGTTCTAGCAACCAAAAAGAACCAATTTTAGGGACACTTTTGTAAACCGTTTAAAAAAAAAAAACAAGTTCGTTAAACTAAGGCTGTGTTTTGACTGCGTAAGATATAGTTTTTAATCAATGACTAAAAGATGTCGTAATGTTGACAAAATCTGCTCAAATTTTAGTATCGTTTGGTTTGAACAAAAAAAAAACTAATATAACTTCACGCCTGTAGTAGTAGTATACTAGTTTAGTGCGCACACCCACATTTCGCGAGTTATGTTTAAATCCCATTTAAGAGGGGGCGAGCCTATTGCCTTCAACCGGGCCCAAATCCAGACTGGGGTGTCTGAGAAATACCTACCTAATGGATTTCAAATCTCATTTTAGACTTTGCTCGACTCGCATAACTCATTCAACAACAACAACCGCTCGATACGCTTCCGTGCCGAATTCGAGCATAAATCAATGTTATCCAAAACGAACTTTAAAGGCTGTTTACAAATAAGAACCCGAATATTTTGTCAGTTTAAGCCAAATAGACGAACGAGACCCTTTTCCGACAGCTATTTTCTGTCGGGTGCATTGCAGATTAGTAGTGACTGTAAGATTCGACAACCTGCCATATGGTTGTGAGCTCCATCTTAAGAAGTTGCGAGAAGGGTGACAATGACCCCTTTATGATAAAATGCTATGTAATCTTATACCATAGATACCATTATCATTAAAAAATGGTTTAATTGAAGTTAATTTCTGGTTGTAACTTTATTAATACGGAGTACCCTAATTTCGTGACAAGCTATCATTCAAAATCTGAATCACTCTGAAGGACATTGCTAATCCATTGCTTCATATGTTCGAAAAAAAAATCTTTTGTCCAACGTACATAATGCTATGAATATTGTTGAAAGTCATTGCAACTGGTGTGTTAGTACTTGGCAAGTTTTTAAGGCACACCATATTCACAAATTGTGCCTACTTTTTTGGTCAACTTACAAAGGGATAGGCCGAGAGTACTGACTGTCTTCACATCCATGTCAGGGTCGCAGGTTCGATTCTCCGGTCGTAACAAATATTTGCATTGTTCACATTACAGATGAGCCTTTTGAGGCAGTGTATTATTAGAAGGTACAGTCAGTCACAAGTCTGACAACTAGTCTTAGATCACGTTCGCACAGACGTAAAATATTGCGGGATTTTTTAGCGCATGGATCTTCAACGCACTGCATATCGCCGAGAGTTGAAAATTCAACAGTCTGTTTTTTCGACGCATTGTTGACACGACGCGATGCACTCTGTTGGATTCTCAACGCTCTGTTTAACACCGAGAGTTGAAAATTCAGTGCGTGCAAAAATCTCGCCGAGATTCAATGACGTCCGTGCAAACGTGCGGGGTATCACACTATCTGTACTCATCACTTTCATTTTGACAGTTCAACAACATTCATTGCGTCATCCAAGTTGTTGAGCAGACACATTTTTCGAACACATTATGATCGAAAAATGTGTCTGTGCAATGGATTAGCAATATCCTTCAAAATGAAATTCAGATTGTGATAATTGATGTGTTGCGCAATTAGGGTTCGTAATAATTTTGATTTAAAAGAGTGTCCGTGGATTTTCTTGCCGTTCTTCTACTTATAAACCTAACTACGCTTTGTAATGGACCACTAGCTTCATCTTACTAACTGACCGACCCCTTGGCTATTCTCATATATAATATATTATTTCTTATATATACTATTATTTTAATCTGTGTTGTAAGATTGAACTGCGGAAGGTCTCAGAACATATTAAAATAAATTTAAGTATTTTACCGTGTTAAAGTTCAAACGTTACGAACATGTGCAGAAAGTACATTTTATTGAAAAACCAGAATAAGCACACTGTTGTAGGTTGGAACTATCATGTGCGACAGTATCACGTTCTGGCTACGCAAACTTTTTTACAGTGGGTTCAGTGTGGTAGGCCTTGCTCGAGATAATTATTATCATGAGCAGATGTCTGTTGCGCGAAAGAACTTTATGGCAGCCCTCAAATATGTACAGATTAGTCAAGAAAAAATTAAAATGGATATATTGGCTTGACGTGAAACATCCAAAAAGTACTCCAGTAAGTGTAGAAGGGGAGACTGATAAGACTATTATTGCAAATAAGTTTCGGAAACACTTTTATGTAACGCCGCCAGCAAGGCGTTCTGTGGTTTCTGCCTACCCCCATGGGAAGAAGAAGAGAGTATAAGTAATGTAATGTGTTATGTGTTTTCTATTAAACGTAATGAACAAAACATTAACATATCTACTACTTCTAAGCTTATAAAAACAACTAAAACATAAAAGCCTCTTTTTAAACAAAATATATCACTTTACATTTCATGTGACAAAAAAAATAACTGTATTAAAATATGGTAATCTAATTGCTAAGGGCATATAAACTTTTTGCACGTATTACACATCTTTCGAGTGCTTCTTCTTTTATCAAAACGTTAAATGTCCCTTCATGAGCTCCTAATTATGCCTCCTCTGTTGGACACGGGTGTCTTAACTGATATCTATAATGTTTGGTGAAATATCATTAACAATAACAAATTGCCTCAAGTTGGGAATCAAATCCAGTGGTTGCTTATGCAACTGCTAAATCAATGTAGCTTCACATCATGATATGATCATAGTTCACACTTATCCTGTCAAGCGGCGCTAATGAGACACAATGGAAAATGTATTGTGTCTAGTCCTCCAACGGTTATCGCAGCTTGCTGAAATAATAGATTAATTGTCATTCCAGAACCTGTTACTTCGCATTTGGACTCAGTTGATATGCAGCCACACACTCAAAGTGCAGTGGAAGATGTAAAAATAAAGGAATATCTTTGTAAGTGAAGATATAATCATAACATCATTTCTCATCCTGTTTTTTTTTTAATTGTCTTCAATTATGTTAAAAAAATTATTTTACCTACGTTTCATTGTAATACCAACCAATAATATTAGAAAAGTTCACTATACATTGAAAATTATTTTATTTTATAAATTAATTAATTTATTATAAAACCTTAAATCTATCTTTACAGGTGCCCTAATGCGATAGTTAACTACAAATATACTATTAACTAATACTACTACTATTCATCTACTTAAAACTAAATTCACAATTATATAAACAAACATAACACCTAATTTAACTTAATTATAACACAACACCCTAAAAGTCGCCCGATTAAACTCATCCAGTGTTTTTTTTTATTTATTTTTTATTTGAGATGGGTTTGCACTTGTCTCTAGTCTAGGTCAGAGGTGACAGAGACAAATTCTAAGATGGAGTGAGCTTACCCAGAAGAAGTTCACTCTATTTTTGAAGAGATTCGGGTTGAATGCGTTCAGGAACACAGACGCAGGTAGTGAGTTCCACTCTTTCGCCGTGCGCATTATGAAGGATGTTTGGAAGCGCTTAGTGTACAAGGTGAGCGTGCACAGCGCGCGCGTCAGCGGTGCACGCTGAAGCAGATTGATGCGCGCGGTCGGCACCACCAGCAGACGCGGCCGACTTGCTCACACACTCGTCTGGCGCGCTCAATCAAACCAACCATTACCAAAATGAATGGGGTTGGATACAGCAGTGGGTATCCAGGATATACTCCATGTAACCTCAATTTATGTACTCGAGGCCTCAAGTTGTGAATCTAATATACTTATTTTGTATTCGCTCTAGCATCGTACTGTATTTGGCTTCACGAGAACTCCAAATCGCCGCGTTGTACTCCAAGTGGCCTTCACCATTACTTCGTACAAGGCTCTAAATGCGCTCATATTAGAAAATAAATTTGTCTGTGGCAAAAAAAAACCTTGGTTACGGTATGCCTTTTCGCAAACCTCTAAGACATGTTTCCGGAAGTCCAAATCAGCTGTGAATCGAATGCCCAGATCTTTGACCTCCATGACGCGCAGTGGTTTACCTTATAAGTGGTACGGGCGCGGGTGGACGATTAGCATGATTTTATTGCACATCATCATTTATTTTATTTCAGACAAAGTCCATTACATTAGATTAAAAACATAAAAATGATTGCATACATTATAATGATTAAACATAAATACTTTCAATATTGGTTGAGGCTGTAATAGTTGATGATGATTATCTATTAACACTTTAACTTATAACTAAGTAATAACATTAACTGTCCTTTCAGAACCGATTACTTCACACATGTGCCACAGTATGCATCTGCATGCTACAATTGCTGTGGTAAAGATAATTATCTACTCTTCGCGCGAAACACGATGCTTTAGTATCGCGTGCGATTCGAGACGCGTGTCGCTCCAGAACGCACGAGCCTTAATTGTACGCGCGTCAATAGAAGAAGGGAATTGGGTGCTGTTCTCATATAATATGCATAGTATGGTTTATGAGTGCGTACAAGGTTTCCGCCCCAGCTTTGGGATTAGAGAATATTATTGTTATGTCAGATGAATATGATATGATGTTTTACATTAAACATAAATAAATTAAAAATAATTTTATTTATAGAACCCCTCAAACATAAACACGGGCAAAGATCACTGGCAGAACATTTATTTTGTTTTTTATAATTCATTTAATAGAAAATATAATGGCGTAGAAAGATATTGCATTTGTCAGTTAGTTATTTAATCGAAAATGTATGAAAAGACAGATTTTTTGAACTCAAATAAAATCAAGTGCCTTAATTATAAATGCTTAGGCGGATAAGTTCTATCAAGTTCTTTTTAGCCGGCATTTTACATTTTGGCCAAAAATGTATGAGGAGTGCATTATCATGCATACTACATTATAAGGATATCTCCTTATAATGTAGTAAATTGAAGAAGTTGCAAATACAATTGCAAATCGTCAATCAACTTAATTGGAAACAAGATACTTCAAAGTAGTAGCCCGGATTCTGGATTTGTGCCGGGTTTGGGTTGATGTGCCCGGTTGATGGCAGGCTCGCCTATTGCCATCAACCGGGCACATCAACCCCCTGATACGTTTGCCATGTGTCTTGCATATGTTTTATTTTAATTTGTTGACTATATTTTTTATACGAATTACTTCAGATGTGAATGAGTGTGTGTGTGTGTGTGCGAACTTATTAATTATTATTAAGATCTCATGTAAAATGTACCAAAAATCACACTAATGATTTTGAATTTGAACTTTTTTTTACATGCGTATCTTGCCTGCAAGAAAACACTATTTATTTATTTAATTTACGATGTGTGCCGCCTTAGAAGTACGGTACAGTGACCTTGGTTATGTTCTTCAGAAAGGTCAGGTGCGTAGTACTCGCAACCGGCGAGCGTGTATGACCAGAGGAATGCACGTAAACTAAGCAAGAGAAGTATCTATGGATCGTGCAGGTGGCGTTCAGTAGTTTCTGCCTACCCCAAAGTGAAGAAGGCGTGAGTTTATGTTTTAATAAACGGTGAAATTTTAATGGTTGTTTTCCCGGGGCTCAACGATTTGCAATCAGTAGTACTATCGAATCTTGGAGTTTAAAAAAAAACAAAATGGTTTTCAAATAGTTCAAAAAATTTGCAATAACTCGAAAGCGTGTGAAACAATAGTGATCCTAGATGTAACGTAGGTGTTGAGTGAAGATCGATTTGTAAATGTTCAGAGCAAAATAAGATTTGTTTTCACAATTTATAAGTCTGCCTTTTATTTTTATAAATCGATTGTACTACCAAGACCAAAAAATTTAACTGCGGTAAAAAAAAACACAAAAGTTCAGCATTCTTGCATGTGTAGTAATCATTTTTATAACTCCTCATAAATATCCTTGAGCTAGGTGTGGGTCACATCAAAATTGTAAAAGGTGAGAATCAAACTCACAATCTTTGGCTGGCCAGCCATCAGAAACGAATGCACGATAGCCGGCCTCAACAACAATGACTTGCACTTAATTTACCGGTTCGAACAATATCACTGTATCTTTTTGAACAAGTGTTCTGTCGCAACAGCAAAACTAGTTGCAACAAGCACATTGCATGCGGACCTTGACAATTTCTTCTCGATTTTAATTAGGTACATTACAACCAACCTACATGTAATTCGAAGCATAACCGTTTCACTAAAGTTTGGGGAAAGCGGTGGCCGTCACATAACGGCCATCTTGAAAATGATGAACAGGGTTTGACTTTACGGTGCCAAAAAACATTCTCTAGGAAAAACAATACCGTTTCAGTGACGTTATTCGGGCGGTAAATTGCGGTCGCTATGTGATAGTTTGTGTGGTGGTGTGTATAAGACCGCAGTCTTAGTAAACCCTAGCTTTAGAAGGTAGTTTAGGCATGTTTTTATACGCTAATTACGGTCCACAGTATGTCAGTAGGTAAGGTAGTCACAACGAAAAACAAATCGTCCTAACTGACGTTGTCAAACTCAAATAGTAACCATATATACGGTTGATTGTATTATAATTAATTACTGTCGCATTTTTTATTCAGAAATTTATTGGCTGTTTGGACCGATTTAATTCCGTAGTAAATTAATTGATTTCCAGATGCCACTTAATCTCGAGTAGGAAAATAAATGATTCGGAAAGGCTGAAAGGAAGAAGACTTCCGACCTTTCCCGAATAATTCCAATCAAGATCTTAGATATAAGCATGACAGCTTTACAAGAATTAGAAAACTGCACCCTAATAATAATTGCGTAATACACAATCAATCGGAATCTGAATCGTTTTGAAACAGATTGCTAATACATTGCTTAATTAGTTCGATAACAAATCTGCTAAACAATGTAAATAACACAATGAATGTTGTTGAGCTGTCAAAATACAACAGATTAGTCGTACGCGCTTACGAAAATGTGTTACGCAATAAGGCTGCTGAAGTGGTATTGGGTCGGCCATTTTTGTCGAAGGACCGATAGCCAGTGGAACAGACAGTAAGTCCTTAGTGCTTGGACATTCTATCAGCGATAGTCAAATGGATGATGAGAAATTCAAAACTTTATATTTAAATACATAATTTAAAATTTTAAGACTTTGATTTTACATTCTGTAATTACTTAAACTCACAAAGAAAGTTATAACTTGTTAAACATTTTGGGAAATCATCTACTTTTACAGTAATTGTAAATATGTGAGCACCGTGTATCTATAACATAATTAATTTTGTTTTATTCTATGTACATCGTCTTCACATATTCATATTAATTTAGTCATTGCATTCATATAATTAATGGTACAAAATATTGTAAAACATTTTAAAAGAGTAACGGTAGAGTTTCTTGCCCATTCTTCTCCATACGAAACTAACTTTTGGACAGGGCAACTGGAATCAATTAATTTTTTTTATGCATTTTGACGTTCAAAAGTGCCATTTATGTGCCTTCTTGTCACAGTCACAGCGTGCAGCTGCCGATTATTTATGTTCTGTGTTCGTAATAATAAATCAGCATATTTCTTTTTTGTTTGTTGTGTAATCGATTTATTTTGTATGCACGTGTTTCTGTGACAAATAAATCTATTTTCCTTTCTTTCTTTCTGAATAAGTGATTTGACTTTGACTTTGAAAAAGCTGGCCATCCTGGTGACAGTCGTTGTAGAAATACGATTTGCTTTTAAAGCGATTGCCACTTTTCTAGGCCCTCTTTAATGAAGGCTGCATACCGGCAAGCGTAGTGTGAGACGCCAGCTAGATGGAACGACGACCTTAAAACAGTAGCTGGGACAGACTGGATGCAGAAGACGGAGGGCATGGTGTTGTGGCGCAGTCTAGATCAGGCCCATGTGCACCGCAATAAGTTGAATTGAGTATGACTCGGTGCCAGGTGTTCTTACGGTGCTTTGAAGCACGTTAGGTCGTTGGTCCTGGCTGTTATATGTAGATCTTTGAAAGTCGTTAGGGGGAGTCACAAGTCTGACAAGCAGTCTTACCAAAGGGATATCGTGTTACCCAGTAACAAACACATATTTGTTGTTCCTACTAACAGGCTCAAGAAAATAGGTGGCTCGTTTAAATGTCAATGTATACGTTTTTATAATAAACTTCCTAGTCACATTCAAGAACTAAACCTTAATAAATTCAAACCTTTTATAAAGCGGAAACTATGCCAGAAAGCCTATTATACTGTCAAAGACTATATTGAAGACACGCAGGCTTGGGGTTGAGCTGCTCCAATAAGTTTACAAAGATAATGTTGATGTTTAATATTATTTTACTTATATTATAATCTTTTCTATAACATAACATCACGGTTGTTTCCCTGAAGGGTTGGGCAGACATTTCGCCAGTTTTGTTTTAAGTCCCATGTAATAGGGGGCGAGCCTATTGCCATTAACTGGGCACAAATCCAGACTCCGGGCTGCTACTGAGAAATTGCATATAGAAAAACCCAATAACACGTTACCCGACCTGGGAATCGAACCCAGGACCTCATGTTCAGTAGTAGCGATTACGACCACTAGACCAACGAGACACGCTGCGCATTATCTGTGAAAAAAGGTACAAATATAGAAAATATTTGTACCTTTATACACAGATAATGACATGTATATTTAATGTATAACGTATAATATTATTTTAATTTTTGTGAATGTGGACTATGTGGGTCATTGTATTTTTCTTTTTTTCCTTCAGTTAGTTTTACTCATGGTCTGGCAGTTTGAGTAATTTATTCGGCCTATCCAAATGTCCTTTCTTTGGTAATGTTCGTTGAATCGTTGAGCTCCTTAAGTTCTGTGTTGAGCTACTTGATTACTGACAAATGCGTGCACTGACTGGATAGGTCCACTCATTCTGTGTGGTTCTTTCCTCAAAAGACCATTTCAGACACCATGGTCTCTACCATGGTGGTCTACATGGTCTGGACTTTATAAGAGACTGTGACTTTTGAGTTTGTTTCGACCTTTCTTCTCAGAGTAGTCAGATAGGTAAAACCGACCTCATCTAGTTTTAAAAATATGATTAACGTGTAAAAGTGTTTGTACAAACCTACTTACAGAAATAAAATCATTTAGGTATTTATTTATAGGCAGTAGCTCCATAAAAAATAATGGTATTGAGATTGGAAGATGACCCCAAGATATGAAGAGGCAGGCTCATGATGAACCAAAGGAATGTGGCCTTTAAATTCAAAACACTGAAATAGGTTCATACATGTGTTCTTTGAAATTGAAAATGTCAAAATCATAAATTATTTCATAATTAGTTTCTGTGGGCAGGTTATAAAATTAGATAAGCACCATTAGTGTACAATAGTTAGTATTATGTCAAATGGATACTTTTACATTAGTTATTCAGTTAGTTTATGACTTCCTACTATTGTTTTAAATTGCAATATTATTAACAACTTTAAGTATTAAAATATGGGTATTTATTCAATTAAAATGTGACGCTTATCCGTAAATCTCTAGAGTTACGGGTAGCGTGGAAACATATGACAGAAAACTATAAACAATGCGACAAATATAAATAGAACACAGTGATACCATACATTTACACTCTACCCAGGAACAGGGAGACAGTAGCACTCATTTCCGCGGAGCAGACCGCAGATTAGGAAGAGTACTATTTTTATTTACCGATAGAATAATACTTAAATAATACTTATATGCTATATGCAGTATTATACTACATATATTCGATTGAAATGTAAAAATAAAATGTCCCCCTACGTAGATAAAAGGATCGTGATACGATAAGATTAAGAGATCGGTGATGACATTGACATGACATTTTAGTTCCCGAAGGCTTCTACAGATCAAGGGTCCAAAAATAAAAACCTAACTTGAATTTGAGTCAACATTCATTAATGTAAACATAATACATGTGCAATATTAAAGACAACAAGGAGCAACAACTACTGGGTGTGGAATACAAGAATCATTGAACAATAATAATAGATAGATAACAACAATATCTTCCTATCAAACGTATCCTAGACGGTAAAAATCTAATGTTTGTAAATGTTTCTCTCACCGTCATAACTGGAGAAGCTTCAGTATATCTTCCCTTTTTAATACAATATGGTCAGAATCAAAATGTCTGTGTGAATGTAGAGGACAACTTAATACATTTGATACATCAATGTATTAAGTGTTTAGGGAAGATGTTCATCACGTCGGGGTCACCAGTGAAGGGATAATGATGAACAGGGTGTAAAGTTCACTCATACTCTCAGAAAAGGGAGGATCCTCCGACCAGATGGATGTCGTATCTGGTGGGCAACTGCCCGATGATTGTTGTCGGGAAGTTGTATATATGCTAGCTGCGCGGTATACTATGATTGCGCGATGCAGGATTAGTGTGATGCGTTGTTCGCATGTGGCGGTGTAGATGCCGCCACATCACTCCCCTCCGGAGACCGGATGTCGATAGTGGACTAAGTCTTGTATCTTGCGATGCTTGCCAGTGCCAGTTGGGTACTAGTGGGTTGGAACCGGGTGTCGCATAGTTCGCGGTGAGTCGGAACTGTCTGCGAAGATGCCCCAGTGAGTCGGGGTGGCTGACTGCTCGTGTCGACCAGGAGAGGGATTAAGCGCTCTGCTTGTTGACCGGCCGAATGAGCAGTGTGCTGTGCCAAGGTTGCTGATTAGGCTGAAGGTGATGACCAGGTATGCGCTTGCGCTACATGCTGATGGTCAGGACAACCGTTCAAGCCGTTGTTGCTGGCTGGCTGTGTGACTTGCGGGAGTGATGATGATGACGTCACGCTGAAGTAGTTGCACGAAGGCTGCGCTGACGTTCATACTCGGGGTCACCAGTGAAGAGATATGAGGAACAGGGTGTAAAGTTCACTCATACTCTTCGGAAAAGGGAGGATCCTCCGACCAGATGGATGTCGTATCTGGTGGGCAACTGCCCGATGATTGTTGTCGGGAAGTTGTATATATGCTAGCTGCGCGGTAAACTATGATTGCGCGATGCAGGATAAGTGTGATACGTTGTTCGCATGTGGCGGTGTAGATGCCGCCACAAGTGACATACTGTAATATAGAACTAAAATATTTAATAAAAACTTAAACGAACTATCACTTTTACAGTTAAGTACACTGCACTGCATTGTAATAAAGGTTTATCTCGTTTATAAAATTAAACAAAATCAGCAAATGTATTATTAATAGTTCCAAAATAAGTTTTTTACAATTTCACAAAGACGCCATGAAAGTCAAAGTTTGCTTAGCAACATATGTTGCTGACCTTGAAAATACTGGAACGTACTAAGATACAGAAATAGTGTAGGTTTGTCCTTTTCCGTTACGGATACTAACTCAATACTATATCCCTTTGTTGTGGGAAAGAAATGGAGCTACCCGCAGTCTATACTTTTCTTAGTCTTAGCTCCAGCCAGTGCTGGCTCGCCTGTTGCGCAGCTCAGATATAAGAACTAGACGTCCCACAGTATCGTTGAAGCTACTACTTAGTGCCAATTTCACCAATGAAACTCAACTCAATCAGCACATCTAAAACGCGTTCAAGAGCTGTCAGTGTCAATATTCCACAGAAAATAATGACAATGACAGCTCTTAAACGTAGTTTGTGTTTTAGTAAAATAATAATAGTAATAATAAATGACCTAATCTATTTATTAATAAATCAGCCAGAAATGGTGTTATTTGCTGACGATTCTTCCTTATTTTTTAATATAGATAGGACATGCTTCCAATTTTGACGACGTATATAACGCCCTACTGCATTCTGGTCCAAAATTGGTTCACTGCTAGTAATTTAGTATTAAATGGAAATAAAATTAAGTGCATAAGAATTTCTATGCCAAATGTCAAGGGTAGTGATTGTGAGATAGTATTGAATCAAGAGAAACAAGAATTCGTCGATAAAACTATTTTCCTGTTAATCACGCTCGAATCAAAGCTACAATGGGGACTTCATTTAACATCTCTTACAGGACGGCTAAGTTCAGAAGCTTACGCTGTCAGAAAAATCCGTCAATTCAGTGATGTAGATACCGCGGGGCTGGTCTATTTTAGTTACTTTTATACTGTATTTTACTTTTGGGACGGGCTGCAGTCATCGAGTCCATATTTATTCTGCAGAAAAGAGCCATCAGAGCCATATATAATCTCCGCAGGCGCGATTCTCTAAGGTAACTGTTTAAGGATATTAACATCATGACGGTACCTTGTCAATATATCTATGAAAACCACATGTACGTAAGAAAAAAATTCATCTTAACAGTAAAAGAGGTGAAAGACATTATTATAGTACTAGAAATCGGGACCTATTAGTTCAACCAGGTCTTTTGTAAAACGTACACTATGCAGGCAGGCATAATATGAGTTAGGGGATTACTCTACACCACAACGAATTAATTCACCTTTCATTATCAATTTTTAGCGACAAGTCATTTTGATCTCGCTATTTTGTGTTTCCAGTTTCTTTGTCAATTATCTGCCACACAGGTTTTATTTTATTATGAGAAATACCAATGGGGAAGGTCGGGCAAAGCTAATTGTAGATGGCGTGACCATAGCTAAATCCCTACGGCCTACAAACATTTTGACATTTCGTTCATTCATTTCATTTTATGTTCATTCGTGAGTTTGATTTTATTTCACTATTTCGTTATTTTAGGTGATTTCAGTATTTTAAATCAAGTAATTGACATGGAAAGTGTCAGAATTAATATTTCCTCGTAATCACTTTCTTCAAAATGTTCACGACATAAATTCGAACTCAAAAAAATCTGTACGAATAGCTTTAAAGCACAATCTTCTAATTTTAGGGGCTTACGAGAAATTCGAACTCCAATTTCTGAGTATCTAGGAACACAACATCGAGTCAACTTTCGCTAAAATAAAATAAAACCACATCACGCCTTGTATTTTTAGCTTGTGTTGGGAACTAGCTACGACAGCGCCATTTTGACAGTTGCCTTCCCCATTTTGTTACAGTAGTTTAGATTTAGCTTGAGCGCAGACTCTTTTGAATATTTTAGAATAAGTTCTTACATAATCATGAAGAGTTTGATCAGACGTCAATGATTTCTCGTGATACAACCTATATAAAATATCTCTGCTTTTTCTAATGCCAGCAGTGGCCCATTCGCTAAATTTTGGTTTAGTATTTATAGTAACTTTTTTTACAGGACATGCTTTATTGAATTCTTGGCATACTGTAGAAAATAGTATACCATAGTTTAAATTGGGGTCTTGTGAATCAAAACTAGCTGTTGGAAGACTGCTATTAACTTATTAAACATTTTCAACTTATTTTTAGTAAGTGGTCTTAAATCAATGGTTTTATTTAAGTTTAACTTTTTATCTAAGTCAAATGATACAAGTTGACCAGTATGGTCTGACCTGACGCCACTAATTGATGACAATAGGCTCGCCCCCAATTACATGGGACTGAAACATAACTGGCGAAATGTGGGTGTACTATAGGTACACCTCTGCCCAACCCTTCGGGGAAAACAAAGCGTGGTGTTATGTTATGTTATGTTATGTACACCTTGAACAAAGTCGATTATTGTCGGACAACCAATACGGTTTACGGGTTGGTAGGTCCTCGGAGGATGCAGTATCCAAATTAGCCGATTTTATAAACCACAATCTAGGTCAAGGACAGGCATGTACTGGCATCTTCCTGGATCTTGCCAAGGCATTTGATACAATGTGTAAGAAAATGTTGATAAAAATTTCGCTTTTGGAAAGTCGTGGCACTGCCCTGGACGAGAGAACGCAAAACGTAGTGTTAGGGGAATATTCTAGTGACCTAAACACAGTGTAATTTGGTGTGCCCCAGGGTAGCATGCTGGAACCTACCCTGTTTATCATATATATAAATGGATCATGCGCCATGAAAATCCCTCAAGCAGTTTTTTTTTTACATAATTATGCTGACGACACCGCAATCGTATTTTTGGGAAAACTTGGGATGACGTTAAGTTATCGGTTGAACGCGGGTTTTAAGCTATTGCAAACTGTCTGCAACATAACCTTTTGACCTTAAACATAGACAAAACGAAGGCAATCAACTTTGCCATCTCGAAACGTTCCGCCCCTAACTCCATAACTTCTATACAGCTGCACTCCTGTTGTAGTGCAGAAAATTATACTTGCCCACACATCGAACAAACAGATTCCATTAAATACCTGGGAGTCTTATGGGGCGCGGCTGGTAAAACCTCGTCAATAAAGGTTGAAAGAGCTCAACGAGCTTAAAGTTAAAGCTTAAAGTTGCCTATAGAAGACCATTCCGATACCCTACTAACACTCTCTACACCGAAGTGGGAGTTCTTAGAGTCAGACAGCTTTACTTTATTTTAGTTACTATAATATTTCACAAAACCTACCATGTGCACTTGTATCCGGTCAAGTCGAAGGGTACATTGGGAAAAGGCTCGATGCCGTTAAGCAATCGGGAGAAGGTCGTACGGTTTCATGGGACCGCAAATTTACTCGAAACTCAATAACCGAATGAACATTTAGCAACTCACTCAAAGTAAATGCAAAATCGCGGTTACAAAATGGCTTCTTACTCTGGACTATGACAAGACTGAAAACTTCTTTATCTAAAAAAAACATGTGGCGCTTCGATAGGTACTGATACATATCTCTATTTATATATTTATTATTCTATATCACAAACATCCACATAATTATAAAGATAACATCATAGTGACAACTAGTTTTATCTGAAAATCAAATATATCAGTGGTAAATTCTAGTTTTGACTAGGTATTTCTAATTGTAACAAGGGCATTTAGGTAAAACTAGTTTCAAGTAGGGAACACGCGTTCTATCTTAAAACGGGTTTTAACTGTAACATATATATTCTCAAGTATATCATTCAGACACACTCTTAACATCAACACAACAATTTCAAACAGATAGAATTGTACTGTCTATCATCAGTAGCGATCTGTATTAAATTATTAGGTTTGGCCGTAAGATACTCGTAGCGTTTTCATTTATTTATGCAAAAATGCAGCTTCTAGACTCCAGTTACATGGGGGCAAGTTATTTTGGTCGTGTTGTCCCGGGGTTGTTGTCGTCGTACCACGCCAACTCTTGAAGTACAGAGAGGTCTCGATGTAACAAATGTCACTTAAATTGATCATTCGTTTGCCCATGCAGAGACTAAGGTTGCCTACCCACTAAGTATACAATATAGTATCTTACTATAGTAGAGGTCTATATAGTATATTTAAAATAAATATATAGTTGGCGAAACTACTTTATTTTCATTTCAATACAATATGGCGAAATAAACGCAATAGGGCCAGTATTAATCTCTAAGCGGATTAATGTTATTTTTAACCTTAATTTAGTGTATAATAATAGTTTTGAGTCATTAAATAAAAACCTATTACTAGAGGCTCAAAAAGCAACACAGCATTAAAATAAACATGTTAATGGTACTATGTTTTTTAACTTTTCCGCCATCTACGATACTGATGCAGGCAATGGTTTGACGAAAATACTATATTTAAAACATTCACTGCGTTATTTAAGTTGTTGAGCCGACACATTTTTCCAACATATGAGGCAATGGAATAGCAATATCCTTTAAAGTTGGAAAATAGATTGATGGCACAGACTGACCATAAGTTAACCTTACAGATTGCGATTCTGATAATATTTCGTATGTATGGGATTCCCAAATTAAACTCATGACAGACGTGCGTAGGACGGTCCTACGCACGTCTGTTATGACTGTTTGACCTTTATTTTTTATCGCCTTCACAAAAAGGAGGATGTTTTCAATTTGGTTGTACTTTTTTTAAATGTTTGTTACCTTAGAACTCCATTATTTATAAACCGATTTGAAAAACTCTTCTTTTGTTTGAAAAGGTATATTTATTGAGTGTTCCCTTATACATTTGGTCAAGTTCAGATGGGTGGTTTTTAAGTTAGCTTCAATACTACGTTTTTTTCCACTTATTTTATTTGTGTTGATGATGTTCTAATAACTTCCTGATATTTACTTAGCAAGTGAATGTATACGAATTTGTGTGTGGTAGGACCAACAACTAAAAAGTAAAAATAGAATTTAATTACAAAAATGGGCAACCGGAGGGTTTTCACGCTTCAAGTAATTATCACTTCCACGAGTTGTTGATCGTAGATTAGTTAAAAATTGTATGAGTTTTCATGTCACAGATTTCGTCATACTCTAAGTCAAATAATTTAGGATTCGAATGGTGCAAGCGTCTATGAGAAGGTATTTGTAATATTTGTAAAGTGTCTTACTGTGAGTTTTTTCGGCGAATAAGCTGACGGGTCATGCAATGGTGGCAACCTTGTATTATATACACATACATAAAGAAACAACCATGTCCGTCGGGGAAACAATACTTATATTGTTTTATAATAAAAGTAACATCACGCCTTTTAATCCTAAAGGGGTCTTTATAGTTGAAACACCCACATTTCGGCAGTAATGTATAAGTGTCATACGGGGCCAGCGCCTATTGCCATCAACCGGGCACAAATCCAGACTACGTGCTGCTACTGAGAAATTTTAGATGGAAAACCCCAATAACACTTTGCGCGACCTGGTAGTCGAACCTCGAAGCGCATGCGATTACCAGACCAACAAGTCAGTCAAAGAGATTAAGATAGTCGTACTATTTTCTGTTAATAACAACATTATCAACGCACTATAAGACACAAGCTTATGGCTATAAAACGGGCTCATTCATTCACGTCAGCCGAATCTCGTTCACTTCTGGATATAGACCTCCCTGAAGCACCGCCACTTCGACCGGTTCTGTGCTTCCCGCATCCAGCGGATTCTTGTGGCCTTCACAAGGTCATCGGTCCTCCATGTGTGATGCCTTCCAACACTACGTCTTAAGTTACGCGGTCGCCACTACAGAACCTTTCGGCCAAATCGACCATCTGTTCTGCGAGCGGTGTGCCCTGCCCACTGCCACTTAAGTTTGGCATTTAAAACGGGCTGCTACTGAGAAATTCCTAATCGAAAAACGCTCACTGTGCTCGGCCTGAGACTCTAACCCAGAACAGTCACACATGCGTCCACTTAGTCAACGAAGAAGTCATAGTAGTTTTATTAAACACAGCATTTATCCTACGTCGATTGAATAAAAGTGAAAGTTTGTTAGTTTGAATGTTTGTAACTTAATCGGATAAAATTTGGCACATATAAAGTTAATACTTGGATTAACATATGGTACTTTTATCCCGGTGATACGTTTCCGTGGGATATTTTCCGACATCTACACAGGCGAAGCCGAGAGCAAAAGCTAATATAACAATAAAAAATAAAAATAAACCAGTATCGTTTTAACGTACGGAACAACTCTTACTAGCCTGCGGCGAACTCAAAACGAGGGACAATGTCTCTGCTAAAGGTCTAACGACTAAGAAGGCTTTTGATTTATTAACAAGAACTTCGAAGAAAGAAAGAAAGAAAATAAATAATACAATATTCACACAAAACAAAACAGAAGAAAATAGTATTATGTACCTCACGGCTGCGCCAAATAGGCCCAGTTCAGCATAAAATGCCAGACAACTGAGTGCCTGACGGAAAATATGTTGTCCTTCTCTTGTATTAGGTGGAATGGTACAGTAATTGCATGTGCGAATTTCGGAGATGGTCCCGTGTCCGAGTTCGAGCTAACGCATATTCGCCCGCCCTTTACTACCTTCTAGTGGTTTAGCTGGGGAGAAGAATCGGTGCAACAAACTCCCAAGCAGCACAGCTGTATATTCAGTTAAAAGAACCTGCGGCCAAGGTTCCATATTCCGCACCATCAAACTACTATCTAAACTAAACTGTTATTATTTACTAGATCGTTTTTTCCACTGTTGAGCAAAGATAAGATAAATAGATTAGATAAATAATTTATTAACCAAATCGTGTTCTAACATTTCCTTATAACTTAAGTACAAAATAAAAGGACTCCCTATTTTTCTTCAGTAGGGAGGCCTTTACTTAACAGTGGAACAGACGGCATCACCAGCAGCAGCA
The DNA here is from genome assembly GCA_963555695.1 of Dasypolia templi. Classification (NCBI taxonomy): domain Eukaryota; kingdom Metazoa; phylum Arthropoda; class Insecta; order Lepidoptera; family Noctuidae; genus Dasypolia; species Dasypolia templi. The sequence continues at coordinate 13,874,145 of OY743165.1, forward strand.
GCCACCTCTCTCTGTCCACAGGCGCCGAGGACCAGGCTTGGTTAAGCGAGTCCAGCTCTTCCCACTATTTCCGTAAACTAAAACGCGTTCAATAGTGTAGCGTTGTAGTCGATTTCCTACAGATCAACTAAAACGCACATCACAAGTTACGGTTCACGAGAGTGCCATCCCTAAATCTTTCAAATTCCCACCACGTCACTCGGTGTCGTGGTATGGATTGGGTTATAAATATCCCTGCTTGACGCCTTTTTTTTTTTTTTTTGGTGGGAGATCATCAAATGACTTCTCCCGCTCTGGGTGGAGCGGGAGGGCGTGTCAGACTTTTACTGACTAAAACCCACCCGTGTTCCTTCAGTTGCCTGTGCCAGGGCCACGGTTTTCTCTGTGGAATAACCCGCGACCCTGAGGCGTCGGCCCTATCGGACCCCGTCATTTTGTGCTGACATCTCTTTGAGGCGCGCGTGGAACACAACGCGCCGTCGACCCGGGCCTGGTCCTTACCGGACGGCGAGCTACCCATAGCTCGCCGTCCGCAAGCCCGCGCCTACGGTGGCCGGGAATCTGCTTGCGATTCCCGACGCCCAGGGCGTCTCCTGCGGCGACTAGGGGCGTGAGGGCGCAAGGCTCTCTCCCTCACGCGCTCCGCCTCCTCCTTTGCGAGCATTACTGCTTCGCAGAAGGAGGTGACGGCTTTCCATTCCCTCTCGCTCCGTACCATGGCCTGGACCAGGGCCGGACGCGAGAGATCGTCGCCGCCAATCGCCTCCGCGAGGACACTGCGGTGCTCCGCCCAAGCTGGGCATACCTCTACCGTATGCTCCACCGTGTCCTCCGGGCGATCCACACAATGGTGACACCCGGGCGTTTCCTCCCGCCTTATGCGAAACAGGAACCTCCCGAAACAACCGTGTCCGGTGAGGACCTGTGTCAGGCGGAAGGTGAGGACGCCGTGGCGCCTCTCCAACCACTCCTCAAAGAGGGGACTTACCGCCGCTATTGTGGCGTGCCCAGCACTGGGTTGCGACAATCGCACCCTCCATGTCGCCATGAGATCCCGCCGGAGCTCTGTCCGCTGTACCGGACGCCTAACGTTCCCTTTCCTTCGCATCAAGCAGATCAAGCAGTAAGTTTAAACAACCCCGAGATAAACGGGTAATTGCTCAGTGTGATTGCCTTTATTTTTAATTGTGTCCTGTCAGATCGCATTCTTTATGTATTTCTGTCTGCGCGGTCTGGCAGCTAATGTAATTGTTCTCGGCAGCCCCCCTATGACTGTCGAGAAAGCTATTTACCGATAGTGGCTTCTGCCACATCACCTGTCACCATTACTGCACCTCTGTGAATGCGTGCGCATGCTTCTCGCATTCTTCGCTTTGCTTGTCTCGCCACGCTTCGCCTTGCTGTTCGCTTAAATCATCTGGCCACGCGGCGAGGGACCTCCGAGAATGCCCGCGGCATGTGCACGGCATAACCTAAAATTGTAAGCCGCCACGATGGGTGAGTCTTCCTCCAACCACCTTGCTTTGGGCTTACGGCTGGGAGACGTACACATCGACGGAGGTTTGCAGTCCTGGCACAACGCTTACGGAAGAACCCGCCTCGCGCTGATTCCAGGGTTCCAGTATTAGGCTTCGCTGCTAATCTCCTGCCTACCGCTGACTGACGTCCTCGCTGCCTCCGCCCTACCGCTGGAGAGACGCCAGTCTCGCGGACTACACACGCGGCCGCTACCGCCGCCTGACCTGCCATCCACGTGGCTCGTGGGTGCCGAGCACCCCACGCCCGCCACGTGTTGAGGCCCCTGCCGAGCGGGTCGTGCATCCCTGCGTGGTGCTGCCTACGCCTGGTGACCTCTGGAGTCGCTCCTCTACCCTGCTGCCTGCCCTGTGACCTCACGCCGGACCACGTGCTGCGGCGTAGCCAAGCCCAGGGCAGTAACGTTCCTTTCTTTCTACGAAAGTGACCAGTGAACAAGTGCTTAGAGACCTTAAAACCCACTACCCTGAAATCTGTGTCTCAGAAAATAAATGTGTAAAGTGACCCTTTGGTTTCATTAACTAACTACCAAGAAACCCACTTGCCACAATAGCTGTCAGTGTCAATATATTATAGAAAACAATGACACTGACAGCTCTTAATCGTAGTTTATGCTGATCGAGTTCAGTTTCATTGAATCCACCCTCAGTGCTGATGTCACCAATGAAACTGAACGCGTTCAAGAGCTGCATGGTCAATATCCCATAACAATTTTGACGCTGACAGCTCTTGAACGCGTTTTAGATGTGTTAAACGCGTACAGTTTAATTACAAAAAATCGGCAGCACGTCCAAACTAAAAAATATACCACTGTTCGGTGCAATTTGCAAAATCCGTGCGTTAGTTTAATTCATCTCCATTATCTAATATCACGTGTCTACGTTCATTATTGAACCGCGGTTGAGAGCCGTTCGGTCATCGAGCGAGGCCTTCGATTGATCGCAGTTAACATTCCGACCTTTGAGCTGTGTTGGTATAGTTCGATTATGATGGACTATGGATTGTAGTTTTGTGCGAGGCACGTGGCTAAATTATAACAGCCACACGAGTTGTGCGAAGATTAAGCTCCGTGACTCGGAAAGTACGATATGCCTTTGGTCCCGGCTGCCATTCGGAGATCTGTGACAGTCTTCATGAGTAAGGAGTCAGAAGAGCAGTGGTGGCCCAGTGGTAACGGCCCCGACTTACGAGATTGTGCTATTCTAATTTTGTATTGTTCGTGGAATCGTTGAGCTCCTTAGTTCTGAGTTGAGCTGCACCATGATTGACAAATGCATGCACTGACTGGACAGGTCCACTCAAATCAGTGTGGTTCTTTCCTCAAAAGACCATTTCAGACACCAGTCTACAGAGTCCTCATATGATCTGACCATGTTTATTCTCGGATTTTTACACTTTGACATGACGTGAAAATTTACTTTGTAAAGTATTATAATATTTTAATTATTGTGAATGTGAAGGCAGTGTGGATTTGTTGTTTTTTTTTATCTCAATCTATTTTTAATTTTTAAAATTAGTTTTAATCATGGTCTGGCAGTTTGAGCAATTTATGCGGCCTACCCAAATGTCCTTTCTTTGGTAATGTTCGTCGAATCGTTGAGCTCCATATGTGTTGTGTTGAGCTGCATGATTACTGACAAATGCGTGCACTGACTGGACAGGTCCACTCATTCTGTTTGGTTCTTTCCTCAAAAGACCATTTCAGACATCAATCCACATGGTCTTCACATGACCTGACCAAGATTATGTCTGGACTTTAAAAGAGACTGTGACCTCTGAGTTTGTTTTGGCGTTTCTTCTCAGAGTAGTCAGATAGGAAACGCCGATCTCATCTATTTTTAAAATAGTATTGACGTGTAAAAGTGTTTGTAAAAACCTACTTACAGAAATAAAATCATTTATCATTTATCATTTATTTTGTTACACCAAAAGCACATCTTTTAATCTATTTATCTATTTAACACCTGAGGAGCTTTTGTGCACAGCAATTCTTTCTATGATTCAATAAGTACTAAAGTCTATAAGAAAATTGTATGACACTCATTTTACTTACATTTGTTTATCTGATAATTGTTGTACTGCTGAAAAGCAAACCTTTAGATACCTCTGTCTATTTTCCACATCCATTTATCTCATTTCATGTGATCCATTATTATTTTCCTTTTATTGAATGTTGTGACATTTTGTATCTAACATTGTCATCTGTCAGTTTTTCTTTTTCTATGGTATAGAGCTAAGAGGTCGTCTATTTTATTGTAAAGGTATCGTAAAACTAGTGTTAAGCCAGGTTCTCACTGTAAGCCATCTTTATTGTTCTTGGCCGATAATTAATTAAGAAATATTTGATTTAAAACCAAAAAGTCACTTCTAGAACGCTCGGCCAGGGGCTATAAAAGGCAACGGTTAGTTTTACCAGGTTCCTTCCATTTTTTTCTTTGGTGATTTTCTTTAATCTTCTTTAATCTTATTTTTTTTAACCAATCATCAACCAGTACTTTATGTATTGATATTATTGAGAGAAATAATAAATACAGTTATTATCGGTGGAAATATACGTTTCATTCCTAGTGACAAATACTGTGTGTGTAATACGCTCTCCAAATTGAGTGGCGTGAGACACCCTAGCCGGCCATTCTTGGACTGGGAGTTATTCGACGCTGGGTCACTCCACCCACGTGTCATTGGAAGACAAAGGACACTTCTCCTGGCAAGCGAGAGGCGCTGCCTCAGAAGTTGAGTAACGTGAACCCTCTTGTTGATAATTTCTTCTTTTGGACAGATTTGAGCACCTCGCGGGTTCCTCCGCGACGAACCAGAACCGACGCGAGCTCCCTCACAACGGGCTGCGGGCTAGTGGAGCGGCTGCTGCGAACTTCCACTCGACAGACTGCGTGCCAGAGGATCGTCCTACGCGAGCTTCGACTAATTCTTAGTTTAATATCTTTTTTTACGTAATTTTGTATTTCATATTATAAACATTATAATAACTTGTAACCACGTTTAGCCGCTCGGCTAAACGTTTCGTTACAAGATGTAAGTCCTGGGTTCGAACTCAGGCTTTAATAATAATAATTAGCATGTGTCGTCCCACTGCAGGGCAAAGGCCTGCCTCCCTTTCCTTTGTACACTCAACTCGACCATGAGCCAATTCGGACCTATCCATCCTAAAAGCGTCAAGTTTGTCCTACCATCTACGCCCGGCAGAAGGAATATCATCAACATTATCGCAGAGGCTTTACTTCATGTAAATAATTTCATCACCCCTGCTCTCAAAACAGTGAAGGAATATCATCGTGAGGATACCGGCATGTCCTAGAACCAAAAATGCGAAGACATGTTACATCTACCAACCCGCACTTGGCCCGCGTGGTGGATTACTGCCCACTCCCCCTCACAGAGAGGACGCCTGTGTCCCAGCAGTGGGAACATTATAGGCTGATTATGATGGGTCAGGAGCCCGAAAGCCTGACACAGTCTTAGTCAGATAGACAGTCGCTTCATGTAAAATACAGCTGCATGCGGTTAAGACTAAAAGCCGACTAAAACATACTTGAGAAAAGACTTGGCTGATGATGACCATCTAATATCACGCGAAGAATTAAGCTTCGTTAGATCATCAGCGAGGCCTTTGTATTGTCAAAAAGGCTGGGTTTTGTTTTGATATGGTGTGGTGATGGTGTGGTCACCGCTCTTAAGGACATCATCATCATCAACACCAAAGGCATCGCAGAGGCGTTGTAATCACAGAAAAAGGAACACAACGTTGCTTGTCGGCAGAAATAAGTACCTTATTATGGTGGAAATACCTTCTTCTCTGAACAAGCTCCACAACGAAGTGTTCGACAACATACTGTGTTTAATTAGTGCCAATTTCACAAATGAAACTGATCTCGATCAGCAAATCTAAATAGCGTTTAGGAGCTGTCACGTTTTTCACCAATTAAGAATTCGACAAGATCACTATCTTGTCGAACTCTTAATGGGGAAGGCAACTGTCAAAGTGGCGCTGTATACGATTGTTCCAAATTATCTGTCAAATTGTATAGCATCATAAAGAAGTTGATCACAAATAACATAGAAATTACAAAGTGTTGTGTAATTGGGTGTTAAAACGTAGGCCAACACAAATTTCCAATAAATCATATTAAAAGAATTAAGTGGATAGCTGCCGTAAGGTTTAAAAACTGAGCCTACTAGGACGACGAGGTTATGTCGAGATCATTTTCATGAAAATGATTACCAAACAAAGTGTGAGTACAGGTGGGTGTTATAAACGATAAATCTTCTATTTAAGCTAGTGTCGATATACACTTGGGAGCAAATAAATCGAGCCACTTCCTTTTTCACGCATTATGGTTATTATTTTTGGTATTATGGAACGCATCGATTCGAAACATATATCGCCTAAAAGGGTATTTAATAACCTTTACAATGAGGGTAGTTAGTTGTCAAAATTTCATTTTAATTAAAGTTTAAAGGGTAGAATAAAATTATCGCATTTAATTTGCTTATGACATTTTTATTGTACTCTGTTAAGAAAAGATTAAATTTGAGGTTTTTGTTAATCATACCCATATAACTTGTTATTGTTGTCTTTATCTGTGTCTGTGTAATCAAAATAACCTGATAAAATGGATACTACACCGACGGAAGCTGCCCAAGTTGTAGCTTTACTTGAGGTTGGACACGGACAACGTGAAGTGGCACGCAGACTTCATTTGAGTCGTTCAAAGGTACAGCGGGTATACCGCAGGTATCTGGAGACTGGTGCTTTTGTTCGGCGACCTGGAACTGGCCGACCACGGGCAACAACAGAACGTGACGACCGCTTTATTGCAACCAATTCGTTGCGCGACCGTGGACTTAATGCTGTTCAGCTACAGCAAGCGTTACGTGACGTTCGAGGTGTCGCAATCAGTAGGTGGACAGTGAGACGAAGACTAAAGGAACGAAATTTAACATCACACAAACCAGCAACTGGCCCAAAATTGACTGTAGCTCATCGCCGATCTCGCTTGGAGTTTGCTCGAGAACACATTAATTGGACGTTAGAAGACTGGAGGTCAGTTTTGTTTTCTGACGAGTCAAGAATCTGTCTTTTTAGCAATGACGGGAGAAACCGAGTGTATAGACGTCCTGGTGAAAGATTTGCCCAATGTTGCATTCGAGAAACTGTGAGTTTTGGTGGTGGTTCTTGTATGGTGTGGGGAGGAATTTCTCTAGACGGAAAAACGGAACTTGTCTTCGTCGACCCCGCCAACGACGGCAGTGGTAGACGTGGATTAACAGCTGATCGATACATAACTGACATTCTTGAAGACCACGTAATGCCGTATGCTGGTTTTGTCGGAGAAAATTTCTTGTTTATGCATGACAATGCGAGACCTCATACCGCGCAGATCGTTACAGAATACTTGTCTGCGATCGGGATTCAACAAATGGTATGGCCAGCACGAAGTCCCGATTTGAACCCGATCGAACACCTATGGGACGAGCTAAAACGGAGAGTCCGAGCCAGGGTTCCCGCTGTATCATCCATTCCCGAGCTTAAAGTCGCTGTGCTTGAAGAGTGGGAGAACATACCACAATATGTCATCGTAACTCTGATCGGATCGATGACTAATAGGCTACAAGAATGCATCAGGGCACGGGGGGGTAATACCAGTTATTAAGAATATTTTTTTTGCAATAATTTTGTTTTTATTGTTTTTATGGACTGTTTTAGCCCTACAAAATTTTCTATCAAAATTACCATTTTTCTTGCAGAGCCAATAATTTATCATTCAATAAGGTTATTATTCAATAATTTACCCTCATTGTTAAGGTTATTAACTTAACTTTTAGGCGATATATAGTTCGAATTTATACGTTCCATATTCCCAAAAATATTTACCATTTTACGTGAAAAAAGGTAGTGGCTCGATTTATTTGCTCCCAAGTGTACATACATTGTTAACATTAATTTATATCTTTAAATATTTATCATTGTTCATCTTGTTTTAAGGTTTGCCCTGTGTACACAAACTTTTAAAGAAAGAAGCAGTACCAAGTGTCTTTTCATGCAACCAGAAAAGGATATCAACCAGTGCTCGTGCGGGAGACGAAAGACATGCTAAGAGAAACATTCAAAAGAATCTTTTCCAACATCTTTCAAGCAATGAAAACCCACATCCTTCTATTTCTCAGAATCCACAATATAATGTAATACGAAAGAGAGTTAGAAATTTCTTCTCTTGTTACACCTGTCGATTGTGGTGACAATGTTAACAATCAAATTAGCAAAACATCAGTTTCTACCCAGACTGCCACAATGCTGTCTCTTTTTTTCAGCAGACCTTTTAGAAAGTCATGATGAGTATGTCAAGTTTTACACTTGATTAGTAAATTATGGGAAATTTAAATTTGTTTTGTCAACATTACTGCTTATGGCAGATCATTTGAATTACAGGTGTGAGTGGGGTAAGCGGAGTTTCTACTGGACAGCTTAACTAAGATCTATAAGAATTTAAAAACTGAGCTTAATGCTTACTATGTTCCTTTAGCTTCAAAAATATTTGAACTGTGTGCAATTTCCGAGCGTGTATCATAAATAAAACTCATAAATAACATAAAGGTGTTTTTATTGTATCTTTATACAGATACTTATTCATAATTTCAGCCTTTAAATAGTTATCGTAAAATAATCTAACTTTAATCATATGTTTTCTACGAACAACTCATATTTTTCTCACTGCAGTACAGTTGTTCTTGTACTTGAAAATCATATAGGCAGGTTCGTTTTAACAGTAATTCCCCATTTTGACTCTGTATATAAGGTACAGATTCAGGGCTAATAAGTCTGTTTCTGCTTACATAAGGGCATTTTATTTCAATAACTGTGTTACACAAAGTAAGACATCTGGTGACGCACTAAGTAAGGCCTATCTTTAGATATGAACATGATATGCCATGCTACCCTGGTCATCTATCTTGATGTCAACTTGATAGTTGAGTTTTTTCATTGTCTTCTTGACAAATCCTTTTATGTAAAAGTAACCATTTAAAAATGCAGATCTTATCAATATGAGGAATCTGGCTTCATATAACATTCCTGATGCATCTGTTTTTTCTTGAAACTGCAAAATGGCAGAAATATTTAGTATTAGTAAAATAGGAAGTACCGGTATCACATAAAATTAAACCGATAAGAATTATTTACGTTTCAAAATTATCTAATACATTGTATTTCAAGAGGAGGTAAAATAGAGTTAATAATTATGTCATGGTACAAGCCAATGGTGGATGTATGATAGAGGGTTCTGTTGGATTTGGAGAGAGTTGTTGTTGTACTAAGTTTTTGTCATACAGCTCTAACCTGGAAAAATATAATCCATTATTCATCTCTCTTTAACTCTAAAAGTAAAAAGAACTACTACCTACCTATTACTTAAATAAAGTTATGCATCAGTTAAGCTGTTGTAAATATAATCCTGAATTAGTTTGATTCAATAATTTTAACTTATATACAATACATGACTGTATTCACCAACAATATAAAATTTAAAAAAATATGTAATTAATATACGTAGTAACGACTAACAAGTTATTTAATTATAATATTATTCGTTCAAACATTGTAAGCGTATTGATTTCAATGGTCTACGTTGACCTAGGTCTATGCAAACAGCTGCAAAAAAGGTTTACTTTTCAAGAGTCCGACCTTTCCACTAAATCAGATTTTCTTCCTTTAACAGACGCCCCTCTTCTCTTTAACTCGGCTTTAAGTTCAAGCAAGCTCCAAGAAGAATACATTGCCGCGTCCATTTTAACAAATAAACTACACTAATCGCCCACAATGTTTGTTTTTTTGGTTTGTTTACACGATTCAAGAAATGTCATACTGACGCCATTGAGAACAACCGCACGAAGCGCCATCTGAGATTAGCTTTAACTTGCCATACCCATTCATCAGCCAAGTCTTTTGAAATTATCACTTAGTCAGTGTAATCACAATCATCCTAATTTAATGCTGTGACAAGGAACCGTCGAAATAGAACCTGAATAATCAGAAGCCTAATTGCGTAATACATTTTCGTAAACGATTACGACTAATCTGTTTGATTTTTACAGTTCAACAACATTCATTGCGTTATTTACATTGTGGAGCTGAATTTTTTATCGAACTTATGAAGCAAAGGATTAGCAATCTGTTTGAAAACGCTTCAAATAACGATTGATTGTTTGTTTGCAATTAGGGACGCCAAAAAGATGTTAAATATTAGAGAAGCCACTTTTCTTTGACACGTCGTGATTTTGCTGTATTTTCACATCTCAAGAATAACAAACTCTGGCTCTAAAATTTCACATTAAATACTTAATCATCGTTCCAAGTATGCGCATACACACAGCCAATAATCGTATGTTTCGCAACACTTCTGCAAGTGACGATAGCTTGAAAGGAACATATTATAAGAAAGATATTGCTGTCTGTTCCAAAAGTTTCTGATGAAAATGTAAAAAGTGGCTGAGAAAACGTACCTGTTAATGCCAATTTGTAGTGCCACTTACAAATTGAGTGCTTTGATTTGATTACTTATGTACTTAATCTGAAACTCCAATTTTATTCACCCTAAAGATGTTTTTAATTAGTTTTTTTTTTAAATAGTCAGTTAATATTAGTAACAATGCTGTGCTATACATGTAACACATGAACAAAGTGTTTTTATCTATTATCAGACCCTAAGAAAGTGTTACTAAATTGTGTAAAACTGCAAATCAAAACTATACTTAGTTATACATTTTGGTCAATTACATTTAATAATGTTATTCAAACAATAATTGCTTGGAAACAGTGGTAAGATAATATATTGTGATTTGAGATTTGAACGTTTCTTTTTGTGGATAGTTCAGGTGGTTTACTCTGTTTGCTTACAAACTACTTTAAACGGGTCTCAGATCCTAAATTGCCTTGTTTCTACAATAAATATGTAGAGATGACGCAGTATACGACACGTTAAACAACGTTTACAGCATAAACGTTATAAATACTGACGAATGAATTGCCATACAAATTTAAACCTGCAACCTAATTGCGTAACACATTTTCGTAAACGATTACGACTAATCAGTTTGATTTTGACAGTTCAACAACATTCATTGTGTGTTTCACATTGTGGAGCAGATTTATTATCGAACTTATGAAGCAATGGATTTGTAATCTGTTTTAAAAACGTTTCAGATTGATTGTGTGTAACGCAATTAGGGTACTAATCAGGGTTTGTTTACGCTTTCTTAAGATACCTACTTTTGGCACAGACATTACACACAATCATATAACGCGACCTTCACTGAGATAATCAAATTCGCGTCCAACCATGCGTTGCATCTGACCGTGTGACGTAACAAAGCGTCATAAATGTCTTACGCAAAATAGCAGAACAATCAGTGTCGCAATTTAATCATGTTGTGGAATTACACTTCGCAAGTTTGCGTCGCCATCTAGTGGCGAGTTGATGAAATTATGAAGCGAATGATTTTGTTATCTTGATAATAGATGACGCTATAAGAGTAGTTCTTCTATTCCTCAATAGGTGGCAGTTGTAAGCAATATCTTAACGGAGGTAACCAGCGCTGGGGCTCTGCCTCGGATAGGGCGTAGCATTAAGCTGAGCGATGGCCGTTTTGCGTGGATGAGACGCATATTTTCCCCCAACTTGTTATTTTTGGTGTTTGTGTTCAATCACTGCGTCATGTTTACCGCAAATCCACGTTTTTTTATTTTATTTTTTCTTCCTTGAAGCAATGTTTTAAGTTCTTGAATATTATAATTTTTTGGGATGAGTTGTAAGTGCTTTTGTGAGCTGCCAATAGATGGCAGTGTCGTATATATTTTTCCCTAGACAGCCCCAGTGGCCTCGTGGTCGAAAACACAAATGCTTAACATGGGTTTGATTCTTAGGTTGGTCAAATTAGGTAAACCCGTATAACAATAAATATGTCAAAATATGTCTATTGCCGTATAATCGGACATAAGGCAACATTCACAGAGGTAATGCACCTGTGTCTGCACACACACTTCAAGTCATAGACTACTATAGCTTCAAGTGCACTTAGGGTTACCATTTTGACATTTGAATTGTCAAAATTCTACCATTTAACCTTCCTTATGTTGTGATTCATTAAATTTCTTTTTTTAATCGCAATAAGTCGACAAGTCCGGACAAATGAAAAACACGGACGAGTCCGGATGGGGGGCCAAAAAGACATGTTCAGACAAATCCGGACGGATTGTAACACTAGTGAAGTATTATATTTACTGCGTACCTCATACTTGGCTCATCACTGAGACTGCCTGCTGTGGCCTGTTACCGAAATTCGGTAAGTAGAATATTATAAGTATTAGTAGGTATCTATGTAGTGTTATGTCCTACCGTGCTTGTCATGTTCATTACCGGTGTTGTCAATGGAAAAATATGCTAATTAGCAGATTTCGTTTATTATTATTTATTTATTTCAGAGAATCTCCGTTTATATAATATATTGTATCACAAAAACTAAAAACTTAAAATGTTATTGTGTTAGTGACAAAATTTGTACCCAAAATTATGTTAGCATTGTTATTTCTTATTACCTATACTAAACTGAAGTCTATGACTGTCCTTATCCAGTGATTCTGGAAACAACAGTTGTCAGGAATGCTGTTGATGTGTGTGGAAGCACGAAACACTCGTCGATTGTGCTCAGCAGTGGCAGCTCATGCGGTAGCATCCACAACCCCTGCAAGGCTTGTAGATCTGACAGATGATGACATAGTGCCCTGACACCTTCTATCGATCTCTTGATAGACTTGCAGTAGGAGCTAATTAGTTGACTGCCACTGTTATCCTGATCCATTAAGCTTGTTATCAGTCTGTTATAGCCACACACTCCTTATTTAGTTTGTGTATGTTTTTGTTTGTGTATGGCATCTCGTAGTTGACCTTGAGAGGTCGTGACTACTTAACCGGACTATATATCTCCTTACTAACCTAATTTTCTCGTCTTTCTTGAAGTTTATGAACCGTATAAACGAGATCCCTGACAGCCACAAATTATCGTCTAAGAATAAGTCTATTTTATATTTGACAACAACGACTTTGCATGCGATGTAATCCTTTTCCTATTTCATTCTTATTTTTACTAAAGACACTGGTTCGCCTATCTTTTTGTAAACATAGTCGGTCATATCTTTTTAAAAAAAAATTGTGCACATTTGATATGAACAAAGCAATCCTAGTATCGGCTGCTTTTAATTTTCGGGTTTTTCTGGTTCTGCAACTGCAATCCCTCTATTAGTGTAGAACGTATTCTTCAATCCGCCCCTTTGAACAGTAACCCACTTTATTCATCTAACATTGTGTTTATTCTTTCTGCGAACGACCACCAAAGAAATGAGTTTTTTCAGTCTTTTCTTTGGTGGTCGTTCGCTGACGGCATTTAATAGGTGGTCTTTTTTTTTTGTAGGAGCAAAGTGAAACGTCCTACCAATATGCCGTGTCCTAAAAGTATGCCGTATACGAGCGCGCTCATGGTGGGTTTCAGACTTCCTGAGACATAGGTCAAAATAGGGAATCCCTCTTGTTACCCTATTAGATAATAAGGTAAAACCAACAGCTTCTACCTTATTTCGCCACATTTCAGTTTCCCAATGCAAATAGAGCGAGTTGAAAAAATCGTGTAAAGTATTACGCGGCGATGGCACGAGTGACGTAACGTTGTCTACACGCGCGATTATACCGCAGACCGGTTTAGGTTTAGCGCGGGGACATACTTTCGGTTATCGATATCGATAAAGTTTTATACTAAAAAAATAAGAGCAATGCAATAATGCAGTTCACCAAAAAGGGTGATCAAGACTTAACCATAGTCGTAGTAGTACTCAATACTCAATCATTTATTGAGTCCACATTTGTGTTTAGTTGGTATAATCTTATAATAATGACACCATTATGGATATCGGGCACAGCAGAATAGTAAAATAATAGGAGGTTCGTGGCCCTTTTCTATGTTTTAGTCTTGTTTTTGACAAATTCATAAATTACTGTCAGCGACTTAATGATTTTATCAGCATTAAATACAGTGAACTACATTTTTCATTACAAGGAGAGAGGAACTTTCTTTCTTACTTTAGTATGTCAGTATTTTCTTAAATGCAATTCATGCAATGTGAAAACACATGACATTGAAAAGGTCGCATGCACATTAAGTATGTTATTGTTGTTATATTCACTAAATTGCCTTTTTCACTGAAAACAACTATAGTTCAATAAAAACTCCATTTGCAATGAAATACCGACGGGTGGCTATAAGTTATAATATTAAAACAAGCGAGGCATAACTTATCGCACTACGGATCTTTGATTAAATGTAGGTACTTTAACCGTTCCTCAATAACAAATAAAAAGACATGAGTTTAAGGATGATTAAAAAAAAAAGCTACGGTCAATCACTCGTCAGTAGAAATACTTGAACAACGAAAACCATAAATTAAATGCGTTTTCAAAGTCGCTGTTAGATGTGCTCTAAAAGGATTTAAAAATCGCTACTACTTCAGATAACTTCTATAAGAAGAATAACTATGACGGTTTGACTAGAAAATATGTCAAACCGCCATTTTATTCTGCAAAAAATAGGTACAAATTATAATTGATGATTGTTAAATCGGCCCTAAGTGAATTATAGTAGAGTTTTACGAATTAAATAGTAAACAAATTCTCTTAAATTTAAAAAAAAGTATTCGGTCGGGGGGCCCCCGTCAGGAACGATGTTCAGTTCAGTATTGAATCAAAATCAAAAGTCATTTATTCAAATTAGGCTGAGAATCAGCACTTTTCGAACGTCAAAATTACATAAGACAGTCCCCCAAAAAGCCCGCCCTTCACCACTTCCTAGTGCTTTAGCTGGGAAGAAGAAGTGGCGCAACAAACTCCCCAGCAGCACAGCTGTCTGTTCAGTTAGAAGAACTTGATTCTAAACAATTGCAAGTAATTACCGAAACGCCAATGACAAAAAAAAAAGAAAAAAAATTGCATGTAAATAACACAAATACATAAATAAAGCCTTCAGGCCTAAAGTGCATGGCAGCTTACATATGCAATACTGAAATTATTATACAACAAATAAAATAAATAAATGATAAACTAGGACCATCAAAGTAAAATAAATCAACAGAACAATTACTGTAACAATGATAAAACCAAAGACAGCAAGACGACCAGTCACCACAAGCAGCACCCGTTCACGAGCATAACGCAAAGGTCAGCCATTACCCCCCTCGCCATATTTGAGGGAAGGAGGAAACCCGACCCCCGACGCTACCGCAAGCAGTGACATCTAAGGGAGCATGACGAACCTGCTGTTGGTTGCTCAGGCAAGAATAATATTATCAATTGTTGAGGTCGCTAGCTAACCATATATTGCAATACAGCTCATTAAAAACATTGTAATGAGTAGATCATGTCAATAATAAATGAAGACAACAAAATAATTGACTTATACCGTCAAATAAAAAATTAAAAAATTATATGAACTCATATACCCTGTCAGTTAGTAAGCTGATTCTGGAGAAAGAACACGAATATTGTCTTGAGTTAATCACAGCGACCAACAGTTCTTATCGTTTAAGTAGTCGTTAATGGAATAATATGCCTTTGAACAAAGGTTGGATTTTACTTGGGCCTTAAACGCATTAAAAGGTAAATCTAGTAAAGAAGAGGGCAACTTGTTATAAAAGGTTATACCAAGCCCAACAAATGAGTTATGGACCTTATGAAGCCGGTGAAAGGGAGCACGTAGTTTGTTCTTATTTCTGGTGTTAACATTGTGAAAATCACTGTTTTTAGTGTATAAGTGTATATTTTGCCTAATATATAAGATGTTGGCGAAGATGAATTGAGATGCCACTGTGAGAATACCAATATCTTTAAAAAAATCTCTAAGAGAAACTCTGGCTCCTAGCTGATAAATTGCTCGGACAGCTCGTTTTTGAAGGACGAATATATTTTGAATATCAGCGGCTTTGCCCCACAGCAGAATACCGTAGGACATAACGCTGTGGAAATAACTAAAATAGACTAAGCGAGCTGTATCAACGTCAGTGTATTGTCTTACTTTCCTGACGGCGTAGGCGGCTGAACTGAGCCTCCCCGCTAAGCTTGAGATATGTGGGCCCCACTGAAGTTTGGCATCTACCGTTATGCCCAGAAAAACCGTCGAGTCTACAGTTTCAAGCAGCTCTTTATCTAAGACGATGTTGGGTCCTAGATTTCTAACATTCGGTAGGGCGAACTTCACACATTTCGTTTTCTTGGCATTGAGAACTAGATTATTTGACGTAAACCAATCCGTAACCATTGAGAGTGCACGGTTTACGTCGTCAAAATCTTGTCTATTCCTGTCTACTTTAAAAATAAGAGAGGTATCATCTGCAAACAGTACAATGTCACAGATATCGTTTAAATAGAATGGTAAGTCATTGATATACACTAAAAACAAGAATGGACCCAGTATTGAGCCTTGAGGTACACCTAACTGAACTGGTAGCTCGGAAGATTTCACACCATCGACATCTACACATTGGAACCTATTATGTAAATAAGAATTTATTACGTTGAGAGCTTCGTTTTGGACACCGTAATGACGTAGTTTACGCAAAAGCGTGTCATGGCGCACGCAATCAAAGGCTTTAGAGAGATCACAGAAAACTCCAATAGCATTTTGAGGTTATACAATCGGCCGAATCTCGATACTCACACGCACACACACACTTGTATACTTTCATGTACGAATGTGTGTGTGCGACACTTTCATATTTCCAAACTATCGGCATCAACAACCGTGTCCCCGCACTACACCGCGTAATGAAGCGAGTCTACTTTCACTGTCCTGCGCGAGTTCCTACACAATGTTATTACCCACATTATACATACTGTACCGAGCAATATTGCCCATTATGCAATTTTAGCCGCCTGACACAAATAGCCCAGAATATGTAGTTCCATGGAGTTTCTTGCCCATTCTTCTCCATACGCGACTACCTTTTGGAAGGGGCAACTAAAAAGAACGCCTCGTTGGTCTAGTGGTCGCAAGAGCTACTGCTGAGCATGAGGTCCTGGGTTCGATTCCAGGTCGGGCATAGTGTTATTGGGTTTTTCTATCTAGAATTTCTCAGTAGCAGCCCGGAGTCTGGATTTGTACCCGGTTGATGGCAATAGGCTCGCCCCCTATTACATGGGACTTAAACATAACTGGCAAAATGTGGGTGTACTATAGGTACCTCTGCCTTACCCTTCTAGGATTACAGGCGTGATATTTGAAAGTGTGTTTTAATGGCCCACTTTTAAAATCCTTGTTTGCAGTAGGTATTTGCTTTACATGCCCTAAGTATGACCATACATCCCGCGTCGTAGACGTCTGCACCCCCCATATAACAGGATCCGAGTCGCGCGGTGGCACGAAGTGGTCCATGCATGCCCCTATTCGTCGAGGCGGGACTCCCGAGGCAAGGCCGCACTATCCTCGGATCGTGGAAGGTGCAAAAGTTTCCATAATCCTCGGAGCAGTGGTGGCCCAGCGGTAACCGCCCGACCTACCTAGAACCCAGGCTGGCGCTTTACTTTGTGTAAATTATTTCACCACCACTGCTCTCAAAACGGTGAAGGAAGACATCGTGAGGAAACCGGTATGTCTTAGAACCAAAAATCCGAACACATGTGACATCTACCAATCCGCACAGAGCCCACGTAGTAGATTACGGCTCACACCCTCTCATAGAGAGGAGGCCTGTGTCCCAGCAGTGGGAACGCTTTAGGCTGATTATGAATGAATGAAGTGTGGGCAGGGAACACCAGATTACTTTTAGTTAGCAAGAGTCTTACAGTCCCCTCCGGCCGCCCCATTGCGGAGGACATCCATGAGAATATTCCGACCCCGGACAAAAAAAACAATAAAAAGAAGTGTGGCCATACATTAAGTTTCTTTTTAGTATCTGTAACTTACGTACACGTTGAAACCACGTAAAAATATCGTGGCGGGATTATATCGCACGCTGGATTTTCAATAATATAACGCACCAAAACAGTGTGATTTTTCTAAGCTCTGGGATGTATTCTGTTAGATTCTCAACTCTTGGCTTAACACTGAAGGCAGGTAGAGAGGTACAGTAACACCCAGTTACGATATAAACCCATTTAGTGTACCTGAAGAGGACGAGCCTATTGCCATCAACTGCGCCAGACTCTGCTGACAAACTGCTACTAAGGAATGCCTTTGCCACATGACCAGTCGCTGCAATCGAACCCACGACCGCTTGCTAACCGCTGCGCTATTTCCGCTTTCGTTTATTTCTTTACACATTGTAACGGTAATGACAAGTATGATAATATCATTATTACGTACAACTCGGGCGAACTCGGCACCTGGGTCGAATGACGTTTGTTGAATTATGTTAAAAATAGTACATTATGGTACTAGTGTGTAAAATTGGTGATTACCGGGTCTTAAGAGAGCCGAGGACGGTAATTATCAATACACACGTGTATCATACGACGTTTATCAACACTCTTGTGAATAAAATATCAATAAAATCTCATTTTATTTAGTAGGTAAAAAGTTTATTTAGAGAAACAATTATTAAATGTGCAGTTAGTAAAATTATAATTAACTGTTTTTTTATGGCATAGCGGTCTCATCAGATAGATTATTTATTGAAATATTTTCATGTTGTATTGTAATTTGAGATGGCTCATTATTCGTGTAGGTAGGTGAAATCCAATGATTGGATGTACTTGGTGTTTCGTCAGTAGTAAGCGCCTCAGAATCAAGTTTAATTCTTTTTGTGATTTTTGCACAAATTTCCTTCTTGTTTTGTATGGAATCTTCTACGTATGATTCTGCTACATTGCTAGATGGCCACCCACCATGACGCTTCAAAGTCATTATATCAGCTCCTGAATTAGCCAGCAATGTAGCTGAAGTTCTTCTGAAACTATGTCCAGTGTCGCTCTCAGCATCTGCTAAACCTAAAAACTTAGCGATTTCTTTAGGAATAGAACCAAATTTGATTATACCTATAGGCTGACAGCCACATTTACCATTCTGGTAATTTAGAAAGAAACGGTCAGTTTTTGCTTTTGGTGACCGCAAACTTTCATACTTCTTAACAATTTCATAGAATGGACCGTGTATGGTGAATGTCCTCGGTATTTTATTTTTAGTGATAGGTATCTTCACTAAAAGCATCTGGCTATGGTTCTCTATGTTTTTTTACGGTTATATTTGTTAATTCTTGTATCCTACAGGGACCAGTTACACCAAATATTAAAGCAACCTGAAAAAAAAGAAACAATAATTAAGTTCAACACACAACATAGGCTGAAGTCGTGTAGATCTTTAAAATTAATTTAAGTAACCTTATTAGCCAGATATTGGTTATCTTCAGACGATAAAACCTTTGATTTCTTGCTTCTAAATCGGATAGTCTCTTTAGATAAGCTGACAAATTAGAGTATGTTTTTAAGTCCACTCCATTCTTTGTTCGAACTGTACTTTTTAACATTGAGTATAAACACCACAAAGAGCTAGGTTTGTCCTTAGAAGATAATTCTTTAAAGTACGCCATGAACACATTTTCTGAAAAATACTGCGTATTCTTGCTGTTTTGCCATTTTATGAAATCTTGTTACGCTAATAGATATTTTTCCTTGGAATTTTCAGGTAGTAAACTTTCCATAACGCTAAGGGCTTCACATCTTATATCGGGCGGTGTACAACTTTAATAATTTTCATCGTAATTAGTACTTGTAGACATTTTAATTAATAAATAACTATAAATTCAATAGTGAAAACGAGTTGTGAAAAATGTTTCGCTATGGCGGGAAAAATTAATCAGTTTTCCTATGCGCGCGCATTGCGATCGGCCACAGACTAAAGGGATGAGTTTTTTTTTTTCTGCGCATAGGGTTTGCGCCTATTCTGCCACGTACAAAATGGGGAATTAAAAGTTTTCTTCTATTACAGAGAAAACAAAAGTTATATTCGAGTGAAAGTACAAGCTACAAATAGTTGTTCCGGGTCTGGGTGTCTTGTGTATGTGAGTTTTCATGTTTGTGAACGCACCCACGATACAGGAGTAATTCCTAGTGTGGGGCAACGTTTAAAAAAAAAAAAAAAAAGTTTTATTTATTAAACACGTACCAGTTAAAATTATCTATTTAAATAAGAAGTTGCATGAAATGAGCAAGCAATAGGAACATTAATTTATTTGTTCTATTGAACACTATCTTTTTTTGAATAAAAACTTTTTAAGAACAACGCCACTCTACCAATAAATAAAAAAAAAACTGTAACTCACTAGTGAGTTATAGCAATGAAAAAGTCACAGTTTGATTATGGGTGTCATTCTGTGCCTAATTGCGGTGACCCTAGAGCCACTTTATGAGCAAGTGTGTTGAAAAATATATTTATTATTATAGTTATAACTTTATTTTGTTTAACAACTTAATATTACACCATACGTTAAAATATTAAGTTCCTAAACATTGGCTATTAATATTTAAAAACCATATAAAAATGTCTCTAAAGTTTCGAGCCAGGTGCCAAGTTAACTCGCCCGAGTTGTAGTTAAGGTTGTCTGCAATAGCCGCCCTTATGCTGTGCAGGCTGGTAATAAATTATCTTTAGTTAATATTCGAACAAGTCATGTACGACCAACTTATCTGTTCTATTATTTGTGGCGCTGTCCATCAAGCAAAAACGTCGTGTAATTCCAGTTTGATAAGACTACATGGTATAAACAGTTACATGGTGGTATTTAGCCAATGCTTTAGTCGCGTGACTGTAATGTCATAATAAAATAGTTGAGTAAATGCTTTCAGGACTAAATTATACGACGTCATAATTATAGTGAGCATAGTGTTGCATGTAAGTTGGTCGAAGTATATTTAAAATGAGCTGTCATTAATGAAATATAGCTTTAAGGTTTCGTAAAACAAATATAAAGGTGGGCCCATTAATGTATCACGTTCATAACTTAATATAAAATAATAATCAATCAATTAATCAATCAATAGTCTTTATTTGTAAACAAATGTTATAGTTTCTCTTTGTTTTTCCGATTGGCGTACAAATGTACATTTATGGAGAGGCTAATGCCAATTAGGTGAATAAATTTATAATAATTAATTATTAACAATGTAATTTTTTTCTTCATTTAATTTAATAAAATGCTAGGTTATGTCAAGTAAGGACAATATTTAACGAAATGTAATAATGTCAAATAATTATAATGGCAATAAGTTACAGATAAGTTTTTTTTTAATACATAATCCACAGAATTATTATTAGAGTCGTTACATATAAATAGCCATGATGTCATGATGTCATGTCAAAGAACTGTCATCAAAATAGTCACTGAAACCATAGTAATATTTTTGTATTAATGTAGTACATAATTTACGCTTGAAATTGATTAAATGTTGACATTTTACTAAGAAAGATAACTTATTAAACATTCTCAAATATATATTTATAGCGTGTGTTTCCCTCTGCTACACTCTCGTACCTAGTGTAGATCAGAATCTACACATTTTCTTAAACACGTTTTTGACATTAAATTGTAATATTTCGTTTAAGTGTCAAAAGCGAGAGAAAACATGTACTTAATAAATCAAAGGGTAGTTTTCTCGTTTTAAATTATACAGTTAAGAAACTGGTATTAGGGCTCCAGCAGATACACGCGACGCGACTTTGATGAAACAATTTCTCTTCCGAAGTGGGGTTCCGCCTGTTTGCGAGAGCCTTCACATGAAATGCGACCTTTGCTTTTGGTAATTTGTCGTTTATTAAAATTAGGGTGAGAATCAGAACTTTTTGTGCGTCAAAATTACATATAATAAGCATACCTAATCATAATCAGCTATAAAAGGAAGGCCTGGTAATATTCATAAAGGAAAAAAACCCTACAGATATTCTATTCTATTGAGTTTTTTGATCTCATTACCAGGAGCAACCTACATTTGTGCTTAAATAATCTAGGTGGCACAAACAAAGTAAATTGCGTATTTTCTTTTTTCTTTTCAAAGTATACCAAAACGCGTTCAGGGCAGTGATGGGGCTATCCCGATACTGTAGCGCCTCGGGTATGTTCGCAGATGCGCGCACCGACTGTGCACACGCGACCATGCGCACACGCGCCGCGTCCTTGGTGCGTTACCCGTAGGTGGGTACCTACGGGTTAGGCTCTTCGGGTTAGCCCCAACGTCGTACTGGCGATGACTGCAGGAAGGCTATGCTGCCCCTTCATCCGGCATTGTTCCAGCACACATGTTGCTGTACCAGTGTCGGAGAGAAGGTATTAACTATATTTTTTGCTGATTTATTTATTTTGAATCCCTACAATTTATTATTTTATTCAGTTAGTTTAAATTTATTTAATTTTGTTTTCTATATTACATTTAATTCAGTTGATTTAATTTAATTTATTTTATGTGGTTATTATGTGTGTTTGGCAATGGGTGTTATTTACCTGAAATAAATGAATTTATGATTATTATTAAAACAATATAAGTAATAAAAATATAGCTCTGCATGGACTTATGCGAAAATGGAAGGGCACTCAACCTACATGGCCCATGTAGGTTGAGTGCCCTTCCATTTTCGCCAATTCAAGATATCGTAACGCATAACATAAAATATCATCACACCTCCTCGAAACGTTACGCATATACAATCTTAGCATGTACAACCACATTTCGCCAGTTTTGTTTAAGGGGGCGACGAACAACGCATGTTATAGAAATTCGAGGCCGGATTCCGACTATTGCTATCTCTGTTTGACAAAAGAAGGGAGTGAGGGACGCGGTGCACAGCCGTGTGTGTGTGACTGTTTGAGTAGATAGATAGCTATTACGAGCTGTACTGTAATAACTGTACCTTCCATTCATTCGTAACGACTCTGCTGAAGATATTTCTATCTATTAGTAATTAGGTATGTTCATGTTTTGCTTTGTTTTTGTTGACGACTTCGGGGAATCGTTTGTAAATCTACAAACTAGTAATGCGTTTTTTGGAAATTTCATTATAATGCCGGTATCTCAACATAATTATAAGAATATTTCGACATCTAGGCCTTGTAGAGAAAATCAAGAAAATTATATATATGCTGTTCGTCTTCTTGAATAAATTATATAAGGTACTACTAATGGTACTTATACATCGTCATCGCGCGTGGTCTTAGACACCGTCCTAATAGAACGCGATTGCGCGATCATCGCGCGAGTAAGCGATGCGACCATCGCGTACGCGCTGTAGCAAAAAATTGACGACGCGACGAAATAAAATGGCGGTTAGCCGGCCGGGCCGGCAAGGCGAGAGGGGCGCGGGCGCGGTGTCCCACTGCGCCGACGCGATTCGCGCGAATTTCAATTAGGACACCTATTCGAATTCAGTATGTTTGATCGCGCGTTCGTATGAGCTAAGTTCGCACGAATAGATTTACAAAAATTTTGATCGTGCGACAGCTTCGTGCTTGTCAGTTAGTACACCTATTCGAGTTCAATATGTTTGATCACGCGTTCGTACTAGTAAAATTCGCGCGAACCTGCGATGATCGCGTATTCGCGTTCTATTAGGACGATGCCTTAGGGGGAACCGGCCGACGTTGTACGTCGAGTAAATACAAATTATAGGGATACATATAATTTATTCCCTTGGTCTCCTCTTTAAAAAACTAAGGCTTCATCTGTCTTATTTACGTACTTATTACTTTTACTAAACTAAAAATTGTTACTAAATGTATAAATAATGAATACAAGTCAAATAATAAAAAAATATTCCACTAATTTATACCTATTTACGTGATACGAGTACATCAATAACACCGTCCTCAGCTAAGAAAGATAAAAATAAAGGATTTTGAATAAATATTTATTTTGTTATGTTCTTCATTAATATTGCTATTACCATTGTTATTGTTGATTCATCTATTGAAAAAAAACGGAAGGTAATAAAGTCTCATTTCAACGCACTGCTTAGCGCCGAGAGTTGAAAATCCAACAGTGTGCAGCACTCTGTTGTAATTCTCAATGCTCGGTTCAACACCGAGAGTTGAAAATGCAGTACGTGATAAAATCCCGCCTGAGATATTTACGTCCGTGCGAACACGGTCTAAAGAAACGCAACAAACAAAGCTCCATACGTAGGTAGATAGGTAGGTAAATACTAATTTATACTAAATATACTTAAGTACCTAGTAGTGTGAAACTCAAACCAAGAAACTTTACAGTAATATAGCTTATACATCAGAATAACACATAGACTATAATTTACAAACATTGTGTGATTTGTCTATACTAATATTATAAACAGCAAAGATTTGATTGTTGGTTTTTATTGAATAGACTACGAAACTACTGGATCAATTTGAAAAAATGTTTTACCAGTAGAAGCCGAAATTAAGTCTGAGAAACATTGGAAATACTTTTTTTTTCGAAATCCACGAGGACGAAGTCGCGGGCAAAGTACTAGTACATAATATAATGATAAGTATAAAGTAGGTCGAAAAAAATCCAGCCCTCTGAGAGCTATCTTGTCGTGCGCTGTCTAAGCCGTATGGTGTTGGTGCAGACGTAGTACACGATGATAATGTATCGTGGGATTGTTTGTCATAAACAATTCTAAATAAAAGTCTGCGACAGCATACATCTACATTTTATTTGCAAGCTATTATAGCCAAAATAGTGAGCCATAAATGAATTGCTTTTATGTTTTTACAAATCACATTTTAGATTATTTAGTCAATTCTCATCAAAATTAATACCTTAATCGCTTTTGATGTTTGATGTAGATAAACTTTGTTTTGACACTTATTAATTTCGACAGATTATTCAAAAGTTACCACTATCCGAACGGACGATACCGCGCGCAGAGCGGGGCTGTGATGTTTCACGGCTAATCTGCTGAACTGTGTTTCAAGCCTGGGGAAGTAGCCTATGTACTGGGTGAAGCCGCGGGCGGAAGCTAGTAAGAAATAACGTTAGAAAAGCCCGTATTGTAATGTTACGTATCAACATTTTTATCAAATTTACTGCATTATTGTGTACTAAAACAATTTAGTTGTTTTATTTTTGTAACACTTATTTTCTTAAATTGCAAAGTATTTCTCACACATAAATTAATGTTGACTTCGTAATTGAATTACACAAAGAAAATTTCAGTTGATGTATCCTTGGTTAGGTTACTCGATACCAAATATAAGGCCAATCTAAATCCAAGTTCACAGCATTTATAAGTCAATAGTGTCAAAAATATTACAATACAATTATGTAAATAAATACGCACGCCCAGGACAATAAAGTAATTGTCTAACACTGACAACAAACACGGAAAACACCGGCGCGTGGCGGGCAAAACGTTGCGGTAAACCGGTTATGTGTGTGCTTGTGTAAGCGATACACATCTACTAACCTGAGCAGTACGACCACGCACACATTGTCATTTGCTTGACGCGATAGCTATTGAAAAATTGTGATAAATTTTGATGTGTTCCATAATACCAAAAACAATGAATGAAAATTATTTTCTTTTTTTTTTGTTCCTTTTTTTTCGACTTTTTGCAACAAGATAATATAAGCTATGTTGTTTTGTTATTGTTGTTTATAGTACAGAAATAACGATAAGAAAACTTGTCATTTAATTTGTATAAAAGTGCGAAATCCAATTAGCTTAAACTTCATTTTAGATAAGTATTTTACAAAAAAAAAAAGATGTAGGACCTAGATAAATACTGACCTAGATAAATACTATCTTAATCCGAATATAAGCATAATGTTGTGGAAATATGCTTAAATTGCAAATGGTTTCGGTATTACGTTTGTATGGACAACTCAGACGTCGCCCTGCTCTTAAGAGGCCAACAAGAGCTAAAGCGCGGTCACTGTCAGACTGCACAGAAAAGAAAGAGAAGCGCGATGACACAACGCTGGTAATTTATTGCAAAAAATTAAGCGACTAGCTATTTCCAAAAAACTTATTCATTGGACAAAAAAATAAAACACTAATACCTTAATATGTTGCTTGTAGAATAATCTGAGAAAAAAAAGTGAATTATTGCATGTATATTAGTATGGTTTTTAATTCTTAAAATAATTTCTTCTTAAGATACCTTATTTTCGTATCAAATTAGTTGTGTTGTTTTTATCCAATGGTGCCGATTCTCTTGTACACCGAACTAAACTAACTAAACTATCACTAAAATTCCTTACTTTTTACTATGAAAATCTTCAAGCTATTCTGCGAAAAATAATCTCTAAATTTAAAAATAATTTTGACACAACTATAATCGAATTTGACAATCGCAAGTGCACGTGTTTTTTTTTTCTTTTGGTTTCGCAACATCTTTGTTAGAGCCGGAGGCAGCCTGGACGTGTTTTGTATGGAAGTTTTGACTTTTTGGGTGGAAAATATAAAATAAAAATATCGAAATATAGAGATTTGGTGGTTTCAGGGTTACAAAGGGGGTCGAAATTTTCATTATTTTTGTGATAGGACACACCGTTTTCGAGATATGAGCAAAAAAAAAAAGAAAGTTAAAGTACCGTTTTTGCACGTCTGAAGTCGAGGTGTTGGTGTGAATTTTAGTCCACGTCACCTAATTTTATTCTACAACTTTTTAATCGCGATTAAAAATAGTCAGATTCATGTTCAGATTTAGTTAGACAATCAAATTTTTAGTTAAAAAACGTAAAATTCAGAATAGCAAAATTGCCATTTTCACTAAATTAATAACTCAGTGCAATCTTAGTGCTGTCAAACTAAAATATAGTTAAGTTGTGTCACTATAGTCAATTTCAGAATGGAAAATCGTCATTTGACAGAATTAAACCAAATTTTAGTGATTTTTTGTCTAGTTTAGAGGCATTTGTGACAAGAGAATCGGCACCATTATCTAACTAGCAAATATCCTGGAGAATATCATATATTTTTTAGTTTTTGTTTACTGCAGTCTTTTAGTCCCCTTGAGTACGAGCCCATTGCCATCAACTGGGCACTAATCCAGACTCCGGGAGAAATTTCTCTAATGCTGCGTCCATATCTGTCCAACGAAAGCCATTGAAGGATATTCGGCATTGGCTACCGCACGTTGGTTGGCATTTGAAGATACGTCCAAATACATTTAGTGGTCGAGCAAACGAACGATTGATTGCTTATATCTCTTTGATGTTACCGCCACGCTGGGGAACGCCGCGTACACGCCAACGAACGATAGTTCGCGTTTGCTAAACCGTGCAGACGGGACCAAAAAATGCCAGCGAAACCAGTGTTGGCGTTCTTTGGTCCAACAACAACACTTTGCCTGATCTGAGAATCGAACCCGTCCTGGGCTAATGCTCATAAGTAGCGCTTACAACCTCTTGACAAACGAGGCACTATAACGGATAACAAGTCGAGAAAGGAGGAAAATCCACCCAAATGTGTCGCAAGCACTCAAATGGCAAGAGAGTTTACTTTCAAAGCGAGAGGTGTGTCCCGTGTGTCTCATATTAAAGACTAGACTAGACTAGAGACGCTAGAACCTTAAACACCTATGAGTGTACGAGGTACTACGTCATTCGAGAGGTGGTTGCTGAGAATTAGCGCTGTTGACGATAGGTTCGTTCGAAGTCACATTTTGCTGAACAACGACTTGTTCTTGCTTAAATGCGACATACAGTTGTGGCGGCATCTACACCGCCACATGCGAACAATCGCATCAATCCTGCATCGCGCAAGCAGAGTTTACCGCGCAGATGGCATATATACAACTTCCCGACAACAATCATCGGGCAGTTGCCCACCAGATACGACATCCATCTGGTCGGAGGATCCTCCCTTTTCCAAGAGTATGAGTCAAAAGAAGTTATTTCTTAAATTTTGCAGACATTTTGTTTTTGTTTTGATTATTGTCTTTTGTCCCTGGCCCTAACATCAAGCAATGGATAAATTTTCAAATTTTAATTGATTGAATACGAGCCTTTTGGCTACTTTGTATGTGTATTTTGTTATATTTTATGATTAGCGTTTTCTATGCGCAGAATAAACAATTTTTCTTTCTTTCTTATTTCATGAGCCAATTATTGGAAAAGGCGAATGAGGTTTGGATTTTATTCTTGCTTCAATAAACTCGAAAGTTGGTATAAGTAATGTTAAGTCATACAGTGGAAACATACCAAACGCTTTTCATTAAACAAGCCCTGTCGTGGAAAAAGGGAGGACACTGTATTTGAAAAATATTATTCAACTGATCGATTAACTGAAAAATTGGCCCGAATACATATATTTAACCTATACTTCCAAGTGCACAAAAGTGTGGCAGCTCTTGTCATCATAGCTTGGACGTGAGGAAAGTCATCCGGCGCGTAGCACACTACGACGTCCTTCCGAAAGGAATCCAGCATCTCCATTCTGTAAAAATCGCACCTCTCCGTCCCACGCGAGTTTATCGTCGCACATGGGATTATCGCTAACCACCGCAGCTTCGGCTTGCTGGCCGGCTAGCCGCGGCGGCGCGTGTTACAACCACCTGCTCTTCAACACGCGAGCCGCCTCGCCCTTCCGCGCCTACGCGATTTTAAATTACACTCTGTGGGAAGACCAGACAAGACTTCGTGGAGTCGGATTTACAGCGATTCTGTCACTAAAACCAAATTTTTAGCAAATGTTTTAGGACTAAAAATTAGTTATAAATGGACATCCGGAATAATACACATTATTTAACACTATACTTAGGACATATGACTTAAGTTCATGTAAAATTAGGAGATTCAATTATTATATTATGACAGAATACTTTTAGAACAAAAGATTTCAAACAAAATTACGGGATTTTGAACATTATGGTTACTGAAGTTTATAACAAACGTGCCAAGGATTATGATTTTCGGACAAAGAATTTTAGGAGAAGAAAGAGAGTACCGCTATGCATTTATAACATAAATCAGTTTATACAATGCAAATATATTCGTACAATCTTCAGCAGCTCCCACAGTATTTCAAATGTTAAATAATTAGTTGTGGTGTGGAGCAGGGCCAGCATTGAGCCAGGCATTTTTATCAGCGAAGTAATCCCCTAACTTATCTGACTTTTTTTGTGAAAACAAGTTTTTATGATTTATTTAAATTAATGGTAAGTAAATATCTGATAAACTGAGCCCCACAAAACCGTAGTAATGGTTTGACTGTGGGGTCGGTGAGTCTACACACTCATTCTTAAATTTCGTACTTAAAACTAACACATAACATAACATCACGCCTTGTTTCCCCGAAGGGTTGGGCAGAGGTGAACCTGAACACTCACATTTCGCCAGTTATGTTAAGTCCCATGTAATAGGGGGCGAGCCTTTTGCCATCAACTGGGCACAAATCCAGACTCCAGGCTGCTACTGAGAAATTCCAGATACTTAAAACTAATAATTATATATGTAGCACTTGAACACATTTATCAATATATTTTTAATTCTATTAATACTCGCTTCACTCCGCATGAGCCGCGGGACATAGCCTGCGCCTTTCAGCGTCATTTCAATGTGGTGTCACCGCTCGGGTCTGCGTCTCAGATGCTCGCTGCCGAGGATCGCTCTGGGGATGTTATTGTCAGATTCTATGCCAAAGATGTGGCTAGCGTTATAAAGAAGATGGTGAGAGGCAAGTCCCCTGGTCACGACAGTCTTAGCATCGAGCATCTGAAGTACGCGGGCGTACACCTGCCAAGAGTCCTTGCTTTACTTTTTAACTTGTGTGTTAGTCATAGTTATTTGCCCGATGATCTAATGCACACGGTTGTAGTGCCAATCGTTAAAGATAAGACAGGTGACTCCTCAGATCTTGATAATTACAGACCGATCTCGCTTGCGACCGTCATAGCTAAGGTGCTGGACAGTTTGCTTGACCAACAGTTGGAGAAACACCTGCAATTGCATGACGCTCAGTTTGGTTTTAGACCTGGTCTGTCAACTGAGAGTGCTATCCTCTGTCTCAAGCAAACTGTTCAGTACTACACAGACAGAAGCACACCAGTATATGCATGCTATTTAGATCTGTCAAAAGCTTTTGATCTGGTGTGTTATGACAAGCTGTGGCAGAAGCTACAATGTGAAACGGATCTGCCACACGAGATTGTATCTTTATTCAGATACTGGTACCATAAGCAGCTGAATAGTGTCAGATGGGCGGGTGCGCAGTCGGACGTGTACGGGTTGGATTGCGGAGTGAGGCAGGGGGGGTTATCCTCGCCTCGCCTCTTCAACCTGTATATGAACCGGCTGATCGGTGAGCTCAGCAGCACTAATATTGGGTGTTCTATAGATGGGGTCTGTATAAACAACATCAGCTACGCGGATGATATGGTGCTGCTGAGCCCATCGGTCGGTGCGTTACGTAAACTTCTGCGCTTATGTGAGTCATATGCGGAGGCCCATGGGCTCAGGTACAACGCTAAAAAGAGTGAGTTTATGATTTTTAAAGCTGGTACCAAAAGCTACTCATCTGTACCTCCTGTCACTCTCTGCGGCATTGCTTTAACCAGGGTCAATCAATTCAAGTATTTGGGCCACTGGGTCTCCGATGACCTGTGTGACAATCAGGATATTGAGAGGGAGCGCAGGGCGTTGTCTGTTCGGTGTAATATGTTGGCTCGCAGGTTCGCACGATGTACTAGACCAGTAAAGGTGACTTTATTTAAGGCATATTGTCAGTCGTTTTACACGTGCAGCCTGTGGATCAACTTTACGCAGCGGGCGTACAGCGCACTGCGCGTGCAGTACAACAATGCGTTCAGGATGCTGTTAGGGTTCCCGCGGTGTTGTAGTGCCTCGACTATGTTTGCTGAGGCGCGGACTGATGATTTTTTCGCGATAATAAGAAAACGGAGCGCTTCGCTACTAAGTCGCCTGCAAAACAGCTCGAACGGCATCCTGAAGGTATTGTCCGAGCGGTGGGATATGCCCCTGTTGCAGAGGTGGATGCAGCTTCATAGTAGCGCCTCACCTCGTATTACGTAAATATTGTTGTGTTGTGTGTTTTATTTTATTAGTTTTGAATGACATGTGTGTATGTATTTTAATTTAATTTGTTTTTGACATTCGCATTTATTATAAATTTTATTTGATTTTAATGACATGTTTGTGTAAATTCATTTTATTTGATTCGAATGTTTGAGTATAATTTTATTGTGTGTGTGATTTCTATTTATTTTTATTATGTTTTAATGTACCCCAAATGGACTTTGTCTGAAAATAAATGAATATTATTATTATGTCTGCCGGCAGACTGTTCAATAAATATTGTATTCGTTTTTTTAGGCTTCTGTCACCAAAGTAATTAGTGACTCTGGGTGCAATGAATCTGCCAGCAGACATAGATCGTGTGTTATGGTTGTTGATAATGTGAGTTAAGTTATGCTCTTGAGTACCATGGTGGTTAACTGCTAAAAGATACTTATGTTTGTAACTGATCGATAGATTTTTACATACATATTTTAAATAGTTTATCTCCTTACAATTTTTTTTTAGTTTTTTGAGTAACAAGTACATAATTTCAAGAATCGAATTTGAAGAGTTTTTTCCAAGTCAGTTTTGAATGTTAATCCATAGCTGTCAGGATCATAACTCATAATAGAATCTGCTAATGACATGTATATACATCTAAATATGCAAATAGGAACCTTAAAGCTTAGGTGGTACATTTTGGTTAATAGAAGAAGATAGAAGATAGTAAGAATTTATTTGCATTATATAAACTCAATCTCCTTTTTATTATATAGATGCATTGCACAGATGTGAGTACTTTGTACTATAGAGCTACCATTTACCGGGTAATGTCATAGATTGACTTGAATGTGCCTTGGCGGCTGATAGTATGTCATGCTCACTCAAATGTCTCGCTGACGGTGGCGCGTGTGTCGGATCATTTAGCTCCCTTCAAAATGGTTGAGCTGAATGGTGCTGATCCATGCGTCATGTTCGTGAACGGGCGCCGTCAGTTGGGACTGGTCATCTCTTAGCTGCCAGGGCTTATTTTAATAAATTATTAGCTGGATTGTTTTTAATTATGTTTTGATGCACTCTGGACGCTTTTAACGTGTACGGTTTTTTGTACATCGTTCTCACTTATAGTGAACAACATTAATCGATGTAACTAAGATATATGTAAAAACATTATTATTTAAAAGAGTGTCCATGGAGTTTCTTGCCCGTTCTTCTCCATAGGTACCTACTACGCTTTGGAATGGGCAACTAGCTTCATATTTCTGACTGACCGACTCCTTGACAATTCAAAAGTGCCTGTAAATGGTTTATTTGAAATAAATGATTTGAGTTTGAGTTTAATATTCTTAATTTACTACAAATGCCGTCTATGTGTTGGGACCAAGAAAAGTTCTCGTCTATTTTCATGCCAAGGTTACACACAGTCAACTCTCTCAATAGGTTTACATTTACAGTCCAGTAAGTTGTTATGGTGGCACATATAATCGTGGGTAAATAAAGGCGGAGTCGCACAATGTGGTCGTAAATGTGGTCGTAAATGTGGTCCATATGGTGAAAGAATTAACAATAATTTCGTTTTAACAGCGTTTAACATAATGCCATTGTCGTGAGACCATTTAACAACAGCGTCTATATCTTGTTGTACTAGCTGGTAGGTATCGTATAAGTTAGTTCCGGATCGATGTATGCACAAGTGTATTTATTTATGTATACTTGATTGTGAACCAGAAATATACACAACTAAATATAAATCAAACACAACAAAATACTTACACATGGGCGGCCTTATTATCTCTTCCAGGCAACCTTGGTATAGACAGTGATTTGCCAGGACATAAAATGGGCTCGGTGACTCTAAAATAGATACACAGATATTAACATTATTCTAAATAATATAGTTACACAACTTTAAATACCCCCACCACCCCTGTACCGTCGCATGCACCCATAAGCACAATGTTACTCGCGCACTACCGCAAACAGCTTTTCGCACCAAAAATAAAAGTCGTTTCCCAGCAATTGTTTTTATGCATTATTACTTAGTTGGTTGGTTGGCTTGGTTGGTTGGTTGGTTGGTTGGCTTGGTTGGTTGGTTGGTTGGTTGGCTTGGTTGGTTGGTTGGTTGGTTGGCTTGGTTGGTTGGTTGGTTGGTTGGTTGGCTTGGTTGGTTGGTTGGTTGGTTGGTTGGTTGGTTGGTTGGTTGGCTTGGTTGGTTGGTTGGTTGGTTGGTTGGCTTGGTTGGTTGGTTGGTTGGTTGGTTGGTTGGCTTGGTTGGTTGGTTGGTTGGTTGGCTTGGTTGGTTGGTTGGTTGGTTGGTTGGTTGGTTGGCTTGGTTGGTTGGTTGGTTGGTTGGTTGGTTGGCTTGGTTGGTTGGTTGGTTGGTTGGTTGGTTGGTTGGTTGGCTTGGTTGGTTGGTTGGTTGGTTGGTTGGTTGGTTGGTTGGTTGGCTTGGTTGGTTTGTTGGTTGGTTGGTTGGTTGGTTGGCTTGGTTGGTTGGTTGGTTGGTTGGTTGGTTGGTTGGTTGGTTGGTTGGTTGGTTGGTTGGTTGGTTGGTTGGCTTGGTTGGTTGGTTGGTTGGTTGGTTGGTTGGTTGGTTGGTTGGTTGGTTGGTTGGTTGGTTGGTTGGTTGGTTGGTTGGTTGGTTGGTTGGTTGGCTTGGTTGGTTGGTTGGTTGGTTGGTTGGCTTGGTTGGTTGGTTGGCTTGGTTGGTTGGTTGGTTGGTTGGTTGGTTGGTTGGTTGGTTGGTTGGTTGGTTGGTTGGTTGGTTGGTTGGTTGGCTTGGTTGGTTGGTTGGTTGGTTGGTTGGCTTGGTTGGTTGGTTGGTTGGTTGGTTGGTTGGTTGGCTTGGTTGGTTGGTTGGTTGGTTGGTTGGTTGGTTGGTTGGTTGGTTGGTTGGTTGGCTTGGTTGGTTGGTTGGTTGGTTGGTTGGTTGGTTGGTTGGTTGGTTGGTTGGCTTGGTTGGTTGGTTGGTTGGTTGGCTTGGTTGGTTGGTTGGTTGGTTGGCTTGGTTGGTTGGTTGGTTGGTTGGTTGGTTGGTTGGTTGGTTGGTTGGTTGGTTGGTTGGTCTAGTGGTCGCAATCGCCACTGCTGAGCATGAGGTCCTGCGTTCGATTCCCAGGTCAGGCTACGTGTTATTGGGTTCATCTATCTGGAATTTCCCAGTAGCAGCCCGGAGTCTGGATTTGTACCCGGTTGATTTCGCCCCCTATTAAATGGGACTTAAACATAACTGGCGAAATGTGGGTGTACAATTACACCTCTGCCCAACCCTTCGAGGAAACAAGACGTGGAGCCCGGAATAAATTATTTAAATAATAGTGAAAACTTAAATTCCGTTACGAAGTTTAGGAGAACAACGCGGTCACGCAGACATGCGAAAACCGGCTTTGTTTTATAATATCAGCCCATAATTGTCTAAAAAACTGCTTACAAGACCAGTTAGCAGATTACATAAGCAATGATTTCGGGGTCAGTGGTACAGTCGGATGGGTTCGAGTCGCGCGCCGCAAACAGCACTTTGGATTTGAGTTTATTTTTAATATGATGTTGGCATGTAAGTTGAAGACTTGGTGATGGAAAGTGGTTTCCTCCTTTAGAAATCTTTTTTTTTATTGTGGGAAATCATCAAATGACTTCTTCAGCTCTGGGTGGAGCAGGAGGACGTGTCAGACTTTTACTGACTAAAACCCACCCGTGTTCCTTCAGGTGCCTGTGCCAGGGCTACGGTATCTCTTTCAAACAACCCGCAACCCTGGCAAGCATCGGCTCTATTGAGCCCCGTCAATCAGTGCTGACATCTCTTTCATCACGACGCGCCGTCGACCTGTGCCTGGTCCTTACAGGACGGCGAACTACCCAATACCGGGAATCTGCTGCCGATCCCCGACACCCAGGGCGTGTCCTGCGGCGTTTAGGGGCATGAGGGCGTAAGGTTCTCTCTCTCAAGTGCTCCGCCTCCTCCTTCGCAAGCATTACTGCTTCGCAGAAGGAGGAGATGGCTTCTCATTCACTCTCGCTCCCTTCCATGGCCTGGACCAGGACCGGACGCTAGAGATCGCCGCCACCGATCGCCTCCACGAGGACACGGCGGTGCTCCGCCCAATACCTCCACCGTATGCTCCACCGTGTCTCCTTTAGACAGCTGCCGGTTTATTCTGTAAGAATCTCACCTTGAAAACATAGGCGAAGAGAGCTTGAAGTGAGCTCTGTGTGTGGAGGTGCGATTGTCAGTAGGTACCTGAAAATACAGCGCTGGTTTAAGTTCTGAGCAATCCAAACCTTATGTGCGAATTTTTATATACACATTGACATTGACGAATTTCATATCTATATACATAAGCTTCATTTCATACCTAAATACCTATATACATATTAAATTTACTATGTGAAGTATTCTAATATTATTTTAATGATTGAGAATGTGAGGACTATGTGGGTCATTGCTTCATTGTTTCTTTTTCTGAGTTTCTCTTAATCATGATCTGGCAGTTTGAGTAGCGTCCGCCCGGTCGGGTGACTAGTATCTTATTTTTTTGGCAGCGGTGTTTTTTTTTTCGAAACCTCCTCCCGGTCTACGCAAATTTCCTTTCTTCGATATTGTTCGTCGAATCGTTAGCTTCTTATGTTCTGAGTTGAGCTGCACGGTTACTGACAACTGCGTGCACTGACTGGACAGGTCCACTCTCTCATCTTTATTGTTGTTTCCTCAAAAGACCATTTCAGACAGCAATCTGCATGATCTGACCAAGATTATGTCGGTACTTTAAAAGAGACCGAGACCTCTGAGTTTGTTTCGGCCTTTCTTCTCAGAGTAGTCAGATAGGAAACGCCGACCTCATCTAGTTTTAAAATATGATTGACGTGTAAAAGTGTTTGTACAAACCTACTTACAGAAATAAAATCATTTATCATTTATAACACTCAGCAGGGGTCCTGACCTGAGTTCAACTCCCTGGTCAGGCAGTGTAATTGAACAGGAGTTTCAGTAGCAGCCCGGAGTCTGGATTTGTGTGCGGTTGATGGCTCAGTACTCCTACCCCGAGGAATAAAAGCGTAATATTATCATTTCGGTCAGTATGTTAGTATGTAAAGATTGCAATAACGCAAGTATATAAAGTGCGCCAATTCACGCTTGAGTTCTCTTAATTTTTTAATAAGACAGGTTTTCTATTTCATTTATTTAATAGAACGGATCCAATTCATGCGATGCGGTCTGTTCTGTAGAAATCTCACCATGAATACATAGATGAAGTGAGAGTGACGTGACCTGTCACTTCACCTGTAGTGCTATTCTGTAAGCATCTCACCGTGACAACGTAGGTGAAGTGAGGGTGGAGTGAGCTGTCAGTGCCACTGATGCTAGGGATTGACCAAGACGGGATGACACTGACAGTCGCACCACGCAAGTCTTCACGGTGAGATTTTACAGAATCGACATGCTGATGATAGAGATAGACAGCTCCCTTCAAGCTCAGTACGTCTACCATGAGTTGTTATCTAAAAATTGCTCGCTAGCGTTAAACTCGCTAGTGCATTACATAACATAATCAGTCTACAATGTTCCCACTGCTGGGCCACAGGCCTCCTCTTTGTGAGAGAGAGTGGGCCGTAATCCACCACGCGAGCCCAGTGCGGGTTACTAGATGTCACATGTCTTCGAATTTTTGGTTCTAAGACATGCCGGTTTCCTCACGATGTTTTCCTTCACTGTCTTGAGAGCAGTGGTGATGAAATAATTTACAAAGTGAAGCACCTCTCACCTCACCAGTCTGGGTTCGAACATACGACCTACAACTCGTAAGTCGCGGCCGTTACCACTGGGCCAGCACTGCTCTCAGTGCGCGAGTGTATTAACGTGGATCAAATAGATTTCGCTCACTCGCTCAGGTAAACTCGATAGATTAAGTCGTCTAGCTAATTTCGCTCCATATGTTTTATTTATTTATTTCTCAGTTACAAGAAGAGAGAACAGCTCAAATGTTAAAAAAAAAACTACATTCAGTATCACGAAATAACCCGACTATATTGAAAGGATGGCGGTTAGTGGTGTGGACTTATGGTATTTAGAAGTTGTTGAATTTTTACTCCTTACAATATTTCACTGTCGAGTATCGTCTATTCGACGATGTGAGGTTCGCGGCGTTTTTGACTTAAATTAAGTGAAGTAAGTTTACAAAAAAAGAATAATACAATGTGCACCAATGTGACACAATTTCAAATGTTGGTGGAATTTAAAAAAATCGCATTGTTCACGTCGAGGTCTTCAAATTCAGCGGCCATTAACATATTCCATGTTAAATAAGCCCTTCCAGACATGATTTCGGCTATTATATACTCAAAAACGTAGGTATATAATTTTAATGTAAACATATGTTTTACACCTCAAAATGCTAGTGAGTACGCAACTACTATCGCAAGAGTATTTATCGATATCATATCATCGATCGCTTCCTTCAAATTAGTAACTCATGGTGCCATTTTGAATGGCGACAGCTGAAAAACGTTAGTGACTATTTTATTTTATTTTATTTTATTTATTAGGGAATATTGGAAGTTAATAGTATTTTTGTTTTTAGTAATTGAAATGAAGTGAAATTTTAGAAGACTAAGAGTTGATTGACCATACAATATTGTGATAGCCTGCATAAGTCTTCTTGTAGTAGCATAAAATCCTGAGAGTTCGCGCGAGCCTTATAAATTTTAATGTCATCGGCGTACATTAGGAGTTTAGAGTTGACTATGCAAGATTTTATGTCGTTTATAAATAAAATTACATGCAATGGGCCCAAGACAGATCCCTGAGGCACATATGACTCGACGAACACGTAATGACAACAACCTTTTGAGTCCCACAAAATCTGTATGATGCAAACCATATTTTTTTTTTTTTTTTATTGTTCACAAATATAGGTACAAAATTTTTTGTTACAATAATTTTACTCGCCAAACTTACTAGTTTGATGGCGAGAAGCGCCTGTTAACAATTCTTTTATTTTTTTATTAATCTAGCAAAAACTAACCTTAAAACTACCAACTTACATGACACTATTCCTATATGAATTTAAATGGTACGAATTTAAGTCTCGGTAAAGGCTGAAACCTCGTTATCGAGAAACAAATTCTTTAATTTTGACTTCAAGATACCTTTACTTAATTTAGGGTTTTGCCTTAGCATACTTGTTTTATTAAATCTGAGTAATGCCTTATGCCATTGAAAGCAATTTTATCGAGAAGCAACTTGTGGTCCACCTTGTCTAAAGCTTTCTGAAAATCAGTGTATTAGTGTAAATGATTAAGTTTGGGGTTTTGGATTTGAATTTAACGAAGCCATGTTGCTCGGGTATAATATGGTGATTTTACTGTGGAAATAAGTGACAGTGCACTAGATTCTCAAAAAGCTTGGACAAGGTAGACAAGATAGAAATGGGTCGATAATTTTCAACTTTACCTTTGTCACCACTTTTGTGAATGGGCGTGATGAAAGCCCTTTTCCAAACACAAGGAAAAACCCCTTCCTTGAGACATTTATTAAATATTATGTGTAACGGAACACATATATTTTGTGCCGTATTCTTAAATAAAGAGCAGTCCATCCGGACCAGCTCCGAACAAGTCTAGACAGGTAAGCGCCTTATGTATGACATTCTTTTCGAGGTAAATATCAGGAATGCATAGAGCTCTCGTCAAGGGTCTCAGGGAGTGTCCACTTGTTTCGGGTCAAAGGTTGAGGGCTCGTACACCGAATTGAAGAAGGCAGAAAAAAGAGAACATATTTCAATGGGGCAGTTGGAGGATTTATTTTTGTGCTGCATGTTAGCTGGGACACCAGAACCTTTCTTTCGGTTAGAGATGGACGACCAGATGTGCTCTTGCGGGGCGACTAAGCTCGGCTGCGTATGCTGTTAGAAAGATAAGACAGTTGACAGATGTAGAAACCGCGCATACGGTTTATTTTAGCCACTTCCACAGCAATATGTCAAAAGAGAGCTGTCAGAGCCATTTACAATCTACATCGCGTCGCCGCGAATTATTATAATGACGGTATCATGCCAGTTCATTTATGAAAATATTATGTATGTAAGAAAAAATCTGTTTCTTTTTTTATAAAATAAGTGATAGACATAACTTTAACACAAGAAATAAAGATAAAATAGATTTAAAAAAATCAGACTATTTAAAGTACATACATCGTTTATGGGGTACTGTGTTAAATGTTTCAACAAAATACCTTGTGATAAATTGCAGTTAAATGAAAGAACGTTTAAACTCATGTTAAAAGTACACTTTGTAAACAAGCATATTACAAATTAGAGGATTATATCTTAGATAAGAATGCTTGGAAACATGCTGGTCCTGCTCAGTAGGACAATCTAGAGGCTAGACAAAATCAAACTGGTGGCTTATTGAATTGTGTGAATCTGTAAATTTCACTTAACTCACACACTGACTTAATCCTTGTTATTTTTTTAAAGTAAATCATATACTTATACAATGTTTGAAAATGTAGGTATAAGCACCATGTGAACCTATCACGTGATTGATTTATCTGTCTTTGCTTTATTTTAAATTTAAATTATTTAGAAAAATCGTGGCGTGTTTAGGCCTGGCATATGTCCTGCACGCGAGACTGCCGCGTTGGTCTAGAAGTCGTTAGCGCTACTACTGATCTGCCTGGATTTGTGTGATGGCAATAGGCACTCCCCCTATCACATGAGACTTAAACTTAGCTACAGTACAGACTAAAGTGCACCTGTTCAGAACGCACTGTCAAACTTTCTACTACTATATCTTCAGACACATAATGGAGTTGAAGCGCCACTGTAGTGCCTCTGGAATGTTTGCAAGAATGAACGCGTTCAATGCCATTCAGAGAAGCAGAATTGCATCATTCATGTCCAGGGTTAGGGAAACAATAGAGTTAGGGGCCTTTCTGATAGAATGTATTCTACCAAGACTATAAGCGGGGGTTGGAAATAGCCGCATCTTAGATTTTTTATTTTTTTATTTTGTGTAGGAGAGGCAAGGCGTGAATATGTTTGTGGTCTGCAATAAAGATTATTATTTATAACGGGTGGAATTTGGGTGTACCTACTTGTGAACCTCTGCCAAACTCTTTGGGGATTAAAAGCGTTATGGTATGTTAAACATGTTCTCTTAACGCCCGGTCTAAGCTTAGCACTGGGCCACTTTGCCCATTAACTGGACATTATAAGTGACGTAAGATCATGGCAAAATTGGAAAAGCCCTACGCATTGGGAAATAACTAATGTGTGGTTCTGAACGCAAGCTACGCGTAATTTAAGAACGCACGGGCGTGTGTTTTGTGCGCTCACTTTGTGGCGGTTTTTCTTGTTTGATGCCCACTGGTGGTGTTAGTATCATTGATAATATTCCCCTAATTTATGCAAAAATAGAAGGGTTTCTTTATTTTCTTTCTACTTGATACTATTCTTTCTACTTGATACTATGCTTACTATGTTCCAGTTGAAAATGCTGGACGTATTACTTTTGGTAATGTGGGAATACTCCTTGGTAGGTATTGCAGGTTTTCAAAGATGATAAAGACACGATGATACGAACAGTTCTTCACAATAGCGAGAAATAGAGACAAAAATAAAACTCAAACACCAAAGGACAAATACTAAGTACCTACACACCGGTGATGACAAAAAAAGGCAGGGTTCATAAAGAGTTTATAATTTTTATCACTGTTTTTCTTTTATAAAAATGTCAGTGTTTATTGCCATAGTTCCAGTCTAAAACTTCTTTGATTCATATTATTTACAAATCATATTGACCTTTTGGAATTGTTACTATTTTTCTTAAAAACATGCTGAATTTATTCGATTTGTAAAAACACACTTTTCAATTTTCTCCACCATCAAGTCACAAAAACGCTTAAACCCGCGTGCTCGCTCACTAAACCTCCTCGTATGTATCCGTAACGTTACAGCAGGTATTACGTGAGTGCCTTGCCAGTGAAAGCCGAGCCGCGACGCGAGGCAGTTGCTGTGCGTTCAACAAAAAAAAAATGATATAGTTTCATAAAATAATATCTTGGAGTCCTCATTCCCGAACGTCGCGGCGCTTCGATTTATTTGGGTACGTATGTTTTCAAAACATTTTCGGGAAGAATTTTTTTGGTGAACTTTTTATTTAATACTGTAGTTTAACAGGTGCATTCATTGTGCTTATAATGATTGATTTGTTTTATTGTATCATTACTGTGTCTGTGTTTTGTTTATCACTGTTATGTATGTGTATGTAGTAAATGTGTTTTGTATTATGTGTAAATTAATCATAATCATATTTCATTTGTGTAACATAGGTAGTGAATACAGTTCTTAAATTAAAGTTCATAGGTCGCTATGTTATGCCAAGAGGCGTACAAATAAAAAATTCTACAGTCAATGCAATAAAATTAATAATCTTAAATGATGTACAATCAGTCACAATATTCAGTGAAAAATTGTTTCCGCAGTCAAATAAATAACTAAGTCTACATTAATTTATCATTCAGAAATTCATCAGTCGTATAATAACATTTTTCAATTAGTAACTGCATATTTTTTATTATTAATATTATTTTTTTCTTGACATCTGGTAATTTATTGTAAATGCCCTGTGCCATGCCTAAAACACTCTTTCGTTGACACTTTTTCGAATAACCTCGTGTTTAAAAAACAGTTAAATGAGTGTAAAAGACACAGTTAGAAGAAAAATAATTTCAGATTTTTTTCACCTATCTCTCTAATGTGACTTACCATTTTTTATTTCTATGTGTTAAAATGATAAAGTGAATTAATTTAAGACTTATTCAAAAAAAAAAAAAAAAATTATAAAATAGTATCTACGTCAGTGACTCTAGGAAAAACATAACATAACATCACGCCTGTTATCCCGGAAGGGTTCGGCAGAGGTGTACCTATAGTAGTACACCCATTTTTGGCCAGTGCCCGATATAATAGGGGGCGAGCCTATTGCCATCAACCGAGCCCAATTCCAGACTCCGGGCTTCTACTGAGAAATACTAGATAGAAAAACACAATAACACTTGGCCCGACCTGGTAATCGAACCCAGGACCTCATGCTCAGCAGTAGCTCTTGCGAGAACTAGACCAACGAGGCAGTCCGAGTAGTGACTCTAGGACTCCGAGGATTAGACAGTTCTTTTCCAAATAAAAAATAAAAATTGTTCAGTTTACCGTGCGAGGAAAACTGTGTTATAATAACTTTCTCGTACATACCTAGTTATAAATAGTAGCTTGTGAAAAATTATATAATAGTCTACTCTATACCATAGTTTTACTTAAACCCAAGCACAGCCCCCGGAAATATAGTACATCGACTTTCAGGAAAAGTTCGTCATTGTCTCACGTCGTCTCTCTCACTCATACCTGTGTCACGGTCTCTTTCTAAAGCTCGATTAAATTCAACTCAGCCTAACGCAGCCCACTGCTGGACATATGCCTGTCCCAGGCTGCGCCACTACACCCTGTCTTACGCCTTCCGCATCCAGTCGATCCCAGCCACCTTCTAAAGGTCGTCAGTCCAGGACTCGTCTGCTCCACCGGCCATCGGTCCTTCGACAGACATGACACGCCCACAGCCACTTCAGCTTGCTTACTCTCAATCAATCAATCAATCTTTATTTGTGAACCTAAGTATACATAAAAGGTCTTAAATATACATAATATTGTAGTCGAGCTCTATGTTCTACCAATCAAATTGGTGTACAAATAGTAGTTTTAGTATCGTAGATTAAACAGTAATTAAAAAGCAAAGTTCCAAATGGGTTTTGGTTTTAAAACAAAAAAAAAGGCAATTAAATGAAGAAATGACAATTAAATTAAATTTTACATGCATGTCAAGGGAAGTTAATATTATAGGAAATGTATCATAATTTATCATTTAAAATATCTTCCTTATTCTTGTTGAAATTTTCTTAATTCCATAGACAATTCGGTAATATGTTATATATTCTTGGAGCTATTACGAAAACACTGTTCTTACATAGTTCAGTTTTAGACCCCACTGTTTGTAACCGGTCACAACGGCGCTGGCTACTTACTCGAGTAAAGTGCAGATTATTTTTGACAAACATGGACTTTTTAAATATGTACAACGAAGGCATTTTTAATATTTTCATATTATTAAAAAACGGTTTGCAAATGTCAGTAGTCTGTGAGTTGTAGATAGCTCTTGAGCATCTTTTTTGGTACTTAAATAGAAAGAAGGAAGAAAGAAAAAACGTTTATTTGCGGTAAACATGACGCAGTGATTGAACACAAACACCAAAAATAACAAGTTGGGGGAAAATATCCGTCAAATCCACGCAAAACGGCCATCGCTCAGCTTAATGCTACGACCCTATCCGAGACAGAGCCCCAGCGCTGGTTTTCAGCGACAGCCGGCGTTGAATGACGTGGCCCGGTGCAGCAATCGCTAAGATTAAAACTAAAATACATACACATAAAAACTAGATAAGAGTTCAACAAAATAAGTACAACAAGCAATTTTTGTAAAATGGTAAGATTCCGGGCATCGAATGCTCACGCGCCGTTAGCCTTTAATACTGCATCTTTACCCGTTGCAGTGCCCCAAAATATGACTCCATATCCCAATGCTGTGGCCATCATAATTATGCTGTTTTAATACTGTTGTCTGATCGGCTGTTTTACTTAACATATGCAAGGCATATGAGTATTGGTTTAGTTGACTACACACTTTGTCAACATGTGAATTCCATGTAATTCAGTTGTTCCATTAGAATTCCATTTCTATGTTTAATTTGAGAAATTTTGTCACATTTTTCTTTTCTAAATGCTTGATGTGTCATAGAAACACCCGGATACAGTACTGCAATAATTCTAAACGCAAGACTTATTACGCAAGTTGTCTTCTGCAATCGACTTGCGCCATAAAACATTCACTGCAAGTTGCTGCAAGCAATCTGCCTGTCTTTCTTAACTCTGTTGGACACAGCTTCCAGTCTACCTGGACGCAGCTGAATACCAGTAAGGTACATGGAGCGACAGCCTTTCTGAAATCCATAACCCAGTTATTGGGTAACACGAGACCCCATGGTAGCATCTTGCAAAATACAAGGCCAAATAAAATTCTTGACGAAACTTTTCAGACACACAGTTTTTTTGTGTCATCATGATCAATGCTCGTTCCTTCTCTGTTTGAGAAGAAGCCTTTTCCCTGCAGTGGGACCATAAACCTCTTTCAATTCATATGTATCTTCTGACATCGTTGATGGAAAACATCGCGAGGAAAC
This sequence comes from Dasypolia templi, assembly GCA_963555695.1. Lineage (NCBI taxonomy): Eukaryota > Metazoa > Arthropoda > Insecta > Lepidoptera > Noctuidae > Dasypolia > Dasypolia templi. The sequence continues at coordinate 13,917,996 of OY743165.1, forward strand.
CTGGACTTATAGTTAATATTAAAATTCGACATTGTCAACCCGTCTTGAGCAAGCGTGGTGATCAATGCTCGTGCCTTCTCAGTATAAGAATGCCTTTTCCCTGCAGTGGCACACAGGCTAGTAATATTATTTTTATCATAGAACAGCGCGCCGCTGTAATGGCGACATAACTTTTAAACACGTATGCGGTTTTTTTTTAAGAACATATATAACATATATATTCGCGTTTTCGTTTTAAGAACATACGTATTTTTATTTAATGTAACTGTTTTATTATTATTTATTAACAATTTTCTAAAACGCATCTTTCAGCAAACTGTACTTACTGTAGCGCAGAGGTCATTTGCCGGGTCACAACATTGCAACAATATAATGAAAGAGTAGACGAATCGGAGGAAAGAGGGAACCCTATGTCGGCGAGCGGCGCAGGCGGTTGTTTTCAATTTACGAATTATATTTTCTTTAATACATTTTATCATGATTACTGGCCACTACAAGTGTATTAAATTAATGTCGCCATTGTAGCCCCACGTTGTATATTCTGTGAAGTTTCGCTTGCTAATTTAATGTGACCCTGCATTGTTGTTAGATCTTCAATTTAAAGCTTACCTAAGTTTTTCGTAAAGTCAATAATTCTAGTCAAGCCATGTGAAACAGTGTGCTAATAAGTTCTATAAACCTCATTTTGAATATGAATGAAGCAATGTTTTATAACATGGTTTTAATTTCACTTATGAATGTTAAGACTATTGCAGTATAAAATGAAACACTTTTAAATTGTTATATTTAAATACAAATGTTCTAAACATTTCTAAAGAAACGTAAGTAAACACAAATGGCACTTCTTTTTTGGGCAGTTGGGAGATAATTACAGTTTAGTACAGTCCACGAGGCCTAAGCTGAGCTTTGAATTTGTGTGAGTGCACACAGCGACGCGTCCTTTGCTTTGCAATCGGACAATCGGCCTGAGGCGCTGTGCGTCCCTCGCGCGATCAGATTGGTGCGATTGGTAATCACTGACACGAATGCAAAGCTCAGTTGAGGCCTCGCGGATATCTTAGTCGTAATAAAGTAATTTGCTTAATAAATATACATATTTCAGCTATCGAACTTTTTTGTCCCTTTTGTCAAGTTAAAACGAAGTTTGACGGAAAGGGACAAAATGGTTCTTATGTATCTACTATTTGGGATACGTGTCTGTGTATCTTTATTAGTGTACTTTAAACTTAATACTTGCACCAACGACAACCCCATTTTATGTCCAGGCAAATCACTGTTGATTCCAAGGTTGCCTGAAAAAGATCGCAGAAAGCGATAAGGCCGCCCATTGTATGTTTTATAGTGTTTGATTTATTTTTGCTATGTATTTTTATGGTGTACAATAAAGTATATATGGACATAATTATTAAAGAAATTCTTGTCTGAGATAGCGGCCGCGTGTTACCTTTTCTAACTCTTATTTTCATTTAAAATGTTGGCGGAAAAATAGTTAAATACAAGTAACATTTACTGAGTTTGTTATCCTATCTGGATCTACAATTCTAAATATATGAGAAGGAACACCTGTTCCTTCTCAGCCTTAACAGCAAAAAAACATAAAAAAATGATAGAAAAAGTTTGAAGTGTTTTTACAAACTTATAGAAATAAATATTTTTTACCGCGCTTAAAATTTTCGTTTCTTGGTATAGCCAACGACAAAAAAAAATGGTTGCCCAAAGGTTAAGGCGTGGACAGGTGAGCTAGAGGTCGTGCGTTTGAACTCCAACCGTTGCTCTCGTATTCTCTTAAAATGCAATAAGTTTAAATTGATTTATAGATAAACTAGATTCTGCCCGCGACTTCGTACGCTTGCAATTTTTTTCTCTAACATAAAATATATACTTTGACACTCTGAAATACTGTAGATGCCCGCCCATCAGTGAAACAATTTTTGGAATCAGATCAGTAGTTCCGAAGATTACCTCTTACATACAAACTCACTTATACCTCTTTAAATATTGCTATGTTATGTGTTAATATTATTATAGATTGGTAAAAAGGTATTTAATAAGCAACGCTTTTTAAATAACATAGCACGTTATCCCTTACAATTACAACAAGTTACGAAACACGATATGAATACAATGTCATTAAATCATAAATACAATGTTAAATAAAATCAATAAAGTCAATGTCAAATAATAAGTTTAAATTAATAATAAAAAAATAAAATAAAATAAAAGTTTTGGTTAAAATTTTGGGCAATTAATCAGGAAAGCACCCACACAAAGGTTAAGAATAAGTAATTGTACAAAACTGTCTATCCTTTGATTCATTATTTGATTTTAACCGATCATCTTTTCCCTGGCCTTATCTCATGTAACGTGGGGTCGGCGCATCACGTCTTCTTCTTCAAATCGTCTGTCAACCGTCACGCTACCATTCACTCCCTTGTCTTTCATATCACTCCTCACCCATCCCATCCATCTTTCCTTTGGCCTTCCTCTCCCTCCCCTTCCATCAATGATGGAACATCACTCTTTTAGTCGCATACGTTTCCTTCCTTTTATACAAATCAATAATCATAATTATTGTCTCTATTGTTACAGACATAATATTTTGGAAGCGACTTCGGTTCAAAATGGACGCAAAATTTATGTCAACGAAAATGGAGGACTATCAGTAAGATCAGAGTTTTAATTACTTAATATGTATGGCTTAAGTTAGCGTAGATGATGATTTGAACGATTACTTATCATAACCTGCCTACCTTTTCCCAAATGTCCAACACATTTGGGAAAAGGTTGGCTTCGAGTCTGATCGGATGGAGCTGAACACCAGTATCTTACATGGGGCGACTGCCTATCTCATCTACAAAACAAACAATCAGTAGTGCTATTCTGTAACCATCTCACCGTGAAAACTCAGATGAAGTGAGCGAGGAGTGAGCTGTCAGTACCACTGTTGCTTGAGATTGACCAAGACGGGATGACACTGACAGCTCACTCCACGAAAGTCTTCATGGTGAGGTTTAACAGAATCAACATGCTGATAATTTCTTGTTCATTTATGTGAGCTTTTGGTTCAACTTGTAGCTCATCCGGTCCGATAGTCAGATTCGTCTATTCAGTTTTAGACACAGGCATTGATCACTACGCTTGCTGTATACGGTTTTTCGATTTAGAACCTTAAACTTTTCCATGTTTACAAAATCTACCCTCAATTCTAGAAAACACATAGAAATGCTGAATGGAAATGACTTAGACACCCTCAACATGAACTATGAAAGCAACCACGTCAACCTAGAACAGCCTGACAAGTCCTCAGAAGCCATCGCTGACTTCTACGAGGACTCTGTGGTCATGGTCACTGGAGGAACAGGGTTCGTTGGAAAGGCTCTGCTGGAGAAGCTCCTGAGAAGCTGTCCTGGGATCAAGATCATCTATGTGCTGATGAGGCCGAAGAGAGGTCTGACTGTGGAGCAAAGGTATAAGGAACTGCTCAAGAATCAGGTTGGTGTATTTTTTTTTTTTTTGCAACGGTACGTATGTTCAAGTAATCATATTTCTCCACTTATGTCAATTTATTTGTGGTCAACGCAGCAACTCTTCTCCTTCCATACTTCTCTGTCAGTCGTCATCTCAGTAGTCACCCCCTTTCTTGCCATATCATCTTTCAAACAACTCACATCGATTACTTTACTTCTAAATACTAGGAGTATATGCGTTTAAATATGAGACATGGCTCCTCAATCTAATCCGCCACCACAATTATATTTGCTTTGATCTATCTCTTTTCTTATAGCTATTTACATTCTAACTTAACATAAATCTTAGCGCAATCTCCACCTGCAATGTAAATCTTACTTTTGTTTTATGCGAGGAATAGGCTTGACAAAAACTTACAAACATCTTATTTATATTCCGAAGGATTGGCACAAAGACGAGAGTTAATTTCTATGGCTGCACGCCCTACGTTACTTTCAAAAGTCTAAGATAGTTATATTCCTTTTAATTGTACACTTTAGTAGGCAAGAACAAAAGGATAGCACCTTGAGTCAGTCCCATGGAACCGGTTGCCACCATCATCATCATTTCAGCAGAAATCCGTCCACTGCTGGACATGGGACATGGGACATAGACATCCCCCAAGCACCACCACCTAGACCGGTTCTGAGCTTCCCGATTCCAGCGGCATCCTGCGGCCTTCACAAGGTCATCGGTCCACCTTGTGGGAGGCCTTTCAACGCTACGTCTTCCAGTACGCGGCCACTCTAGAAATTTTCTGTCCTATTGGTCAGCTGATCTGACATCGATGTGCATAAATCCGAATCAGAATGCGATCTGCAACTGCTACGCAAATATTATTGATTGAAAAACTTAATAAAACATAGCCCAACTTGGCTATCACCAGGACCCCATTGTCAGCAGTCATGCTTACGACAACAAGACCAACGAGCCACTCAGAAAACTACTCCATTAAAACTAATTCATAAGGACCCTCTCCTCCCTAGGTCTTCGATCGCATCAGAGCTCGTTGGCCCGAACGTCTCGGCAAGCTGTACCCAATCACAGGTGACGTCTCTGCCCCCAACCTTGGAGTAAGTCCTGAACAGCGAGAACTGCTGGGGAAGGTGACCACCCTGTTCCACTCGGCTGCTACTGTGAAGTTTACGGAGCCACTGCATGTTGCCACCACCCTGAACGTGCAGGGAACTGCCTCGCTGCTAAAGCTGGCTGAGGATATGCATAAGTTGAAGGTACGTTATGGTTCTAAGACCACATTATACGGTCAGCTTGACAGTTAGATTTGTCATGGCCTAAAATGTTCCCAATGCTGAGACACAGGCCTCCTCTCTTTGAGACCACGCAGATTCAGTGCAGGTTGGTAGATGTCACACGTCTTAGATTTTATGGTTCTAGGACACGCCGGTTTCTGCACGATATTTTTCTTCACCGTTTAATGAGCAGTAGTGATGAATATTTGATGATTATTTAGCAAAGCGCTTGTCTGGGTGAATCTACGAACTCGCAATGCGGGGCCGTTCCCACTGACCACCACTGCTCCATGTCCTATCAATGACCGATTCCAAATGACGACGGCCAATCACGAACATAACGCTTGGATATTATAGATCAACCATTTAAATATTCAACTATGTTGTACTGCATCTCGCTCTCCCCACCAGGCCCTGGTGCACCTGTCAACAGCCTACAGCAACGCGCCACGCTCCCTCATCGAGGAGCGAGTGTACCCGCCTCCGTATGATCCCGACAGCATCGTCAGGTGCACCAAGATGCTGCCGCCGGAGACTGTGGAGGTCATCTCTGACAATTTACTGGTGGGTACAACTGAAAATTTATAACATAGTAGGGAAAAAAAAAGTGTGAAAAAAAACTACCACAGAAAAGAAACTACTAAAGTAAAAATTTAAGAGAATTAGGAGAAAAAAAATATAATTTCTTAAATAACATTTTTAGGAAGGTATAACAGCAGTTTTGAAAACTTGTGTAGGCAGCCAGGAATCGTACTCGGTACAAATGCGTCAGAGTAACATAATTTTAATCTAAATGTTTTTTGTCAAGGCAAAATAACACATTACATAATCAGCCTATTATGTTCCCACTGCTGGGACACAGGCCTACTCTCAGTGAGAGGAAGTGGGCCGTATTCCACCAAGCGGGCCCAGTGCGTGTTGGTAGATGTCACATGTCTTCGATTTTTTTGGTTCTAAGACATGCCGGTTTTTTTTTCACCATTTTGCGAGCAGTGGTGATGAAATAATTTACACAAAGTAAAGCGCCTGTCTGGGTTCGAACCTACGACCTACACTTCGTAAGTCGCGGCCGTTACCACTGGGCGACCACCGCTCTAATAATATAAAATAACACATTGAAAACTTTAAATATCCAACTTCGTAAGTATCAATGTGGAAAACACAGAAAATTTTCTCTCTCAACCTATATCTGTATTAAAAACGTGATTGTGAGTGTTCAACGGTCTCGAATTTCGTTTTTTTTTTTTTTTTTAATCAGCCAGCCAACTCCGACGCGATGATGCTTTGATCAAAAAATTACTTATATTAAACTTGAATAGCGAACTCACATAGTTTTTTACTTTTTAGAGGTTCTTATTTGTTTTGGAGGTTTTTTAAAAAAAAAAACGAATATTTCTTGCTTTTTAAACTTAACATACTTATAGTAGACACGCTTCGATGGACACATGCCTAGCTTAAATATGCGCAGTTGTAAGTATGTTTCCCACAGTGAAGATAGTTACTAATTTATCCTCATTTCTCATTTCTACTGCAATATCAGACCCTGATTACCATCTACCTATTTTTTTTATTTAGACCATTCCAAAGAGCATTTTGCTGTATGTTGGTGAGGGAGTTAGGTATCCTGCAAAGTCCAGGTGATACTGTAGTAGTTCAAGTTTACTACTTGCTTCTAATATCATTGAAGTAATAGAATTTCAAATTTCGACTCCATGAGACCTATGGAAGATGCTCACATCCCTACATGATCTAGAAAAAAGCTGATAATCTTCAAACGGCGGAACGGATTTTCTTAAATCATGGTCACAATTAAGTCACATTTCGAACAAAAGAGAAAAATCAAAATCGGTTCATTCGTTTAGTAGCTACGATGCCACAGACAGACACTTAGAAACACAGACAGACACGTCAAATTTATAACACCCCGCTTTGTGCGTCGGGGGTAAAAATAAGCTGCTTTTCCACAACATATTTAGTTAGTTAAGTTTATTCTTCTCTTTCAGGGCGAGCACCCGAATCCCTACACATTAACGAAGGCGCTGGCAGAGTCCATCGTGTACAGTTATACCAACCTACCGGTCTGCATCGTCCGACCTTCAATAGGTAAGTGGAATGGTTTATGATGTTAAAAGAATAAGTCGATGAGTTACAGCGCTAAAGCTTCTTTTGGCGCGCGGCCAAAATCGTAACAAACGCCGCCTTCTTGTTTTTTAACCACTTGCGGACCGCATGTACCTATATCTAACAATCTTTTGCTTATAATAATAATAAACCACCAAAATAATAAGAGGTAAAGGTAAGATCGATTTATTTTTCATCAAACTCTGTCAATATGTACCTACAGTCAGGGAAACCGATTACTTAGCAAATTAACAGTCATCTTAAATTGACTGAAATTCAAATCACTGTCATTCTTTGACATTCGTTTCTTGTGTCAATGTGTTAAACGATTCCTTTTCTTGCACTGGCTGTACTTTCTACGTGTTTCTACGCTATCTAGGTAAACGCTTGCCATAAATAATACCCATTTAACTACCAAAACGTATTTTTACCCAAAAAATACATACCAGCCCACTTAAATTTTGACAATTTTGACAATTCATTTATTAAGGGGATTTGTACTATATTATTCGGGTGAGCGTTATATTGTAGCCGTAAAAAAAATATGAATAAAAAATACCCTACCGAAAGTCAGGAGGGACGCCTCATTCCCCCAACTCTCTGAGAACAGGGGCAGGTCACACAGTCTGTAGTAGTTGTCATCAAGGTGTATATATTCTCACAAGGCGAATGTCTTCGCCTACTTCTCATGACATTCATAAAATAGTCATAGGCGATCGATTGGCCTATGATTAGCACGCGGCCACCAATGTATTCTGAATCTATTTGTTGGGCAGTCGTTCTTTTATTATTATTTGCAAACAAAACCTTGCAAATAGTTTAGGGGCTCGTTTCTAAATAATAACAGGCGCATAGGGTGGCCATCCATTACATACCGAGACCCCTCCATGTCTCGGAAAACATAAAAAGCCGTTGGTCCCGGCTATTTAGTACCCTTCCAAAATGGTTGAGTCGAATGGTGCTTATGAATCCATGCGTCGTGTTCCTGAACGGGCGCCGTCGTCAGTAGGAACTGGTATACATCTTTTATGGGGTACTGTGTTAAATGTTACAACAAAATACCTTGTGATATATTGCAAGTAAATGAAAGAAAGTTTAAAACTCATGTTAAAAAAACACTTCGTAAACAAGCATATTACAAATTAGAAGATTATATCCTAGATAAGAATGCTCGGAAACATGCTGGTCCTGCTCCATAGGACAATCTAGAGGCTAGACAAAATCATACTAGTTGCTTATTGAATTGATAATTTGGTATTTTTACTCCACTCACACACTGACTTATTCCTAGTTAATGTTTTAGGAAATCACTGACTGATTGATTCTTGTTTTTATCACGATCAGCTTTGCAATTTAAGAAGTGACGTAAGACATCCATACTTACAATTTTAATTTATGATACGGCAGTTAGTGTAGCCTTATAGGTAAACTACTTAGTGCGCAAGGTGGCCAAAAGTTAAAGTATAATGAGTTTAATGACGAGTGGTTTAGTTGTGAGAAGGACTCCTGCTACAACGCATGGGTTCTGAGTTCGATATCCTGCATTGTAATTGCGTTACATAATCACAGGATTTTGAAGGAAGTTCCTAATTCAATGCTTCATTGGTTTGAAAAATCTGCTTAAGACTAGGCACTCTAAAATCTTTTCCATGCAAGCTCCGCTAATAATTGATCACATCAAATCAAATCAAACAATTTATTTGCGTAATAAAAATTGGAAAGGTGTTACAGGTATAAAAGGTACATTGTATTACCTAATGAGGTGTGCAAATAAAGAGAAAAAATATGTTGTGGCTGGTTATTAAACCATATTGTCTTACTGTTAACACTTATTTTAGACATACAAGCCGAGCAGAGCAATCTTGCTTTTTTTTATAATCTTTAAAAATACACGATTTTCGAATATATAATTAATTGAGCGAACATGTTGCAATGAGGGTTTTCTGAAATGATCTCCGATAGATGGCAGGACTGTAGCGGCAGGTCCAATGGACTGTCAAAATACATACGCGAATTGTAATTTTCTATATATTTTTTGGTTGATTTATTCTTAAAATCATTCCTTTCGGAATATCGTTGTTTAAAATGCCACAGTGTTGTGCAGTGCCTATGTGTGCAAATAAAACAGGAGGACATAAGTTCCCTACGAGAGATAAAACCCGATTAAAACAGTGGCTTGTAGCCATTCGCAGAGATAAATTTACTCCAACGAAAAATAATCCATAGTAAAATCAATAACACTTCCAAATACAATAGAATTTCAATAATGTATGTTCAGTACCTACGACTCTGTGCTATTTGACAGCTGTTTGGACCTGACGCCTACGAAGCGACGCCTAGTGGCAGAAAAAGTTTCGAAAACCCTCATTACGGTACTATCTTGTACTTGGATCGCAAAAGGTCCAACAAATCATAAACTAAAGCTTTATTTGATTGTATGTGATTGTTTCAGAAAATGAATGCAAGTAACATTGATTTTAGGGAGCTTCCTCATAACAACGCATATAACGCAATGGACATCAGAATTGTCGAACTGTAAATTCATTGCGATCGATCGCCATTGTTTATGTGTTACGAAATTATCCCGCAGGTGCGGCTAAGTGTATGGGGGTATGTGATTAGAATTTTCTCAGTAGCAGCCCGGAGTTTAAATGTGGACCGGGTTGATGGCAATAGGCTCGCCCCCTATTACATGAAACTTAAACATATCTAGCAAAATGTGGGTACTCACACCTTTGGAAGTCCAGTTTACTTCTTCTGCCTTGTTTTATCCTTGTTTGTGCAGAATGTACGATGTTTAATTCTTTCTTTCTTTCTTTTATTTATTTGTTGTCTTTCTTACAATAATGCTCCTTTTATCAGTTTGCCTACTAATACAGTCAACCGCACGACAGTGGTTAGTTTTAACACTTAGACCTTAAGATGGCCTAGCGAAAAAAAATACATACAAAAAATAAATGCTAAAGAAGAAAAAAAAACAAAGACACTGACTTCCGAAATTAAAGTTATTTTTCACTGTGTGGTGTTATTTTTTTGGAAGTCGGTTGTTTTTTTTTTAGTGCTATTTTTCACTTTTTTGTTGTGATACTCCACAAAAAACCGTATAGCATACTTGCTATGTACTCGTAAATAACAGTGACAAGATGTTATTAAAACATCATCAAAATACATTAAGTGGAAAAAAATCGTATTGTTAGAGCTATTACTGAAAAACTACCAAAGCAAAGTTATTAAAATTGATATGGAATCACCCCTGAAGCATACCCAATCCATTAAAAAACGAATTTTCGAAATCGATCCACAATTTTATTGCTGGAGTCACTATCGTGTAACAGAGATACAAAAAAAAACATGAACATATGAACTGCGATTTTTTTGGAAGTCGGTTATTAAAAGGCCAGCTTATTCTGGTTTTGCTACCACTGTTGTGCGGCCTACAGTACTAAGGGAACTGTATTTATATTTATTTATATAATTGAATTCCTTTTAATAATTTGCGACTAGCACATCACACTTGACCTGTTCCAAGGACATTACTAATACGGTAAGTCCTTTTAGAGGTACAAGACGATTAAGAGTTGTACTATGCATACAATGAATTTATTTAAGTTCGATTATTACTATGAATATAATTGATGTTATGTTAAGACGTAATTTAGTTTTAGATGGCTATCTATCATGGTTGTTAATGTAACTACGTATTTATGGTCAGCTTTTGGGCCCCTATAAGCAGCCAAAACTCTTTAAGTGCGTAATTCAGAGAACTCATTTATAAACTATTTCTAAAAGCACATTATTAATGTTCGATATCATATTGCACGTTCTCATTTGTTTTTTTGTGATAGAAATACATTTAAAATCCCCTTGTTAAAAAATGTAAAAATTTATTGATCGCATGTGTCTGTTGCTAAGGGTGACGTTTTAATAATTTGAGGATTACACTAATGAATAGATAATTTTAAAATCTAAATAATCCACGGTTTATTTTACTTCAAAACATAGCCATTATTTTTATTAAAATAATTTTAATAAAATATAAAATTAATTCTATGAGAAAGGGGCGTGAACAGGGAAAGAGACAGAGCGAGACTGAGCCACGGGGACGGAGAAGGACCGAACGCTCAAGGTCGTTTGGTATAGAAAGCGCAATGCTACGTTGGTTTAATGATAGCAAATGCTGACTCGGTCAGTGGTGGCCTGGGTTCGATCTTTGATTTGGGCAATATATCAGTTTTATCAGTTGCAGCATGGATTTCGGTATACATAAAGCGCATTAAGCGATTTACGGCAGTGCTTTTTTCTCCAAACAGTTAAAAAAACAACAGCTATAGCGAGGTCACGATCAGACTACATAAAAAGAAAGAGAAGCGCGATGACGCAATGATGGTAATTTATTGCAAAAAATGAAGCAATAATCTATTTGCATTACATCTTTTGATTGAACTTAAAAATAAAACACTACTACGTAATTAAGTTGCTTGTAGATATCTGACAAATAATCAGAATGATTGCATGCATATTAGTATGGTTTTAAATCGTTAAAAGATTTTTTTTGAGATAGCTTCGTGTTTTTTTCTCTCGTATCAATAATCTACATACTTAACTACTATATATCCTAAAGAATACCATACATTATTCTGATATTGTTTACTGCAGTTGATCATATATTTTTAAGCATTATACAACTTGGGGTTAGTTCCTGTGCCCCCTTAAGTACATGTTTCTAAATTCAATGGCTATGCTCATCATAAATTCATATAAGTTTGACGTAGTCTACAGCCATCATATCGATTAACACGGTAGGGGCTTTATAAGAAACGCTAGAATATTTATTTGCGATGGTTCTTTTTGACGATTTGCAGCCTATTCAACTTTTGTGCACGTTCGGAAAAATAACATTATCTACATTACGCTTGTATTTCACAAGGTATTAGGCAGAAGTGTCCCTTAGTCAAATTAATAAAGCCCTCTTCCTCTTTCTCCGGAATGATCATGTCTTTTTTAAAGCTACCACTTATGTTCACACTGTCGAATATTCAGTTTATTTACTAGCTGTCACCCGCGACTTTTTAAAAGAAATTTGACACCTATGTAGACCATGACCTGCACCTGTCTAATTGCGTAACACATTTTCGTAAACGATTACGACTGATCTGTTGTATTTTGACAGTTCAACAACATTCATTGCGTTACTTACATTGTTGAGCAGATTTTTTATCGAACCTATGAAGCAATGGATTAGCAATCTGTTTCAAAACGATTCAGATTCCGATTGATTGTGTATTACGCAATAAGGATACTGGATTAGGATACTTTTTATCCCAATATTCCCACGTAATCGAGACTTATGCGGAAATTAAACCCAGGGACCAACGAGGCATCCACTAATAACCGGTGTAGTAAGGAACTAGAAACTGAGGTACTTAGGACAGGTTATAAATAGCTAACTAGTGAACTTAGGTATTACCACAAAACAGGTTGGTCGAGGAGAAAGTGGACATTTCTTCGATGACAACTTTCTGCGATTGCGCAAAAATCTATTTACATTGTACAATCATCATCATTCTGCTGCCCTTATTTATCCCAATATATTTGGCGCCGGCGCAACATATCTTTTTCTGCTGTTCCACTGTCGACCTCCAGTCTCTGGAGGGGAGTGATGTGATCTATACCGACACATGCGAAAAACGCATCACACTGACGTCACGCAAAATCCTGCATCGCGCAAGCAGAGTTTACCGCGCAAATAGTATATATACAACGTCCCGACATTAATCGTCGAGCAGTTGCCCACCAGACACAACAACCATCTTCTCGGAAGATCCTCCCTTTTCCAAAGAGTATGAGTGAACTTTACACCCTGATCCTCATATCTCTATACTGCCATCGACATTCATATTCAAAACTTTCCTCACAGCATTCTCCTAATTTCTCCGCATCACATGCCCATACTCATAATCATAATCAGTTGTCACGAACTGATTTCCTGACAATTTTGCAGTCTCCGGTGCCACTTTCAGACTTCCTCATTTACTGGTACTCATTTCTTATTGTATCTATTCGTGTAACACTACACATCCCTCTTACCATTTTCATCTCAGCTGCATGCAGTTGCCTTTCATTCTTCCCGTTTGTGGCCCAACATTCTGATCCATACAAGACAGCCGGTCTAACCATTGTTTTATATATCTTCCACTTGTTTAAGAGGAATGCGAGAGTCGCAGATTGTACCCTTGATATACCGACATTTAATTGCATCCAGTGCTAATTCTGTGCTTAACTGTCCGATCTATTTCACCATCGCTGGGCACGAGTGAACCGAGATAAAGAAAGTTGTAGTAGATCGGGAGAAGCGCGCCATCAAGCACTATGGCTGCAGATCTTTTGAAGCCACCGAAGTCGCGTATGGTTCTGCTGATTTTCAAGCCAACATTCTCCATCTTCTGTTGCATTTCTCCAATCTGCTCTGGATCTCAGGTCCTTCTTCACCGACAAGGACAATGTCATCGGCATGTCCGACCTCAAAGCGTCCACAATCAACAGGAAGAGGAAAGGACTTAAAGCCGATCCTTGGTGCAAGCCCACATTATAGTCGTAGGTACCGTCTCATTCGCTTTCTCCAGACCAATGCACATCATGTGCAGGTTCTTGTTTGCACGTCTGTGTACCTACAACCAAGCAATTTTTACTTGCTTAGTTTTTCGACTACGTCATTGCCAATTCTCTTTGTCTGTGCAGTGCGCGGCCGTTAAGACGCTGCCCAAAAGTAGGACACCGTAAAACACTCGGTTTTTTGTCGCGCAATTAGGCGTATTAGTAAATATCACAAGCCAGGAAAAAATCAGTGCATTATCAAACAATCAAAGAAAAGACTCACTTATTCAAAAACATTTCATAAAATAAAACAGTATCATGATTTAAAAAAAACAGAGCTCAAAACATATTTCTCGTCGCAACATTTTCAAAATTTTGAGCACAAACTATCATGTTATATCTAATGTAATAAAGGGAAATTTAATAAAATTAATGTCTAAAAAATATTCCACAGTGCCGTGCGTTTTTATATTTTTATTGAATAAAACTGCAAAATAACGTCAGTCAAGTGCAAGTCGTGCAAGTCAACGCATCGCTGTTTTGAACCTGTTGCCGCGATGCGCTATTGTCAATTAATTATAAACTTTAATTCTAGAAAACTTCGTCTTTGTCGATGTGTGAACGCCACCGTTGTCTCTCACATCTGCATGATTTCTTATTTGTGTGTCTTATTTACTGTCAGTGTACTCAGGAATATATCCGTCATCTAAACTATGGTACTCAATTATTTATTGCGGCATGCGGCGGTAACTTAAAACTTATTACGATCATAATATGGACCCTATCGGGCACAGCGATATAGTAGAAGAGAGGAATCTTTGAAACTTAACTTCTCTTGTTTGTGGTTATGTTAGTACATATATTTTTTAATTATCAGTGACCGCTGCCCTTCAAGAGCCATACCCAGGCTGGATCGACAATGTCTACGGAGTCACTGGTGAGTCGAAACAACTTCTAAATAATTATCTTCACCACCCCCCTGCCATTATCCCAATTTATTCGTGGTTGGTGCAGCATACCTTCTTGTTCCATGTTGTGTGCCTGAATGAGTACTGAATAATTGTTTTTCGTTCATTCTTTATGGACTTTAACTAAAGGGAGTGCTCATGCTCTGAAATCACACTTTTAAGTTCCAAAGCTTACATAGCTCGACGTCGGTGGCACACGCGACAGATTAAGTAATATACTCCAACGCAATATCGTTGTCGACAGATAAAAACGTCACACAGATTATTAATAGAAAGATTAGAAATTAAAGTTTTCTCCATTTAAAAATAAAGAAAATAAGAAGAAATCTACTGTTAATGAAAGACTACGAGCATTTCAAACCGTTTGAATTACTGACGAACTTGTACTGTGGTTTAAAAATTCGCATACTTAGGGTGCCACATGGGTAAAAAGAAACTAAATTCCCGCCATTTCATCCACACTGCCTCGTTGGTCTAACGGTCGCAATCGCTATTGCTGAGCATGAGGTCCTGGGTTCGATTCCCAGGTCGGGCAACGTGTTATTGGGATTTTCTATAATCTGGAATTTCTCAGTAGCAGCCCGAAGTCTGGATTTGTGCCCTGTAGATGGCAATAGGCTCACCCCCTATTACATGGGAATTAAACATAACTGGCGAAATGTGGGTGTACTATAGGTACACCTCTGCCCAACCCTTCGGGGCAAAAAGGCGTGATGTTATGTTATGTTTCATCCACACTTCGTTAAACCTGCTTGCTTAGCAAGTTGCAGAATCTATTGTTATACAGGATTAGTAACTCCATTGTTTTCCAGGTATCATCATGGAGATATCCCGCGGCACGTACCGCTCCGGTTACTGCCGCCAGCAGTACGTGGTGGACCTGGTGCCCGTCGACATGGTGATCAACTCCTGCATTTTGGCTGCCTGGAGACAGGGGGTTAAGCAGTGAGTATAGAAGCTCGTTGGTATTTATAACGTTCCTATTGCTGGAACACAGACTTCCTCTCTGTGACAGGGATAATGCCTAAATCGGGATAAAAGTATTATAAAATTAATTGCTTCCTTGGTCTAGTGGTGGTGGTCGAGCCTAGGTTCGATCGCTTAATTTGTACGTGCTGTCCATTTTACTCAAATCAAACGGTCATGTTAAGCCATGACTTCGCCATTATTATCGCTTGGATCTTTTATATTCCAGGCCGGGTCGTTGTCCAGTCTACAATGTGACGTCAGGATCTATTAACCCGCTCCAATGGGGCCAATTCACGAAACTATGCGTCAAATGGGCCCTGGAGAATCCCACCAAGTAAGTTTTTTATTTACTTTTCTTACCAGCATAAGCTCATCAATAACAGCCGGAACGGTTGATCTTTAGGTTCAGCAACGCTCGCCGAGGTCGGAACGTAGATGGGTGACCATTCACTACATACCAACCTCGGAAAACCGTTGGTCCCGGCTGTCATCTTTGACAGTTGTTACATTATACATAATCAGCCTATTATGTTCCCACTGCTGGGACACAGGCCTCCTCTCTGGGAGTCGGCCGTAATCCACCACGCGGGCCGAGTGCGGGTTGGTAGATGTCACATATCTTCGAATTTTTGACATGCGGGTTTCCGCACGATGTTTTCCTTCACCGTTTTCGGTGGTGATGAAATAATCTACACAAAGTAAAGCGCCTGTGCGGGTTCGAACCTCCGACCTACAACTCGTAAGTCACGGCCATTACCACTGGGCCACCACTGCTCTCCAGTGAGTCGTTACAGGTTGACAAAATTCCGAAAGTCCTGACAACCAGTCTCACTAAGTTGCAAAGTGTTACCAGCAACTGGTTTGAGAAGGTCAGATAGGACGCCCACGTCAACATAGTTGAGGAAAGCTCAGGCAGATGATGATGATAAGGCGCCACTGAAACACTAGTGCTGTGCTGTTCTGGATACTCATTGGTGATTTGAGTTTTGGTGGGCCTAAATTATTGCATGGTTTTAGTTTTGTACGTCGACAATAAGTAATTTTCTATCATCTGTATGTAGATACGTGATGTGGTACCCGAACTTCACGTTCACGGAGTCCCGCTTCATGAACTCGTTTTGGGAGATCACGTGCCACTTCCTGCCAGCCTTCATGTACGACCTTCTACTGAGAGCGCAGGGGAGGAAGGCAATGTAAGTATGAATGATTTAGATAAGTAGCAGACAAGCCACCTGTCCACGTTCTGCCTATGGACATCTGTAATACCAGACGCATCGCAGATGTGTTCCCATTGCAGAGACAAGGCTGAAATGTCTAATGTGTCAGTACCTACACCAGCAAACATAGCCTTTAAACCAGCTAGGTATTTAACTATCGGTCATTATGGAGTATTATGAGAAGATTCGCACGAGAACCAAGGTATCCAACATAGCCTTAATAGCCAAACGTAACTGCCAGTAGATGGGGCACATTGCTCGTAGAAGGTGGCCGATTGAGCCTATGCAGTCAATATGTCGCATATGGATTGTCGAATTCGCTGTTATACAAAACCGCTCTGTTATGTAATACAACTGAACAACGTTCAGCTGGATTGCTATTGCGTTACGTTTAACAAAACTGCTACCGACGTTTACGACGAATGCAGAATGTCTCATAAATCTGCTGTCACGTTATGCGTGTGGCTTCTAATGTCGAATTGGACGCATAGGTTACAACTGTGACCAACTGCTTCTTCCAAGTTGGTCGCAGTTACTTGTCTATTGTATTTTGGCGGAATTTTAAACGCTATGGTTTCGTTTGCAGTTTGCGTTTCAAGAAAGAACGTCACTCATTTCCTTAAGCTCGTTAAGGACTGACTTCTATAAAACTCTGAACTCAAATCGTCTTTAAAATCACTGTTTTAACTTGAGTTATGGTCATTCTAACTCTTAATACTCATTTTATTTATTTCTGTATCGTTTCAAAATTTAGAACTAAAATCTACAATCTGACGTTTCATTTCACGTTGTTTTACAATACCTCTTGATCGTTGAGCCACTGCATTGATAAATGCAAAACGTTAAAGCAATACTACGTGTTATAGTTCAGTAATTTTGTAAAACCGCTAACGTTCGTTTCGTTGTTTTACACATTGGAGCTGTTATTTAAAACAACTAGCGGTTTTGTAAAACAGCGGATTTTATCTCTCTTTTCTTCCTTAAATAATGTTCCCTTCACCAGAATGATGAAGCTCGCCCGCCGCTTCAAGATGGCGGCGGCCACAGGCGAGTACTTCGCCAACCACGAGTGGCAGTTCGGCGTCGCCGAGCTGACGGCCCTCCACGACGACGCCACTGTCGCCAGGGACTCCGGCGCCTTCCCCCATTGGCCCGCTGACTTCGACTGGGACTCGTATATTGGTGCTTATATGTTCGGCATCAGACGGTATATTTTGAAGGATACTGCTGAGTCGTTGCCTGTGGCGCGAACTAAGCTAAGAAGGTGAGTTTTTTAATGATGTTTAATTAATGCTGGCAATACACTTGGCATATTTACATCAATGTATAAGCTATTCCGTTTATACACAATGAACTTTATTTCAATAAAATATGGGCGTATCACAACATGGGCATATGGGCATTACACAAGTTCCGCGAATATTATAGACACTTCACTGGTTGATGTGAGCTGAAATTTTGGCGACACATGTGGCGCAGTGTATGCCTTTAGTTGTTTTATTGAAAATAATCATTTATATTTATTTCCTGTTACAGATTATACTGGGTGCACAAACTGTTCCAAGCGGCTACAGGATATTATTTGTTCAGATTCCTTGCGGGTCGCTTACGGTAGAATAAGGACAACATTTTGTAAACAATTGGTCAATCGATCTAATTAGTTAATTATAGCATAATTAGCTAGACAGCACAGAGGCTTATGGACTGCAAAATTTACTCTTACGAGTGCAGACTCTCACTTGAGAACATTCTTTTAAAAAACGGTCATCAGTATTTTATATTATATTAATAATTGTAATGCATAATATTACTTGATTAAAATCGTTAAGTGATCTCTCAAATGAAAAAGAACAATGAATTAAAATACTGGCTTTAAAAGTGG
Organism: Dasypolia templi; assembly: GCA_963555695.1. Taxonomy (NCBI): domain Eukaryota; kingdom Metazoa; phylum Arthropoda; class Insecta; order Lepidoptera; family Noctuidae; genus Dasypolia; species Dasypolia templi. Next base: position 13,936,504 of record OY743165.1, read on the forward strand.
GATAAATGTAACTAGTGCAGATTCTTGGTACCTTGAATATACCTACTCAGCACAGATTAGTGTAAAATTGATCGTAGAGAAAAATATGATTTGAATATAAACCACCCTATAGGGAACCTCATTATATAGATTTTAGGAACATTGATGTACCTGTTCTTTCAGAATACTTAGCAAATATTTTAATTTGTCAATCTTTTTTTTTCGCATTTTTATTTTTTTAATAAAACCTTCAGAAGTTATGATAAAAATCAGAAAACATTTTAAAGTTATTGTTTTTTTTACTTACGTTATTATTGAATAAGGCAATTCATTAAATGTAAGAGAAAATATAGATACTTTCACTGTGCTGTAATGTTTTTATGTAAGTAAGTACTTACTTATTGGTAGGTAACTTCATTGACTCTATAATAATTTTCCAAAGCCCTATGTTTTATCTGTGTCACTTTATTTGGCGGCATATAACTGTTCAAGGATCTTCTGTTGCGTGGCCAAAATTGGAACTATCACTATACTACTATCTACTACTACCATCTTGTTTTTTCAATACTTTTCACAAAACAATTGCACAATTGTTTACCAACAGCGCCCCCAGTTTCGATGTCATTCGAGCGTTAAAGATCCTTGTAGGAAAGTAAGCAATTGGCAATAAAAATAAACAAAACTTTTCTTTTCATGTCTGTACGTGTGTTTGGGGCTACCTTGAAAATGACTATAATATAATAAAGTATTGTTTAAAAAAAATAAGTATTGCAAGCTTCAAAATTCATGTAGGTTGCACTACTCTTATGTACTGCACTACTGTTGTCTCTGATTCAGTGACACATAAAATTCTAAAATATTGTTTATGCTAAGAGAATATCTTATAACAGTTCTGTAAAAATAAACCAATGATAGTAAGACATTTTATTTTCCTTTTTCTAACGTTTATTCGGTTACGAGGGGCGATTCCCGTATTTTTAAGTACAGTTAGCGTTCAAAAGTGCATAGGCACGTTAAGAGTCGTATTGTTGTGAACTCACGGTACGACTATAAGTGCTTAAGCGACACACACAACATAGATCTAACCCCGATCCCTAAAGTTAGGTTATTTCAATGCCAATGGCATCCTGCGACAACGCGCTGAAATCAGCGAGTTCCTCCGCGACCATCACATCGACATCCTCCTTGTTCAGGAAACGTTCCTCAAACCGAGTTACCGAAATCCGTCAATTGCAAACTATCGTACAGTTCGCAATGACAGGACGCGTAGCCATAAGGGCGGTACCCTTATCTATTACAAAAAGGAGCTATACTGCATTCCCATAGACCCTCCCACACTCTCACGATTAGAAGTGTCTTGCTGCCGGCTTGGCATGACAGGTCATCAACCGATCACCATAGTTTCGGCCTACCTCCCCCCCATTAATACTTCGGAGAACTTCCAACTCCTTACTGAAGATCTTTCTGTCCTTTTTAGCCTGAGTGACTCCGTTATCATAGCGGGTGATCTCAACGCTAAACATCCCTCCTGGAATAGCACCAGGACCTCTTCCAGAGGGAGACACTTGTTCAACCTCTCCTCCTCTCAGAATTTCGATGTCATCGCGCCGATGACTCCCACTCATTTTCCCTCCGATCCCAATCACACCGCCGATGTTCTCGACGTGGCGCTCTTACAGAACGTCAACCTACGGTTGGACTCTATAGAAGTGGTACAAGAGCTCGCTTCCGATCACCGTCCAGTAGTCATGAAACTGGTCCCCCGCATAGGTCTGCCCGATTCCACCCAACCCCTTCCCAACAAAGTGGTAACGGACTGGAGGAAAGTAAGCGATCGCTTAAAATCCACCACGTCCCCCCACTTGGACCCAATCCCCGATCATTTTGACTCTATCGCTGACACGACGGCCGCGATCGACTCATTCACAGCTCACGTACAATCAGTCCTGAACGATTGTTCAAGGGAAATTCCAGCGACGGATGACCGTCGCTGGAAGTTGCCGGACGATGTACGCGAACTGTTGAATGAGAAGAACGCGGCTGTCCGTGCCTACAGCAACTTCCCCTGCGACGCGAACAAAGCCCATATGCGTTACTTACAGCGTACTGTAAGAACACGCATAGAGGAGCTGCGTACCGCCGGCTGGGACAAGATGTTGAGCGAACTAGAGCCCACCCACCTAGCCTTCTGGCAACTCCAGAGGAAGCTCAGATCCGGAGAAATAGTCTCCATGCCCCCCCTGATCCGTCCCGACATGACCATCGCCTTCGATGATGTCGACAAGGCTGAGCTTCTAGCCGACAGTCTAGAAATCCAATGCTCGCCTAGCTCTCAACCAGTAGACCAAGCTCACCTCTCTGAGGTCGACGCTGAAGTCGAACATAGAGCCTCCCTCCCTCCCGTCGAAGACCCAGAGTATCCACTGCCCCCAGTCACGCCCGACGAAGTGCACGACCTCATCAAAGGTCTTAAGGCTCGTAAAGCCCCCGGCTCAGATGGAATCACCAATAGGGTATTCCAACTTTTCCCTGCCCACCTGATAATGCTACTGACCACCATCTTCAATGGTGCTCTGAGCAACAACATCTTCCCACAGGCATTCAAAGAAGCCACCGTCATCGGTATCCCGAAGCTCGGCAAGCCAAAGTCAGAGCCTAGTAGTTACCGCCCCATCAGTCTGCTCAATGTCCTCGGCAAAATCTATGAGAGGCTTATTTATAAGCCCCTCAGAGACTACGCCGAGACAAAGGGCCTCATCCCCAACGAACAGTTTGGTTTTAGAACCCAACACTCGTGCGTACAACAGGTCCACCGTATAGTCGAAAACGTCAACTTCGGTTTCCAACGAGGTTTGATGACCGGTGCTGTCTTCTTCGACATAGCGAAAGCGTTCGACAAAGTCTGGCACAACGGCTTATTATATAAGCTGTACCAATTCGGTGTGCCAGATCGTCTCGTGCTCATCTTACGGGACTTTTTGTCGAATCGCACCTTCCGTTATCGCATCGAAGGAGCGCTATCCTCCCCCCACCCTATTCGCGCAGGAGTCCCTCAGGGCTCTGTGATCTCTCCTTTAGCTTTCACGCTATTCACCAGCGATTTGCCCAAGTTCAGCAAGGCGCAGTTGGTCCTGTTCGCAGACGACACGGCCATCTACTACACCGGCCGTGATGAAAATTCGATAGCTCGCATTCTCCAAACCCAAGTGAACAAGCTTGGTGCTTGGTTTAGAAAATGGCGAATCGAAGTCAATCCCGACAAACGTCAAGCGGTTCTTTTCTCAAAACCGCGTCGCAACCCCTGCCCCCCTCGACCGATATCACCATGTTCGGCAAGCCGATCCCTTGGGAGAAGCGAGCCAAATACCTGGGTGTCGTACTAGACGAACACCTCTCTTTTTCAGAGCACATTAAGGCAGCTCGTTCGCGCGCCGCCCTCGCTCTAGGTAGACTTCACTTTGTCCTCAATGCACGTAGCAAATTGTCACTAAAGTGCAAAATGCGTATCTACACAGCGTGCATCCGCCCGATCATGACCTATGCCAGTGCAGTCTTCGCACACGCCAAGCCCGTTCGCTTCAATAGAATGCAGACCCTCCAGAACAAGTTCCTCCGTAGGATAACAGGCTCCCCCTGGTACGTTCGCAACGAAATCCTCCACGTAGACCTCAGGATTCCCACTATCCGTCAGTTCATGAAACGCATTTCAAAGCGTTTCTGCGAGACCGCCGCGAATCACCGCAACCATCTGGTTGTGAAAACCGCTAGCTATATTCCCTCCTCCATTAGTCAAGTCCGCCGTCCCAAGCATGTCCTCACCGATCCCGATGACCACATAACTCTCATTCAGGAGAGCAGTAGGGCCACCAGTACAGTGCACAAACACAGACCGACATTCCGACCTCGCCGCCGAGGTTCCTCGAGAAGATCCCGACGTAATTGTCCCCCCCGACCCTTGCTCGACGAAGTGCCAGCCCGCGCCGTAGCTGAGCCTGTAGCTTTAAATTCCCCGAATAATAATAATCAACAAAACTTGATCCAGCCTGTCCCATCTTGCTGTCCTCCCGTCAGCGACGCCCTAAGCCGAGGTCCGTACCCCACAGGGGGTGCCCTTAGCGAGCGTTCGCTTAATAATATAAGTAGTTTTACGCCCCTGGCTGGAGGCTTTGAGTCCGCTTCAGGCAGCCACAGGATAGTCCGGTTAAGTAGTCACGACCTCTCAAGGTCAACTACGAGATGCCATACCCAAAAAAAAAAAAAAACACAACATAGATCGCAGTTTTGCATGGTACACGCTGACGTAAAGTCGCGCACTCGCATCGCACTACACGAAACAAAAATATATTTCTTTCGCTTTTGTTAGACACGCATCATGCTCGTGACTTGGCCGGTTTATGGTATTGCTAAAATTCGATTTAAATTAAAATGTGCTGGTAGCAGTAGGCGCCAAGCGTTAGACTGAGACGCAGTCGGCTTAGGTTCTGATCTCATAAGATGCGGCGCAGTTTTATTGCCATTTTTTATATTGGTTTGCAATAATAATTGTTATTATTATTGTTGTTATTTAAAAAAATACTGCTTTTTTATTATTTTTGTTATTGCAAAAAAGGCTTTAGAAAAAAAAATCGTTAGAAGTGATAACAAAAATAAACACATATTTATTTGTTATAATGTTTTACATATGTTTAACAAACCGATACAATTATTTATAATGACTTCTTCAGCCAAATAGGATGTGCAATACTCTATCAAGGAACTAGAAGCAATTTGTTTTATTTTGACATGTCAAATGTTCAAAAAGTTTTATAAGTCGATTTATTTCACTATAAACATCGAACATTAATTCCCAAAATAAGTGATTTTAATAAGTGGTTATGTAGGGCAGTTTGTTTACATTATTTATTTGACATTTCATTTGGATTTAGTGAATATAGATTACATATTGGGTATAGCTTAAGTAGGTATTCATTTTCTATAGGAAAAGAAGATTGAAAGTAAACCTCAATTTTTTATAATTAAATAATCACGGATATACAGGATAAAATATTCCGAAACTTAAACGTTATTGTTTGCTGGGCTTCGGTGATGCAACCTTATAGCGTGGAGTACACGGCGAACAGTTTTTAATGACGTATTGAATAATTCAGCAAAATGTCCGGTTGGTATGAAACCATTTGTTTCATACTCATTCACCATGTGAAGTCTTGTTTTAACAAGCTTTCCACTTCATAAACAAGCGCTCCGACTAGCAAGGATTCCCCCTTCCTTACATCTCTTAACGTACAGACTCACAGTATTTCTCGAGAAAAAAGAATGTAATACTATTAGAAATCTCTTAGCAAACAGATACTATAAACTATAATAATTAAGAAAAAGTAGTTTAGATAATATTACGTTTATACCACTTTACTCATCATTCACCAATTTAAACAAATAAAAATTTAAATATAGTAAAATATGAAATATTTAAATGATAACACGCACACTTAGTCCATTTGTGTTATCACATCATTTACGTCCACTTTTACGCAGCTCAATAATGTTGCCAACGCTTCAATATTTATATTTCACTGCATTTTGAAAATTATAAACACAATACCACTAAATAACAGATTTTAACATTCGTCACTAACCAACAACGTTCAATTAGGTGAATATTCGTAACGAATTGCACGATACAACCTCACAGAAATCGAAATAATTTACGCAGTTTTCTGTGGTCTACCTACAAACTGTTATTATTTAAGTAAACAAGATGAACGAGACAAGTATCGAATGATTATCGAACCACTTCAAGTACTTTTATTAAAACAAACACAAATTGTTCATTTTAGGTATTATTAATGATAACATATCAAAAACTATAAATAGATATTATTTGAAAATAACATCAAGCTTAATCCGCAGGCGCAGGTGAGATTCGAACTCACGGCTTGCCATAATCGCTCCTACCCACGCACGGTAACGACTAAGCTCGCATGTCATAAATGTTGTTAGTTGAAATTATGATTTACTACCAATTACAGACAAAGTGAGTGTGTGTGTGTGTGCGTGTCTATAGTATAGAAACAACTTATAGAAGAATGTCGTAAGTGAAACCGAAGCGTCAATCTATTGCTTTGTGAGATTGCTTATGGACTTTTGAGCGCTACTGTACATGAATTCGCATGCTAACCTGTTTCAATATGTAAAAAAACTAAACCTGAATAAGGCTGGTACGGGAGAGTGGGGAATGGCACAAGAGAGAAGAGGCCTAGGCCTTGTGGGTGAGGAGTAGTGTGTGAAGTCGGGTTGTGGATGATAATGATGATAAGATGATGATATTGTGACTTAAAGGAGAACGGCAGGCTTGTATGGGAATCTCGTACAGCTAATAAAATTTCGTGTTTGAGGCATTTTTTTTCTTTTAATTGGTAATTAATATGATAGACAATCCGTTTTTAAATTCTTAGATTTTTGGAACTTGGGACGTAAAAGTTATAACCAGTTTAATTTTTAAGGGTTATAAACTAGTGTACCAATATAGATTGATACATAAAGATTGGTACATAAACATTGTTTTGGTGATATATTTCCAAGTAGATGCTTAACTCAACGTAGACCCGGCCAGACAATTCGCTAAATTGCTCAGAAGCAGTAACGTACCACAATCCTCAAAAACAGCAAAGAACTGAACTGGAACTGAACGCAACTGAAAGACAGATTTTCTTTACCTGTCAATAAATAATTGCCAAATTAACAAAAAAATATTGATAACGAATGTCATTCCTACTATTAAATCGTCACTATTATGATTCAATGCAACAATTATGCATTCTAAGGTTTAATTTATCATAACATAACATCACGCCTGTACTCCCAGAAGGTTTAGGCAGAGGTGTACCTATAGTACACCAACGTTTCGCCAGTTTAGCTTAAGTCCCGTGTAATAGGGGGCGAGCCTATTGACATCAACCGGGCACAAATAAAAAATACGAAGCCGTGACATCTACACACCCACACTGAGCCCGCGTGGTGAATAACGGCCCACTCCCTCTCACAGAGAGGAGGCCCGTGTCCCAGCAGTGGGAACATAATAGGCTGATAATAGAACGGGCACAAATCCAGATGCCTCAAAGAGATGCCAGCAGTAAATGACGAATGAATGTCCGATAGGGCCGATGCCTCAGGGACGCGGGAAATTCGAAAAAGAAACCGTGGCCCTGGCACAGGCAACTGAAGGAACACGGGTGGGTTTTAGTCAGTAAAAGTCTGACACGTGACCCCACGACGCCCAGAGCGGGAGAAGTCATTTGATGACTTCTCACCCAAAAAAAAAAAAACACCAGAGAGGTGTGTCCATGATAAAGTCGGTCATGGGAAACAAGATCCGCCGGGTTGTCCTTCGACGGTACGTAGCTCCAGGTATGACCACAAGTACTTTCCTGTATCTCATCAACTGTTTCTGAAAAAAGGATTTAGTTGATTAGGAGTTGAGAGCCAACCCAGGACAATGGTTGAGGCGCACCAGAATCTACATTTATGAATGGGCCTGGTAAAGGTTTGAGGTGCCTTAACAATAAAAAACCCAATAGCACTTTGCCCCACGTGGGAATCGAACCCAGGACCTCATGCTCAGCAGTAGCTCTTGCGACCACTAGAACAACGAGGCAGCCAGTCTAGGTTTAATATTTATGTGTTTAATTATATTTAATGTTTCCATTTCTAAATAATTAATTTTCATGTCGACATTTATGTTATTTTACAAAATGGCAACTTCTAAAAACATAACTCTGTTTAATGTAACATTTTATTACGTTTAATTATTAAAATCTTTTTATTGATTTTATTAATTAATTCAAACTTCTATTTAATTTTAGACTAAAATTTAATAGAACTTCATTAATTTTCATGTAAGTGTACAAACATTTTTAGTACACTTACATGAAAAATTAATGATTAAGTTGCCTAAATAAGTGGTACAAATTCTATAACAGAACAACAACAAAATTATGCTGTATGATATTTGCCGTTTGAACGTTTTTTATTTACGTGAGTTGGCTTGGATCTGTTATACTCTAAAAAGCAGCACCGTGAAAACTTAGGGAGAACTATAACTCAAACTCAAATAATTAATTTCAAATAAACCAATTACAAGCACTTTTAAATTGTCGAGGGATCGGTCAGTCAGAAAGATGAAGCTAGTTGCCCATTCCGAAACGTAGTAGGTACATATGGAGAAGAAAGGGAAAGCAAGAAACTCCATGGACACTCTTTTAAATAATAATGTTACATAAAATTGGTTACATCAGTCATGTTGAAATTATATACATTTGTGAGAACGATGTAGAAAGACGTGCACGTTAAAGGCGTCCGTAATGGAAGACATACAAAACAAAAACAAAAACAATTCGCAAATTAAAATAAGCCATGGCAGCCAAGAGATTACCAGTCCCCACACACACGAACATGATGTATGGATCAGCACCAATCAGCACAACCATTTTGGCGAGACATTTGAATGAGCGTGACATACTCTCAGCAGCTAAGGCACATTTAGGTCAATGAAAGACGTACCCAGTAAATGGCAGCTATAAAGTAGGTACTAGTTCTCACAAATGTGCTTTGCAATTATACAATACTAGAAGATTGAATCTAAACAGTGCAAAGATAGTTTTAACAATCTTCAGCAGCTCCAACAATATTTTCGTATGCTAATTAATTAGTTTATGCGATCTTGTGGAGCAGAACCAGCATTGAGCCAAGCATTTTTGTCAGCGATGTAATCCCCCAACTTATATATGCTTGTCTGCATAGTGTGCGTTTGATACAAGTTTTCAACTTCGTTGGGAGCTGTCATTCCGCCTGATGCTAAGGATTGTGCTTTAGTTATTGATAAAGCGTTCTATGGGGAAAATTTAAATTAAGGAGATGCTGGCGAGAATATGGATGAACTACATTTAATGTTAAATCTAATAAAAAATTAAATCACTTACCGATTGAACAGCCACATTTTCTTGCAGAAATCGCATCCAGCGGGAGAAAACAAAATTTCCGACCGAATGATATTAGTTACAGTACTTGTTCTGAAGGATTGACAATACAGTGGCAGTCTTTATAATGTGCATATATCGAAATGAGGGAAACTAAGCTTAATTTTATCGACGGTTTTCTTTTTCGGACCGCCTCGTTGGTGACGAGGCCGGCGGTAGGGCGTGAGAGCCTGTCCCGCCATTACGCCACTAGGACCTCGCGAAGCTGCGACCGACGTTGCTCCACATGGCGCTGCATCGGCCGCTCGCCCCGCGCCCTCTCTTCCTCGCGCCACCGATACAGTGAAGCGAGCACCTTCGCCTCTAGGTCCTAGGGGGGGACAAGCCGCCTCGTAGGAGATTGTGCGGTACCCTCTTATGACTCTGACGGCCATTGCTCTCTGTGGCTTTCGCAGGACAGAGATGCTAGCAGCCGTCAGGTCAATGATGCCCAGTTCGGGGCCCCTTAAAGGGCCATCGATCCCCACGTAGAGGCGCCTACAAGCGGTGCTCGGGCCCCCCAGATTGGGAAGCAGCGTTGCCAGCGCCCCAGCCGCGCCCAACAACTTGGGCGCCAGCCGCCGAAAGTGGGGTCCGAATTGCGTGTAACCTAATCTTTTTTTTTTTGTTCCCGGGGTGGATAATCCTCATGGGTGTCCTCCGCCCTGGGGCGGGCGGAGGGGTCTGTCAGACTCATACTGACTAAAAACCACCCCGGTGTTCCATCTCACACCTACGCCGGGGTCGCGGGAACACATAATTCTTCCACAACCCCGGCTGGTGCCGGCCCGCTAGCGCGGGCACCGTCTCGGGCGGGGGGAGTGAGGTGTACTCCCCCCGCAACGTCTGTGAGCGGCGCGCGCGGAACACTACGCGCGCTGCCTTCTCGGGTGTCTAACCTAATCTAACCTAACCAAAGACTTAAAAGTCGCTGGTTAGTATTATTTTATTGTAACATAAATTATTGTGAGTATTCCGAGTAATATTCAGATGTAAGTGTGAAGACCCTAAGATGAATTAAAATTTAGGGGTCTATAAACCAAGGACAGTTTTTCCCCCGTAGTATTCGACTACGGGGGAAAAACGTCCACATTCAGCAACGGTTTCTAATTTGGATTATTTTAAAAATGAACGGGCTTTACTTACAGAAAAATATGATATTGCGGCATGGAGAAACAGATTCTTGAGAACAATAAATCAAAAGAATGGAAGGTAAACAGATTATTTACCTTGATTAGACAGTACATCAGGACTATAAAGTAAAAAAATCGTGGCAAGGACCTTCAACAAGTGATATCACTACTAATACATCGTCAGGAAAAAGATATTAAATTGTGCATGCAGGATCGGAGGATGGGTTTGTGCCAGGTGCATTAATGGTATTCAGCACAAAATCCAAATCAGCTGACTATTATGATGACAAGAATGCTACCAACTTTATGAAATGGTTTGAAGAAATGTTGATACCAAATCTCACTAAACCTAGTGTAATTGTGTAAGCCAGTCTCCGATTATGGCTTCAAGAGAATCATATTCATTTTGAAGAATTTCATTCCAAAGATAAATTAATGTGTTTGGTGAAAGATCATAAACCTGCAGCTGTTTACAAAGCAGAAAAACTTCTAAAAAAATACAGTAATAATCACGAAATTTTGTTGCTGCCACCGTATCATTGCGACCTCAATGCTATTGAGCTTGTATGGAGCCAAGCGAAGTGAAAAGTAGCAAGCAAAACTATAGGAATACCAGGGTCTGAAACAAAGCAGCGAAGAAAGCAATGCAGTTGATGCAATATTGTCAGGTGTAGAAATCTTGGAATCCGATCTCGACTATGACTGATAACCCCTGTTTTGTGTTGATTTTATTGTGTCATCACATCAATGTCTGCATTTCATTATTTAAACTTATAGTAATAACTATTTCTTTAATTCAACCTTTTCTATATAATGCTATACCAGGAAAGTTGGAACTGTGAACTAAAAAATGCCATATTCCAGGGGTAAAAACCTTATTATTTGTTTTGTTTTAATATGTTTAAACTGGTAACCATTCATTACCTTATTTGGTCCTAGTATATAAATCAGAAACACTGATGTAAAGATCGCATAATATGATAGAATAGTAAATAGTATCAACTCCATTAAAGCAGTGTATAGTCAGGGTTGTCAGCACTAGATTTTTTTTAAATCCCGCCTTTTTCCTTTGACAGCATTCGTTGGTCAGACTCTACAACTTTACACAAAAATAAATCAGAAACTATATTTTTATCTGTTTTTATTTCATAAAAAAAACATTGTTTTGATACAAAAATAAGCTTCTATATCAAAACACTACGAAGGTCTTACACATTTAAATTACATACGTACATAAAGTCTTTTGAGCATTCTTCTTGCAAGTTTGAATATACTAAAGTCTATAATACCTTACACTTTAACCAAATTATTAGGAAAAGCCTACACCATAACCCCATTATTTATAAAAGTTGCTTAAAGTTAAGTAAACGTCTCCTAACTTTGAGCAAGATTACAAGTAAGGAGGAGTATCTTTAAACGAACCACGCTTACAATTTAGATACTCTTTACAATTTAGATACATTTTTAGAATGAACACCATGTTAAACTATAAACATCATAGCTATTGTAAAAACATTAATTATCTCACCCTAAAAAATATAACACAGCTATTTTCAGTGCACCTGTGTTCCACAGTGTTTTTCAGCGCACCCTAATTGTTTTACGCTGTTATTTTCAGTGCACCCTGATTGTGTTACACAATTAAGGCAAAAACAATTTCAATCTTCATCGCATGGAAACGTGACAGCTGGATCCATATATAAAGCTGTACAAAGATTGTTCGCGCGTGTTGAAAATCGTAACTAACGCCGCATCGTGATTTTTCAATAAATTTCACAAAAAAAAATATCACAAATGTTCACCAACAGCAATTTGAAAGGGGGCGAAAATAAACAATTCAAAAGGCAAGTTTTTTGAAATGTTTGCCTAGGATACTAAGGTTTAATTACTTATTATATAAATAATAAACAGTAGAGACAAATATTATGTCAGAGGTTTTTAACCTTTTAAAAACTATCATCATAATATTAAAACGTGTGAGAATAGATGAATAAGATCACTAGGAATCTGTGGAAATTTCAATAATAGATTTTGCAGAAGTCATTGATATTTCATCTGCCACGTTTTTAAGTTATCATATTTAAAAAATTTTGGTTCTTACAAAACATCCCACGACACCAAATAAATTGGGATAATGGCAAGAGGAAGTCGATGATTATTAAGACCTAGAAATGCAACAATTACAACTTTGAAAATTATCCTAACTTGTAACGTAACGTTTTTCCGCAATTTTGAGCACAAATCAAGATGGCCGCGCTAAGCATCCATGGCGATGACAGTGGGAGCTGCGTTGTAGTCGGCCACGATCGCCTGAGACGATGTGAACCATCCACTAATCCAGTACAGCATCAGGCCCCAGAACAGGCAGCGCACGATAACATCCACCCAGTACATTCTGGAATGAAAAAAAAAATATCACTGTCAAAAAATATGAAGGCTGGATGCGGAAAGGTCAGGGTGCTGTGGTGCAGACTTAATTCATTCAGCTTATAACTTTCCGTCAGCTGAGACACACGCCTCCTCTCTGTGAGAGGGAGTGGGCCGTAACCCACCACGCGGGTCCAGTGCGGTTTATTCCATGTCACATATCTTCGAATTTATGATTCCAGGACATGCCGGTTTCCTGACGATGTTTTTCTTCAGCATTTTGCGAGCAGTCGTGATGAAATTATTAACACAAAGTAAAGCGCCTCTCTGGGTGCGAACCTACGACCTACAACTTGTAAGTCGCGGTCTTTACAACTGGGCCACCAGTGCCCCATTTGATTGTTCGCTGCCAAATATTTATTTTGTTACTGATTTCTTATTTGAGTAGCTAAACGGTTAAGGCAAATGCTCTAAAGTAAGTTCCAAAGTTCAGATTACGTTTTTTTGTTTTTAGCAGTTATGGATTAACTCGTATGTTGATCAAAATGCGATTTGCTAAAGCAATTAATGAAGTTCATAGTCATATATTCAATCAAATATAAATAAGACAGTGTATTTTGATGATTACTATTAATTAGAAAAAAAAACTATATGCTTGTCGCGAATTTCTAAGCGCTTCCCAAATATTAAACTATTTTAATACTTCCAAAGGCAAAAACGCAAAACGTAGGTTGAGTGTTTATCGTTATGCTTTTATGTAGTAACATTTCAGGTAAACGTTTAAATAACATAGTTCTTATTGTTATCACAGTACTAACATTCTCATATGCCTCCTGGCAGCAGGCAGAGTGTCATCATACTCCTTGAGTATGAACACTCGAGCCGCTCTGATGCAGTCCTCGAAGTATTTGGAGATGTCTAGACCTGGAGCACAAACACAACATAATATTAGGCCTGTGTTATCGAAAGTTATAGGCAACGGTTTATAGAAGGTAGGTACAGGCAAAATTTTGACAAGAGCCTATGGGGCGAACCATTGATCGGCCACTAATACATACGAAGTCAAAGTCAAATCATTTATTTCATATTTAATAGGCACATAAAAGGCACTTTTGAAAGTTAACATTTACATTAAAATATAATTCGTTCTAGTCGCCCCTTCTAAAAGGTAGTTTCGTATGGACAAGAATAGGCAAGAAACTCCGCCGTTGCTCATTTGAAATGTTGTACAATATTGTTTACTGTGAAGACGACGCACTTAGAATAAAAATACTGTACCTACCACAATAGGTAAAAATAATTAAATATTGGCAGTGGCAGGTAAATTAATTGATAAATGTAGATGATTTCTCAAAATTTTTTTAACAAGTAATAATTTTGTGTATGAGTTAAAGTAATTACAGAATGTAAAATCAACGTTTTAAAAATTAAACTATTAAATAAGCAAACCACTTTGATTTTGTCTAGACAGGGGCTGTGTCCTTTACTCCAGCAGAAAAAATCTGCCAGAATGAACTGAGTTCAACGAAAAATTATTAGAGCGTATTCTGCTGTAAATGTGCGCCAAATATTAAAATGGTGAGTGCTGTCGTTTTGGAAGAATCGCGGACGAACTAATTTTGCTGGAGTAATTTTGTTTCAACAGGAAGATTCTAAATAATCGAAATCAATGGCCATGGACTTAAAAAAGTACATGGGCAGAAACATTAAATATTTGTGCGTAAGGGTACTACAGAACCTAAACGCAACTTTTATCGTACCCAGCTCAGTAGTCGGGGTTAGTCGGGCTTGCGGGCACTAGACCAATGAGGCAGCCATTTTAGTTTGTCCTAAGCAGTTTAATCTTTCTTTTTTTTGTATGGCATCTCGCAGGTCAACCTATGAGGTTGTCGTCTGCTTAAACGGACTTGCCTGTGGTTGCCCTAATAAATTAAGGCCTCCAGCCAGGACTTAAACTTAAATACTAACTAAAACTAAGCGAAACGCTAAGGGCACCCCCTGTGGGGTACGGACCTCAGCTTAGGGCGTCGCTGGAAGAGGGCAGCAAGGGACTAGCTGGATCAATATTTCTTTGATTTAGGGACGAATTTAAAGCTACAGGCTCAGCGGCGCGGGCTGGCTCGAGCAAGGGTCGGGAGGGGCGTGTATTTGGGCGTCGCGGCGGGCCTCGGCGGCGAGGACGGTAGGACGGCGATCGGGTTTTGGGCTTGTGTAGTGTGCTGGTGGCCTTACTACTCTCCTGGAGGAGGGTAGTGGCGTCATCGGGGGCGATTAAAGTATGCCTTGGTCGGCGAATACTGCTAATGCGGGAGGGAGTGTAGCGGGCGGCCGCTGAGATCAAGGGGTTGGAGTGTTTGATGCCACAGCAGTTTAATCCTTTATGACGTCTAATTTCAATCTAAGAAGTCTTGTCTTTTTTTTTTTTCTTTCTCGGTTAGTAATAATGATGACCTCGCAGTTAGAATAGTTTATGCGGCCTGCTCAATAGGTAATATCCATTTTCTGGTTTGTCGAATTGTTGAGCTCTTGTTCTGAGTTGAGCTACACGTTAGCTTTGACTGACTGAAAAATCGACTCCGTACAGCATTTTTATGTGACGTTTATAAGTGGTTCCGCTATTTACAGAATAAACAATTTCTTTTTAAATCATTTTTATTTTCTCTCGTCTCTTTCGTGTTTTATCTACATATTCCAGAAACTTGTTGTCCTACTCACCCACAGCATCCACCTTATAGTCCTTTTTCTCTTTCGCATTGAGTTTAGATCTCAAACACTGTGCGATGTCTGATTTGAAGTCCCATTGGTTGGTCGTGTAGTATTCAAACACCTCGAACCCTTTGGCGATACGGCGCTGGACGCGGCATAACCTGGAAATTAATGGTATTTGTTAATCTCTGAAAGTAAATACGAAATTAAATTATATATAGACTACAATGCCACAAGGATTCTTTGACGGGTCACCAAAACGAGGACTAATCTGAACTAACGCCGCCATATTGTATCGTCAAATGTCAAAATAGCAACCATAATAAAATGGTACAAATATCATTGTGAATAAAACAAACTTGCCAATGGCAGCAACCCAACATCACTCATATCACTGTAATTTTTAACAGTTATGCGAATTCCGAGGTAAAATAAGGTGTAACTTATAAATATAATTTAAAACTACGCGCCCTAATTTTCTATACAAACAATAAGCATGTGTCTACGGACACATGCTTATTGTTTGCAGTGGCAGAAGCAGTGGAGTGGCGTGCAATTTAAATTAGAATATCTCGATTGATTTTCCACTCGTGGGCATTTGAAAGGGGTCAATAAAGCTGCAAATACTTCGTACAAAGTTCCGTTACTTATCACGTTTAGAGTAGACACATCCTTTCCTGCGAATCAAGTATCTCATGACTTCATGAGGCTTCAGAATGTATCGCTGCGCGACATTATTTTTTATACTCCTGTCTTAAAAATTTGTTGCACGACCTAGCACCAACACGAGTCGGCTTCCAGTCTTACCAGGTGAAGGCGAAAACATGGAGCATGGCTGCCTATCTGACCTCCATAACCCAGTTACTGGGTAACACGCTACCCCTTGGTAGCCAGACGTTTGGGCTTTTGACTACCCGTAACGACTGTCAAAGATCTACGAATGACAGCCGGGACCAACGATTTAACGTGCTTTTCGAGGCACGGAAAGGTCTCGATATCTAATCATGAACAGACCGCGTCAAGCTCAGCTTAAGGTCGATGCAGCTGTTATTATAACGTCACGAGCCCTTCCTTACTCCTATTACTACAAATAGAATCTGGAAAATGGGGTCCCAACAGCTATCAAATATTTATTTCAATGATAATGATATATGATAAATCAATTTATTTCTGTAAGTAGGTTTGTAGAAACACTTATACAAGTCAATCACATTTTAAAAACAAGATGAGATCGGCGTTTCCTATCTGACTACTCTGAGAAGAAAGGCCGGAACAAACTCAGAGGTCACAGTCTCTTTTAAAGTCCAGACATAATCTTGGTCAGATCATGTGAAGACCATGTATACATTATATATGATTGGTGTCTGACATGGTAAAAACCACACAGAATGAGTGGACCTGTCCAGTCAGTGCTTGCATTTGGTAGTAGTCATGCAGCTCAACACAGAACATGAGGAGCTAAACGATTCGACGAACATTACCAAAGAAAAGACATTTGGGTAGGCCGCATAAATTACTCAAACTGCCAGACCATGATTTAAAAAGTTAAAAACTTTAAGTATGTTTATTATGTATTAAGCGTACAACACAGTCTGTTCTTTTTTCGCCACACATCTCTGTCACGGTCACGGTGTTTTGTCATATGACAAAAACGTTGACACAACTTAACGTTACATTATCAAGGATTCTGTCAATACTCACACAGGCTTATATCCAAGGCAGAAGAGCAGCGTGTCGACAATCATAGCGGGGATCCAGTGGAACAGCACCAAGCAGATGTTGTGGTACAGGCGCGAGTGCTTCATGGAGCCGCCGGGGTACCTGGGGATATACACAAGCACACCATGGGAACACCACACACGGAACGGGCTTCGGGGCTACTACTAAAATTACGAGCATAAGGTAATCATTTTATATGGTTTTGATACTTAGACATGAACGGGTAGCAATAAAGTTGAAGTTATAGAAAGTAGGGTGGTTAAAAAAAATTAAAACTAAAAATTAAGAGTAGGGATGATAACTTTTATTTTATTTTATCTCCCATAATTGTTTGTTTCCAAATAGTGAAAACAAAATTACAAAAAGTGTAAAAGCTTAAAAAATTGCCATTTTATAAACGTTTTAAGGTAAGAGTTAGACAAGGACAGCACTATCGTAGAAGTGACGTCACGACTATGTAACTTCATACTAGCGCCGTACATTGTCCGTACCGGCGACAAAGACGGGAATAATCCCCTCCAAAAACTTTGAAAGCGTGTAACTTAATCATACATTACACTGATTTTACAGATTCTTTTCGCTTATCTCGTTTATACAACTACACTATGCCTTCTTTGAAATTACGTAATTTTTATGAATATTTTTAATATTACTTTTCAGTCAGCACTATCTCAAGAAAACAACATGGAGCATCGGTAATGTGGTGTAGTAAAGTCATATACATGTATTGATATAGTCTCTTTGAAAAGCTCACTGCAACTTCAATTACATGACATTTTTTCACTAACAATTTACATTGTGTTTGAAATCGATAGCGTTTAATAGAAGCACTCAGAAGACTGCAGTCTTAGCGAATTCAACGTCAAAATTAAAAGACATAAAGTGAGGTTCAGGAAGTATCGTAGAGTCACTCACCATGCGACTCCATTGAGCGGCACCCTGTTCATGATGATCTCTCTACCGGCGTCGATCATCTCCGACCACGTCACCTTGATCTCAGCCGACGATGTGAAGTTTATTATGTTCGACTTTGTGTCTCTGGAATAGAATATTTGTTAACAATGAACATCTAATTATTTTTATCTCAAAGAAGTCATGAAGAATACCCATAGTAATCTTCACTTCCAAAAGAAAACTTTTTAATACATGCATTCTTCCATGCCCACTAACGGCTGTCAAACAAGGCATTGACTCAATAAACGCTCAAAATTTAGATAAAGAAGCATGGGATGGGCTATTGAACTTCAACCTAAAGACAAAAGTAGAGCTAACGATCTGAAGAAAACTACAAACCTAAAGGACTAGGCTACCTTCGATACAAAAAGACTGAAATGGAGATGGAGCTGCTCATGTGGTTTGTGATAGAAACAATAAGTGATATAAATGGAGAAGGAGCTGCTCATGTGGTTTGTGAAAGAAACAATACGTGATATAAATGGAGATGGAGCTGCTCATGTGGTTTGTGATAGAAACAATAAGTGATATAAATGGAGATGGAGCTGCTCATGTGGTTTGTGATAGAAACAATAAGTGATATAAATGGAGATGGAGCTGCTCATGTGGTTTGTGATAGAAACAATAAGTGATATAAAACTAATGCGGAATGGCTACAGACGCACGAGATCATGACAAATAGAGGAGACATACAGAGAAACATATATAAAGATTCGTTATACAATCATTAAAACCCTTGCATAAAAAAATAAAACTAAGTACAATTATAGTTATTATGTCAAAATTCATTCAAAGGACGCGCTGATTGACGAGAACACTGAAGTGCAATAGTCTTGTGTTGCTTTATTTATTTATATTGTAGTTAGCTTTAGTATATCAGTAAATAAGGACTCTTCTTTTAAAAAAAAACATTTGCATATTCATTCGCATAATGTTAAAGTTAAAAAAAATTGCTGTTTAAAACTGCTAACTAAGGTGCATCCACATTAATTTGTGACATTTCAACGAGGAATACTTCGTACAATTTACCTTAGAGTAAGAAAGCTAGATAATAGAGCGTCGGGTCGCGTGGCCACATGAGACAAAATATTATATAAACAGAGTTTTGGTCATGATTTTAAGTGTTATAACCATTGACAAAAACTGACAGTGTGTTACTTAAATAAAATACATATCACACAATACGTTGTTATAATAACCAAAGTATTTCTGACCCACACTGTGCGACGGAGATAGGTAGTAGCTTTGTCCTTTTCCGTTACATATAATAACACAAAACTATATCCCTCTCTTGTGGGAAAAAAAATGCAGCTACCCGCAATTTAAACTTTTCTTTGTCTAAGATTTGAACTCACCCATTCTTCAAGTAGTTCCATATGACGATCATGATACCATTGATGAACACATCTACAGGCAGGTAGTCAGCGTAACTGTTGCCCTTACAGTACATAGATCTGAGCACTCCTTTGCCAGCACCTAGAAACAAAGGGCAGTCAGTAAGTCGGCAAAATTTAAGGTTAATACCGTAACACGATTGGTATCGCATTGAGAATGACAGAAATTGAAAACAAATGACCAACATTCTTTTAGTTAATTCAACAAATTAAACAATGGACTCTGCACCATACATACTATAGCTACTACAAACTTACAATTCATACATTATTCAGAACATGGTGCTTTAATAGCCTTTTAAAAGTTGAAAGTTATTTCAAATTCGTTAATTACTGTAGGTATAGACTAATAGAGTTCAGTCTCCTCTTAAACGACAGTCTTTCTAACGTTGTTTGTCCTCGATTCCCTTAAAATTATTTATTGCAATTTTACGCCATTGCTGACATCAAAAACTTACCAATAAGTAACCCAGTAGGTCCATTGATATTGTCAGTCCATCCGGGAACAGGCTCCTGCCATATTGGAATCACTGGAAAGTACACAGATTTTTTTTGAGAGGGTTATCGTGTTACGCAGTACCTAACTGGTTTTGGAGAACAGATATTCTCGGTCGGACTGGTATTCAGGTAGACTGGAAGCCGACCCAGACTAGATATGGTTGGTAAAAGGCTGGTGATGATGTGTGAATAACAAGCCGAAGGCCCTCCTGATGGTGAGGTCACCGTCGCCTATGAAAATTTGCAACACAAGAGGCATCAGAGATGTGTTGCCATCCCAGAGATGATGCTGGAGTGTCTCATGTGTCTCTAACTACACCGGCGCCCAGTTACCCTTTGTGTTGGTGGTTGTTACATGTCTTGGGAATTTGGTTCCAAAATATGCCAAAAAAAATAAACATTCACTGTTTGGCGCGCTGGGCCTTTGTGGTAGATTACAGCTCGCTCCCTCTTACAGAGACGAGGCCAACGTAAGCTATAAACTTCAAATAAATAAATGAAAATACCTATGGAAGGTCTGAGCACCACGGCTGGCATGTGTGCCATAGACTCCACGACCAGCGCTTCGCCGAGCGCCTTCGTAAAGGCGTAAGAGTTGGGAAGTTTGTCTAGTAACCTGAAAATGTACATCATTTTGTTATATTATTTTAATATTATATAATATATGAAACATATTAACATGACATCACGCCTGAAATCCCCGAAGAGTTGGGCAGAGGTCTATCGATAGTATAGTATAGCCACACATCGCCAGTCATTTTGTAAAAGGGAGCGAGTTTATTGCCATCAACCTGGTAAACATCCAGACTCCGAGTTGTTACTGTGACATTTCTTATAGAAAATTCAAATCCAAATTCTTTATTGCGATTTTTTTTAAGATGTTAAGTATAGGCAGGTTCTTAGAACTTAGTTGCCTGGTAGAGCATTGCAATTTAGATAATACTTTTCCCGACTCGGGATCGAAACCAACCTTCGACAACATAATTTTCCTTTTCTCCTATTATTATATTATGTGTTCATCAAGTCTTTTTAATTATTTAGTCAATCTTTACGGATTTCATGAGTCTGATTACGGGTGACAAAGCCGTAATCATCTTGTAAGAAATTCCTTGAAATTAGATTCTAGACTTAACTTAGCCTCTGGTATGGGACGCAACCTGTGTCGATACCCTTGCTCCATCTCATGTTCCTAGCACGGCGAGCTGTGCTGGCGCTGCTGCTGCGGCTGCTGAGACCCTCAAGCGGCGCAAAAACTGTAACCTTATGGGTGTAACTACAGTTTTGAGCCGTTTGGGGTCGAAACGCTCGGGTCCGAATGTGCGTCTCCTTTTTAAACAAATTTCTTACCGACTAGTCGACAATTCACGTGACCAGAGGCCTCGATTGTTCTTTGGCCAAAGAATTAGCATTGCCATTCAGCGTGGCGATGCTGCCAGTCTTCTGGGCACGTTTCTAGATGACAGCGATGCGGACGAGTACTTCGACGCCTGAGTGTTTTTTTATATTCATTTGTATAAGTAGTTAGTTATTTAATAATTTAATTTAGTTATATATATATATGTTGTTATGTTTTAGTTAATTTCAAAATAAATAATTGATTCTAGACTAACACAGATTTGGATCGTAAAAACGGACACCAAGAAACCGCTTTATGATACATAATGCAGCGTTTATGACATGTAAGCGGGCACACCCGTTATGCCTGGAGGCTTTTATTAAGGTATTAAGTTATGTTTAAGTTTTTGTTAATAATTTCTGTTTTTGTAATACTATTGTTTAGAATCCAGTCCTTCTAACTGAAGAGACTTAGACAGGGAGTTTGTTGCGCCACTTCATCTTCCTGGCTAAAGCACTAGGAAGTGGTGGAAGGCGGGCGTGCCAGGGCCTGTCATGTAATATTGAAGCTCAAAAAATGCTGATTCTCAGCCTAGTTTGAATAAATTTGAGTTTATGGCATAATATTTCATTTAGGCATAATATTTCATTTTATGTCGTTAATTTGTACAAAAAAAACAATCTTTCTTAGCCGTTTTTCGGCTTATATATCGATGCGTACGATATTATTCGCCGAATAAAGTAGAACATAACAATTGGTAGTTTCTAGTATACCTACTTTTTTCTTAAGTTTATTGCATGAAATTCAAAACGTGCAAATTGTCCACACGACTTGACGATTCGACCACAAATAAATTAACATCTTAGGGATCGCCTGCACTGAAGGAGTGCCTGAATGCGGACGAGGCTCGAGTGTCCAGGCCAACGAAGTGCGCTGACATGCGCATTCTGGGCCTGGACGACTCCGTAACGGAAGAAGAGGTGGTGGCTGCCGTCGTTAGGACTGGGGGGTGCTCTGCCGAGCAGGTTAGGGCAGGCACCATTCGTCCTGACTTCACGGGGATGCGCTCCATTACGGTGAGCTGCCCCGTGACGACGGCCCTAAAAATTGCCGGGGAGGGCCGAAGGCTCCTGGTGGGCTGGGTTTCTGCGCAGGTTAAACTGCTGGAGCCCAGACCTCTGCGGTGCTTCCGCTGCCAGGTGGGCAACCACGTGGGAGTGCAATGCACCTCGGAGGTGGATCGCAGCGGTCACTGCTTCCGCTGTGGTCAGCCCGGTCACAAGGCCGGCTCGTGCAGTGCCGCGCCGCACTGTTTTATATGTGCGGCAGCTGGCAAGCCGGCCGATCACCGGGTGGGGAGTAAGGCCTGCGTACCACCCGCCAAAACCAGGGGCAGGGGCAAGCCCACTGCCACCGCCGTCAATGCCGCGTCCGCCGACACTGCCGCCGCCGCTGCTGCCTCCACCGTCGTCGCCGCCGCAACCATAGTGGCAGGGCCTTCACAGCGGGCTCGGGAGGGGGCTGATATGGAGTGTCAGTAATGGCCCCATTACGCCTCCTCCAGGCGAACATCAACCACTGCGCCTCTGCTCAGGATCTGTTGCTCCAGAGCATGGCGCAGTGGTCGATTAACATCGCCGTGGTCGCTGAGCCGTACTTTGTCCCGCCCAGGGATGACTGGGTGGAGGACCTGAGCGGCTCAGTGGCCCTAATTTCGTCGGCCGCCGCCGGTACCCTGTCCCTCGAGGCCGTCAAGAGGGGACGGGGTTGCGTGGCAGCACGGTTCGGGGAGATAGTCGTGGTAGGGGTGTACTTCTCTCCGAACCGAACTTTCGCCGAGTTTCACAACTCCCTAGCGGAGTTGAGAGTCGTCGTCGTCGGGTTTCGTTCCCTCCCCGTGCTCGTCCTTGGGGACTTCAATGCCAAGAACTTGGCTTGGGGTTCCCGGATCACGGACACGCGGGGCAGGATGGTGGAGGACTGGGCTCTGGAGACAGGCCTGGTCGTCCTAAACCGGGGTTCTGTCCCAACGTGTGTGCGTATGCGGGGTGAATCAGTGGTGGACATTTCGTTCGCCAGCCCCGCTCTGTCGCCGCACGTCATTGACTGGCGCGTCATGGAGGGGGTGGAGACCTATTCCGACCACCGGTACATCCGGTTCGACGTCTCCGCCCAGACCTCGAGCGCGCCGGTCCGACAGGCCCCGAGTGGTCCGCGGTGGGCGCTGAAGCAGCTGGACCGGGAGCTCCTCCTGGAAGCCTCGATCGTGCAGGCCTGGGTGTCACCACCGGACAGGCCTGCTGACATCAACGACGAGGCGGAGTGGTTCCGGGAGGCCATGTCCGAAATATGTGACGTGGCAATGCCCCGGGTCCAGCCCGGACGTGCTTGGCGCCAGGTGTGCTGGTGGTCGCCGGAACTGACGGCTTTGCGCAAGGCGTGCGTGGCTGCGCGACACCTGTACACCAGGCACCGCAGGCTACGTATTCGCCCTCCGGATACGGAAGCCATTCAGGCGGAGCTGTACGAGGGGTACAGAGCGGCGAAGACCGCCCTCCAAGCGGAGATCCTGCGGGCCAGGGCCCTGGCCCGCGAGGAATCGCTGGAGACTCTGAACAGGGACCCGTGGGGACGGCCCTACAAAATGGTGCGTGATAAACTCCGCCCATGGGCTCCCCCACTGACGCAGAGTCTCCGGCCCCAGCTCATGGAGGAGGTGGTGAGCACTTTGTTCCCTTCGCGGGGGGAGCATACTCCCCCGCCCATGACTCCGCCTACTGCGGTGCCGGATGCGGACCACACTGCCGACGACGACGATGCTTCGGAGGTGACCGAGGTAGAGCTGAGAGTGGCGGTACATAGGCTTAGTGCCAAAAATACCGCCCCAGGACCCGACGGCTTACCTGGAAGAGCCTGGGTTCTGGCCATGGAGGCTCTCGGGCCTCGACTTATGGGGCTCCTAAGCGCATGCATGGAGGAGGGCCAGTTCCCACTTCGCTGGAAGACGGGGAAACTGGTCCTCATTAAGAAGCCGGGGCGCCCTGCGGACTCTCCGTCCGCTTACCGGCCCATCGTGCTGCTCGACGAGGTGGGCAAGCTCTTTGAAAGAGTTATTGCAAACCGCCTCGTCGGGCGGCTGGTGCGGGTGGGGCCGGATTTGGCGGAGAGCCAGTTTGGCTTCCGCAGGGGGCGCTCTACGGTGGACGCCATCATGCGCGTGCGAGCCCTCACGACGGGGGATGCTGTTGCCCGGGGTGGGGTCGTCTTGGCGGTGTCTCTAGACATCGCCAATGCCTTCAACACCCTGCCCTGGAGTTGCATCAGGGAGGCATTGCGGTATCACCGGATGCCGACCTACCTCTGTCGCGTGGTCGAGGCCTATTTGACGGACAGGGCCGTCATCTACCCCGGTCACCGGGGAGAGTGGAACCGGCGAGAGATGTCGTGCGGTGTCCCACAGGGATCGGTCCTGGGGCCGCTTCTGTGGGATATCGGTTACGACTGGGTGCTGCGCGCCGACCTCCCGAATGGCGTCAGCGTGGTGTGCTACGCTGACGACACGCTGGTCCTGGCACAGGGGAGGTCGCACCAGGAGGCGGCCGAACAAGCGACACTCGGGGTTGCGAGAATCGTCGAGAGGATCCGGCAGTTGGGACTCGAAGTGGCCCTGCACAAGTCCGAGGCCATGTGTTTTCATGGTCCTCGGAACGCGCCACTGTCGGGTTCCCAGATAACGGCGGGAGGGGTTCACATCGGCGTTGAGTCGACGATGAAGTACCTGGGACTCGTCCTCGACAGCCGGTGGAATTTCGTGGAGCATTTCCGACGTTTGGCTCCCAGACTGGAGCGGGCTGGGGCTGCCTTGAGGCGGCTCCTGCCCGGTCTGGGGGGTCCAAACGCCTCCTGCCGGAGGCTCTACGCGGGAGTCGTGCGGTCCATGGCCCTTTACGGGGCACCGGTGTGGGCGCGTTCTTTGAGGCTCCGACCGGCCCGCAGGTTGAACGCGTCCCAAAGGGTCATGGCCATCCGGCTGGTCCGGGGATACCGCACGGTCTCATGCGAGGCGGCGAGCCTCCTTGCCGGATTGCCGCCATGGGATCTGGAGGCAAAAGCCCTCGCGCACGTATGGGAGTGGCGCGAGGAGGCAAAACGCCGGGGTGTAACTCCGCTGCCGCGAGAAATCACGGTACAACGGACAGAGCTCCGGCGGGATCTCATGGCGACATGGAGGGTGCGATTGTCGCAACCCAGTGCTGGGCACGCCACAATAGCGGCGGTAAGTCCCCTCTTTGAGGAGTGGTTGGAGAGGCACCACGGCGTCCTCACCTTCCGCCTGACACAGGTCCTCACCGGACACGGTTGTTTCGGGAGGTTCCTGTTTCGCATAAGGCGGGAGGAAACGCCCGGGTGTCACCATTGTGTGGATCGCCCGGAGGACACGGTGGAGCATACGGTGGAGGTATGCCCAGCTTGGGCGGAGCACCGCAGTGTCCTCGCGGAGGCGATTGGCGGCGGCGATCTCTCGCGTCCGGCCCTGGTCCAGGCCATGGTACGGAGCGAGAGGGAATGGCAAGCCGTCACCTCCTTCTGCGAAGCAGTAATGCTCGCGAAGGAGGAGGCGGAGCGGGTGAGGGAGAGAGCATTGCGCCCTCGCGCCCCCACTAGCCGCCGCAGGAGACGCCCTGGGCGTCGGGAGTCGCCTGCAGATTCCCGGCCACCGTAGGCGCGGGCTTGCGGATGGCGAGCAATGGGTAGCTCGCTGTCCGGTAAGGACCAGGCCCGGGTCGACGGCGCGTTGTGTTCCACGCGCGCCTCAAAGAGATGTCAGCACAAAGTGACGGGGTCCGATAGGGCCGACGCCTCAGGGTCGCGGGTTATTCCACAGAGAAAACCGTGGCCCTGGCACAGGCAACTGAAGGAACACGGGTGGGTTTTAGTCAGTAAAAGTCTGACACGCCCTCCCGCTCCACCCAGAGCGGGAGAAGTCATTTGATGATTTCCCACCCAAAAAAAAAAAAAAAAAAAAAAAAAAAAAAAAAAAAAAAAAAAAAAGGGATCGCCTGCAAAAAAAAAGGTCAACCCGTTGCTGGCGAGTGAATTCGTGCGAATCGACTAATACTCGTGAGCCTGTCATTCACATCTGTAAAATTTCACTAGTTAATTTATTTAACTATTTATTTATTGGGACTCCAACAAAAGGCAACTCACACGTGAATTAACACATTAGGTTAAACAAAACATTTTGTTAGTGTACTTCTACAATTATAGGAAGTAGTCCTTCCTTTAAGTTATTGCAGCAGTCTAGGTATATTATTTTAAATACATGTTTTTTAAGATATATAAACTCACGCCTTCTTCCCATGGGGGTAGGCAGAAACCACAGAACGCCACCTGCTACGTTCCTTACATACTCCTTTTGCCTCGTTTACGTTCATACATCTGGTCTTACACGAGCGCCGGTTGAGAGTACTTCGCACCTGACCATTCTGAAGAACATCACCAATAAGGTCACTATATGTCTTCCCAGGGCGTACCCTCCCGGCGTTTCCACTCACATCTGCCTTGTAAATACCTTTTGTTAGTCTCCTTTCATTCATCCGCTCAACATGACCAAACCATCTAAGCATACTCTTTTAAATTTTTGTCACTACATATTCTTTTAAACCACACCTTTGC
Source organism: Dasypolia templi (assembly GCA_963555695.1). Lineage (NCBI taxonomy): Eukaryota > Metazoa > Arthropoda > Insecta > Lepidoptera > Noctuidae > Dasypolia > Dasypolia templi. The sequence goes on from OY743165.1 coordinate 13,963,277, forward strand.
CTTATCACATCATTCCTCAGCCTATCATTCAAAGTCACACTACACATGCTCCGCAAGGAACGCATTTCCACAGCATTTATTCTGCTTTCATGATTCTTTTGCCACACCCAACATTCACTTCCATACATAAGCGTAGGCACCAGCACACTATTGTGAACAGCCAGTCGTGCCTTCATGGGCATCAACTGGTTGGTCACAATTGCATGTGTAGCACCATTCACTTTATTTCCCGCATTCACTCTCCTTTCGACATCTCCATCAATCTTTCCATCCCTTGTGTTTACAAGGGATGGAAAGATTGATGGAGTCTGTTTAGACTCCCCAAATATACGAACTCACTTACTTGTTCCACACTCTTACCATTTATTTTCACATCACACACCGATGCATCCTCTTCTCTTTCAAACACCATGACTTTCGTCTTATTTACATTTATATTCATTCCTTTCGTCTTATATGCTTCATCCATCACAGTCACCATGTCTTGCAACTGTTCTGCTGACGATGCAAGTAGCACTTGATCGTCTGCATAGAGCAGGCATTTAACAGGCAACTCATTCATCGTCAATCCACATTCACCCTCTTTCAAATCCTTCAGACAGTTATCAATGTACAGGTTGAGCAGCCACGGTGACGCTACACAACCCTGTCTAACACCCCTCGAGATGGAGAACCAGTTCGTGTATGCCCCATTTATCCTAACACAAGCACTGGAATCCTTGTATAAGGATTTCAGTGCACGTACCAAGCGCCAGTCCACCCCGTACAAGGATAGTGTCGACCACAGTTCTTCCCTCCACAAACTGTCATAGGCCTTCTCCAAGTCCACGAAAGCACAGTAGACTTTCTTATGGTGATCATTTGTGTCGAAAGTTAAAATAATTTCAATTTTTGTTAATTAGGTTATGAGGCGGCTGTTTCTCTCTGTTTTCTGTTTTTATAGTAATTTTTAACGGCTTTATTTTAAGATTGTTCTCCTAGTAGGTAATAATAAGAAAATGCTGTATTTACCTATAATTGTTTGTTACATTTAGTTCTTTATTTTCTGTTGTTTTCTGTAATTTCTGTAGTGTATGCGAACGTTGGTAAATCTAATAAAATAAATAAAAATAAAATAAATAAAATGCTTTGCCAGATGTTTTTCGGCTATGCATCTTAAGGAGAAGATTTGGTCCATACAGCCCATTCCCTCTCTAAATCCTGTCTGCGCATCCCATATTTTCTCATCTGTCACTCTTATCACTCTGTTTATCAAAACCTTCGCATACAGTTTGCCGACAACACTCTTTATGTTTTTTAAGAAGTTGGTAGACCTTACTAAATAAATATAAATAAATAGGAGACGACAGCATAAAAAACCCTGTTCAAATTGTGTGAGCAACATTTTGCTGACAAGCGCGTTAATGCAACAGTCCCATTCACCAAGTAGTACGCAACACTCATCTAAAATTAAGTGGCCTTGAGATGTGGGTCAACGGCCGCGCCGGTTTACTCCGCACTCTCGCATGCCATAGTAATAGTAGCAGGTATGGCCTTGACCCATTGACTAGAGTAAATGATGATAGTACAGTTTTTGAGGTTGTACGATTGACAGATAAGATTGAATAGGGTGTGGAAGATTATTATTTTTATTTCAAATGTTTTGCAATATGCAGCACCTAAAAAAAAAAAAAATGTCAAAATCTAGTTTACGACAGTAATAATTAAATAAAAACTTGGTGGCAAGGAGAAATATTCGAGATTGAAAGGCAACCATCAGTAATGAGGGCGCAAAAAAGAAGAATATTGGTAAATATTAAATAATCGCGAATCACACTTGGTCAACAAAAAACTTGCATAATCAGCCAATAGTGTTCAACATCGGATTTTAGAGCATAATGCATTTATTTATTTACGCTAAGTAAAGTGCCTGCTTGGGTTCGAACCCACGACCTACTCGTAAGTCGGGGCCGTTACTACTGGGCCACCAGTGCTCTGTACGTCGGTTCTCCTTTGAAATTGTCGTTAATTATACAGAAAATAAAAGTCATTTTTATATTAATACTAGCTGAACCCGCAAACGTTGTTTTGCTTCTTTTTTTTTTTTTTTAAATAGATGTTGGCCGATTCTCAGACCTACCCGATATGCACACAAAATTTCATCAAAATCGGTGAAGCCGTTTCGGAGGAGTATGGCAACGAAAACTGTGACACGAGAATTTTATATATTAGCTTTCTTAATTCTATCAATCAAAATATGCACCCGGTAATTTTTCAATGCCCTTCTTGAAGAAGTCAAGTGTACGGGTGCCAACTAACTCTTCAAAGACATTTTGTACTGCTTCTCTGGTATTGTTTTTTTTTCTGGTGAGTTCGGTGGATGACACAAAATTCCAACCCGAGCTCTTGTAGCTTAGAGACCGTCTGTTGTGCCGTATGAGGTCAAGCGTTGTCGTGTAGGAGTAGTGTAGTTGTTGCGTAGCAACTGGGACGAGTGATTAAGCAATAACGAGTCGTGCGTTCGTTTGTGGTGTTCACTCCGTACACGTAATTAATGTAGCGAGCCGTTTTTGCGGCATCGTGAGACGGAACTCGTGTTCCATAATTACTCGTATTTTATCGTGTCGATATTGATGAAAAAGATACAAATATAGTGAAAATAAAGCACTAATCACTATAAAAATGACTAATTCGAAAATAGAATTCAATAATTTTTAAAATTTAATTCCATACATAAATTACGTTTCAAATGGCCAGGATTATTAAACGGCTACTTCATACGTAAAGACTAATATTAATTGCCCAAAAATAACTCCAGCCAAGGGGTCAACCTGGGAGACCTCAAGTGTCGAGTGAATTAGTGACTTCTAGGCATATACGTAGACCATAACTGCTCGTCATAGAACTTGTACATACCTGGGCGTGAGGGTTTTGATGGTCTCGTCATCCATCCACTCGATGGTCTGGATGATCTGGTGCGGGTCGGCGGGCGGCGGGTACGCCTTCTCCTCCAGCAGCTTCTCGTGCAGGTGGCAGTAGGATGTGGACACGTGGACGAACAGCTGTGAAGAAATACAGATACTTTATCATCACGCATGTGTCTGGGGAGAAGGGGTAGGAACTAGGCAGGGGTGTCAAATTCAACCAGTTATCGCCAGGTACAGACCGCGAGGCCTAAGCTGAGCTTTGCTCTTTTGAGAGTGCACATAAATAGATAGTGTAGGTGTGACGCCGCGATTGGTTTAAACCGGTTTATACAATCGGCCCGTGGCTCTGTGCGTTTCTCCATTGGTGCGATTGGTAATCACTCACACAAATGCAAAGCTCAGCTCAGGCCTCGCGGACTGAAAGTACCGATATAAAAAACGATATGTGTAATACTAGTGGCTGTTTGCATCAATCGGAAATTCAGGCACTTAAAAAAAATACGATTTTGTTGCAGGCATCTAGGAGTGTTGCAGTGTTGATGATATCATGCATAAATGGAAGAAATAACTATAGAAATAATATTTGGAATAATAATTGAAATTCCTCCTCATGGTTATTTATTTTGAATATGTTTTACCTTTAAAAGTAGGTAGTATTTAGGGTTGTAAACCATTCTCTATTATGGAGTATTGTACTCTATTTCGCGTATGCATACTTTATTATCTGTTTTTGTAAATGTTGTCGTTCAAGTGCCATTTATGTGCCTATTTTAAATAAATGATTTGACTTTGGGAGCACTGGTGGCCCAGTGTCAACGGCCGCGACTTACGAGTTGTTGGTCGTAGGTTCGAAATCAGATAGGCGCTTTACTTTGTGTAAATTATTTCATCACCACTGCTCTCAAAAAGGTAAAGGAAAACATCGTGAGGAAATCCGCTTCTTAGAACCAAAAATTCGAAGACATGTGGCATCTACCAACCCGCACTGGGCCCGCGTGGTGGAATAGCCTACTCCGGGATCTCACAGAGGGGAGCCCTGTGTGCCAGCAGTGGGAACATAATAGGCTGATTATGATTTGACTTTGACTTTTTACTTTGACGGAAAAAGAGGGGTGTTATAAGTTAATCGTGTGTATCTGTGTGTAGTCTGCGGCATAGTAACTCCCAAACGGCAGAACAGTTTTTGTTTGGTTTTGTTTGAAAGGTGACTTGATCTAGAGGGTTCGTAGCTAAAGAGAGTGTTCTGAAAAGAAAAAAAGAAAGAAGAAAATCTGTTCAACCATTTTAAGAGGATTTGTTAGTGTAGTAGGTTTCTATTAATTGGAAAATTAACTTGTACCTACTCTAATTAATCGCTCGCTCATACATCCTAAGTTTTCTTGATTCTCAAACTTTTCTAATAACTCCTAATTCTGTATGAATGGTCCAAAGAAAACCTAACTCACACGAAGCGACGTGTTAAAATTTTCGAGGTCGATTCGATCGTTCTTGCGTCAGCTTTTCTGCGTATATGGCGATAAAGTTACCAACTTCTTTTTATTTACAAATGATTAAAACAACACCTAGCATATGCATTCTCCGTAGAGGCCCCATTATCCTAAATTGCCAACTTGCCAGGGCCTCTAATAGGTTAAAGACGGCACTGCTTTCGGTCATGATTGGAAACTGTCAGAAAGGGATAAACCGAGCTTCATTGAAATTTACTGAGATAACAAATAAGAAAATAAAAAGTCCCAAAAGTAAAAAACTACTGTTTAATAAAGGCTCCCGCAAACAGGCGAGACGGACGCCACAGCGCGACACAAAGGCGCCGCGCTTCGTGCGATGAGCGGTGCTTTTGTGTCGTGCTGTGGCATCGCACCTGTTTTCGGGAGCCTTAAATCTACCAATAATGCTATTTTTTACAAGTCTTTATTTACCCTCACTGAAATCAAAATTAATATGTCTTCCCAAAAAAAGTTGGCAATCCTAGGTACCTAAAGTCAACGGCACATCACAAGTAATACTTGAGTTAAAACTACAACCACGATATAAAGGCGCAGTCAGTAACATATTGTGACTGTATATATGTATTTAACATAGATGATTTTGACTTGAACAATACCTTCAAGTTCTTGCAGGCCTTCCCCAGTTCCACCATCAGCTTGGTGCCTCTCACGTTCAGCAGAACAGCCTTCTTTAGCTCTTCGTCGAACCTGCAAACATAACATCACGCCTGTATTCCGCGAAGATATAAGCAGAGGGGTATTGTACAGCCACATTGCGTCAGTTACGTTTAAGTTCCATGTAATAGGGGGCGAGCCAACTGCCAGAAATCCGGACTGCAACTGACAAATAATAAACATAAAACGCGAAATCTCCCTGCCACCAAGTTCCCACGTTCAGAGCTCGCTCTTTCGACAACCACCAACGAAGCCGTTCTTTTTCGCATTGGGTCCGCGGGGTAGATAACGACCATCTCACAGAGATCTCTGAGGAGGTATTTTTTTTTGGGTGGGAAATCATCAAATGACTTCTCCCGCTCTGGGTGGAGCGGGAGGGCATGTGTTCCTTCAGTTGCCTGTGCCAAGGCCACGGTATCTCTTTCGAACAACCCGCGACCCTAACAGGGTCTGAGGAGGCCTGTGTCCCACCGGTGGAAACATAATAGGTTAATTGGGATATGTTATAGTCAACTAGAGTGTTCACCTAGTCTTTCCAAGGGGTCGTGTTACCAGCTAATAGATCCTAAACACTGTCAATGTTTAATAGATCCTAAACACTGGCTATTTTTTTTCCCAACTATGTCGGCGTGTCGGCTTCCAGTGTTACTGAATGCAGCTGAATACCAAATTTTTTACATGGACATCCACAACCCAGTTACTGGGTAACACAATGCCCTTGGTAAGACCTGTTGTCATTCTTTCGAGCTTCTGTACCCGTAACGACTGCCAAAGCTTAACCAACGACAGCGGGGATCAGCTGCTTAACGTGCTTTCCTTGGCACGGGTTACTTATTACTTAATGCAAAAGATATGGTGTTAAAAACCCTTTTGAAACGCACATTCATGTTTAATGTTTTTCGGCTTATGAATTCGCGGTCAAAGGCCTCAGGCACAAGTCTAACTAAAGATGAGCTATAATCAGTTTGATAGGGTTCCGCGAAAAAGATCCGTCCGAATTTTTCCGGACTTGACAGTTGAGAAAAAACTACCAGATGAAGTTACCTGATAGTGGCAGCAGCATGTATGATGACGTGCACATCATTGATGATCATTTGTCTGTCCTCCTCGCTCATGCCCAGGTCGGGCTCAGAGACGTCGCCGTTCACGAGTGTCATCTTCTCCATTAGCGGTTCCACTCCCCCCCTCATTTTGCGGACCATTTCGAAAAGCTAGAAGCAAAGAAAAATATAAACTTACATACTGACTAGTTATAAAAGTAGGGGCAGACCAAGAAACGATATGGCTAGAAAGGGGGTGGGGGTACTGAGATGAGGACTGATAGAGAAGTAAGCAAGATCTAGAGGTGCTGCGTGGACCACTGATACACTGGGAATAGGGGAGGACCTCTTCCTCCCACGCGATGATGACTAGTAGGTAGTGCTCTAATCTTTGAAAGGGTTTGAGCCTAAACTTTGGAACTCATCATCTGCCTAACTTTTTCCTAACTACGACCTCTACAACCCAGTTACTCGGCAACACGATACTCATTGGTGAGACTGGTAGACAGACTTTCGGGGTCGTGACTAGCACCTGTAACGAGGGTCAAAGATCTACGAATGAAAAGCAGGACTGTCGGCTATACGTGCTTTCTTCGGAGGAGGCTCGTTATGAAAGTAATGGTCGCCCATCCAAGGACCGACCGCGGAAAGCTTGGCTTAAACACGATCAATCACCTCGTGAGACTCCTTTTTGCATTTCGGAGAAAGTGCGATGGAACAGCACTATCTAAGGCTTCAAAGCCCTTTCCACATTGAAACAATTACAGAATATAGCCCACATTATACAAAAAACTAAGTAAAAACAATACATTTCTGTTCACGCATCACTGGCCCGGTCTAAGTACTGTTTTGTACAATATTGCTTCAGAAGGCAACGCGTTTTGAAACTGTTATGACAGAGAAGCTAACAATAATGGTGATGTAATTTTATTATAGGGTTTGGAATAATATAGTATAATCGTCGCCGTGATAGCGCAGTGGTATATAAAGGTTCGCCTCTCACGCACGAGGTTGTCAGTCCAAATCCGGGCAAGTACCAATGTATAGTAGTGAAGTACATATGACTTTTTCAATTCATATGTATTTTCTGGTTTATCTTGGACGTTACTGACGGCGGTGATGGAAAACATCGTGAGCAAGCCTGGACTTTATAATAAGTCTAAAATCGCCAACCCGTCTTGAGCAATCGTGGTGACCAATGCCCGTGCCTTAAAAAGGAGAAAGAAAAAAGCCGTTAGATTGTTGGGTTCGGCCGTAAGAAGAGGATTAAATACGTATTATTGAAGCTAATGAAAGATGTGGGAACTTCAACCATTCAGCGCACGGGCTTTAGATGTGTTGAACCCGTTCTCAGCACTTCTAAACCCAGTTCAAGAGCTGTCAGTTTCAATATTCCATAACAATTCGAGAGTGACAGCTCCTGAACACGTTTTATATGTGCTGAACGCGTTCAGTTTCATTAGTGAAATTGGCACTTAGAGATAATGATAGTAACCATGTTTAAATAAACAACAAAAAAACAACGAATGTACCCATAACCTCAAACTCAAAGCAAAGTAGACGGTCGACGTACAGCTTTGCCCGAACTCAAACTCAAACGTAAAGGATTTATATTAAATATATAAACCAATTACAGGCACTTTTGAATTGTCATGGAGTCGGTCAGTCAGAAATATGTAGCTAGTTGCACATTCCAAAGCGTAGTAGGTACCTTTGGAGAAGAAAGGGCAAGAAACTCCATGGATAACCCCACCTCCGTCAAACACAAATCACAGAGTAATCACAAGAAGTTATGTCAACCTTGGCACATTAACCCCGTTGTTGTCACACAGAAACAGATAGATGCTACTCAATGGGCTTGCGCTTGCGCAATTGGAAAGTTCCAATGTCGAGTTTGTTTGATTAGTTTCGAGTAACGAAGCTGTGTTAAGTAAGTTAAGTTATTGGGGAATTGTTTTAAAGAATTTACACGTAACATCACGCCTGGTGGTGGTGGCCCTTCACAAAGTCCCATGTAATAAGGGCCGAGCCTATTTCGTCAAAAACGTCTTTCAGTTGAATTAAAATTAGAAATTCACATTTAAGTATTCAATTAATGAAACTCAACTGGTAAGTGACACTACAAATCCACAGGTACGTTATCTTTTGAAACATAATTCAAGAAGAAAATACAGAGGGCCTAGACAAATGGCATTTGTACTAGCCCGGATTTGAACCCACAACCTCGTGCATGAGAGGCGAGGCTATAACCACTGACTGAACGACATTTCAAACTCAAACTGAAAGCATATAATTCAATTAAACCATTTGGGAGACTGTAATGGTAGCGTTATGTATGTAAATAAATAAATAAAAAAATAAAATAATAAATTTACAGGCACTTTTGAACTGTCAAACAGTCGGTCAGTTAGTTAGAAAGTTGAGGCTAGTTGCCCATTCCAAAGATCTCTATGGAGAAGAACGCGCAAGAAACTCCGATGAGCGGAGATTGAGAGCAGTGGTTTCTAAGATGTCTGCCCTATAATTGCAAGTTCTGGTGACCTACTGCGCTAAATAATCTTTCTGCGTAAGTAGTGATTGAGTAATGTTCTGCTCAATGAACGTCACACGCATTAAGTTCTGATGAAACTCTAAGTGTTCGTACTGCATTAGGAAATGCAATGCTACCCGTCTGGGTTTAACTAAGTCATACACACAAACATCACGCATTCCCTGTGTAGAGGCACACAATGCTTGTACTGTTATAAAGAAAAGAAAAAAAGAAAGGAAAGTATTTTACTTGGGACACGGCAAAGACAAACAGTGAAAATACAAAGAAGGAGCATTTAAAAGTAACAAAATTAACATTTAAACAAAAAAAATACCTGTGCATGGCCAAAAGGGCTCCTGTCCCAGTATAACGCCAAGATGTTTAAAAAATGAATACTGCAGCGCTGGTATTCTTATAGCGAGAAGCGTTTAAAAAGCGTCGTCCCTGTATTGTATGGTAGGACAGTCTCACGATCATCAACCCGTTAAACGTCCTAAGGCCCAAAGTGAGGATCCAACTCACACCTGGGTGCCTACTGTGCCTAAGTTAGAAATATTGCTAGACATTGATGCCGATTCTCTTGTCACAAATGCCTCGAAACTAGACTAAATATCACTAAAATTCCTTACTTTTTACTATGAAAATCTTGAAGCTATTCTGCGAAAAAAAATCTCTAAATTTAAAAATAATTTTGACACAACTATAATCGAATTTGACAATCGCGAGTCCACGTGTTTTTTTTTTTCTTTTGATTTCGCAACGTCTTTGTTAGAGCCGGAGGCAGCCTGGGGCAGCCTCGACGTGTTTTCTATGGAAGTTTTGACTTTTTGTATGAAAAATATAAAACAAAAATATCTACATGTAGGGATTTGGTGGTTTCTGGGTTACACAGGGGGTCGAAATTTTCATTATTTTTGTGATAGGACACACCGTTTTCGAGATATGAGCAAAAAAATAAACAGAAAGTTAAAGTACCGTTTTTGCACGTCTGAAGTCGAGGTGTTGGTGTGAATTTTAGTTCACGCCACCTAATTTTATTCCACACCTTTTTAATCGCGATTAAAAATAGTCAGATTCATGTTCAGATTTAGTTAGACAATCAAATTTTTTGGTGAAAAACGTAAAATTCAGAATAGCAAAATAGTCATTTTCACTAAACTAATAACTCAGTGCAATCTTAGTGCTGTCAAACTAAAATATAGTTAAGTTGTGTCACTATAGTCAATTTCAGAATGGAAAATCGTCATTTGACAGAATTAAACCAAATTTTAGTGATTTTTAGTCTAGTTTAGACGCGTTTGTGACAAGAGAATCGGCACCATGTCGATTTTCCATTCTGAAATTGACTAAAGTGACACAACTTAATATTATAGTTTGACAGCAATAAGATGGCTTTGAGTTATTAGTTTAGTGAAAATGGTAATTTTGCTATTCTGAATTTTACGTCTTTCACCTAAAAATATTTATCAAAATTAAAATGTCATTTTTTTTTTTTTTGCAGAATGGCTTCAAGATTGTCATAGTGAAAAAGTAAGCAATTTTAGTGATATTTTAGTTCGGTGTACAAGAGAATCGGCACTACTGCCGTGCGCGAGCTGCATCCGTGCCTACTCGATGTGTAGTTACCAAGAGTCTGACGGGACAAGGACGGTGGACGGTGTAGCATCTACACCTTCATATAATGTGTTTCGTGACGTTCGACGGTCCGCACTTATTACGTGGCACGACAATATACACTTGAGAGCCATAAAATCGCACACCTTGTTTTTTTTTTGTTAAGGCAGTTTTTTTCATGAATCAGAATAAACATTTTTTAAAACACACACTAATTGAAAGTCTACCTCATTACCTTTCTAATGATATCAAATACAGTGTAAAAAAATACCCATTAGAGGTTTTTCGGCACAAAACCCAACAAACGGGTTAAATTACCCAATTTCGCTTAAGAAATAATGAAAAACAAACTCAAAATTCTTGATCAAATTGTTTATTAATAAGGTGTATGCCCCGAGCCTTAATTACAGCTCTTAATCGGTTTTTCATGGACCGTATTAATTTTACCATGAAATCTTGTGGTATAGCGTTCCACTCCTCTTCAATGGCAAGTTGAAGCTCTCGGAGGCGCGTAGGAGCAGGGCTTCTTGCTCGAACTCTTCTTTTTAGCTCATCCCAGACATGCTCAATCGGATTGAGATCAGGACTACGAGCTGGCCAATCCATCGCGGTGATTCCAACGTCTTCCATGTATTCGCAAACTGTTCTAGCGACATGCGGTCTAGCGTTGTCGTGCATTAGGAGAAAATCTTCTCCCATAAGCCACGCAAGCGGCCTCACATGTCCTTTTTTAGGACCATTTGCTGGGCGATGTGAAGTCAGTCCTGCTTCACCAAGTCTTCTTCACATAAGAAAGCGGTCATCACGCTCTGATGTTCTGCGTCGCCGGCCAGATCCTGGTCGCCGAATGTAGCCACCGGTCTCTTGAAACCTCTGGTACACACGACGAACAGAGTAGCGGCTCAAATTTAGTCGTCGAGCAACTTCACTTTGATTATGGCCTGCTTCGAGCAAGGCAATAACTTGAGCGGCTGCTGCGGGCGTGGTATCCATATTTTTCCGTATGCTTTCATTAGAGATGTTATGACGTTGACCTTCGGTATGCAACTGATTAAAAATCCGTTTTTTTTATGTATGGCATCGTGACCTTGAGAGGTCGTGACTACTTAACCGGACTATAACTATAGATTAAAAATCTAAAAAAAACCGACCCTTTTATACCTGCGGGTGAATTTGGCTAATTTGGTGTACGGCTGGATTCTGTAAGTTACGTGAAGGTCAATGATTTTAGTTTTGTGTTTCTTTTAAAGCTAAGCTTGTATTCTTTAATTTTGCCTAATGATTTGTACTCAATATATTCAAATTTAAGAAAAAAATCAGTAATAAACCAAATTACAAGGGGTGTGCGATTTTATTGCTCTAAAGTGTAGTTTAAATTCGTAAAACATGTATATAAATAAATAAAAGAACTGTGAAAGGACATCCAATATAAGACTGGATGACTTTTTCTACAGTCTTGAAAAAAAAAATTGGGTATAATAGGTGAACGGAGTAGACGCCTATGGAGCTGAAGTACTAGCAACTTAAACGACGTGACGTCATTTAAGTTGCTCCGTGACTAATCGCAGGTGACAAAAAGTAGGAACTGAATTAGAGAGAAAGAGCGCGCGAGATGCGCGAGCGGCTCGTGTGCAAAATTTTCGTGTTTTTTTCATTTTTATAACTTTTTTTAATGTTTTTATATGTAAAAACGATATTCATAGGCTTCAACTCCGTTCACCTATTAAACCCTATTTTTTCAAGACGGTAAAAAAAAGTCATCCAGTACATAGACCTACCACAGTTATTATACATCTGGCAGCAACCTTATTGCAACAACAATAAAGACCACTGTAATGCAAAATCAGAGGGAATATGACAGTGGAAGGACTGCAAACACTGAGTACTAAAGAATCCGTGATTTACGATTTTTAACGTTATTTGTTCCTCATCGTATCCAATTGAGTGTCAGGAACGCAATATCTGGTGGCCGGAATGTAGGAACCTAATAGTTATAATGATGTAGGTACTTACAGGTCCATTGAAGATCTCTTCCAGTCTCTGTTTCGGGTTCTTTCCCTTCTTTGACCTGACGAAGAGAAGAATCTGGTCGATGTCCGGACATTTTCTGCAAGAAAGGGAGAGATAATAATTTTTAGATGCTTCTCTTTCCTCCATCTACCATCTTCAATAACATTCGGCCGAAAGACGTCGAGCCTCGACCTTTACAGCGACCGGTTCTGTGCAGCAGATTCCTACGGCCTTTACCAGGTCATCGCCCCATATTGTGGGATTTCCCACAGAAGATGAAAACAAGTCGTTAACTGTAGTGCTATTCTGTAACCATCTCACATAAAAATTTAGGTGAAGTGAGCGTGGAGTGAGCTGTCAGTGCCACTGATGCTAGGGATTCACCAAGACGGGATGACTCTGACACCCACTCCACGCAAGACTTCACTGTGAGATTTTTACAGAATTAACATGATGGTGACCACTCCTATGGACATCTGCAGTACCAGAAGCATCGAAGAGGCGCTATTGCAGACGCGAAGCTGAAATGTCTCATGTGACTGTACCTACCCTGGCATATTGCCATCAATATATGCCATGTGAACGGGACTACGAGAGAACTGGTGGCCCAGTGGAAATGGCCGCGACTTACGAATTGTAGATCATAGGTTCAAATGCAGACAGGCGCTTTACTTTGTGTAAATTATTACATCACCACCGATATCAAAACGGTGAAGGAAATCATCGTGAGGAAACCGGCATGTCCTAGAACCAACATTCGAAGACATGTGACATCTACCAACCCGCACTGGGTCCGCGTGGTGGATTACGCCCCACTACCTCTCACTGAGACCTGTGTCCCAGCAGTGGGTACGTTATAGGCCGATTATGCTATGCCTTCCTCCTTCCTTCCTTCAAACTGGAACATACCAATTCTTGGCGATGGCTTCTTCTTTACAAAGAGCTTTACTGCGACTAATATATAATAAATTATGTTTGCGAAACGGATGGTTGGCATATTGACATAAAGCACTAGGAAGTGGTGAAGGGCGGGCGTTTTGGGGGACTGTCTCATTTATGTTGACGTCCAAAAAGTGCTGATTCTCAGCCTAGTTTGAATAAATAACTTTTGATTTTGATATGATCTTTGCATGGAGATAGTTTATGAATCGGTCAGTGACATAAGCTTTTAATCACGGAAAAATGCACGATTCCTTTCAAAGTCCAAGTCAAAGCATTTATTTCAAATAAGCACATAAAACACACTTTTGAACGTCAACATTTACATGATTATAGAATTTCCCATTGGATGTAAAATTACCACGGGAGTGTAGCGGCTGTTTGTTTGTCCCGCACTGGCTTAAATTGAAGCTAATGATTAATTAAGAAATTTCATAAGATCTTTAAAATAATTACACAAACAGTGCCGACGTCAAAATAAATTATAATGTTTACCTGAGCAGTTTCTCGACCAGCACCTTCCCCATGAAGCCAGTTCCTCCAGTGATCAGGACCTTCAGCCCTGAGAAGGTGTCTGCGATCCTGTCGGGTAGAGCATCGAATTCGGCGCTCGATATAGTCTCTGTAGCCATTGTGGTTCTGTGAACAATATAGAAATAATAAATTATAATTACACTTCTCCCCTTTTCTCAATTAGTTTGCGGTCGTCGCAGCATTCGTTCTTCAAACTCAAAACATTGATGTCAGTAAAACCATTAACAATTGTCAAGAAAGTTGAAGCTCTGCCCATTCCAAAGCATATTAAGTTCCTATGGAGAAGAACAGGCAAGAAACTTTAACACTGTTGTTTTTGTGTGTTTGTTTGTAACACTGTTTTATAAAACTGTTTTCAAAGGAACACTTTTATTAATGTTACAGATACAATAATGTTTCAGAATCAAAATGTTTCCTTTGATATGCGTTAACCTTAATGCCCCCCGCCCCTGTGTTAAAATTAATGTGTAACAGAAATAAGCAGTTTTAGGTTACGCGTGCTTGGTACGGCAATAACGCGCCGCCGAAGACGATCTTCGGTACACATAAGACCCTGTTACACTAATACATAATGTAACATTTATGAAGGTATTTTAAGTCCATTTGAAGAACGACGTTAACGAGAGGACAGACAGAACTATACTGTACTGAGGTGAACAGATCTGTTGAGGCAATAACAAATTAGGGTAAAATATTATATAAACCTCGTTTACTAATAAGCTCAGTTTAGAATCCATTGATATTAAATTTTGACCAAATTTTCAAACCACTTTGGATTTATCATAGAGCGCTTGGTTTTTTGTATTGTATAACATTTCAAAATGCAAATTAATTGTTAATAGCTACCGGTTAACTTACTTTTTAATTTCATATACGCCTGCATTACTCGAAGGGTCAGGCAGAGCTAATTACATAGTAAACACACGTTTAGCCAGTTATGTTTAAGTCCCATGTAATAGGAGGCGAGCCTATCGCCAGTAACCGGGCACAAATCTTGCCTCCAGTCTTTCCTAATGGGAAAACCTAACAACACTTTGCTCACTTAACCAGTCGCGATCACTGAACCAGCAGCTTAACCTCCATTGTTGTCATATCATCATCATCACCGCCACCACCATAATTACCATCATCATCATAATCATCATAATCATAATCATCTGTCTACCTTTTACCAACTATTTTTGGGTCAGCTTCCAGTCTAACTGGATGCAGCTGAATACCAGTATTTTACATGGAGCGACTGCCTCCACGACCCAGTTACTGGGTAACACGATACTCCTTGGTAAGACTGGTTGTCAGACTTTCGGGCCTCTGACTCCCCCGTAAAAACGCCATAATGTAAACTCAAAAACTCAATAAATTATTTCAAATAAATCAATTTTGA
Source organism: Dasypolia templi (assembly GCA_963555695.1). Lineage (NCBI taxonomy): Eukaryota > Metazoa > Arthropoda > Insecta > Lepidoptera > Noctuidae > Dasypolia > Dasypolia templi. The sequence continues at coordinate 13,978,396 of OY743165.1, forward strand.
CGTGAATTCGTCAAATATTCGCTGTCACAGTAGGAGGCCATTCAAAAAAACTGATGATAACAAAATCAGGGGATACAGCTTGGTGTTGCAGCTACATATCTATCATCTACATCCAAAATATAATTACACCACACGATAGAAAAAGAATTTGTTACGTCGAATCAAGACTGTGACGGCACGACCTCTCCTAAGAAAATATTACTAGTTACGATAACAAAAAAAAAAACCAAAATGTGGAGAACTATAATATAAAAACACCTATACACTATACTCATGTTTGCAAAGGAATAAAAAATTGATTTTATTTGAACATATTCACGTAAAACACAAGGCCGTGTCCCCGACACAGCCTCACCGCAATTTTTTTTGTATAGGTTTCGTCAGTTGGTAAAATGAAGCTAGCTTCCCATTCCAAGCAGAGCAGGTTCCTATGGAGAAGAACAGACAAGAAATTCCACGGATACTAATGTAACCACAACCCACAAAATACCGGAACGAGGATGTGAAATGTGCACTAACAATTATTTGCTACATCATAACATTTCAAACATGACTGCCAGCTCACAGTTGGGCAAGAGTATGACCTTCTAACACTGGGCTTATTTAATTTAAACGAAAAATAGTACGCACTTTGAGGTTGCACCTCTTTGCCTGGGGCCCTATCAGCAGGGCCGGTGATGTGCAGGCAGGTCAAGGTGACAGCAGTTTCAACGCACACGCTACAACATTGAGTGATTCGCGAATTTTCGTCTCATATTGATTTACTTTGAGTGTCTGTGATTATCATACTGCAGAGTAAAATAACTTCTTTTCATAAGCATTGGTCACTAACGCTAGCCAGTGTCCAAACGATGTGTTTAACTTTTAATTTTATTACTCTGAAACCCACGGCATGTTCATGTCCTTCATTCCACAAAAATAAAATAAGTTACTAATCAGTTAATACCAAAACATTTTACGTGTGTTAATAAACCCATAATGACCTGCTTTAACTATGAATGTGTGAGTATGTATGTAAAGGGGGTATTAGTACGATGGGGTGTGGTGTAGGAGTGAGGGTGAGTTTGTGGGGTTGTGTGGAGTCGTGTGATGTTGCATGTTTTTCTGTATTCGTTATTGTAGATTAATAATGATTATTACGGGCCTACATTGTTTTAGAAATATGTTCTTCTGTACGGGAATAGTCCTGATTATACAGAAAGTTTAGTAATATGGATACTGCTTGTTTATTTAAATAACTTATTTGTATAATTATGTTTGTTGACCCTTCTATAAATGAGTGAGCTTACAACATACAGCAAATGTACTTACTTTAATAAAACAGAGACACATTTTCAATAAATACAATAACAATTAAAAAGAGCACAGTTGCTAATTTGCATGAACTAGGTTGAACCTGTGTTTCAGGCTAAAAAGTGCATAAATACTTAATATAATAAATTAACAGTGAGTATAAAATAAAAAACTAAATTAAAACTAAAGTAAAATTGCTTGTTGGTGGCCGTTTTTGCGGAAAACAAGTAAATATTCTGTGTGTGCATAATCAATGGTTAGGAAATATTTAAGTATAATTTGATAACAGCTACAGTTATTTAATTTATAGATACCTAGTTTTCTATATAACTTATTGTACAGAAATGGGCCTTAGGATGTAAAAATCTTTCTACAAAGACATGTTTCGATGTTGCATTTGATAAGCATAATATGTCATTCCGTCTCTTGTTAGTATTGATAGCACTGTAGATAAGCAAAGTGTGTTGTTTTAATACTTTTATAGAAGTTTAATTTTACTTCCAGTTTTGTGTAGCTTCTGTCCAATGTCTATTCTCTTTGAGGCCGAAGCGCCAAGTGGCCTCGAAATTAAAATTTTCTTACGTTTTTAGCATTTTGCAGGTCAGTAGTCAGGTTGTAGGTCGATCAAAATATGATTTGCGAACGTGACAAGTATTTATTTACAGAATTATAATCATGAAAATCATCATATCGCCCTGCGGCACGATGGATTGATGATTTGAAGAAGGTGGCTGGCAGCGGATGGATGCGGACTGCTCAGGACCGGGATGGTTGGCGCTCTTTTGGGGACGCGTACGTTCAGCAGTGGACGGCAATTGGCTGATGATGAATCATCATACAACCCTCTTAGTACACATAGTCCTATTGATTAATATTATATGAAATTTCCATTCAATAGAAACCAATATATGAACTTTGAGAGTTGTATTGATCGGTATTATTATAATTATTGTACACGTATAATTTGTATATAGTTATACATTAGTCGCTGTAATTCCTTTCCTGAAAGTATACTTATTTAAACCAATCTTGAATTTAGCTGTCCTGTTTTGTAATAAATAAATAAATAGAAATACGTTAAATGTATCAAATGCATGCCGTTTTAAAATTGGTACAAACGCCACACAAGCTTCCGTGTATAGAAAGAACTAATTGATTACATTAAAATATCGTATTTTTTAAAATAGCATCGTTGTTGTATGTTCGTTCTTGTGCTTCGTTAGTCTAGCGGTTGCAAGCGCTACTGCTGAGCATAAGGTCCTGGGTTTGATTCCTAGGCAATCTGTTATTGGAGTTTTCTATCTGGAATTTCTCAGTAGCAGCCCAGAGTCTGGATCTGACCTCTATTACTTGAGACTTAACAAAACTGGCGAAATGTTAGCGAGATGTTATGTTTAGGTTACAACTAGGCGTTTAAGATATAAACGATAAATGAAAACTGTAGACACACAATGTAGAATACATGTACACGCGGGGTAAGGTTGGATGTCTCTTGCACGACGTAAAACAACAATCTATCTGCCTATGTTAAAGTTAGGTAGTTACAACCTTCGCTTCGTGAAGTTTCATTTTACTGGAAATTGTTGTTAAAAGTGATAATGGAATTACGATTTACGAATTACGATTGGATGACCAGACTTCGACTGCGATCCCGGATGAAAGGCGTGAGTATGTGTAGACCTACATATGCCCTTATTTCGTTAGTTTCCTTATCGGTAAGGCCCATTTAACGGCCATATTCATGACTGCATTATTGTCACAATCTACGATAGATACAGATAACGCTGAAAGATACATCGTACAGAGTGTGTGTCTCGATTTAGCAAAGATAATCTGGTCCAGCCAAAATATATCTGCCATAATTTTTCGCAGAAACAAGTAACATGTGTGGCCGTCTTTTAATAGTGACAGACTCAGTATTTTTTTTTTTTTTTGGTTGGGAAACCTCAAATGACTTCTCCCGCTCTGGGTGGAACGGGAGGGCGTGTCGTGGAACCCACCCGTGTTCCTTCAATTGCCTGTGCCAGGGCCACGGTTACTCTATCGAATTACCCGCGACCCTGAGGCGCTCGCGATTCATATCTACCTGATCCTTGAGATCCTCGGTGACATAATGACCCAGGTATTTAAATTGGGCGACACTTTTAAGTTTACGTCGGTCGAGGGATATTGTGGGCTCGTAATTTAGATGTTTTCCGGGAGCAGCAAAGATCAGGTATTCACATTTAGTTTCATTGTATATCAGTGCGTGGGTTGCCGCATACCTTTCACAGACGTTCAGCATCTCTCTGATTGAGCCTGCCGTTGGACCCAGCAGCACCATTTCATCAGCGTAGCTTAAATTATTGACGCCCTCACCATCTATTTTGCACCCAACTGGTCTGCTGCTGAGTTCAACGATCAACTCATTTAAATACAGGTTGAAGAGCTTAGGTGAGGTTAACCCCCCCTGTCTCACCCCACATTCCAACCTGTACGCTTCAGATAGAACGTCTCCCCAACCAACTTGGTTTAACTGGTTAGAGTACCAGTACTGGAACAAACCCGTCACCTCAGGTGGTACACCTGCTTCCTCGAGTCTATCCCAAAGGACATCACATGACACCAGGTCAAATTCCTTTGAGAGATCAAGGAAGTAGGCATACACTGGAGTCCTTCTATCCTTATAGTATTGGACGGTCTGCTTTAGGCAAAGTATAGCACTCTCAGTGGAAAGTCCAGGTCGAAACCCAAACTGTGCGTCATGTAAAGTTATCAATTTATCAAGTTCCTTGTCCATCAGACCGTCCAACACCTTAGCAATTACAGTTGCCAAGGATATCGGTCTGTAATTCGCCTTGTCAGATACATTCCCAGTCTTGTTTTTCACGATTGGTACCACTGTTGTTTTCAGCATATCATATATTCGTGGAAGGGATGAGTGGCAGATGCACATCGTCAAAGACAGCGCCAGCACCCTAGACAGATGTACCCCAGCACACCTAAGGTGCTCAATGCTGAGACAATATTAGATTTTTTTTCATGTTGTTTTGTGATTTGTATCCTAATTTTTTTTTTAAACTGAAGCTGTGAGATTTTATTTGTGAAAATGAAAAATCACAGCTTCAGATTAATTTTTTGTTGGAGCGCGGTGTGCATAAAATTTCTCGGAGCGCGGTGGAAATAAAATATTGAAATATTTTATTGCTAAAAATTCTTGGAGCGCAGCGGAATCATGTGATCAATTGTTCACATAAAAATTACGAGAACAATGGGTTTTGGAGCGCAATGTAAACCTTCAGGTATTATTATTATTAAGTTATTGAGAATTCCCTAAGACTATGTGGCTCTACTTACTGTAACGTAACATCAGATTAATAAGGATATACATTGTGTGCAATGTTACTACATTTAGGCCGGTGACGAAATGGTTGCGTCGTGAAAGTGCAGCTTGTAGGGTAAGTCCTTGGGAGCTAAATATAAAATTAAGCCATAAAAGTGGTTGGTAACTTGTACCGAATGGTATAAGAGTATTAGCTAATCTGTGTTGCTATTGCTAAATAAATGCATAAATAAATAATTAAATACATGAGACATTTAAAAACTTAAATTTCTTGGAAAACATCAACAAATGTGTTTGCTAATTTTGCAAATCGACTATGTTTAAAAATGTATGTATGTAAGGTTTTCAGTTTGAACACGAATATTCAGAAGACCGTAAGTTTGGCTATCACGTCTTCCTGAATAGTATCGTGTTACCCAGTAAGTCCAGTAACTGGGTTGTTGAGGTCAGATAGGCATTCGCTCCATGTTAAGTACATAGTTGGGAAAACGCAGGCAGATTCTGAATTATTTTGAAGGATATTTGTAGTTCATTGCTTCATATGTTCGAAAAATTTGTCTGCACAACAACGTAAATAACGCAATGAATGTTGTTGAATTGTCATAATGAATATATTGGCACAATAAAGTGTGTTACTTAAATATCCTGCCAAAGTTTGTAAAGTATTTCACTAGCTGTGTTTTTATAATTGAATTTCAAGGTATTCTTTGCATGATGAAAGTAATAAAGCCAATTAGTACTGTTAGCGTGTTACACTGTATTGTAAATATTGCAAACCGATCCAGTAAGTTAACGATGTTCTGTAAAACTACTGAGTTAAAATTTAATTACGATTTTCCTCGTGAATTTATTAGCCTACTCCACTTTTTATTCATATATTGCACAATTTACACACAGTTAGGTACAGACTAATGGTCGAAGCCACTAACGTATATATCAACACTTTTGGCGTACTGGAGTTAGATAAACCTATCAATCTCTGGTTTTAATGTCCCAATAAAGCCAAAGTATGCGTCCCTATAACCTGTGGACCGCTACTTGTTTGACAGGGATAGAATAAAATTATACCGTCTATCACCAATGTCCCACCAGCGATATGTCTTTCACTTTTCTTTATCCAAGGTTAAACTAACTAACTCTTTCACCCAACACATCTGTCGTTTCTTTGATTTTCCACCCCTCTTACAGCCAGCCATCTTATTTCTAAGAGTACCTAAGCAGCTTCTACTTATCTTACGTGTTTACTGCTTATTTTAACACAAATCAGAGATGTCACTCAAAAAACAGCCAAGCTCAAATGGGACTGGGCCGGAGACGTTTGCCGCATGTCGGATGCATTGTGTGTTAAGACTAACACAACATGGGTTCCTGAAAATTTCCAACGGCGTCGCGAAAGACCCAGGCGTAGATTCCGGGATGCACGTGATGCATAGAGGATGGATTGGTCTCTAGATCGAGTTGAGTGGAAAAAGGAAACGCCTTTGCCCTTCAGTGACATACATACAGGCATGGTAATAATTACAGGATTGACAAACAGGCTGATTAAATCTACTAATGTCAAAAATTCTCTTGTCGCAATGTTTGTTACCAAACTCCTCCGAAACGGCTGGACCGATTTGTATGATATTTTGTGTGTTGTCGGGTAGGTCTGAGAATCGGCCAATATCTATTTTTCAACAAAAAAAAAGATGCAAAACAACGTTTGCGGGTACAGCTAGTTATATCATATAATTGTGCAATTATATGCTTCGTAGGTCTGTGGTCGTGCTTCTGCTGAGCCTGGTCCCAGTTCGATTCCCGGGTCGGGCAAAGACGTATGGAATTTCTCAGTAGCAGTCCGGGTCTGAATTTGTGCCCCGTTGATGGCAATAGGCTCGCCCCCTATTACATGGGACTTAACGTTAACTGGAAAATGTGGGTGTACTTTACTTGCATCTCTGCCTAACTATTCGGGGAACACAGGCCTGACGTTATGTTGTGTTTTAAATTATGACATCAAAATGCCAAATTATTCCCTGCTTGTTAGTCACTTGATAATTTGTAATCAGCAAACTCGTATGAACTGTTTACTATTTGCTAAGTTTACGTAAATTACTCGCAGGTTTCCCTTAGCGACTCTAGTTACACATGTGCTGTTCTGATTAGCTAGAGAGAAATCGTGTGACATTCTTGTGTAAGAAGTTAACGCACATACGAGAAAGGTTATGAAATAAATCCTTGACTAGAGAATACTGTTCCGATTTCAAAAAAAATATCTCTGACTATTATAGTCTCTGCCCGTGACTTTGCTCTTCTTTGCGAATCGATGACAACTATCCGGCTCGAAGGACGATCGACCTATGTTGTAATAATAATTTTCTAAAATACCTACTAAAGCAGAAGCAATAAAAAATGACTAAATAAATTTGAGAAAATTATGAAAAGACATAACCAAAGTCAGATATTATACGCGAAAAAGTCATTTAGCTCTATGTATTTGACATCACATAACTTTCGTGAGATTACAGTCGCTAATAACTACGACACACATTATTGACAGCGGATGAGTTCAGAGCGGCAATTTCCGTATTTTTAAGTACGTTCGCCTTATATGCTCAGTCTCAACAAGTTTTTGACATTGATTGCGACTTGAAATGTTCGAAAAGATAACGTAACTTCAAAGAAAGCATAGTAAAATTAAATAACGAAAAATATCTGATAAATCGATCTGATGAATATGAAGAAGCTACAAGCTTTTAAAGTTTTTGGAGGGGGCTATTCCCGTCCTAGTCGTGCGGTACAATGTATGGCGCTAGTATGAAGTTACTAAGATAGTGCTGTCCTTGTCTAACACTTATTTTAAAACATTTCTTGGCAATTTTTAAGTTTTTACACATTTTATAATATTGTTTGGAAACAAAAAAAAAATTGAGAAAAAAAAATTGTCATCATCCCTATTTGAATGTATTTTAACTACGTGAAATGGCCTTCTGATGTTAATTATGTGTATGTCTTAATTAATTAACTGACCGCAGTTAGGTTAGAAGAAACACTCCATAAAATGAGTGTGGTGATGACAATCTGGTCTCTTTTAACACCAACAAAACACAGGCTTGTCTTTTCACCGCAAAAAGGAGTCGTTTCTACCAAACTCTAAAAACTTTTCGGGGTACAAATGTTCCTGAAACTGATGAGTTGACGTCCAGTCTCAACTTTGGCGCCCTCATTGAGCGCAAAGCCCATACCGCGGGCAAAAAACGGGGCATCCTAAACAGAGTGAAGCGATACTTTACGCCTGGACAGCTTTTATCTCTTTATATAGCGCAAGTCCGATCCTGCATGGAGTATTGCAGCCACCTTTGGGATAGCTCAGCTAAATACCAACTTGCCGCGCTCGACTCAGTGGAAAGCAGAGCTAAGAGGCGCATTGACGACGTAAAACTGGTGGATGCCAAGCTTCACAGCTTGACTCATCGCCGCAAGGTTGCCTGCTTGTCGGTCTACTATAGACTGTACTTCGGTGAGTGTGCGCAAGAACTCCACGACCTCATCCCACCTGCGCCCTTCTTCCATCGGACATCTAGACGTACTGCTAATTACCATCCATACCTAGTTGCCATTCCACCAATTCGCACTAAGCGCTTCCAAACATCCTTCATAATGCGCACGGCAAAAGAGTGCAACTCACTACCTGCGTCTATGTTCCCGAACGCATTCAACCCGAATCTCTTCAAAGTTAGAGTGAACAGGCTTCTTCTGGGTAAGCTTCTATGGAGTCATCGTAGACTTTGTCTCTGTCACCTCTGACCTAGACTAGAGTCAAGAGCAAACTCATCTCAAATTAAATAAATAAATAAAAAGTGTGTGAAGTAATAGCTAACACTTTGACCTTGAGCTCGCCCAGCCTACTACGGAGTTACAACAAAACAATATGAGGCTTATTAACTAGCCGGCTAGTACTGGATATGAACCACTGAGGTGCGGCCTACCGTAGCTATTGCAACGTTGAGTTATGTTGGGACATTACAGTTATGTGTTTGGTGTCGCGATTTCTTGCCCACTAAGCTGGCCTTGGCCTACCGGCCCCATTGACGTACAATATTGCCGAAGTTATAAGCAATTTTTTTGTGATTTGGTAACTGTCATGGGCTCGCCTTCTCAATACATGAGTTTGAATGATAATTAGCGAAAGACTCCACGAACAGTTCTTTGGGTGTTTTATACTACTATACTACCCTTTCGGAGAGTACTGCATGTCGATTCTGTAAAAATCTCACCGTGAAGACTTGTGTGGAGTGAGCTGTCAGTGTCATCCCGGCCTTGTCAATCCCTAGCATCAGTGACACTGACAGCTCACTCCCCGCTCACTCCGCCTAAGTGTTCACGGTGAGATAGTAACAGAATAGATCTACTGCTAGCAACACACTAGTACCTATTCCCGAAAGAACATGCATCTATCCTGAAACTTTCTGCTGGGGAGTTTGTTGCGCCACTTCTTCTTCCCAGCTAAAGCACTAGGAAGTGGTGAAGGGCGGGCTTTTTGGGGGACTGTCTTATGTAATTTTGACGTTCGAAAAGTGCTGATTCTCAGCCTAATTTGAATAAATGACTTTTGATTTTGATTTTGATTTTGAAACGCATCTGAAAATCGCTATAAAATTATTAGACAATAATATAGGCATGAATTATGCGCTCGACCATCAAAGACCGCCTTGATGCACAAAAGCATACTTTGCATGGCCCCAAGAATATTAAATAAATTACCAAACGGAATTAAGGACTTAAATATTATTCAATTTAAATAAAAATAAGACAACTATTATTGGTAAAATGTTTTTACACAATTGACGAATTCCTTAATGATAAATTGTAAGTTACTTGACGTTGATATTTATTTAATTTTGACATTTGTATTATTATCCTTATTTCCATTAATTAAGTTATGTTGTATTTATTTTATTTTTATTTGTTGACTATTCTTTTTATAGTAATTACTACATACTTGGTTGGTTGTGTGTTTGACCTTTAAGGTAGCTTTTTTGAGGAACTAAGTGTTATTTATTATTAAGATCACATGTAAAATGTAACAGTAATCAAACCAATAAACGAATTTTAATTTGAATGATTTATTCATCAACTAAGTTCATTCTAATTTCGCTGGTTTCGTATAACTCGTGTATTATCTTCTATATTATAAAAATGAATTGCTGAATGTGTTGCTAAGCGCAAATCTCGAGAGCAGCAGTAGTGCTATTCTGTAACTATCTCACCGTGAAAACTAAGGTGAAGTGAGCGTGGAGTGTGTCAGTGCCACTGATGCTAGGAATTGACCAAGACGGGATGACACTGACATCTCACTCCACGCAAATCGTACGAGGATGATTCTTAAGGAGAGATTTTTTTTTAAAGTGCCTGAAAAATACAAAAATAACTATACTCCCATACAAACGTTTCGTAATAATACTTAAGTCAATTTAAAGTTTATTACCATACCATAAAGTTCAAGTGTTAGTGGAGAGGTTCCGAGAAGGCAAACAAATTGAGTGACGTTAGTATCGTTTAATTATTGATGTCAATATTTGTCAATATTTATACGATGGTAACATTAGTCAAACACAAATTGTCTATGGTAAAATGTAAATTGTCTGTGGTAAAATGTCAATTGAAATCTAAACGTATCTTTGATGTGCAACAAAAAAAGGTACAAATTTTTGCACAGCAGATAAAAAGTTAAAGAATCGACTGTTAGGTGGTACGAAGTTCGCCGGGTCAGCTAGTATTATATATATCTGTTTGTCGAAATCTGTCATTTTGTCTATTCATCATGCCATTGTCATTTTCATTTGTCAGGCTGAAATGAACCATTTGGAAAACACAATTGTTGTTGTTATTTCAACTTTTTGTTTATTTGTTAATTTTATTTTGTCAACGAACTGTGTCCTAATAAAAAAAATTTTTGCTTTCTTTTATTTTGTGTACCTATTTTATCTGTCATTTTGTATTTTCTGCCGTTGATAAAATTTGATCTTTTACGCGTGCTAGGGGTCGAACCCGATGCCGCATGTGCAGTATTACTAGAGTCTAGTAACTAGACCAACGAAGCAGTCAGACTTTTCATTCGGAGAATGTTGTGTTGTCTGTGGTCGTTCTCGCAGATAGGTTTCAACATCATCATCCACAGTCCGACCACGCCCATTGCTGGGAGGAATAGGCCGCTCCTTTCTTGTGCCAATCTCCACGCTCCTGTGCCAGCCTCATCCAGGTTCTACCCGCGCTGGCAATAATATCGTCCGCCCATTTCACCGCCGGACGACCCACACTTCGTTTCCAGTCCTTGGACGCCACTCGGTCACTGCCTTATTGCCTGCCCAACTGCATTTGAAATCCATAACCCGTTTTCCGATATCGAACTGCACACAGCCTCCTGCGTAAGCGTCTACGTCTCAGCACCGTACGTCATGTTTGGTACAAAATACCAGTTAAAAAGGCAGGACTTCAGACATAGTGCAATTTTGGCTGATTTCAGAATGTCGTCCAATTTGCCAAATGCGCCCACCCAAGCTGTACACTTCTCGCTGCTTCGCAGATAGGGTTAGAGTCCTGATAAAAAACCCGTAAACAACAAAGTCTGGGCATTGTACTTTTTAATATTTCTTTTTACCTACTCATTTTAAATTTAAAAAAACCTCATATCGATCGATTGAATGGTAACGCTAAGCACAGCCCTACCCAACTCACCTTGAGTTCAACTTGCGCCTGCGGTCTTTGAACGCTAATTCGTGAGTCGAAAAACATGAATAAACATGATTATATATTTCGACAGGTTTTATAAATACACTACATATTAATATCATATTATTACACTATACTTTTGGCATGAACGAGTTCCTAAACATTTGGCTATTTTATTAGTTCATCATCCTAGCCTAGGTTTTTCCAACTTTGCTGTGCTCGGCTTCCAGTCTAACCGGTTGAAAGAAAGAAAGAAAAATGTGTTTATTGGCATTACAACACAAACAAATGACACCTTAAAACTATAAAAACAGCCAGAGACAGCAACAGACAGTAATGACAAAAGGGCCTCAGCTCAGCGTAGTATCAGAAGAATATCTGGCGGCATCTACACCGCCACATGCGAACAACGCATCACACTGACGTCAGACAAATCATGCATCGCGCAATCAGAGTTTACCGCGCAGCTAGCATATATACAACTTCCCGAGAACAACCATTGGGCAGTTGCCCACCAGATACGACATCCATCTGGTCGGAGGATCCTCCCTTTTCCAAGAGTATGAGTGAAGTTTACACCCTGTTCCTCATATCTCTTCACCCTAAACGATCTACAAATGCCATTCCGAGGCACTAAGGGTTTAGGTACGAAATGAATGATCACCCATCCACGGAAAGATGTCGGCAAGCCTTGCTTGCTAAACCTTGTTTCTGTTACTATGCCAAGAGCCCCTCTAACGCGTATAATACTGGTATTCAGCTGCATCCAGATTTACTGGAAGACGACCCCAACTTAGGTGTGAAGAGGCAGGCAGCTGATGATGGAACAGGACGAGCCTGTTGCCATCAACCGGTCACAAATCTAGAGTCCCGGCTGATATTTTATTGTATGCTGCTACTAAGAAATTAAAATCTATGATTTCAAGTCTACGTCATAATCTATACAGTGTGTCCCGTTAGTCGACGTCAAGCCGGAATCGGGTGATAGGTCAAGTCATAATATTTAAAAGTAAAAGTATTCAAAATTATTTAAAAAGATTTGCGTTTTGCCTAAATCAAAATTTTAAGCGATTCAATTAAAAATTCCAATAATAAAGTAAAAACCACTTGGAAAATTATTAACAATGAACGGGTAAGTCGGTTGAACTAGAAAATTAACTTGAAATTATGGTCGATAACAAATTAGTTAATACGGCAGCTGACGTAGCTGAGGCTTTTAATGAGTTTTTTGCCAATATACCCATAACTACGACTTGCTCTTTAAATTCGTCCCCGTCTAAAGCTGAGAATCTTTTGAATAGTAGTGTGCCAAAATGTACTCGCATATTTAGCTTCGAACATGTAACGCCTAGTGATGTAATTAACGTCTTTAACACACTTAAATCTAAAAACACTGGTGATTACTGGGGCATCTTAATTAAACTTTTAAGTAATATAATAGACATCGTAGCCCCTTAACTAGCTGTTACTTTTAATAAATGTGTTGAAATAGGAACTTTTCCTGACCTCATGAAGAGTAGTAAAGTCATACCATGATTTAAATTTTTGTACTAAAAATAACATTGGCATTTTCAGGCCTATTTCTATCTTACCAGCATTTAGCAAAATATTTGAAAAGTTAATACTTAAGCAGTTGCTAAGACACTTTAATTTAAAAAAACCTACTTCATAATGAACAATATGGCTTTACAAAAGGACGTTAAACTACAGATGCGGGTGTTGCTCTGCTGAAACACATATTTAATGCATGGGAAAAATCGCAAAATGGTATTGGAGTTATCTGTGATCTCTCTAAAGCCTTTGATTGCGTGCACCATGACACGCTTTTGCGTAAACTACGTCATTACGGTGTACAAAACGAAGCTCTCAACGTAATAAATTCTTATTTACACAATAGGTTCCAATGTGTAGATGTCGATGGTGTGAAAACATCCGGGCTTCCAGTTCAGTTAGGTGTTCCTCAAGGCTCAATACTAAGTCCATTCTTGTTCTTAGTGTATATCAATGACTTACCATTCTATTTAAAATATATCTTAAACGTTGTACTCTTCGCAGATGATACCCCCTTATTTTTAAAGTAGACAGGAATAGACAAGAGTTTGACGACGTAAACAGTGCACTCTCAATGGTTACGGATTGGTTTACGTCAAATAACCTAGTTCTCAATGGTAAGAAAACTAAATGTGTAAAGTTCGTCTTACCGAATGTTAGAAATCTAGAAATCTAGGACATCGTCTTAGATAAAGAGCTGCTTGAAACAGTAGACTCGGCAGTTTTTCTGGGCATAACAGTAGATGCCAAACTTCAGTGGGGCCCACATATATCAAGCCTAGCGGGGAGGCTCAGTTCAGCCGCCTACGCCGTCAGGAAAGTAAGACAATACACTGAAGTTGATACAGCACGATTTGTCTATTTTAGTTATTTCCACAGCGTTATGTCCTACGGTATTCTGCTGTGGGGCAAAGCCGCCGATATTCAAAATATGTTCGTCCTTCAAAAACGAGCTGTCCGAGCAATTTATCAGCTAGGAGCCAGAGTTTCTCTTAATTTTTTTTTTAAAGATTTTGGTATTCTTACGGTAGCATCACAATTCATCTTCGCCAACATCTTATACATTAGGCAAACTATACACTTATATAGTAAAAACAGTGATTTTCACAATGTTAATACTAGAAATAAGAACAAACTACGTGCTCCCTTTCACCGGCTTCATAAGGTTCATAACTCATTTGTTGGGCTAGGTATAACCTTTTATAACAAGCTACCCTCTTCTTTGCTAGATTTGCCTTTTAATGTGTTAAAGCTCAAGTAAAATCCAACCTTTGTTCAAAGGCATATTATTCAATTAACGACTACTTAAACGATAAGAATAGTTGGTCGCTGTAATTAACTCAAGACAATGTTTATATTCTTTCTGCAGAATCAGCTTACCTACTGACAGGGTATACGAGTTCGTATATTTATTTTAATTTTATTTGACCATATATTTCAATTATTTTTAGTTATCTTCATTTACTATTGACATGATCTACTCATTACAATGATTTTTTAACGAGTTGTATTGCAATAAGTGGTTAGCTAGCGACCTCGACAATTGATCTTAAATTATTCTTGCCTTTGAGCAACCGGCAGCGAGTTCGTCATACTCCCGTAGATGTCACTGCTTGCGGTAGCGTCGGGGATCGGGTTGACTCCTTCCCTCAAATATGGCGAAAGGGGCAATAGCTGATCTTTGCGTTATGCTCGTGAACGGGTGCTGCTTGTGGTGACTGGTCGTCTTGCTGTCTATGGTTTTGTTATTGTTCAAAGTAATTTCTGTTTATTTATTTACTTCGATGGTCCTAGTTTATCATTTTTGAATATACTTAAAAAATAATCCAAAAAATGCATATGTAAGGTGTCACGCCCCTTATGCCTGGGGGCTTTTATTTGTGTATTAAGTTATGTTGTTGTTTTTTTCATTGATTTTTATTGGTTTCTGTTTTGGGTACATTGGCGTGGCTAGCTTACATATGGCAGATAATTTAATATGATTTTTTGTGTTTAACGGTTTTTCTTCTTTGATTACCTGATAATTGTATAGTTCAATGGTTTTTCTAACTAAACAGACAGCTGTGCTGCTGGGGAGTTTGTTGTACCACTTTTTCTTCCCAGCTAAAGCACTAGGAAGTGGTGAAGGGCGGGCGTTTTGGGGGACTGTCTTATGTAATTTTGACGTTCGAAAAGTGCTGACTCTCAGCCTAGTTTGAATAAATGACTTTTGATTTTGATAACGTTACGCATTTTCATAATTATTATTATCGTAATATGAGTTTTTGTTTTACAGGTATTTAAAACTTTTTTGTTGTGTATCATGCGCAAAAAGTAACGCAATAGGAAATTCAAGGGTTGAATTCCTTTTATCATTGATTTGTAATCGGCAAGTTCTACTGAAAAACAAGGTAATATGAAAAGGTCCTGTAATCATTACATTATTATTTTCATTCATTCACGTTTCCTGTAAATAGCTGGGGCACGATCTGGCATTGTCCTTTTAATAATATTAGGTAAAAATCTCCATTAAGATGATGGTAGGAATATTGGTCGTGCTTCCGGGATTGTCCTGATAGCCGTGGAATACCTCTCCGCTCCTACTAAGCACCTCAGGACATGTTGTCGCTGTGTGTCGATATCCAGTACATCTCAACCACTCAAATCCATAATTCAATCATTTAAAAAAACATATCCTGCTATAGTCCTACACCAACCGGGGGTCCTTGGGTGCACTTGCCCAGTGCATACAGGGATAATCGTCGGTTGATGCCTCATTCCATTTAAAATCTCTAAGAAGCTTCCGCGAGTTGGTTTCGGATTCGTCAGCCTTCCAAAAGAATGGGACCCCAGGGTTCCGAGATATGTCAAGACACTAATTAATAATCTGATATAATAATTTCAAATTCAAATTTCAAGTCTACGTCATATCATAACCCATACATAAATGAAACTAAGTCGGGTTAGATACCTACGCCATTTATAACTCAAGAACGGCTTGACCAATTTTTATGATCTTCGATTTGTTGGATTTGTCTCCGCCTTGAATAGCAGAATAAGTATAAAATGGGAAAAAATCCCCAAAAAATTAAAAAATAGAATATTCTTCTTCAAGGTACGCACTGCAGCGGTTAGCTAGTATTAAATAAATAAGAAATGTTTAAAAAAAATGAGACTAATGCTGGAGCAACGGTTACCCTTAATGTAACCAAAAAACCGAATCGTTAAAATTAAACGATCAAATGTTTCGAGTTTTGGATTTGTTAACATATAGGACTCCATCGATAACATCGATTGATGTTCGATTCGGCAAGGAATCGTATTGAATGGTATTGATTATCTATGCAGGAGTGGGTTCTGTTGTAGTCCAAGGGTTGGGACTTAAATTCCTTTAAAACCATTTTTTTTTCAATTTAAAAAAAAAAATACGGCTGGATCTATTTAGGTTTTCAAGATATATCCCCGTGACAGACCAACTGACGGCGTGACGGCGTAGGCTTAGTCCTAAGGTCAAGTTGGCGCACTTTTAGCCTTCGAATTCTAAAGGGTAAACGGAACCAAAACAATAGGGCCACGTTGACACCCATTAGCTACGCGAGCCTTAAAATTACCAGAAGTTCGAAACCCTTCCAAACTATTTTCATAAAGTTGCTACAGGGGCTCGTAGATGGATCGGAACGTCATTTGTAGATCGTTTAAATCGTTATGGGTCACAAACCCAAAAATCTGACAACCAGTCTTAACGTGAGGTATCGTGTTGTACAGTAACTAGGCTGAAGACCAACATTTACCAGAAGTTAAAACCTTCCCCAATGAGGGTTTTCGAAACTTTTTCTGCCACTAGGCGGCGCTTCGTAGGCGTCAGGTCCAAACAGCTGTCAAATAGCACAGAGTCGTAGGTACTGAACATAAATTATTGAAATACTATTGTATTTGGAAGTGTTATTGATTTTATTATGGATTATTTTTCGTTGGAGTAAATTTATCTCTGCGAATGGCTACAAGCCACTGTTTTAATCGGGTTTTATCTCTCGTAGGGAACTTATGTCCTCCTGTTTTATTTGCACACATAGGCACTGCACAACACTGTGGCATTTTAAACAACGATATTCCGAAAGGAATGATTTTAAGAACAAATAAACCAAAAAATATATAGAAAATTACAATTCGCGTATGTATTTTGACAGTCCATTGGACCTGCCGCTACAGTCCTGCCATCTATCGGAGATCATTTCAGAAAACCCTCATTGAACCAAAGTTAAATACTTTATTGAAATCACTTGTTCTGAATCTTTTTATAGCGCAAACTCTATGGTTGCCCAAATGTATTTGCACAATTTTGCAAAAAACTATTCGGTTTTTTGGTTACACTAAGGGTAACCGTTGCTCCAGCATTAATCTCATTTTTATTAACAGTTGAAATTTTATAGTAATTTATTTTTAACGAAAGTTATACGGGCTGCCAAAGCACGAATAATTTACTTAGCTAAAAGAGAGCCTTCCTACTTTGACTAGATAAATATTATTTAGGGGATAAACCTTTACATTGCAAGTAAAAAAAAACAAAACTAAAGAAGGTGATGGGAAAATGGGATGTGGAAAATCCATACATTGTTTAAAACTTTGTTTGACACAACTGACTTCTAAATAACATAGTTAGATACCTACCCTACCTACGTATATATAAACTGGTTTTTGCGTTAACCAATGACGCACCAGCCGTTTAATTTAAAATAAATAGGATTATTTATAAATTACTTCTTTGTCGCTCAGCATTATTTTGGCTCGGCTCCTGAGGGTCAAAGCGTGATGTTAAATAACCAAAAACTTTCCTCAAGAATGGCTATAAAACGTTAAAAAAAATTCCAAATTCTAATGGTAGTTCCACAGATTAGCACGTTTAAACAAGCAAACTCTATATTTTTATTATAATTTATTAGTTGAATCAAAAGGTAAAAATGTATGCAGTATAAATACAGTGTTCTCAGTGAGATTCCTGTATCTAGTAATCTGGTTTGACTGGAAATGATCTAAAAAAAAAAGACGTTATAGAATAGATGGACACTCTCGATGCAAACGAGTTTGTAATCGCGCAGTCGCACTGGATAAGTACAAAAATAAATAAATACAAATTTTACGACGATTATCAATATTTGCGCTATGCAAGGTCATCCAAAGACAACCCCCGGTTGGTGCAAAACTATTGCAGGATATGGAAGCAAAAGATCGGAAATATGGGTATGGATGGAAAGTGGACTGGTTACATATAACTATGGAAGGACTATGGATACTGCCTGATCAGTATTTTATTAAATGTACTTACACGGAAAAAATGACAGAAGAAGGTACACTTGCACATTCAATAATGGGCCCCCAAAAATGGTCACACATAGTGGCAAGGGGGCAACATATTCTGAAGTGCTTGAGGAGTGGAGAGTAAGCCCACATTCGCACAGTTTTATCGCGCACTGGATTTACAACTCTCGGTGTTCAGTGAGCGTTGAGAATCTAACAGAGTGCATCTAAGCGTGTGGAAAAAACAGACAGAATTTTCAAGCACGGTGTTGATACGCGCGATATTTTTACGTCCGTGCCTATGTAGACGTATTCCACGGCTATCAGGACAATCCGAACCTGGAAGATGGTCAAGATCTATATATTGCGTAACACATTAAAAGTAGTAATCGCTTTCATTTTGACAGTTCAACAACATTCATTGCGTTATTTACGTTATTGACCACACAAATTTTTCGAACATAAAAAGCATTGGATTAGCAATATCCTTCAAAATGATTCAGATTGTGATTAATTGTGTGTTGCTGATTAGTTCCCCCACAATTTCTCACTGCTGCTGACAATTCCAGTTTCAGACCGTCAATTCTATGTGTGGTCATTAGGTTATATCACTGAAGTCAGTGATGTCCGGGACATCACTGACTTCAGTGTCCTACAGTGTCCTACATAATAATACTTGGGCAGGTGCTCTGCAGGGCATTTCAAGGTGACAAGGTGAGGTGAAGGTTAACAGTTGCATAATCAGCCTATTATGTTCCCACTGCTGGGACACAGGCCTCCTCTCTATGAGAGGGAGTAGGCCGTAATGCACCACGCGGGCCCAGTGCGGGTTGGTAGATGTCACATGTCTTCGAATTTTTGGTTCTAAGACATGCCGGTTTCCTCACGATGATTTCCTTCACCGTTTTGATATCGGTGGTGATGTAATAATTTACACAAAGTAAAGCGCCTGTCTGCATTTGAACCTATGATCTACAATTCGTAAGTCGCGGCCATTTCCACTGGGCCACCACTGCTCACAGCTGTGCTCGCTGCTAACAGATGCACCGCAAATAATACAACATCGTGCGACACCTCACTTTTCGTCTTATATTGACCTGCTTTATGAGTGTATGCTAGCTCACCACATAAAGATTAGTCCATTATCTGCTGGAAACTAAGTATACGAACGTATTGTTAGAAGTGTTAAGCCTACAAGGTCAAGTCTACCTTCATCCGTCTGATCTGAACAAAATCCCGTCCGTGCAGCTGTTGACCCGATTGTTTCGGCCAATATGCACGCATCCAGATTCCGCCTTTTATTAGACACCTCTTCTCAATTTTTCATCTCGTCTGGAGGAATTAGGGATGATGACAATTTTTTTTTTCTCAAAATAATGTTTGTTTCCAAATAGTGCAAAACAATATAAACAAGGACAGCACTATCGTAGAAGTGATGTCACGACTATGTAGCGTCGTACATTGTCCGTACCGCGCGACAATGACGATAATAATCCCCTTCGAAAACTTTTAAAGCGTGTCTTCATCATGATTACATCGATTTAACAGATTTTTTCTAATATCTTATTTTTACTATGCCTTCTTTGTAATTACATTAATTTTACTAACATTTTTTATATGAGTTATCATCCCTATTAAATAAGTACCTACCTAATAAAAAATTAAAATAAATGAACAAAAAAAGGTGAATTGAATAATTATAAATAACGCAAATGAAGTTTGCACCTGACGTGTTACGTGTTTTAAATTATATTGTTTTATGAGCGTTGGGTAAAACCTGGTAAATTAATGTCGTTTGAAGGATCATTAAGTTGTTGAGAAAAAGAAACATAAGTTCTTAAATAAGATTAGCCTCTGTTAGCCAGTGTAGCCAACATTAGACGTATTTATAAGTATATATGTGAATTATTTTTCAAGCTTTTCCTTGCGTGTAAAATACATTCTGCCTTTCATCCGTTTGAGTCTTTAAGGAAACATATTATACGTCTCGTTAAAGACTAAATAAATATTCAAAGATCTCGCGTCTATCAACGTTCCGACATTCAAGCGGATGAAAGGCAGAATTTATTTTACACGCAAGGAAAATCTTGAAAAATAATTTCCGGAAAGTAACTGAATATGAAGATGGTTCACCGCCTACTGTAGCAACATATTCTAACACATAAAACTATTTTTAAACATAGTGTTTCAACGGAGAGATAAAGATTGCAATTGTGGCAAGAAGACCGGTCTCAGGGACGTAAGTTCTAAGAATTACTTAGCAACTGTAACGTTACGAAAAAGGACCAAAGTATTTACTTCTAGATCGGCTGATTATTATGAGCTTTGTATTAGGTAGATACCTACGTATTTAAAACCGGATAGGTTATTGTACATTTTGGAAATATATACCTAAATATAAAGATTCAATTTCATGCATGAATTTGTAATGCAGTTCCTGTATCTGACGATTAAAACAAATATTTATTGTTAATAATTTCACTTGAAAACCAGATGTTTAATGGGCATCAGTTACCTGCGTCTTAAATAAATAGGTAGGACTTAGGCAATTATAAATATGCATAAACGAAACAACCCTATCTAAACAATAAAATTTATTGTTGTACCGTAATTTTCACCACACTTTTCGTTATGAACCAACAAAGTTAATAGCTAAACACTAATTAGGAACCTTACTTTAAAACACACACCGAAAAAAAAATATGCCAATAGTTCTAAAGACATTCAAAATAATACTCACATTTTAATTTTCCAAAAACCTTAATTTACGTGAGTTAACTTGAGCACTGCACGGTGTGGTGTATAAGTGTCAGCTGGTCCGCGGTGACTGCTGTCGGGTTCCACTGCGCATTGCCACACGATTGCGCACGCGGCTGGTATGCTCGTCTGTCGCAACCTCGCAGCTACAGTCGCTTTGCGAACTCTATAGAATACGATAGAATATTTTTATTTACGTAAAATTGACTACATAAAAAGTACTATATATAAATAGTTCCCACAAATTTTGCATAATTTCTTTCAGTAGGTATGCAAAGAATACCATAAAATTAATTTATTAAAAAAACATTGACCATTTCAGACACCAGTCTGCATGGTCCTCGAATGATCTGACCAAAATTTATTTTTGGATTTTTAAAAACACTTTGACATTGATGGACTTTATTTAAAGGTACAATAACATGAAAAATTTACTTTGTAAAATATTATAATATTTTAAATATTGTGAATGTGACGACAATGTCGATTTGTTGTTTTTTTTTAAGTTTATTTTTATTTTTATGTTTTATTAGTTTTAAATATGGTCTGGCAGTTTGAGTAATATAAGCGGCCTACCCAAATGTCCTTTCTTTGGTAATGTTCGTCAAATCGTTGAGCTCCTTAAGTTCTGTGTTAAGCTGCATGATTACTGACAAATTCGTGCACTGACTGGACAGGCCCACTCATTATGTGTGGTTCTTTCCTCAAAAGACCATTTCAGACACCAATCTACATGCTCTTCACATGATCTGACCAAGATTATGTCTGGACTTTAAAAGAGACTGTGACCTCTGAGTTTGTTTCGGCTTTTATTCTCAGAGTAGTCAGATAGGAAACGCCGATCTCATATAGATATTAAAATATGATTGACGTGTAAAAGTGTGTGTACAAGAACTTACAGAAATATAGTAATTTATCATTTCCTGCTAGTGAGATCATTTGATTAGAAATACTTTAAAATCTTTCGCACGATATTTAAAAATCACACTTTACAGTGGCAATGATGCATTATGACAATTCAACAACATTCAATGAGTTTTTATGCTGTCGAGCAGACCAATGTTTCAAACACATGAAGCAGTAGGTTTTAAGGTTCCTTCAAAATATTTCGGGTTGTGTCTGAAAATGTGTGGAGCAATTGCGGTGCAGGCAACTGCTTTTAAACAATGTCGTGAGTGAGTTGAGTAGACAATTCTTTTAAATCACTCTTAAAGCACCTATGTGATAAGCTTACAAAATTATTAGCATATGCATATCATAGCAATGCCAAGTCAGCGCATAGCTGAGACACAGGCCTCCTCTCTGTGAGAGGGAGTGGGCCTAAATCCACCACGTGATGTCAATAATTACAGTGTAGCGGACAGATGAATATATTTGCCTGCCGACTGTACAAGTTAGTTATTTTTACTGCAAAACGGAGAATATGACGTGCAAAACAAAGTACACAAAAAATGTGTTGCTATTGATTTTGAGTTAAATAAATAATACTTGCTGTGTTGCAGATTTATGAATGAAATATAATTATAACATAACTAGCTGTTCGCTGCGGTTTAAATCTTGATCCCGTGGGAGTATCGGGATAAAAATATATGTGTATAATACTCTATGTGTTAATCCAGATAATAAACTATCTGTGTGCCAAACTTCATCCAAATCTGTTCAGTAGGTTTTGCGTGAAAGAGTAACAAACATCCATCCATACTCACAAACTTTCGCGTTTATAATATTAGTAGGATCTAAGGTCTGTATAAAATATGGATGGTTCTCGGGGCGAGCTGGATTGCTCCAACACGAATGTATGCGTACATCCGCGGTGGGGCGACCCGGATCGCCAGGCACTTCTTCTCTTGCAACCGAGCGGGTGGGCAGGTTGCGGATAGCCCAACTCCGGCTGCGGGACCGTCTAGAATGGTCGATCCCGGCCGGAGCATCTTGTAAGAGATCCCGGATAAGAGAAGTTCCCGAAGGCCCAATCCCAGGCTCAGGGTAACCTAGATACCCTACCTCCCATGAACCTGAACGCCTAACAAAACCATCCCTCCCTATCCACTAATTTCCTGCCTTTTCCCAAATCCTTAGGCCTAATTCCAGACCTAAGGTGAACCCAAATTACCCACACCCTCTCACCAAATGCCTTTCTTCCTATCCCTATGTCCTGTCGGTCCCAGAGGAGGGGTAACCTCGATTCCAAAAAAGCCCACCCCCAAAAAAGATATAATGCAGAACGTGGAAAAAACTACCCAGGTGGGTCCCGGCCAGGCCGGGGAATCCCACACCGCCACGGCGGTCAGCCCCCAACGTTTTCTGGGGGGGGCAACAGACTGCAAGATATCACAGCGCTCTTCAGCGCCTACAAACCAGGCAGCGACTAATGCGCCTAACCTCTCAACACCGGCCGCGACTAACGCGCCTACACACGCAAACTCGGCCGCGATCAACGCGCTAGTACCCGCAACCCAACGCATAACGCCCCCCACGAGCCTCTGGCAACAGAGTATTGTGCGGAACAGCGTCACTAACCCCGACTATGACCAAGACAAACACAGACAGAGGGCGACAGGGAAGGATGACGGATCTGGCAGCTCTACCACCCTCCCGGCTGACGAAGTACGACTGCTGAAGAAGCGCGGAAAAATCACTGCCCGGGACGGGAAAGTAGGTGAACGAAAGCAGGACTGCGAAGGCACTAGCCAGCGCGAAATGCGATCGGACGCCGAAATAACAGTACGCGACCAGCCACGAGTACGCGAAGGGGCAACCCGGCGCGCAAAGTGGCCGGACGCGGAACCAAGCGGGCAGGGGCAAGTACGCGAAGGGGAAACCCGGCACGAAAAGCTCCCGAACGCAACAGAGTCTACCAGGGCCGCCAGTGGACCCCATAACACAGACCATACCCACGATAGAACTCGACCAAGACAGCACAGGGGTAGGCGCCTTAGAGCCTCACACGCACAGGCGCAGCTGGCAGACAACTTGCCAGGCACCTCCAAACCGCCGCCTGGACCAAGCGGTACAGGGCCGGCGAAGAGAGTGTGCCCTGACGACACATCCTCACCGAGTGCACTTCAGGGGGACGCCAAACGTGTGAGGGTCCACTCCGCCCAGGGGGAGCAGAAAACCTACGCGCGAGCCACGAAGGATATACCTGCGCGGCTGGCCGTGGCGATCTGCTTCCCTACCCCATCCAGAGACCTGACTAGGGATGAGGCTGAACTAATAAAGTCAGGCCTCGAAGACCTGTTGATGAACACGGACTCGACGACACCACTCCCCTCCTTCCGCGGTTACCCACGGATAGCGGAAGGCACCGTGCAGATAGTGCGTGCATAGTCGTCCTCGCGTGGTGCGAGGACGACTATGCCCTGACTTGGTTGACGCAAAATGCGCCCAAAATCCGACTACCAGACACCGACCTCACACTTACGGTACTACGACAATCTGACGTGCCCACCCGTGTCCGAGCCTCGCTCCAAAGTGTTCTGATTTGTCAGAACACTTGGTATGACATCGCCAGGTGGTCGCTGTACAGGGCAACTACCGTCGGTGGCAACAACTGTGGGACTTTTTTGACCCTGGGTGTGCCACCGGCGGAAGTGGAAAAGGTCTTGGCCCGGGAGCGACGGATATCGTACCTTCTTGGGTCGATATACGTACGCTTCTGGCCCACGACCCAGCCCGCCGACACAAAGACTGACAGTACAGTAGTGAAAGAGATAGCACTGACATCGACACAGACGACTGAACCGGACATCGCCCACCTCGAGGAGGTCATGGCCCGTGCGGCAATGGCCGATGTTGTCACCATATCGCCCGAATCACCTGGTTGGAACGAGCAACTCCTCGCCTCGTCGCCATGTGATCAACAGACATACCAAGCCAGAGTGGAGGAAGCGGAGATACCGTCCGATGGATCTATCTCCGACTAACTCCACCCTACTGCCTTCGAAGCCCCTAAACATCATACAGACCAACCTCCAGCATAGCCAAACTGCCACGGCTAGCTTGCGCAGGGCACTGGAGGTAAAACCCCGAACCATCGCACTGATCCAAAAACCATGGATCAGGATCAATATGATATGCGGCCTCGGCAACATCGGAGGTAAGCTAATCCTCAACACACATAATTCAGACAAACCAAGAACCTGCGCCTACATACCCAATGGAATTCCTACCACACCACTCACTCAGTTCTGTTTCAGAGACCTGACAGCTGTCAGGCTCCAGACCGACGTTCCCGATGTTGTATTGGCCTCGGTATACATGCCAGGCGAGGACGCAAACTGCCCGCCAAAAGAGATGACCGACCTGGTACGACACTGCAAGCGTGCCAATCTAGACCTGATCATCTGCACCGACTCAAACGCTCACCACCCACTCTGGGGCAGCGACGCACCGAACCTTAGAGGAGAGGTACTATCCACCTATTTATTTTATACTAACCTTAACATTGTTAACCGTGGTGCTGAACCCACTTGGGTCACAGTCCGAGGGCAAACGATCATAGACCTAACCCTTGCAACAGAAAATGCAACAAACTTTATCACAAACTGGCACGTATCCGACGAGCCTTCTTGCTCAGACCATAGAAGGATTCGCTTTACATTAACTACCAACACAAGTAAACCAGTGCCTAGGCGGAACCCGCGGCGCACCAATGTACCCGGGTATAAGCGCCTCCTAGCCTCCCTACTACTCACTACTAGGCAGACACCTATCACTAGTAACCATAACAAACCACGCACAACTAGAATACACCGTAAACAAACTATCAGAATATATTACCGAGGCATACCATGCATGCTGCAAACTAAGGGCGCCAAAAACTAACAGCGAGAGGAACCCCTGGTGGAACGCTGAACTTAGTAAACTCAGAGATGCATTACGTAAGCAATTCAACAGAGCCAAAAACACCAGACTCCCGGACGACTGGGAGTCATACAAAGAGACCCAACATACATACAAAAAGCAAATCAGAACTGCCAGAAGAACAGCATGGCGGAAGTTCTGTGAATCCATCGAAACCAATAATGAAGCCGCAAGGGTAAGGAAAATCCTATCAACTGATCAGGACCGAACCCTCGGCGCGCTGAAAAAATCCCGACAACTCATACACACTAAATGACCATGAAACCAGTAAGATCCTCCTCGAGACTCACTTCCCAGACTGCAAACTCCTAAAGGGCAAGGTGTGGGAAGCTGAACCAGAATGGACCCCAAAGGATCAAGACTGGTCTAGAGCCCGCAATATAGTAACAGAAGACCGGATAAAGTGGGCCATCAACACCTTTCAGCCCTATAAATCCGCTGGGCTGGATGGCATCTTTCCAGCCCTCCTACAATGGGGGGTTGATATAATGACACCATGCCTGGTGGAGACCTTCCGGGCCTGTATAGCACTCAGACACATACCCCTAGCTTGGCGCGAAGTGAAAGTCATATTCATACCCAAACCAGGCAAATCCGACTACACACAACCCAAGGCCTATAGGCCCATAAGCCTCACATCCTTCCTACTGAAAACCCTAGAGAGACTCTGTGATAGATACATTCGAGACATACCTCTTCAGGCAAAACCACTTCATAAAAAACAACATGCGTACTCCACAGGCAGATCAACGGAATCTGCGTTACATAGCGTAGTTTCCAAGATTGAATGCGCGGTGGACCACAAATGCTCAGCACTAGCCGTCTTCATTGATATCGAGGGCGCTTTTGACAAAACCACGTTTGGTAGCATCAACATGGCCCTCGACAGACACAATATAGACCCGACCCTGAGCGGGTGGATCACTAATCTGCTCAAATTGAGAGCTGTACAGGTAACAGTGAACGACACCCAAGGGCCATTGTGGCGAAGGGCTGCCCGCAGGGGGGCGTTCTCTCGCCACTTCTGTGGAACTTGGTTGTAGACAGCCTCATCAGAACACTCAATGACAAAGGCTACTTTACTGTAGGCTATGCCGATGATATAACCATAATAATAAATGGCACCCACGAAAATACCCTATGCAACCTTATGCGCCAAGCCTTGAAAATAGTAGAGGACTGGTGCAACAGACACCAGCTAACCGCCAACCCCACAAAGACCGAACTGATCCTCTTTACAAAAAAGAGGAAACTGACGACACTACAACTACCACGATTCTTCGGAACTACCCTAAGCCTATCAACCGAAACCAAGTACCTAGGCATCTATTTGGATAAACAGCTGAATTGGGCAAAACACACAAACTACATCACTACAAAAGCCAGCATATCTCTGTGGCAGTGCAAGCGAATGCTTGGCAGAAACTGGGGGATTAACCCCAAGGTAACCTACTAGCTATACACTACTGTCATTAGACCAATTATCACGTACGGCTCGTTAGTCTGGTGGCCTAGGACAGACCTGAGCACAGCCCAAAAAGATCTCGAAAAACTGCAGCGGTTTGCTTGTGTAGCAATCACTAGCTGCATGAGAACTACACCCACTGCTGCCCTACAGGCAATGCTTGGGCTGTCACCCCTACACCTCATCGTGCGGGAGGAGGCGACCCTGGCTGCCTTTAGGCTCCATATATCGGAAACCCTAAGCAAATATTCTAGGGTCAGGCACACACGCATAAAGGAGTACGCGTAAGCATGACTTACACTGTGATAAGTGACCTGCTGCTGCAAAACTGTGTTTTTATTTAAAGTGTACATAATACATAGGTATTTCGGGGCACAGTATTTCGCGTAGAGCATGTCAGATGGATAAAAGTAATTGTTAGATTCTCGGAAAGGGTTAATTCCCTTACAATAAAAATACCCCTCTTGCGATTACAATAATAATTTACAGTCCGCGAGGCCTAAGCTAGGCTTTGAATTTGTGTGAGTGATCCAATCGCACCAGGTGGCCGATTCGAAATATTTACTTAAACCAATCGCGCTATAAGCCGACGTCACATGTACTCTATCAACTACGTGACTACCGGCAACCCACCAATGGCATGGTACTCTTAAACTCCTGGAGTACTTATTTCCAATTTTGGGTACTAATTTTATCTTGCAGGCTACTCTCAAACTTGGAATCAACATTGAAAGTCGTGGTCCTGCTGAACGACAGAGCGAAGGTTATCATCGTTTATTTCTCGGTAAATTCAAATGTTTCAGTTCTGTTTTTTACAAATGAATCGCATCTAAGGGTAATAATTATTTGTATACTTAGAATAGCTTTAGCATGCCCCCTTTCTCGGCGCTCATGGTGCTCCTGATGAAGAGAGCGTGACTACCGCAGGACCACCTTCAAAGTCGATTATCTCGAAAACTACTAAGGTACCAATTCTGTTGTACTAATTAGTACAACTTAGTACAACTTATGATTTACGCGCTTGGCGTTGGTGGTCCTGCGGTAGTCACGGACATTTATTGTGACGTTAAAACCAGAGATTGATAGGTTTTTCTATCTCCAGTACGCCAAAATTGGAGATGATACGTTATTGGGTTCGGTCGTTAATAGGATCAACTATCATCCACTTACGGCTTTGCAGAGGCATAGTTAGGATATTTAACTGGTTGTTTGATTTTATTTCTTCGTAGAACTTACATCTAGGATGGCATACTATCCTGCCCTTAACCATAATAATTTTTGGTCGGCTTGACACGTCACTCCCTTTCCATACATATCATCATTCACACACTCCATCCATTGTTTCTTCGGTCTTGCATTAGACACAGCTAGGATACAGATAATATAACATTAGCGAAGGATTTGCAATCAGGTATATGGGCGAAGCCATTTCGCCAGTTACCTATTAGTACCTAAATCCACCAAAACCAAGCTGAACGAGAACCTCTTAGTGGAAAACCCAAGTAAAATTTAAAATAAAATAAAAACCCCGACAAAAAAAAAGCTTCTAAAAACGCATGAATATATTTGCATCTTTCTTCTTAGCTAAGAACACTCGATCAAGTCACGTTTCAAACAAAACAAAAAAAAAACACAAAGCCAGGGAGCTACGATGCTGCAGACAAACACACAGATACACACACAGAGACACACGTTAAAACCTATAACACCCCACTTTTTCCGTCGGGGGTTAAAACTGCCCGACTTAGGGATCAAACCCGCGTGCCCTTCACATAAATAGACACCACAATCTCACTACCCACGAGAAAGTTATCAAAAACAATCAGATTAATGTAGGAGTGTTACCTTTGCCAAACCCTTTGGGGGTGTACAAACATGTTTTTGAGATGTTTAAAAATTTATTTTCGACGTTGATACGTGACGTTACACAACGCGGTCAAGTCCACGATCTTCGCCTCACATCGTATTTAACGTATGTTCTTTTTGTGAATGACTATTTCATGCAAAAAACCATTCAATGAGAATACAATAGTGAACTTAAGAGGGCGGTATTGGTGATCTTAATGATTATAATTCTGTTAATACATTCTGGTTAAGGTCACGAATCATATTTTGTTCAACATACAACCTGGATCGAATTTGGCGGGCCTTCTGGCGCTTCCCCTTAATAAAAGGATCATAGGAAAGCTACAGGAAACTCCACAAAATTGAACAAAATTTGGGGACATAGTTGGAAGGGATTCTACCTGAAGGCCTAGACAAATGGCAATCGCTTCGGAGCGATTATATTTCTACAACCGCTATCGCTTCACTATGATACTACGCTACGACATATGATCACGTGACATTTCGATAGTTTATGGCAGCCCCATAATTATTTGGCTTTTCTATTAGCGTCATCGCTAAACGAACGTTACGAATGTTACTTTGTGTGGCCCTCTGTCTCCTCTTACGCGTATTTGAGGTGAAGTTGTTTGTGATCGGAGAGCGGAATTGAAACTCTAACTGGCAGTTCATATTATTATAATTGTCAAAAACGGTTTAAGTTAAGTAGGTACACAATAATATTTAGCAGAGTAATTTGTCTTTGGAAATGGATATTCTGTGGCCCAGCACGGACAAAGACTTATACTATATACTACTTTAGACGTATAATATTTGAATTTTCTTCATGGCTTTCATTTCTTCGCATTTTTTTCATTGTGTTTTATTTTTATTTCCATCCGTGAGTTACTAATGTTGCAATTCTTGGAAATTAAATGTTAATAAATAGTTTTTTTTTGATCGAAATTACATGTATTTACTTGTAATTTCGATAAAAAAGTAAGAAACAAAAATATTGTATGCGTGTTTAGTGACAACGTTACTAAAACTAAAAAAGACACATTTTATAAACCACATTAATTAAATATCAATAGATTAGTTGGTTCTTCAAAGTATTGGAAACACTATATCTTCTTCTGTTAAGATAGATTTATACACGAAGCAATAAATACACGTTTACAAAAAACGCATAATTATTTAGATATAGTGATGCAGAGGTATACCTACAATACACCCATTCATTTCGCCAGTTATATTTTAGCCCCATGTAGTATACTTATTGCCATCAACCGAGCACAAATGTAGACTCCGGGCTGCTACTGAGAAATTCAATACAACATAACATTATTACTTACCAAGTAAGTATACCATTACAAACACATATTCAGGGTAGGAGACAGACATTTCTGTATTATTATAGAAAGGTTAGAAAGTAAGTAAGGTAAGACATATTTTTGTGACATTTACGATAAACATTCTGATAAAATAAACAGACGCTCAGCTATAGCTAACAATTATAAAATAAAATAAATGATTATGATTATGTATTTGACACCTTATAATTATGTACAACACAATATATCAGTTCTATTAACACGACTCGCCTTTACGACTAGATGTAAGAAAGCAGACAAAGCAAAAGGAGTACGTAAGTAAGGGTCGTAGTAGGGGGCGATTTGCAGTTTGGGAAAAGCAGTGAGTCTATGTATTTTTATATACATATTATAGCTAGGTACGTGTGCCGGGTTTTATGTCGATTGCATGACAGTTTTTGTCATTCGTGTGTAGCCAATATAATGGTGTATAGGTTTTTGTCGCATCTTGAATGTTTTGTTGTGGTTTCTTGTGGTGTTTCAACGACCTTTGGCTTTGTTTCTGAATATCTGTTGTTACTTCTCTCCCGACCGACCCCGGCGCTCACGGACTTTGCACCTTTTTATTTCGATTTACCTTGGCTACTCGATAAAAAAAAAAAAACAGATTTTTACCCTATTTCTAATGGAGAACTGACGCTGCAATAACAGCGCGCTTCGCTTCAGGAGCCATTTGTTAGATTCGCAGGAGACTCCGCGATTGGAGACTCTTTCAGTAACTTCGTATAGTGTGTATATTTTGTTATACATAAGGAGGTTTATTTTTATTTTAGGTCACTGCGTCTGATCATGATTGAGTGTCATTCTTGCTGGTTACTAGGCGGACATCAAACTCGGGTACAAGTGGAACAACAAGCCCTGATGTTGGTTATCGTCATATGTGTGTTAAGTTTAAAAGATCTCTGATGTGTATTTGTTTTCACACACACTGACACTTAACCCTGAAAGCAATGGCACGGATTTTTCCTCAAAAAGTTAGTATGAAATATGTTTGATTTTAGTATGTACCACGACTGCTTGAATATTTTTTACAGTTATTATGTTATGAAATGATACATTATGAACTTTTCTATTTGCCGCCCATGTTAGCAACGAGCTTACAGAGCGAATCTCCAGTACCTAGGCGGCCAATCAACTCCAACGACGACAGTCAACAACAATAAGAAAATATAATTGTTCCAAGATTATGTATAATTAAATAGTAACGCCAGCCTATACTTCTCATACAGAGAAGGCACGAGCATTGATCACCACGCTTATTCATTTAATACGTTCTAAAATACGAAAGCGTTTCCTTTAAAATAATAGTCATCATCATCATTCAGCTAAAGAAGTCCACTGCTAGACAGAGAAACTTCATACGAATTGGAAAAAGTCACACTGGCCAAAAATTGAACCCGCAACCTCGTGCATGAGAGAAGTAAGGTCTTCAACTCTAGTCTATCACGACAATGTACAAGCTTACTGGAATAAACGTCGAAATGTCAGAACAAAGTAATAACTTAAAATGTCTTATATCTCGTCGCCAAAACTATTAAATACAAATCTGCACGACACTCAGAAAGTTATTCGATAATAAAAATTAATGTTCCATATGTTTTTATTTTTAAAAAAATTTCAAAATACTCTCCACTATAGAAATTTTCATGCGTTTTCGAAACACTTTTTCCAGTCTACCATATACACTTCGTTTACAGCCTACTCGAACGCTGACAACGCATCTTCCGGCGACGAAAATTGTATCACTATGAGCAGATTTCTTTTAAATCGGGAATAAATAGAAGTCATACGGTGCTAGGTTAGGGCTGTAAGGAGCGTGACCTAGGAGTTTGACCGGCGTGCTATCCAGGAAGTCCCTCGTTTTGAGTGTGTGCCAAGGCGCGTTGTAGTGGTGGAGCGGTAGCCCGCAAAGCCCTGTGTTTGGTCGCTTGTTGCTCACAACAGAAAAATCTTCTGCCAAGCATTTGGTGGTATACCATTCAGCGTTAATGCTTCTTTGGTTCCGTAAAGGAATTGACACCAAGTAGCCAGTTAAATTGAAAAAGCTCGCTATCAAAACCTTCCCCGCTTCCAGAACGCTAAACAAACGTGTGACTCGCCTTGAGGATGAGGAGCAACTGTCCATGATAGCCAGAGGGTACACCCAGGTAGGGGGTGCTGCCCCCTCTTCTATGGAATCTGGTGATTAATGACCTCATCACCAAACTCAACGCCAGCCGCTTTTACACAATAGGGTATGCTGACGACCTCGCAATCCTTGTTTCGGGGAACGTGACAGGTACGATCTGCAACCTCACTCAGCAAGCGCTACGAATCGTAGAAAATTGTTGCAGGGAATTTGACCTATCAGTGGACCCCACTAAAACTGAACTATATAGTCATGTTTACCCAAAAATGAGCATTAGGCCCTTTCCGCATACTAAAACTGTTCAATCCAGAGCTTAAGTTGGCCAACGATATCAAGTAGGCTGGGGGTCATTCTAGACAGTAAGTTAAACTAGAGTAGTTATTTGGACAACAAACTAAACAGGGCCTGCATAACCTTCTGGCAGTGCTTGAAAATGATAGGTAAGAAGTGGGGACTATCCTCTAATATATACTATGGCTGTACACCACAGTGATCCGCCCTATGATCATGGGGCCGCGGTCTGGTGGCCCCGAACCAAGCTGGCTACAGCCTCAAACTGCAACGCGTGCAAAGTCTAGCCTGCTTGGCGGCTATGGGCAGCATGAGGGCCACTCCGACGGCAGCAGTTGAAGCCATGCTGGCCAGTCTCTCATACATAAAAATCTTTTTTTCGCAATACTTTCTGAGTGGCCTGGTATATTGTTTTATTTATGTCTGGACTGATAACGCTCCTATACTTGTATGGGAGCGTTATCTGTCTCCTATATCTAGTAGGGACAAACGTTTGACAAGCAAGAGAGGAACGGGAGACGGGAGATGGGATTGCGCCCCGGATCGTAGCTTAGTGTTGCCACTTTAGAAGGGCGACGCCACGTTAAGATGCGTTCACAAATGCACAATTCGTGACGCCACAATTTAGCTAAGTACCCCAAAACTCTCTAACGTTACAAATGAGCAGTAATCGGATTTCGGCGTGCAAATTATGGGATTAATGTGATACAATTGTACTAATGAATCGATATTACAACTAAGTAAAACCTGTACATGGCATATTCGCTATTCCCACTACACCATGTTATATATCCCGCAATACTATGCTTATCTGATATATATTCTGATAAAGTCATTAATTTCCTAGTAACTGCACGGCGAAATCAGATCACTGGTTTTGAGATTTAACATTGAGTTAATGACGCTAGTTTAATGCCTATGTAAAAGTACGAATTCCAGTCAAAGTCAAAGCATTTATTTCAAATAGGCACATAAAAAGGCACTTTTGAACGTCAACATTTACATTAAAAATAGAATTGATTCTAGGCGCCCCTTCCAAAAGGTAGTTTCGGATGGAGAAGGGGCAAGAAACTCCACCGCTACACTTAAAATGTTTTACAATATTTTATAAACATTAATCATATTTTTTTAAGTGAAGACGATGCACCAAGAATAAAGCAAAGACAGATAAGTCCTATGGAGCTGGACCATCCTGTTTCCAAGCATTCCTTTCTTGAATATAATCCTCTAATTTGTAATATGCTTGTTTACAAAGTGTTCTTTTTACATGAATTTTAAATTTTCCGTCATTTAATTGCAATATATCACTAGGTATTTTGTTATATAATTTGACACGGTACCCCATAAATGATGTAGGTATTTACTTTAGCTGACCTGAAAAATGGTTGATCTATTTTATCCTTATTTCTGGTATTAAAATTATGTCTATCACTTATTTTATTAAAAAGATGTAGTTTTTTTTCTTACTTAAATAATGATTTCATAAATGAATTGGCAAGGTACTGTCATAATATTAATCCTTTTAAATAGTTCCATGAGAGATTCGCGACGAGGAAGATAGTATATGGCTCTGACAACTCTCTTTTGCAAAATAAAAATGGATTCTGCCATGTCAGCAGATCGACCCCACAGTAAAATGCCAGACGACATAATGCTGTGGAAGTAGCTAAAATAGACCAAACGCGCGGTTTCTAGATCTGTTAACTGTCATAACTTTCTAACAGCATAAGCGGCCGAGCTTAGCCGCCCCGCAAGAGATGTTATATGTGGTCCCCATTGTAATTTCTCGTCCAGCGTGATTCCTAGGAAAACCGTCTGATTAATTAACTGGAATTAATCTGGAATTAATTTTTCCATTCAATATGATGTCACATTCGCTACTCTAACATAAGGAAATTTAAATCGAATGCATTTGTTTTTTTTTTCATATAAGTAGTACAAAATAATTTACCGTAAACCAATCTTGGACTTGAAGAATCGAATTATAAACGTCGTCCAGATTTTGTGACCGTCGGTCTATTTTAAAGATCAGTGATGTGTCATCTGCAAATAACACCATCTTCGGTTGATTTTGAAGTAGTTGGGGTAAATCATTAGTGTAAACTAATAGGAGGAATGGACCCAATATCGAACCTTGAGGAACGCCCATTGCCATTTCATACCCTAATGAGTTTATGCCGTTTACTTGAACTTTAACCTTTCTATCTTTCAGGTGTGATGTTAGTAGATCAAGAGCTGTATTCCTAACCCCATAGTACTCCAGTTTCAGCAGAAGGGTCTCATGGTTTACGCAATCAAACGCCTTATAGAGGTCGCAAAAGATTCCAATGGCATCTTGTGCTTTTTCCCAGGCGTTAAAAATGTTCTTTATTAGAGTGACACCAGCGTCAGTGGTACAACGCCCTTTGGTGAAACCGTACTGTTGTTCATGAACTTTTCAAAAACCTTTCTGAGAACTGGTAGAATTGATACAGGCCTATATTTGTTGAGTTCTTTACTATCATCGGATTTGAACAAAGGAACTACTTTACTGTGCTTCTTTTGATCCGGAAAGACACCTTGGTCTACACCGGTGGTAACTTTGACAGCTAAATAGGGCGCAATGGTTCCCCGAGACCTTCTGTTGATTTAGTTTCAAGATCTTCAAAAGCTTCTATAACAGCCTAGGGGTTTGTATGCTGAAACTTAAACTACAAAGGGAGCAGAGAACTCGGGTGAGGAATTTAAAGCTTCAGTAGTTTTTAGGGGAATATTAGCAAAAAAGTTTTCTAATTCCTGAGCTACTTCTACATCTGAATTGATGGGGCCATGTGCAGTTTCTAAATTAAATTCAGTATTACAGAACAGTGCAAGTTCTTAACATCATTAAAGAGGTATCAGGAACAGGGTATCGTGTATGGTGGGCAATCGCCCGACGATTGATGTCGGGGCGTTGTATATAATTACGTTTCTTGGGCGGTATACTCTGCTCACGCGATGCTGAATTTTTCGTGACGTCAGTGTGATGCGTACATCACATGCGAGTAGCATAGGACCGGTAAACTCACAAAAGTAATGGGAGGATAAAAATTAAACTATAAAACGATGTCAATAAAGTAATATATTACTTAACCTCTAGACTTAAAACAAGGACCTAATAAAGATAAAAATACATAATGATGAGATCTAAGCCTTTGTACCGTCAACCACATGCCCATGGTAACAGATTGATTTTGACAACGCCTTTATTTCGTAGCAGTAAGGGCGGTTTGCGTAGTTCAAGTATTACTACTGACGTGCAGTTGATCATACATACCTTTGAATTCACAGCATAATATTATTATTCTTAATAAGAGCTGTGGCTCAGTGGCCCAGTGGTAACGAACGCGACTTACGAATTGTAATTCGTAGGTTCGAACCCAGACAGGCGTTTTACTTTATGTAAATTATTTCATCGCACCGGAAACCGGCATGTTCTATAACCAAAAATTCGAAGACATGTGACATCTACCAACCCGCACTGGGCCCGCGTGGTGGATACGGCCCACTCCCACTCACAGAGCGGGTGTCTGTGTCCCAGCAGTGGGAACATTATAGGCTGATTATTCTATTATCATAAGTAATTTGCAAACAATTAAACAGGACACACGGTAGTTTCATAAGTTCGGAAAAAACAAACGCCATCGCAACAGCCAAATATTAAAATTATGCAGGCTACATGGTCATTTTTATATTCAGAGCCGTCTGATGGGCAGAAGACCAATGCCCGTTAATAAAAACGTTAAAAATTTTGTCGCAATGTCATCTCAGCGACAATCAATGTCAAAAACTTTAAAAAAAAATAGATTTTTGACAGCTTGAGACCGAGATCTGAGGGGCGATTCCCGTATTAAGTTATGCGTTCGCATTCTAATCTCAGTCTCAAGCTCACAAAAATACAATCATTTTACATACATTTTTAACAAGTTTTTGACACTGATACTTGTTGAGATGAGGTTGCGACTTTAATTTAAACTTTTTTTAAGTACAAGAATTGGCCTTCAGAGTGTAAAAGTTCTTAAAATAACAAGTATTACCCCTCCGAACCAAATTCCGTACAGTGGACTGTTGCGGTCTCAAGATGAAAGTATACTAATACACCTCGACCTCGTTATTGCGTTATCACCGCATTTACGCCTATATACAAATTGTTAAACTTGTTTTCGACAAGTCGCGACAAGTGGACCAACACAAATTATTTCATGTATGAAACTGTCTACGTTGTTACAGACATGTCTTGTTAACTATTTTGGTCACATTTTTGCTAAGTTCAGTGTGACGTGGGGGCTGTTTGGTGGAGTGTGGCCTCAGTAGCAGCCCGGAGTCTGGATTCGTGCCCGGTTGATGGCAATAGGCGCGACGCCTATTACATGGGACTTTAACATAACTGGCGAAATGTGGCTGCAATAGGCCCGATCATAATAATACAACTAATCGTTACAACTTGTTTTAGATAACGATAAACGGAAAACTGTGGACACACAATGCAGAATGCACGTACACGTGGGGTAAGATGGGGTGGATGTCACTTGCACGGCATAAAACGACAAAGTCTTTGTGAAAGTTAGGTAGTTTCAAGTTTCGTGTAGATTCCATTAAAATTTTTGGGAATTGTTAACAAAAGTGATAAAGCATTTACGAGGTCGAGGTCATAGTATACCTCCCTGCTTTATTTATGGCTAGCTGTTGCCCGCGAATTCGTCTGCGATCCATGATGAAAAGTAATCTATGCCCTTTACACAGGTCACGGTCTATCTATATGCCAAGTTTCATCAAAATCCGTTAAGCCAACAAACTTACTTTCGCATTTATAATATTTGTTAGGATTCCGTCATTTCTGTTCATTCAAGCCTAGTAAGTGTACAAATCTTAAAATAATAATTTCATTGCGTGTTCTTAGTGATTTCATATACATTTTAATTTATCTATATTCTTATCCTTTACATTAATTTGTGAGCATAATGATCATGTCTTGAAGTTGAAGATCTCCTTCAACCAGTCATGCAGGGTCAAAGTAAATTAACTAGTGAATCAAATCGTGGTATAAATAAACTTGTGCGTGTGCACGCACAGCCATGGGTTCGGTAGTCGGGTTGATGACACATGACAAAATATTGATTTTATGGACAGGTAAATTAAATTTATATTTTTCTTAAATAAACTGAGAAAAACGGAAATATTAAAAACTAAACGACATACTAAAAAAAGCTTTCAAATCAATTATCGTTAAGTGATGTTTAAGTTCTGCTTTTTTTTCAGAATTTTCCACTGTATGGTTGAAAAGTTTTAATTTTTTTATTATTTATAAAGGTACACCAACAACTTCTGTATAAAAAAAATATCGAATAACACTAAATAACGGTTGTGGGCTTATACAGTTGTTACCAATAACAGGTGAACCAACAGAGATGGAGCAAAAGGGGAACAAAAGTATGATTTTCCAAACTTATTGTTCATAGTTCGCTCGTCCTGCGACCGAGGACCGAGCTGAGTGAGCGAGGACTGATTTTACCAAAGTCTTTATCAGTGGAATAAAATTGACATCTGACATTTCTACACTCGCGAGCAAAAGTATGGAACCACCTACTTGTGAGTTGCTACGAGCGATCTTTAGAACTAAATGACTAATGATGGTTAATAAAAATGGCACCATTTTAAAGATACTGTAACCTTTAAATTGGGAATACATAATATAATCATTTAAATTAGACGCGTATTTTAGGAGCTGTCCTGGTTAAGTGAAGGAGTAAGAAAAAAATACATGCGACATTAACCACCTATAAAAGCGCATGGTATCGGATTTTTTTTTATTATAGTCCGGTTAAGTAGTCACGACCTCTCAACGTCAACTACGAGATGCCATACATAAAAATAAAAAAAAAATCAGTCGGCTATAGATAGTGCAATCCACGAAGACGCGGCCCACTATTCCTCCTAAACGTTTATAGTATATGTGTGCAAGCTTCCGTCAATGTTTGAATGTTATCAGTACACACTAATTACCTATAAGTGCACACGCACACTACAATGAATAGACTAATCAGGAGAGAGCGTCATGGTCAAAGTGAAAGATGCTCTACTTTAATTTTATATTTTTTACCCGACTGCAAGGAAAGGGTTATGTTTATTTTTATTTTTAGGTGTGGATATTTTATGTGATTATTAGCTACTATACGATAATATTACCATTTTTATAATAGGGGGTAATTATAGACATAAATGAAATACGTGAAAAAGTTTTATTGAACTTTATTGAGAAATGAAAATCGTCATTCACTCGTTTCAGAAATATCTGATTCAGAGTCTGATGTATCACCGTCATTTATAATAAAACTAAAATCAAGATCACAGTGTCTCATGTATTCGTCTTCTATTTTTTCCACGTGCTGACAAGTATTGAACCAGACATCTTTATTTAGTCGATCAAATGATTCATTTAAAATGGGCATAATCGAAGTGTAATTTTGATTGATATTGCGGCTAGCAACGTCGTTTTTTACAATACCCCAAATGTTTTCGATTGGGTTTAAATCTGGATGATAAGGAGGCAGCCGAAGCACTGTGAATCCATGTTCTTTCAACAATTCGTCAACTTTGTACCTGCGGAAGTTTTCTTTGTTTTTTAATATAAGGTCATAAAGTTCAGGTTTTTTGTAGCTTGGTTCAAAATGGATATTTTTGCATTCAGCCAAGTCTTCATGTCTAATTTGTTGGAGTTGGATGTTGGTATTTTTTCCGAACTAGTATTGTGATAGGCTGCATTATCCAAGACTACCACGGCATCATTTGGGAGATTTGGTATTAGTTTCTCCTTTAGCCACTTTAAGTAATTTTCTGTATTCATGTTATCGTGGTAGTCTCCAGATTTGATCTCTGCTCTGTATGTCAACAACGCATTTGGTACGAAACCCTCTGCACTTCCGCCATGTACTATAATTATGCGCACTCCTTTTGTTATATTTTGTTTTATTGCTGTTTTAGAACATTTTTCGGCCCAGGATTTTTTTTGCACGTGGTTGGTATGAATATATCCGCTCGGTGGTGTGTTCATCTGTGTAGACTATAGGTCTACCTGCATTACGAAAAGACTTTCCCTTTTTTAAATATTTCAATCTTAACATTTGAATATCATGTTTTTCGGTTAGCACCTTCCTGTTATTTTCAGTTTTTCTCCATTTATAACCCAGTTTAAGTATCAATGTTCTTAGGGTTGTAATACATCCATCAAATTGTATACGGTCTTTCAAAACAATATTAAGTCGTGATAATGTTGGAAATTGCCTATGTTCTCTATGATAGTTTAGGATAGTTCTTCGGACTCCACCAATATCAAATTCGTCTAAATTAATTTTTCGTGGTCTTACCCTTCTCTTCTTCATAGGTGATGTAAAAATAGAAGCACTTCTGCCTACTAGATTCGAATGCGACGTACTCGCTTCATTTTCAGACACAATATCCGCTTCCGTAGTCGGCTCTGTTGTACGCTCCGCACTTGGGACTACAGGAACTATCGCATCCGTCTCCATAGTTATATTCGATTCCATATCAGGTACTGTAGTTTGCTTCATTGTATTAGTATATTCCTTTCTTTCGCGTAGAATTCTAGTCACTGTGCTTTCAGATACTCCAACAGCCTGTGCGGGTCTCCATCGCGCATCAGTGAGTTTTTCTGCATAATTTTTACTTGCTTCTTTTTTCATAAAATCATAAACTTTAGAAATTATTTCTCTTGCCTAAAATAAAAAAAAACATTCAACAGTTTTACTTATTTTTAAAGATGAAATTCATTTCATCTTTAAAAACAAGTAAAACTGTTGAATGTCTTCTTTTTAGTAAAATTTGCTATTTTCAAAATTAAATTACTTTCCTTTGCTTTTGTCATGTGTTTTAGTAACTACGAACTTCTAAACCATCATTTACATACCTGGCTTTTAAGTACAACACGCTGAGATTTTCTCGACATTAAAAAAAATTATAAAGTAGAGCAACTTTCGTGCCAAGTCTGGATTTTTGCAACATAGGTTGTACTACTTGTGTGCATCGAACCGCTGACGGTTCGCGACTGACGCTCGGAGTAAACTGCCCGCACCCCGCGATCCCCGCAACCAAAAATTGGTGGGGCGCGTCTTCGTGAATTGCACTATCTACATCACACGTTGACTGGTACACATCTCCGGTAAATTCGACCCTTGACCTTGTACGAAAATGGATACCACTCCTACGGAAGCAGCACAAATTGTTGCCCTACTGCAACTAGGGCTTAGCCAGCGTGATGTAGCACGTCAGCTCCACATAAGCCAGTCATGTGTCTCGAAAGTTTACATTCCCATTGAGCACTTGCGGGATGAACTGAAAAGGAGGGTCCGATCCCGAAATCCAGCTCCTTCAAGTGTTGATGAGCTGAAATCGGCTTTGATAGAGGAGCGGGAAAATATCCCACAAGATTCTATCAGGAAGCTGATTAGGTCCATGAGGAATCGCCTCCGAGCTGTTATTAGGGCTAGAGGAGGCAACTCAAAATATTGAATACTCCTATAATACGCTACAGTATGATATTATAATCTTAGTATGTGTAAGTATAATCTTCAAAATGGTACCATTTTCATTAACCTCGATTATTCATTTAACTCTTAAGATCGCTCGTAGCAAATCACAAGTAGGTTATTCCATAGGTTTGCTTTCGTAGTATGAAAAAACTGTCAAAAATGCAAAATTTATTCTTAGGATAAGACTTATTTTAGGTATAAAAGTTTGGTGGAATTAATATTATAAGTTTGTAAATCAAACTTTTATTGTTTTATTTGGATTCACCAAATAATTTTATTTGACGCAGCAGTATAATGAAGAGGATTTTTCCAACACTGGTACAGTTACTGGCCTAAAATGTTATCATATCCAGCGATAGGATAGTTTACTGGCTTATATTATGTGCTCCATACAAACGGTTCTAGCCGTTTATCTTCGGGCAGCAAAGCATTTATTTCTTCTATGTCTTGTAGAGTCTGAAAATAGATGAAAAATAGATTGTTTAAGATTCTGCGTTTGTGCATCAGGAATTTATCAGTAGCATCCCGGAGTCTGGATTTGTGCCAGAGTGGCAATACGCCACTTATATGGAACTTAAACATAACTGGCAAAATGTGTATCCTTCGAGGAATACAGGGTCACGTGCACACCACGTTAATATCGTGCCTAATCTGTATGCTCCATGACAAATTGTCTTTGGCAAATTATGAACCACGCGTGCGTTTTGAAGTTTTGTTCCGACAGTTTTTGATCCTTAAACTAGTATTTGCAAATACTCCATTTTGAACATCAATTATTCCTGAAGTCTCGTTTTTTATTTTATTTTATTTTAAAGATTAAAGCAAATTTTTAATATACAAAAAAAAACAATGACGATATTTCGACAGCGGTGTTATTTTTTTGTTGTTGAGATCAATGCCTTTTAACGGACTTACGTCTGTTTTCAAAGGTGTGTTTCTAACATTCTTCAATTTAATGTTTTGCTGAATTTTACCCAACCCAATGTTCCTATTATCGAAAGTACAAGGATTCCGCACGGTTGTCATGCGTGGTATTTTGGCAATTCTAACCACGCCAACTTCACGTTCATTTCGCGCGTCATAGAGAATACATAATTAGCAGATGTCGTGTCGAGCTAAGAAATATTGACGTGGTTTCTAATAAGGAATCATTAAGTGGTCATAGTGAATAAGGATGATGACTAATTTTAGAAATGTTCGAACAAATTATGTAATTTCAAAGAAGGCATAGTAAAATGAGATAATCGAAAAAATCTCTATAATCGATGGAAATATGAAGAAGCTACACACTTTAGAAGTGTTTGGAGGGGATTATTCTCGTCCTTGTCGCGCGGTACGGACAATGTATGGTGCTAGTATGAAGTTACATAGTCGTGAGGTCACTTCTAGACGCACGTCACTGCCTTTGTCTAACAGTTATTTTAAAACGTCTATAACTTGGCAATTTTTAAGCTTTTACACTTTTTTATAATATTATTTGCACTGTTTGCAAACAAATATTTTTATGAGTTAAAAATAATAATAAAATAGTCATCATCCCTATTAGGGCCCAGGTGTGACGTCATACCTGGTGCAGCAGCGAGTTGCACCGCGATAGCTGGTGCGACACCTCGTGCACACGCGCGAGGCGCTCGGCGTGACGCGCGTTGGCTCGCTGCTTCTCTACCATCACTGAGTAGAGGCGGGATATTTCTGTGTCCGCCTGGAAATAAATATCTTCAATAATGTAACATAAACTACATGACAGTTAAAAGCAAAATAATACACTACGCAACCAAGCATTATTATCAGTTGGGGGATAACATTGCTGATAAAAATTCGTGGCTAATCGCTGGTCCAACAACAAGGGCAAGGGCGCATCAAGTAATTGATTAGCATTTGAAAATACGGTTGGAGCTACTGAAGATTTTGAAAACTATCTTTTCATTGTATAAACTCAATATTTTAGTATTGTATAATTGCACGGCATATAATATGTGAGTACTATGTACCTACATACTATAAAGCTACCATTTACTGGGTACGTCTCACTCATTGAGTTGAATCTGCTTGAATGACTCCAATGTTTCGCTGATGGTGGCGCGTGTGTTGGATCATTTAGCTCCCTTCAAAATGGTTGAGCTGAATGGTGCTGATTCATGAGTCATGTTCGTGAACGGGCGCCGTCAGTAGGGACTGGGCATCTCTTAGCTGCCACGGCGGATTTTAATTTAATTTAATATTTGAATTGTAGTTACATTTTTATTACGGACTCTTTTAACGTTCTGCATTATTTCAACATGAATGATGTTACCAATATTTTGACCAATGAGTGTCCGTGGAGTTTCTTGCCCGTTCTTCTTCATAGGTACCTACTACGCTTTTGAATGTGTTTCTGACCGAACGACCTTGAC
Source organism: Dasypolia templi (assembly GCA_963555695.1). Lineage (NCBI taxonomy): Eukaryota > Metazoa > Arthropoda > Insecta > Lepidoptera > Noctuidae > Dasypolia > Dasypolia templi. The sequence continues at coordinate 14,022,208 of OY743165.1, forward strand.
AATTAAAAAAGTGCCTGTAATTTTCTGTGATCTCTCAAAAGCATTTGACTGTGTTGACCACAATACACTGATCTGTAAATTACACCACTATGGAATTCGTGGAAAAGCCGCTAATCTTGTTCTTTCCTATCTATCAATCAGGCACCAAAAAGTAAACCTTAACGGGGCGACGTCATCGGGGTCCTTAGTTAAGATGGGCGTGCCTCAAGGTTCAACTCTTGGCCCTTTCTTATTTCTAGTTTATATTAATGACCTTCCTTACATGATGGCTAAGTAATCAGATATAATTTTATTCGCTGATGACACTTCTCTTATTTTTTTAATAGATAGAAAAGATACGGATGTCTTACATGTGAATTATAGTCTGGCTGTTCTTTGGAAATGGTTTGCAGCTTTGCATCTTTTACTCAATGCGAACAAAACTAAATGTCTTAAGTTCTCATTACCAAATGTACCCCAAGTGGGTTTAAATTTAAAACTTGATGGCAAGAAAGTAGATGCTATTACGGAAACTGTATTTCTAGGAATAACTTTGGATTCAAAATTGCAATGGGGCGCTCACTATAGAGCTCTTTCAGGTAAATTAAGTTCAGCTGCATATGCAGTAAGAAAAATAAGGCAGTTGACCGATATAGCCACAGCTAGGTTAGTATACTTTGCTTATCTCCACAGTATTATGTCTTATGGCGTTCTGCTGTGGGGATCAGCAGCTGATGTAGATTCAATTTTGATTTTACAAAAGAGGGCAATCCGCGCGATCTATGAAATGGGTCCTCGCGAGTCTCTTAGAAACAAATTCAAAGAAATTGAAATACTAACTCTGCCTTCTCTTATATATATCTTAGAAAGTATTTTGTATGTTCGCAAAAACTTAGGACTTTTTAAAATAAGAAGCGATTTCCTTAATATAAATACACGTAGTAAAAATGAAATTGTTATACCCGAAGGGGAATGCCCACCGTCCATAGACACTTCGGCCTCGAGTGCACACATTTTAAAGTATATGGATAGGATAATATGCAATTTAAACAATTAACTTCACAAGGAATTGGTTTACAAAAATGTTAGGGTTTTTAAGATAAAATAGTTTTTAATCTTGACTAACGTAACTGCTTTACTATCATTGGATATTTAAGTTAGGGTCAAAATAATTGTCGGATTCCATTAAATATGCTTATTTGATGGATAAAATAACAAATCCGTAAGAATTAAACTCAGTAAGGCAACCGCAAACAATGAAAGTAGATTCTGTAGATTTTTGTGATTTGACACTTGACTGTGTCTTGACTTGACAGCCGGCCAGCGTAACTCAATGTTGCCACATTAGCGAAACAAAAAAATCGATATCGACTTTTATTCGAATCATAATTTAATACAACATTATAATCACTATTAAAACCCCACTGAAGTTAATAACATTTTTGTCATATTTTATCTTTATTGTGCTAAACATAAATTTACTTATTATTAAAATGTGTGGTAGCGTTTTTGTTATAATCCTATGTATTCATTATTATAATATCAACTATTAAATAGTTTGTCCATTTAATATCAAAAGTAAAAACATAACACCGTAAATGTTATAACAGATCGCATAACAAGCATTACGGATGTGTTTTTTTATTTTAAATCCTTGAAAACATGATCGATTATTTCGTGAACGAAAATGATAAGTATTGACAACACTGCTGCTTTATCCACAACCGTGAATGTCATTTATCGTTTCAGTACTTTTTGTTTTGCAAAAATATTGCAAACTTGTTCGGATAAATGAATAACTTGTTAAATAAATAGAAATTACGACGTTTTTATTTACTTATACGTAATTTATTGTGCCTTTAGGGCCGAAAACGGGCATCCCTCTTTAGATTAACTAAAACAAGCAAATCATTTCTTATAAACAGTATCCGCTTTTATAACAAATTGCCAAAGTCGGTTACAGAACTTGGCGATGGAAAATTCCAAACCCACATCAAACGTGTCCTTATAAAAAAAGCATTTTATAAGATTAAACACTACGTCGAAGACAAGAAAGTGAGGCAATAATTTTTCATTTTTACTGCCTCTTTCACTTTCGTTTTCATTTCGGAGTATTTCTTCTTCACTCTTTCCAAATCATCGTTCACATTTGTTGCCTGATTCATCCTATTTTGGGCCTTACAGGCTAACGCAATGAGCCAGGCCTTTTTCTTCTTCCTCACAACCTCTTTAACTTCATCATCTACCCAAGAATCATTCGGTTTACTACCACACTTCCACTGTGCCAGACCACATACTTTTGCAGCTACTTGCACCATACTATCGTTTGCTATATCCCATACTTCTTCTAGACTGTAATCATTCGTATCATCAAATATTTTATCACTATCACACATATCTTCACTTTAGTTCCCTCTTATGTTCGTCTTTTACTAGCAATTATTGCAGTGTTTCTACTTTTATTCTGTCTGGAGCAGTCACAGGAACTCGAACACGGTGACGCCAATGCCTGAACAGATCATCCACCCGACACATAACCAGATATCGATCAGTCCCTACGTTAACACCCCGATATGCTCTAGCATCTGTGACTTTACTCTCTAATCTTTCATCCACAATCACAAAGTCGATCATGCTTCTACTGTCTTGCATAGCCCACGTGTACCTGTGAACCTTTCTATGATTAAATTTAGTGTTCATAACAGACAAATTCTTCTCTACACATATATCCAGTAAATTCATTCCGTTCTCATTCACTGATTCAAAATTCGTCCCTCTCCGAAGGTGAGCTTCCCATTTAAAATACACAAAATAAAGATAGGATTTAGGCCCAACTTTACTCTTACCCATAGAATCTTGGGACTGACACAAACATAATCTTTCACACATTTCATCATCCGCTCAGAGAGGAGAACCCTCACACCCTTATTTTTTTTTTGCGTGGGAAATCATCAAATGACTTCTCCCGCTGTGGGTGGAGCGGGAGGGCGTGTCAGACTTTTACTGACTAAAACCCACCCGTGTTCCTTCAATTGCCTGTGCCTGGCCACGGTTACTCTATCGAATTACCCTGAGGCGTCGGCCCTATCGAACCCCGTCATTTCAAGCTGACATCTCTTTGAGGCGCGCGTGGAACACGACGCGCCGTCGACCCGGGCGTCTCCTGCGGCGACTAGGGGCGTGAGGGCGCAAGGCTCTCTTCCTCACGCGCTCCGCCTTCTCCTTCGCAAGCATTACTGCTTCGCAGAAGGAGGTGACGGCTTTCCATTCCCTCTCGCTCCGTACCATGGCTTGGACCAGGGCCGGACGCGAGAGGTCGCCGCGAGGACACGCCGGTGCTCCACCCAAGCTAGTCAGACCTCCACCGTATGCTCCACCGTGTCCTCCGGGCGATCCACACAAACCACACCCTGGCAGGCCTAATTGTTTTGTGAAATATATTAAAAACCGGCAAGTACGAGTCGGACTCGCACACGAAGGGTTCCGTACCAAAAGGGAAATAAACGCCTCTTGTCTTGTATGGAGATCCCTTTAATTTTTGTTATTAATTAACTTTACTTTTTTATTATATTTTCGGCAATAAAAATACGCACTCTGTGAAAATTTCAACTATCTACTTATTACGGTTCATCAGATTCAGGTCACTGACAGACAGACGGACGAGGGTTCCGTTGGCCTCCATTGGGTACGGAACCCTAAAAGCAACATAGCGGTTTTGGTTCGATTTTGGCCACGCGCCATGAGACGTCAAATACGTTTTGTGGCATCTGTACTGCATGGCTCGCAGAAACTTACGCTGGACTTTTTCAATCTCGTTCTGGTAAAACGGGTTCCAAATAGTGACGGCATATTCTAATTGTGACCGTACAAGGGTCTTATATAGGTAAAGGTATGTGGAGACCCGCTTGAAATCAGTGGACGATCTCATAACGAAACCATACATCTTAAACGCTTTATAAATAAAAAAAATTACATGTTGGTTTAGGGACAACTTATCATCAATTAACAGACCAAGGTCTCTCACAGTAATGATAAATGATAAATGATTTTATTTCTGTAAGTAGGTTTGTACAAACACTTTTACACGTCAAACATTTTTTTTAAAAACTAGATGAGGTCGGCGTTTCCTATTTGACTAATTTGAGAAGAAAGGCCGAAACAAACTCAGAGGTCACAGTCTCTTTTAAAGTCATGACATAATCTTGGTCAGATCATGTGAAGACCATGTGGATTGATGTCTGAAATGGTATTTTGAGGAAAGAACCACACTGTCCAGTCAATGCACGCATTTGTCAGTAATCGTGCAGCTCAACTCAAAACATAAGGAGCTCAACGATTCGACGAACAATACCAAAGAAAGGACATTGGGTAGGCCGCATGATTACCCAAACCGCCAGACCAAGATTACGATTAAAACTAACTGAGATAATAAAATAAAATAAAAACAAAAGTAAAAAACAATGACCCACATAGTCTTAACATTCACAATAATAACAATAAAATAATACCTAGGTAAGTAAATACAGTAGATAAAACTGAAACTGAACTAGTCATGTTTACCCAAAAACGAGCATTAGGCCCTTTTCGCCTACCAAAACTGTTCAATACAGAACTTCAGTTGGCCAACGAGGTCATTCTAGACAGTAATGTAAACTGGAGTAGTCATTTGCACAACAAAATAAACAGGGCCTGCATAACCTTCTGGCAGTGCAGGAAAATGATAGGTAAAAAGTGGGGACTATCCCCTAAAATTATACTATGGCTGTACACCACAGTGATCCGCCCCATGATCACCTATGGCGCCGCGGTCTGGTGGCCCCGAACCAGGCTGGATACAGCCTCCAACAAACTACAACGCATGCAACGACTGGCCTGCATGGCGGCTACGGGCTGCATGAGCTCCACCTGTTCATACAGCAGGAAGCGACACTGGCGGCGGTATATCTTAAGGCACTAGATCTCTGGGGTAAGAGAGCCACACCACACACCGCGCTACTTGAGGGACTCAACAAAGAGTTCCCCATTAAGAAAGCTATTAATGATCGGGTACCCAAACTATTTATCTTTGATAAAAAATACAAGATCCAGCTTCACGAGGATCGTAGGTGCGAGGGTTTGTGCCCTGCAGAGCTGCGTATCTTCACAGGCGGATCCAAAACAGGTTATGGCACAGGTGCTGGAGTCTTCTCGGAGGACCTCAACATTCGCATAGCCACACCATTGGGGGCCTATAACACAGTGTTCCAGGCCGAATGCATGGGTATTTCTCTGGCTGCTTCGGCCATCATGGCCAGGGAAGTTAGGGACCACTCGATCCGGATACTCTCAGGCAGCAGGGCTGTTTTGCAAGCGCTGAACAGCCACTACAACACAATATACGAGTGTCACCTGCGCCTTAATCAGGTGGGTAGCCTAAATAACATAACCATTCAATGGATCAAAGGACACAGCTGTTCGCTGGGCAACGATGCAGCCGACGAACTTGCCAGAAGGGGGTCGAGTGAGGCACCAGTGGGACCTGAACCCATCTTGCCACACCCCTTCGGGTACTTACGCACTCTGGTAAGAAAACGCATCAGGGAACAACATCACAAACTATGGTCGGAACAAGGCGAGTGCAGGCAGGCTAGGGAAGCACTCCTTGCTATTGACGGCCGCATCACGAAAAAGGTTTTCCGACTAACCAAACAACAGCTGCGTATAGTTACGGCAGCTTTAACTGGCCACGGGTCTTTTAATAAACACCTCTTTGTCATAGGAGTCACAGACAGTCCGCTGTGCAGGGCCTGCATGGAGGTGGACGAGACAGCAGCTCATGTTCTTCTACACTGCCCGGTGGTCGCCACATACAGGGCAAAGTACTTCGGTTAACCAGGTACCCTACGCGCGGTTGTCAGTAACACCAAGGCGTTGCTGGCCTTCCTCGAGGAGCTGGGGTGGATCGAAAAATCGATTTTCCCACCGTACGCAAAATACGCGCATTGTCGTGGACGTGCGGACACCAGCCCGTATTACCTATTACCTAAATACAGTAGATACATTACTGCGTGTTGTGTCTTACACATAGCATTGGAGGTGAAGTTGTTTGTGATCGAAGAGCGGAAGTGAAACTCCAACTGGCAGATAATACCTATTATTATAATTGCCAAAAACGTTTTAAGTTAGTTATGTACACCATAATATTTAGCACAGTCATTTATATTTGGACATGAATATTCTGTAGCCCAGCACGGACAAAGACTTCAAAATATAACAAAAAAAAAACATATTAAATTTTAATTTTGTTTGTTTTAATTTGATTTCCATCCGTGAGTTACTATTGTTGCAATTCTTGGAAATATATGGTAATAAGTTTATATTTGTTGTTCGAAACGACATGTAGCAACATAACATAATTAATTAGCAAGTCAGTATCTTTACAAACAGATTTTCAGTGCAGGACACATTATTGTATCATAAAATATATTTTGACATAATTTTGTAACATTTACGATAATCATTCTGATAAAATAAACACACTCACAGCTATACCTAATAATTATATATTTGACACCTTAATTAATGTACAATACAATATATCAGTTCTATTAATACGACTCGCCTTTACGACTAGATGTAAGATAGCAGACAAAGCAAAAGGAGTAAGTAAGTAAGGGTCGTAGTCGGAGGCGTTTTGCAGTTTCCGCCTACCCCCATGGGAAAAGCAGTGAGTCTATGTATGTTTATATACATATTATAGCTAGGTACGTGTTACGGGTTTTATGTCGATTGTCTTGTCAAGACATGTAACGACATGACAGTTTAGGTATCTCATTCGTGTGTAGCCAATAAAATTGTGAATAGTTTTATGTGGCTTGCCGACCGACCCCGGCGCTCACGGACTTTGCATCTATTTATTTCGATTTACCTTGGCTACTCAATTTTGAACAACAAAATTTTATCTTATTTCTAATGGAGAACTGACGCTGCACAAACTGTGCGCTTCGTTTAAGGAGCCAGAAATTCAGATTGGAGACTTCAAGACTCGTCTTATAAGAGTGTAGGGTATATTTGTTTATACTTATGGAGGATTCATTTTATTTTAGGTCACTGCGTCTGATCATGATTGTGTGCCATTCTTGCTGGTTACTGGCTAAGCAGTCATCAAACCCGGGTACAAGTGGAACACCAAGCCCTAGTGTTGGTTATCGTCTTGTGTGTGTAAAGTGTGAAAGATCCCTGATGTGCGTTCATTTTCACACACTGACACGTAACCCTGAAAGCAATAATAGCACATTCATGATGGATAGAATGGATTTTTCCTCAACAAATTAGTATCAAATATGTTTGATTTTATTATGTACCACGACTGCTAAAATATTTTTATACAATTATTATGTTATGAAATGATACATTATAAAATATTTGCCACCATGTTGGCAACGAGCTTACAGAGCGCAATCTCCAGTACCTAGGCGGCCAAACAACGCCAACGACGACAGTCAACAACAATAAGCACAACATAAATAATAGTCACCATCATTCAGCCAAAGAACTCCACTGCTAGACATAGGGAGAACACGTCATTTGTAGGTATAGGTTTAAGGTTATAAAAAGTACTGCAAAACCACAGTATTTCAGTCAAATATAACGTCATTAAGTTCAAATGCGCCTTAACGTCGAAGGCTGCAAGGAAATCGTTGTTTTTTTTTTGTAGTGAACAGAAAATTAAAGACGTTATTATACAATAGGTTTGAAACCTTAAACATTTGCAGAAGTCGAGAAAAAAAAACAATTCATTCTTACTCCATACATTTTTTTTCAGCTTTATTTTTTTTAACCATGTTGGACTCAATAAAACGAAAACTTGAACATAACAAATATGGTTGCAAATCAGATTTTCTATATTATGAAAAAAAAAAAAAACAAAATAATGACTTTGGTTCGTAAGTCCACTGTTTTTTAAAACCGGACCAGTGTGCGTCAGTGTGATGCGTAGATCGCATGCAAGAAGCATAGGACTGGTCTATATGAAACTCACTAAAGTTAGGGTAACTGTTAACTGTTTACTTAAGTTAACTAACACAAAAAAAAACTACATAAATATGTCAAAAAAGTAATATATTACTTAACTTCTATAGATACTTAAAACAAGGACCTAGTTACTAAAGATACAAATACATAATGATGAGATCTAAGCCTTGGTACCGTCAACTACATGTATATGGTAACAGATTGATATTGACAACGCCTATAGTATTATTTCGCAGCAGTAAGGGCGGTGTTCGTAGTTCAAGACCGTTCGTGCCGTTGATCATACATGCCTTTGAATTCACACCATAATAATATTATTCTTAATAGGAGCAGTTGTGGCCCTGTCGACCGCGACTTACGAATTGTAGGTCGTAGGTTCGAACGCAGACAGGCGTTTTACTTTATGTAAATTATTTCATCACCACTGTTCTAAAAACGGTGAAAGAAAACATCGTGAGGAAACCGGCATGTTCTAGAACCAAAATTTCGAAGACATGTGACATCTACCAACCCGCACTGGGCCCGCGTGAAGGATTACGGCCCTCACCCTCTCACAGAGCGGGTGCCTGTGTCCCAGCAGTGGGAACATTCTAGGCTGATTATTCTATTCTCATAAGTAATTTGCAAACAATTGAATAGGACACACGTCAGTGTGAGCTAAGTTCGGAAAAGCAAACGGCATCGCAACAGCAAAATATTAGAATAAAAAAAGGCTACATGGTCATTTCTAACTTCAGAGCCCGCTGATCAGACCAATTCAAAAACTTTTCAAATATGTCAGGGAAATTAGACGTATTTTTGACAGCTTGAGACCCGAGATCAGAACGCGAACGTTCTTAAAATTACGGGATTTACCTCTCTGAACCAAACTCCGTACTCGTGGGCTGTTGCGGTCTCAAGATGATCGGAAAGATACATTACTAGTACGCAATATACTATTACAAGCAAATCGTAACTAAACTCGAGTATAGCCGACGTCGCAATTGCGTTATCGCCCTTACGCCGCGATTACACCCACAAGCCGGAGTCGGGTGATAGGTCGTATCTTAATATTAACAGAAAAATAAAAACGATTCCGTCATTTCTATTCATTGAAGCCTAGTAGAAGTACAAATCTTATAATAATAATTTCTTTGAGGTTGTCTTAGTGATTTTAAATACATTTTAATTTATTTATATTCATATTCTTTACATTAACATGTGAGCATAATGATAATGTCTTGAAGTATGTCCTTCAACCAGCCATGCTGTGTGCAGGGTCAAAGTTAAGTTACTGGTGAATCGATATCAACCCCTGATATTAATAAAAAATAAACTAAGTGCGTGTTGGACCACGCACATTACATTTATCGACAGCAAAATTAAGTTTGTATTTAATTCTCAAAGAAACTGAGAAAAACGAAGACATTAAAACTGAACGCCAGAATCAAATTACCGTTAAGTGATATTTAAGTTCTGCCTCCATTAATTTTTCAGAATTTTCCACTGTATAGTTAAAAACTTATAGATGGTGCAGAAGGGGAACACAAGTATAAATTTCCAAACTCATTATTCATAGTTCCCTCGTCCTGCGACCGAGGACAGAGCTGAGCGAGCGAGGACTGATTTTCTCAGTCTTTATCCATGGAATAAAATTGACATCTGACAGTTGTCAATGTATGGAAAAAAACTGTCAAAAATGTCAAAAAAAAGACTTATTCAAGGTATAAAAGTTTGGTCATCGGGTCTCAACTCGAACAAAATATAATTACTTAGTCTTGAAAAATATTATAGATGGCAGCATAGGTAACCATTATGAAATTATTAATCAATAAAAAGCGTTAAACGGCAGAATTTTGGCTGAAGTAAGATTGGTAAAAAATAAAACTTTATCGTTTAATGCTGATTTATCTTTTTACACTCATAATGCACCTATTTTCAAGAAAAACATGAATGAAGCATTAAACTTCAATTCAAACCCATAACATGATGGTCTGTTAATAATTGAATTTAGAGCTCTTTGCAATAGATGGCGCTTTACTCAATTCAAACACATCATAGTAGCCACTACCGTTACTAATTTAAATCAAACAACTTTACATTTTATCTATTCCTTTAAATAGAAATGTAAAAGAAATCTATTGACATGTTTTCTGAACCAGGAACTATTAAACTTAATATAAAAAGGATTGCACGAAACGTTTTATAAGTAAGTCGACTCCTAGATGGCGTGGTAAATCTACAGCCTCTGGCAATTAGTGAGTCGCTGATGCTACCATCTGTTGAAAAGGTAAACGAAGTAAAATTGCCAGCTTAATAGCCAGACTTATGCTCGGTTCCTATAAACAAAAACGAATCGTTGTGCTTACCGATGGTATAATTCTTTTTTGCCAAACTCAGCATTTAAGGAGACTCGAGAGCTTATTTTATCTGCGATAGGTAATCCCATTTGGGAGGGTCTACTACGCGAGTTCTTCGCTTCATTATTGGTAAAGATACAATAAGAGTACATTTTAACCAATAACAGTCAGTAAATTATAGGAATCGGCCATTAGGGAGGTGTCATTTCTTTGTATGAGATGGGAATAGTATAAGTTTGTAAATCAAACTTTTATTGTTTTATTTGATATGATTCACCACACCTATTCCTAACGCTTCTGGGATTATAGGCATGATGTTAAGTTATGTACTTTACGTACAAATATAAAATAAATCTATGGACATGTTTTTAAAAAAATGCCATCTGTTAATAATAATTACGAAGAAAAATAGCCCGCTCAATAGTCAGACTTAGGTGAGGTTTACTTCTTTGTACAGGATTAGGACGTAGGATTATATTATCTGTGGTTTGGTGGAACTTATAGTAAATCACATCGCTTGTAAATCAAACGATTATAATTTTATTTGACGCAGCAGTATAATGAAGAGGATTTGTCCAACACTGGTAAAATGCCAAAAAAAATACTCTATAGGATAAGACTTATTCAAGGTAGAAAAGTTTGGTCATGGGATCTCAACTCGAACAAATTATAATTAGTCTTGAAAAGTTATCATAGATGGCAGCATAGGTAACCAATATGAATGTATTAATCAATAAAAAGCGTGGCGCATTTACTGGCCTAAAATGTTATTACCTCTCTAATTAAAAATCAATTGATTAATTGGTTCTTTCAAGTAATGGAAACACTGTCTTCTACTGTTAAGATAATACATGAAGCAATAAATACACGTTTACAAAATAACGCATATTTCGATATAGTGATTGGTCCATTATATACATCCTATCTACACGTCCATCCAATACATACATCACGCCTGCAATTTCTGCAAGGTTAGGCAGAGGTATACCTACAGTACACCCGCATTTCGCCAGTTACGTTTAAGCCTCATGTTGCCATCAACCGGGCACAAATCCAGACTCCGGGGTGCTACTGATAAATTTAATATAACACAACATATTTAATTAGCAAGTAAGTATCTTTACACACAGATATTCAGTGTTAACATAAACTAGTTTATACTTTTTAACTCAGATCCAACCAATATCTCAACTCATCACTACAACAGCGATAAAGGTAAATTTTACAACCATGAAAACTAACGTTAACAATTTGTCTGATAAATGTTTTATTAATTTAAGTATTGAAAAGTTTGTAGTATTTTGTTATTACATCAATTATTGCAATGAAACATGTGTTTTTATCAATATTGAATATGAAATCTTACTCATAATATGTAAATCTTTAAGTTTTATCGATTTTCTGGATAAGAATTATTCAAACTATAAAACCGATTTCAAAGACTTACGCGTGAAATGATAAATCTGGGACTTTTACACCTCCTTTTGTTGTTCTCGAAGCACAAAACACAGCTGCACAGGCCAAGTCACTCAGGTATTTTAAAATTTTGCAAAAATACTACACTAAAACGCAATGTTTTGACACGCTAGAATGTCAATTAGTGACACGATTCACACAAACAGTGCGACCTTGCCAGCCTTTCACCATTTAACTCTTTTACTCGTACATACGCTCATTGAAATTGACAGAGAAAACAATAACTTTTTAGATACATGGATACAAGAGTGGCAAAAAGCTATGACTCCGTCCATAGGTAAAATAATTGGTTGAGAATGACAATGCCTTTAGGATGCTGACGCGGCTGCCGAAGCACTGCACCATCGGGCATGTTCGCTGACACTCGCTTTGATGGCTTCCATGCCACCCTCACAAAGAGCTGCATCATTGCTAAACTAGAGCAGTGGTGGCCCAGTGGTAAGGGCTGCGACTTACGAGTTGTAGGTCGTAGGTTCGAACCCAGACAGGCGCTTTACTTTATGTAAATTATTTCATCACCACTGCTCTCAAAACGGCGAAGGAAAACAGTGTGAGGAAACCGGCATGTCCTAGAACCAAAAAATCGAAGACATGTGGCATCGACCAACCCGCACTGTGCCCGCGTGGTGGATTACGGCCCACTCCGTCTCACTGAGAGGAGGCCTGTGTCCCAGCAGTGGGAACATAATAGGCTGATTATGTATTGCTAAATCGTGCCGGCTACAATTGCAACGGTATCCTTAGCGTTGCTGCTGGCAAAACCGACTGTCCAAAATTGGCATTGTGTCATTGTGCGCAGTTTGCATATCGACAAAACACTAGGTATGAGGTAGAGTAACAGAGCTTAACTAATATCTACTGATAAAATGATAGTTGATTTTAATTTTAAATTTAAAGAATCGAAAGACGTAAATGATTTTGAAGACCTTAATTAATTTAATTGAGATTTTTTTTACAATTACATTTTGAATGACTAGCTTCCCACAGGAACGTGCTACCGGGACAAAGAGTAGCCTATGACCTTCACCAGGGTGCCATCTATCTTCCTTGCAAAATTTTATCGAACTCCGTTCAGTAATTTTGGCGTGAAAAGATAACATACAGACGGAGTTACTTTCGAATTTATAAACATACATCAAAACCTACTTCAGCATTGATGTGGGCAAGTTGTAGCAGACTGATTTGCTTCTGAAATCTGTCAGCCGTTATAATATATTCAAGCCTACAACTTGTTGCTATAACTTTTTCCAAAGGTGGCACACTTCTCAACGAGTAACACATTTTAAGTGGCTTCCTCAACCATTTTAAACTTATTGAAAGAGGCGCTTAAATTGAAGCGGCTCTTTCTGTAAATGTTGCAGCCAGTTTTCTGACAACTATCAATCCCAATGTCTCGGGATAACGAGCGAACATTTTGGAAAAGAATACAAGCAGGTCAAATCTGTAGGGAAATGCATTAATTGCAAGAGCACAAATAAGCGAGCAGATGTTTCGGTAGCTCCTATCAAATACCAAGACCTAATTGGATCCCCTGCCGCGCTAACATCTTCTAGTAGCGCTGTTGTTGATAAAGGAGCATAATAGAAACCTAAAAATCAATGATTCAACAACAAAAATACTCATCGATTTGAAATGGGGCATGAATCAAGAGACTGAAAGGTTATGTAGCGTATTAGAAGAAACGAAGAAAAGGATACAATTTATATCTACCAAGTACGATGACCGTCTCAAAGCAACAGACGAAAAAGAAGAATTATATTACTGCCCCTAAAAAGCGAAAATGAACGGTTGCACTCTGAGATAGCTGTTCTAATTCAAGGCTCGATCAGATGGATCAGCAAGCTGATAGCAACCATGTTGAAATTCAGTGTGTACCGGAGCATAACAACGAGAACATGATGTGTGCCAAGAGTAGTCTCATATGATTTAAAAGAGTCGGATATCGTAAACAACCACAGAGTCCCAAAACAGAATCATCGATATCGCTCTATTGCAGATAAATTCGACGGCCCTAGAGTTCTAGATAATATTCTAACCTCTGTCATAAACCATAACAAGGATCACTTACGATAAATTCATTACTAGCTTCTTGGGTATCGGCAGTGAAAAAATACTTTTGTTAAGTTTCATAGCATCTCTCATTGGCTACATTCTGCAGCGAGGGCTGTTGCTAAAGAGAAAAACTACGAATTCGTCTGGGTCCGTGGCGGTCGAGTTTTAGTGCGTAAGGTTTTAACATTAACTCTAAACGTTTTTTTGTAAACAACGACATATTGAAGTCCTTGTAGATTTACATTAGTAAATACCAAAGATAATATAATACTAAGTACAGATACCCAATCCCATACAAAGAAATGACACCTCCCTAAGTCTGGCTATTGAGCTGGCTATATTTCTTCGACCAATTTTTTTACAGGTGACAGCATCAGCGACTCACTAATTGCCAGAGACTGTAGTTTTACAATGGCGTTGTAAAATAGTAGGAGTAGATTTACATTTAAACCGTTTCGTGCAATCCTTTTTTTTATAAAGTTGTATTATTCCGGGTTCAGTAAAACGTGTTAATAGATTGATTGATTTTATACTTCGCACTTCGCCCGCGACTTATGCTCGGTTCCTTTAAACAAAAACGAATCGTTTTGCTTACCAACGGTAGCATTTTTTTTTGCCAAGCTAAGCGTTTAAAGAGATTCGTAAGCTTATTTCACCTGTGATAGCTACTTCCTAATGAGAGGGTCTACCATGCGAAGCTATGAGTTTTGCTTCATTATTGGTAAAGATACAATAAGTGTTAATTTTAACCAATAACGGACTGTAAATAAAAGGAATCGGCCATTAGTCAGCGTAGGTTTCGAAAAAAAAAAGTTGCCTATGTTCATCAGACATAATTTCGGCTTTTATTGGTAAAACAACTTTTCAAATCGCTCCAGTAGTTTCGGAACCTATTCAATACAAACAAACAATCAAATCTTTCATCTTTATAATCTTAGTATAGATTTCTATGTAAAGTAGTAGATAAAAACAAGTCGTTTGATTTAAATGAGTACCGATAGTGGTTACTGTGTTAACAGGACACATTGAGTAAAACGCCATCTACCGCAAAGAGCTTTAAACAGAATGATTAACAGATGGCTACTTTTATCATTTTATGGGTTCCAATTTAAGTTCGGCTTCATTTGATTTTTGTTGAAAATACGAGCATTATATGCGTGTAAATCGATAAATCAGTATTAAACAAGGAAGTTTTGATTTTTACTAATCTTATTTCATCTAATATTCTGCTGTTTATCGCTTTATAATGATTGTTAATTTCATAATGGTGACCTATGCTGCCATCTATGTTTTTAAAAAAGACTTATTATAATTTGTTCGAGTTGAGACCCCATGTTATTACACAACATTGTTGAAATACCTGTCTATTTTTAAGATATTAGATGATGGATATAATGTTTTCCGGTGAACTCCTAGCTCTACTAGACAGACAAGTAAAAAAGAGGGAGGTGGTGGTTCTAAAAACCATTAATGATTTACGTCCCAAATGTCCATTCTATTGTATTGTTCGTCGAATCGTTGAGCTCCTTAGTTCTGAGTTGAGCTGCACCATGATTGACAAATGCGTGCACTAACTGGACAGGTCCACTCAAATCAGTGTGGTTCTTTCCTCAAAAGACCATTTCAGACACCAATCTACAGGGTCCTCATTTGATCTGACCAAGTTTTTTCTCGGATTTTTACACTTTGACATACTATACAATGACATCAAAAATTTACTAATAATTTAATTATTGTGAATGTGAAGGCAGTGTGGATTTGTTGTTTTTTTATATCTCAGTCTATTTTTAATTTTTAAAATTAGTGTTAATCATGGTCTGGCAGTTTGAGTAATTTATGCGGCCTACCCAAATGTCCTTTCTTTGGTAATGTTCGTCGAATCGTTGAGCTCCATATGTGTTGTGTTGAGCTGCTTGATTACTGACAAATGCGTGCACTGACTGGACAGGTCCACTCATTCTGTGTGGTTCTTTCCTCAAAAGACCATTTCAGACATCAATCCACATGGTCTTCACATGACCTGACCGAGATTATGTCTGGACTTTGAAAGAGACTGTGACCTCTGAGTTTGTTTCGGCCTTTCTTCTCAGAGTAGTCAGATAGGAAACGCCGATCTCATCTAGTTTTTAAAATATGTTTGACGTGTAAAAGTGTTTAAAAAACCTACTTACAGAAATAAAATCATTTATCATTTACGCATGAAGTCTTGTAACTCTGAGTCGTAGGAGTTGTGGATCTCCTTCAAAATAGGGCAAAATTAAAATGCATATATATTGAATATTTGTTCCGGTTATATGGCTTTCAACAACGGGTATGTCCACCATTCAACACCATAATAAAGTTGCAAAAAATAGGAGTGTTGGGAATCAAACCTAACACACAGCTTCCACTTGGTCTGCACGCGTAAGCTTCGCGACGTGGCCCGACCAGCACTCGCTTCAACGGCCTCCACCGCGACGGACGATACTCCTAATCTAATCATTACTTGCTTGTCCGGGAAACTTTATTATTGTTATGAGCACGGCATTAAAGCATTGCCTAAATACAGTCCACTCTTTCATTGCTCCCCGCGCTAACAAGGAGACTTCAATTTACTCTCGCGCACGTAATCATCGATATCCCATGATTTAGCAGTCCGTTGATCAAATTTTTAAAAGAAAAAGCTAAATATGATAATCGTTTAAAAAAAACAAGGATTTGATAGATAAATGTACGTTTGAGTTGCTTAGAGATAGATGTGAGACTATAACCAGAGACCGTCTCCGGGATTTTAAAGATAATAATAAGCCCAAACCAAAATAAAACCAGAAATGTTTGAATTATTCTTTATAAATGATTTTATGTATTTTAAATAATTTATTTGTTTATTCACAAAATCCACAGCTCTTAAACAATTCATCTGAATTTAAAAATAGATAAAAGTCAAAATATGTATTATTAATTTGTAGTTTTACCACAAAAAAACTTTTTTTTTTTGCAATTACAAACAGTTTTGCAGTTGGAGAATTGACCGTGGCGTATATCGATATAGGAGAGAACATGCTATTCGACTAGAATGTTGAGATTGTTCTTGGGATAAAATCATCCCAACTACGGAACCCTTCATTGTACGAGGTCCGAGACACAATTAGCCGGTTTTTTTTTTCAATTTAACTAGTATGTAAATTACATTGTACTGTACGATTTGTGAACCAAGAAAAAAAAGAAATATAAAGTACTTACCTCTTTAATCTTGACAGCTATTCCCACCTCAATGCTGGCGAGTGGATGTGCGCAGGCGGACAGGTGAGCTTGTAGGCGAGTTGTGACTCTCACCCACGGCCGGTAGTCCAGTCCTATAACACATAAAATACATTATCAGTAAACTGAAGTAGGTAAGCGAGTCTTCGAAAACTTTAAGCGAATCATTTATGGACGTCCCAAGAAACGCTTCTGAATCATCGACTATCTTCGGAAATACGAACGCGCGTGCTAGGATGAGATCTAATAAAGAGCTGTTACAACGATAGTGTTACCATGATTGGTGGATGCTGTTACCACTAATTCAAAACTAGAATTATATGATATACGTCAAATTAAAACTAGCAAAACTTCGCAGATAAATTGTTGGGTCTTTTTTTTTCTATTCAGGCACGTCCCCATAATTTGTAAGTGTGACTTAAACTATCCAACCTAATATTGATTGTATTTCCGTAAGTAAGTTTTTTACAATCACTTTTACACCTCAATAATATTTTAAAAACTAGATGAGGTCGGCGTTTCCTATCTGACTACTCTGACAAGACAGGCCGAAACAAACTCAGAGGTCGCGTCTCTTTAAAAGTCCATATTTTTTCTGGTTTAAACGTTTTTTTTTAAAGTCAGTAAAACTTTTTTAATAGATTCTTGAAAAAGCACTTGTTTAATCCGGGAGTCGATCCGACACAAATGAGAAACAACATAATCACTCTATATTTTTACGAAAGGCTAATGATAGTATGTCAGAAGAAGTCTTATGGTGTACCTTCCAGGACCTCAGGATCCCTCGCACCGGGCAGACCTAGGGTTCCTCTCATTATCGGCAGAAATGTTGATATCTCCTGAAAAAATAAACATAGATTAGTGATCAGTCTAGCAACCTCTATCTACGGAAAAACCACGGCGATCTTCCACGCAAAATTCGTTCCTTACAATGTTTTTAATTAACATAACAACATCATGCCTTGTTTCCCCGAAGGGTTGGGCAGAGGTGTACCTGTACACCCACATTTCGCCAGTTATGTTTTAAGTCCCATGTAATAGGGGGCGAGCCTATTGCCATCAATCGGGCACAAATCCAGACTCCGGGCTGCTACTGAGAAATTCCAGATAGAAAAACCCAATAACACTTTGCCCGACCTGGGAATCGAACCCAGGACCTCATGCTCAGCAGTAGCGATTGCGACCACTAGACCAACGAGGCAGTTTTTAATTAAATTGTTACATAACATTGTCCAATATTAGGCGTCTTTATTCCTTGTGTTGTTACCGTCTTGCCACAACACAACACAAGGAATAAAGACGCGTAATATTTGACATGTAATTGTTACACGAAACATCACTTGAAATGTATCTAAAAAACAAGATGGGGAGGTTAGTTGCGATTTTGGCCAAGCGACCAAAATAACTTTTAAGAGCTATACACCGACATAATTTCTACTGGCTTGTCGTAAGATACGGCCAGTGCTGTTTCCATTATATATTATTTACCGTATTTTACGGTGAAGTAAATAAAAAGGTAATATCACAGATAATATAATACTACGTACAGATACCCAATCCCATACAAAGAAATTACACCTCCCTAAGTCTGGCGATTGAGCTCGCAATTTTACTTCGTTCAATTTTTCAACAGATGGCAGCACCAGCGACTCACTAATTGCCAGAGACTAGTTTTACCACGCCATCTAGGAGTCGACCTACTTTTAAAACGTTTCGTGCAAACCTTTTCATATAAAGTTTAATAGTTCCGAGTTCAGAAACAAATGTTAATAGATTTCGTTTACATTTCTATGTTAATAATCAGACACGAAAATAAAGCTGTTTCATTTAAATAAGTAACGATAGAGGCTACTCTGATGTGTTTAAAACTGAGTAAAGTCCTCTAAACGAAATGATTCATGTTTTTCTTGAAAACACTTGTATTATGAGTGTAAATAGATAAATCAGCATTTAACAAGAAAGTTTGAATTTTTCCCAATCTTACTTCGGCCAAAATTCGCCCGTTTAACGCTTTTTATTGATTGTTAATTTCATTATAGTTACGTATGTTGCCATAATTTTTTTTTTTTTTTCAAGACTTGAAATTGAACTTGACTTGAATTTGTTCGAGTCGAGACGGTTGAGACCCCATGGTAATATTCAGTACCTGCAACCTCTGTATGTGTTCGTCCAGCAACTCGTCCGTGGGTTGTTTGACAACCACTATGTCCCGGGTCCGCTTGGTCTTCCTGGCCTGGAGGCTCAGTTGTCTACGTTGAAGTAAGGACTTCTTGTTGTCAGGACCGCGGGCGGACTTTGCTGACGCTTTTGGTGAATCTGTAAGGTTAAGGTTATACAAGTTTTTATAGACACTGTACAGGTCTCCTATGATTAAAATCATAACATAACATCACGCCTGTAATCCCAGAAGGGTTATGCAGAGGTGTACCTTTAGTATACCCACATTTTGCCAGTTCTGTTTAAGTTCCATGTAACAGGGGGCGAGCCAATTGCCATCAACCGGGCACAAATCCAGACTCCGGGCTGCTACTGAGATATTCTAGATAGAAAAACCCAATAACACTGCCCGACCTGGGAATCGAACCCAGGACCACATGCTCACCAGTAGCTCTTGCGACCACTAGACCCACGAGGCAGTCCAATTATTGAATTAATAAAAATAAAAACATTTATTTACAGTACAACTATTTTCTTCGTCGTCGTCGGATTTCTATCAGTTGCCCTTTGCACTTGGTTGCAATCGACTTGGAAGCCTATTCTATTCTATTAATTGTTCTCTGTATCTATGTTAATTACCTTCTAATCAGTTTAACCCATTTTTCTCGAGACGGTAAAAAAATCATTCGGTATAATAAATTTATTTAAATCTCCCTAACAACTATCATTGCAGGTATACGTGGGACACGTGGGACACTCAGAAAGTTTTGCGATGATAAAAATAAATGTTATAAAAGTGATAATTAGATTTTTCCTACTAGCTTCACACAAATTTTTCGTAAATATATTTACTTCCTTTGTTTTTGTGCAGAATTAACTCGGGTGTCATTTTTGTATTTTTATAGTAATAACTAATAGCACAGATATTATAATACTACGTACAGATACCCAATCCCATACAAAGAAATGACACCTCCCTAAGTCTGGCAATTGAGCTAGCAATTTTTCGTCATAAAAATGTTCAACAGATGGCAGCATCAGCGATTCACTAATTGCCAGAGACAGTAGTTTTACGTCGCCATCTAGGAGACGACCTACTTTTAAAACGTTTCGTGCCATCCTTTTAAAATAAAGGATTAATCAATTTTATACTTCCTTAAATAAAGGTTTCAGAAAAACATGTTAATAGATTTATTTTATGTTTCTATGTAAAGAAATAGAATTAAAATAAGTTGTTTAATTTAAATTTGTGACTATAAAGGTTATTTTAAAGACAGGACAAATTGAGTAAAACACCATCTATTGCAAAGAGCTCTAAACATAATGATTAACAGATGACTACTTTTATCATTATATGAGTTCGAATTGAAGGTAAAAGCTTATTTTATGTTTGTTTGTTGAAAAACGAGTGTGAATAGATAAATCAGCATTTAACAAGGAAGTCTTGATTTTTACTAATCTCACTTCAGCCAAAATTCTGCCGTTTATCGCTTTCTAATGATTGTTAATTTCATAATGGTTACCTATGTTGCCATCTACGATTTTTTTTGAAGACTAATTAGAAAATGTTCTAGTTGAGACCCCATGCTAATAGTGATCACCGGAAGGTAAGAGGCACATTGAACTTAAACATAAAGCTGGAAAGGTCTCGACTGTGTCTATGCTCCGCCCAGCACCGATCCAAGTCCTTGCTTTCAGGTCGAACTTCAAAATCGTTTCGAGTGCTTGCAAATTGAAATCCCTAAGTCCATGATGACCGATTTTCAGCACACCATGTGGCATAGTAGTCCGGTACGCAAAGACTCAAGTTATATACATAAATAATTGAATGTGAACATACCTCCAATGGGCCTGTCAACAGTATAAGATATGTATGGCAGCTCAGAGTCTGAACATATGCTGGTGCCAGGAGAATTGTTTCCACTGGTAGGAATATCAGTTGATCTTGAGGGTTCTGAAACTGTTCAATAATACTCATTATACAACCTGTTTTTTTTTATCCCATAACTCTAGGGTTATATTCTGTAGGTAAAAATAATACTAAAACTCCTAGAATAGGTGGTCCAAAAATGCATAGTCTCAGAGATATCATCAATCAAAATTAAATATGGTCAAAAACTGTCACCAGTATGGCGAATCTTTACTTTTGTGAGGTTGCCAATTTTGTTTGCCTACCGTACAAAATAGACCCTCGATGTTTCTAGGTAAGTATCTAAGTTTCATTGAAAAATACGAGTATATTTTTTTCAAACATATTTAAAGCTAAGAAACGCGCTAACACTACGCATTCACTTAGCATTCTTTCAGTTTTTTTATCGTTTTGTTCGGCTAATAAGGGTCATGGAGTGATGTTCGATAGCCTTATAAAGCCTTTCTGAAGAATTGGGCTATCAAATGCAAAAAGATTTATTCAAATCTGACTGGAAGTTCCAGAGATTACCCCACACATACAAACTTACGAACAAACAAATTTTTCCTGTTTAAAATATTAGTATAGAAAAAACAATTTGTTTTTAAAAAAACTTTTTAGTTTGGGAAGGTTAACTGACACTTCAGTTGTAACAATTTTTTTTCTATTGTATGTGTTGTTTAATTATAATTTAAAAAACTTGAAGATAATACAAGAAATGCCGAAAAGCAGTGTGTCTATTTGTGATATTATTAAGTCAATGTATATAATCTTTCATTGTTCATTGTATCTCTAAATAGTCTGTTCCAAAACTATCTGATGAACATGTAAGTAAGTCAGTAAGTAAAGATATTATTTGTTTTAACATTCTGAACATGATAAATTGCATGCAAGATAATAATGAGGGACAGAAAAGTTCTAACATGTTCAGCCACATATTGCATGTAAGCAAATGGATCAAAAAACTTGTGGAAGCACATTTTTATTGTCACTGCTTTGATTGCTTTGATTTCAATAATTATATTAATGAAGTTCATGATGAATGAATTTCATGAATTATATTAATTGTAGGTAAGATTGAAAGTTAAAACCTTCTAATTACTGAGGAGTGTGTTACTAACTCCCTTCAGTGAGTGATTGCGTAAGAATTTATTTTTTAAAACTTTTTATTGTACACCATAAAAATACATAACAAAAAATAAAAACAAACACTACAAATTATGCAATGGGCGGCCTTATCGCTTTCTGCAATCTCTTCCAGGCGACCATTAACCTGAACAGGGTTTGTTTGCAATTTCATCACATACTTTTGAAACAGACTATACACATTGGTAGTGTAGCACTGCTTGCTTTGTGAATTTGTTGGATTAAAGGATATGAAACGAGGCACCAAACAAATTGATTTAGAAAAACTTCAATTTGCTTCCAAGTATTAATAATTAAGCATAGTCGATGGAGCCCTCGTATAGCTCCTACTTCAGAATGGTTTGGAAAAAAAAACACAAAAGGGATGGCATGGTCTAGCGAGAGAGCAAAGAAAGCGAAATTAAGACCTGCCATCACCTTCAAAAAATTCTGTCAGTGACCCGTTATATACACTCCAACCATATTATGTTGTCAACATAAGCTGAGAGGATGAGGTAAACACATATTTATAATTGTATATTAACAATGACAACAGTTCCTACCTGATACATTAGGAACAGATATAGTGTGACCCCTTCTAACAGGTGGCGCCCGCTGTGCCTGCTTCTTAGGAGGCAGGGTAGACTGTTCGGAGCCCATAGTGACGCTGCACAGAAAATAGGTACATGATGTATTATTTAAATTATAGCTTTGAAGGAACTATAAACTCACTTTAAAATTAAAATGATCAATAATTTTGATCAGAATTATTTTCAATGGGCGGAGTTAAGTAATCGGATTCCATTTCTAAATAGTAAATAACTTTAGGAGAGAAATTTAAGTCACTGAAAGGGAAAATTACCTAAGTATGTTTTTATGCACTTTTACTTACGTAGTATATGTGTGTGTACAGGTTAGTATATCTATTCCATTCACTCCATTTTGATACTTATTTATAGTAATACACCAAAACTGTTCAATAATTTGGTTGTTTTACTATTGTAATTTATTCAGCATATTTTTACTCATCACACACAAAACTAGTAAATTTTTCGATCAATTTGTTTGACACTTGACTTATCTAATGACAGATTCGTTTTTTTACAGTGTTTGCATTGCACAGAAATAGCATGTACATAATATTGATAACTGAACTCTAGTACTATTAGATTAGGAATTTTCTGATTTACTATGACTAGCTCACTAAAATAGTGTACCCGGTGGTGAAGACGCTAGAAAATTTATTTACCAACATCCCACTAGAGGTTACGAAATCTCTTCCGCCTTAATCTAATACAGATTACCTCACAGACATAATAGGATTACCTGAATCTTTATTCAAAGAAAACTTCAGTAAGGACACTCCTAGTTTTGAATTCAACCCCATTTCTATTGTCATAATTAAAAAAAGCTTTCAAAAGTCTTATCATCAAAAACACTGAAGACTTATGGGGAATTTCCGTTAAGGTTCTTGGAGATATAATTGACACAATTGCCCATGTCCTAAAAGGCTTATTTAATCAATGCCAAAACAGCGGTAAGGTCTCTGATTTAATGACACATAGTAAAGTAGTACCAATTTTCAAATCGGGGACTAAGAGTAATCCCTCTAATCAAATTACAGACCTATTACTACGACCTAGAATCAACATTGAATAAAATCTATGAAAAAATCATGCTAGACCAGATAGTGATGTTGTCACATTTTAACTCAAATGGGATAATACCAGTCGCCAGTTTGGTTTCACGAAAGGTAGGTCGACGACTGACACGGGAGTAAAACTCATCAGTTAAATTTTGGAATCCTGGGAGAAGCCCCAGGATGCAATTGGCATTTTTACCAAAGATAATATAATATTACGTACAGATACCCAATCCCATACAACGAAATGGCGCCTCCATAGGGCTGACTATTGAGCTGGCTATTTTAATTCGTCCAAATATTCAACAGATCGCAGCATCAGAGACTCAGTAGTTTTACAACACCATAAAGGAGTCGACCTACTTTTAAAACATTTCATGCAATTCTTTTTTTATAAATAGTTTTATAGTTCTAGGTTCAGAAAAACATTACATGTTTTTCATAACATTTCTTTTATATTTCTATGTAATATTAGATTTTTTTAAATGTTTGATTTAAAATTTAAAACGAAAAAATGGTTACTGTGACGACAAACAAATTGAGTAAAACGCCATCCATTGCAAAGAAATCTAAACAGAATGATAAACAGATCGCTCTTTTTATCATTATAAGGGTTCGAATTGAAGTTAAAGGCTTCATTTATGTTTTTTGTTGAAAGTATGTGCATAATGAGTTTAAATAAATAAATCACCAATACACAAGGAAGTTTTGATTTTTACAAATCTTACTTCAGTCAAAATTCCGCCGTTTAACGCTTTTTAGTGATTGTTATTTTCTTATCTATGATTTCTCTTCAAGACCAATTATTATTTGTTCGAGTTGAGACCCCATGCCACTACGGAAATCGTGGACAAACTGCTGATCTTGTTCTTTCCTATATATATATATCTATCTAAACAGGCAGCAAAAAATAAACGTTTACGGGGCGACGTCCTCGGGGTCCTTAGTGAAGATGGGCGTGCCTCAAGGTTCACTTCTTGGCCCTTTCCTTTTTCTAGTTTATATTAATGACTTGTTGACAGGCTTACATTGACCTCCCATAACTATTAACACTGTTATTTGAAAACATTGTAAAACTCGGAGTTTCTTGCCAGCTCTTCTTTATAGGAAACGACCAATTGGTACCGTGCCAACCTATGAGGTTGTCGTCTGCTTAAGCGGACTTGCCTGTGGTTGCCCTAATAAATTAAGGCCTCCAGCCAGGACTTTAACTTAAATACTAACTAAAAACTAAGCGACTACACGCTAAGGCTCATAAACCTCGGCTTAAGGCGGCGCTGGAAGAGGGCCGCAAGGGACTAGCTGGATCAGGCAGGATTTGAGTGAGGCAAAACGGGGAGGTTCAAGTGCTTATTTGATGGAGTTTCTTGCCCCTTCTTCTCCATACGAAACTACATTTTGGAAGGGGTGCTTAAAATCAATTCAATTTAAACAATTTGTTTTTATCATATTTTATTAATTGTACATTTATTTAATTGTTATCAATTTAACCAATATCATGTCTAATAATCAAAATTTCAGTCACTTATTTAAATGTAACTTTTTTCGATATTAGCAATTATTAAGTTAGCTTATTATATGTTTTATGCATGTGGTATTTACCTATAGGTAACTGATGCGCTGTTTAACTTCTCAAATCAAATCAATCAATCAAATCAATCTCAAAAATGTATCATGTGAGTAATCATTTGGGATGATGATTACTAAATGATCGTGCAAATAATGTCATTTAACAGAAGGCATAGTAAAAATGAGATGATCGAAAAAATCTGTTCAATCAATGTAAACAAGAAGAAGATAAACTCAAACTCAAACTCAAACTCAAATCATTTATTTCAATTAAACCATTTACAGGCACTTTTGAATTGTCAAGGAGTCGGTCAGTCAGAAATATGAAGCTAGTTGCCCATTCCAAAGCGTAGTAGGTACCTATGGAGAAGAACGGGCAAGAAACTCCATGGACACTCTTTTAAATAATAATGTTTTTACATATATCTTAGTTACATCGATTAATGTTGACACTATAAGTGAGAACGATGTACAAAAAACCGTACACGTTAAAAGCGTCCAGAGTGCATCAAAACATAATTAAAAACAATCCAGCTAATTAATTATTAAAATAAGCCGTGGCAGCTAAGAGATGACCAGTCCCAACTGACGGCGCCCGTTCACGAACATGACGCATGGATCAGCACCATTCAGCTCAACCATTTTGAAGGGAGCTAAATGATCCGACACACGCGCCACCGTCAGCGAGACATTTGAGTGAGCATGACATACTATCAGCCGCCAAGGCACATTCAAGTCAATCTATGACATTACCCGGTAAATGGTAGCTATATAGTACAAAGTACTCACATCTGTGCAATGCATCTATATAATAAAAAGGAGATTGAGTTTATATAATGCAAATAAATTCTTACTATCTTCAGCAGCTTCAACAGTGATTCGAATGTCAATTAATTAGTTGTGGTGTGGAGCAGGACCGGCATTAAGCCAGGCATTTTTATCAGTTATGTAATCCTCCAACCTATAATATGCCTGCCTGTATAGTGTGCGTTTGACAAAGGATTTGAATTTTGTCTCATTCAGTTGAAGTATGTGGGGAGGTATTTTATTATAACATTTTAGACAGTACCCCATGAAAGATGAGTCTACTTTAGCCAGTCTGAAACCTGGTTGAACTAATAGGTCCCGATTTCTAGTACTATAATTATGTCTTTCACCTCTTTTACTGTAAAGATGTAAATTTTTTCTTACGTACATGATGTTTTCATAGATGTATTGACAAGGTACAGTCATGATGTTAATATCCTTAAACAATTTCCTTAGAGAATCGCGCCTGCGGAGATTATATATGGCTCTGATGGCTCTTTTCTGCAGAATAAAAATAGACTCGATGTCTGCAGCCCGTCCCCAAAGTAAAATACCGTAAGACATGATACTATGAAAGTAACTAAAATAGACCAGCCTCGCGGTATCTACATCAGTAAATTGACGTATTTTTCTGACAGCGTAAGCTGCTGAACTTAGCCGTCCTGCTAGAGATGTTAAATGAGGACCCCATTGTAGCCTTGAGTCGAGCGTGATCCCCAAGAAAACCGTTTTATCGACGAATTCTAGCTTCTCTTGACGTTTGGTAAAGAAAATCTTATACACTTAGTTTTATTTCCATTTAGTACTAAATTATTAGCCGTGAACCAATTTTGGACCAGCAGTAGGGCGTTATTTACGTCGTCAAAATTTGAAGCACGTCTATCTACCTTAAAAATTAAGGAAGTATCGTCAGCAAATAACACCATTTGTGGTTGATTTATTAATAAATGGAGTAGGTCATTAATATATACTAAAAAGAGGAAAGGACCCAATATCGAGCCTTGTGGAACACCCATTTTTACCTTTAAACCAAGTGAATTGACACCATTTATTTGAACTTGCTGTTGTCTATCATTTAAATAAGATTTTATTAAACTAAGCGCAAGTTTTCCAAGTCCGTAATGCTCAAGTTTCAAAAGCAGGGTTTCGTGATCGACGCAATCAAATGCCTTGGAGAGGTCACAAAAGATTCCTATGGCGTCTTGAGCCTCTTCCCACGCGTTAAAAATATGTTTTAATAAGGTAACACCAGCGTCGGTCGTACAACGCCCTTTGGTGAAACCATACTGTTGCTCGTGAAGGATTTTATTAGTATTAAAATGATTGAGCATCTGACATAGCATTATCTTTTCAAAAACCTTGCTGAAAACCGGCAACACGGACACAGGTCTATAATTATTAGTGTCTTTACTGTCCCCGGATTTGAAAAGTGGTATTACCTTACTGTATTTCATTAGATCCGGGAAGACTCCCTGATCCACACACAAATTAAATATTAAGGCTAAGTAAGGTGCTATAGTTTCAATTATGGAGGTACAGACTTTAATAGACATTCCCCAAAGATCTTCGGTCAATTTGATCTTAATTTGCTTAAAAGATTTTATTACTGTTAAGGGGTTAATATGCTTAAAGTTAAATTCAATCGGGCAGGCAGAAACATTCGCCCTCATTAAATCAAAAGCACGCGAGGGCGAAGAATTTAAGATTTCAGTGGTTTTTAGTGGGACACTGGTAAAGAAATTAACAAATTCAGCGATACACGCTTTAAAAGTTTTTGAGGGGATTATTCAACGACCATACAGCCCGTATGAAGTTATGTAGTCGTGACGTCACTTCTACGATAGTGCTATCCTAGTCTAACACTTATTTTAAAACGTTTATAACTTGGCATTTTTTTAAGCTTTTACAATTTTTTTGAGATTAAAATAAAAAAATGGGGAAGGCAACTGTCAAAATGGCGCTGTCGTAGCTAGTTCCCAACACAAGCTAATAATACAAGGCGTGAAGTGGTTTTATTTTATTTTAGCGAAAATTGACGCGTTATTGTGTCCAAAGATACTCTGAAATTGGAGTGCACCATTTCCCGAAGAACCTAAAATTAGAAGATTGTGGTTTAAAGCTATTCATAGAGATTTTTTTGAGTTCGAGTTTGAGTTGGAAAGATTTTGAAAGAAAGTGATTACGAGGAAGTATTCAAGATTTAAAATTCTGACACTTTCCATGTCAAGTACTTGATTTATAATACTGAAATCACCGAAAATAACGAAATAGTGAAATAAAATCAAACTCATGAATGAACACAAAATGGAATGAATGAACGAAATGTCAAATTTATTGAAGACCTTAGGGAACTAGCTATGGTCACGCCATCTACAATTAGCTTTGCCCGACTTTCCCCATTGTCATCATCCCCTTTGTTGGTTTTCTTTTTTTCTTTCAAAAAAAGAAAACTAGAAACTTACTTAACTATAGTACTACTTAGTCTGTGACTATAGTCTTTATGTTGTCACTGTGACAATGACACCAAAGTGACACGTCCACCACTCCACTCCATGTCTCCGTCGATGGTCAACTCCATGTTGACGTTTAGTAGAGTCTTTAGTGCCCAAAGGAAATTATTTGAGTGTGTGCATAATTTCGAAACTTTCTCCAAAGAATTTTTAAGAATTAATAAATTAAAGTGCTAGACATGGTAGACGAAAGTACTAGGAAAACGTTAAGCAGCATACCCTTGCTTCAAACTAAAGCAGGACCTAGAGATAAGGAGTTATGGCCTACCAGGCTGAAAGAGGAATATCAGGCACTGATTAAGGTAAAAAAAGTTAATTCACAAGGTAAATGAGGAACCATTACGCAGATTACGCTATGGTTTATTATTATAAATGTTACAGTAAATCAGTTTAAAGCTACTTCTGGCTTCTGGCCTATGATAAGCACCTTCTGATTTACTGAACATTTGGTAATTGATTAACTTTCTTTCAACTAAAACAACAACCATGTTGTTCATTGTTACAACACAAGATGTGCAAGGCACTAGTAAACGGGTGTTTTCACCATATTTAAATCCAATTGCTTGAAGAAACTACCTACAAAGTGAAAAATGACTTATGTTTTGGAAGTCAGTGGCACAAAATGAAAGAAAACTTAAGACAAAGCATTAACTAACGAAGTGAAAGCTGTTTGTAAGTTTTTTTGACATTACCATTCACTAAAGTGAAATAGCATAATTATTACCCTATAATGTTCCCACTGCTGAGACACAGGCCTCCTCTGAGGAAATGGGGCGTAATCCACTATGCTGACCCAGTGTGGCTTCGTAGCACATGTCCTCACAATGTTTTCCTTACCGTTTTGAGAATGGTGAGCCGTTAGTGATGAAATAATTTACACAAAGTAAAGCGCTTGTCGGGATTACAGGACTTAATATCATCAATCTTTTTTCTATTTCCAGTATGTACAGAATAACAAAACAGCTGACAATGACTGGTTCCGTCTGGAGTCTGACAAGACTGGAACAAAATGGTTTGGTAAATGCTGGTATGTGCACAACTTACTGAAGTACGAGTTTGACTTAGAATTTGATGTAAGTTGTTATTTATTTCAGTTCTTTATTATAGCCTCATTTACACAATTCAAGTTTCAAGTGTTGAATTGAAGCAACATATATAACTTGCATCTTCTAAACACTGGTTAGACAGAGCAAACTTTATTTTTGCTTCAATTGGTATGTCATTGGAAATTAAACTTAATAGTGCTTTTGCCTAGATAGCCTGTAATAATAAAAATTTAATGGATAATACGGTCCCTAATTGGGAAGCCAAATGTAATATTAAAAATTAAAAGAATAGGTGTGTGTGTGTGTGTGTGTGTGTGTGATCTCCTAAAAAAAAAGTATGTTATTGTAAGAAATTAAATTTCGGGCGCCGTGGAGCGACACACTATTAATAGATAGCCAGATAAATAAAGTTGGAGAGATTGGACCATTAATCTTAGGATGGGGGCCTGTGGATGTCAATGGTGATTAAAAGACTCACTACCTTGAACGTTCCCAGTTTATTGTACCTTTAGCCTAATGTATACTATTATATTAATATAAAGTTTACTTGCTATATCATCATTGCAGGCTGTTATGTTCTATAGAAAAAAAGATATAAAAAATATGTAACTTGAAGCTTGACCCCGAGAGCCGGAAGGTGGTACCTCTCAGGTAATCAGCCCCCGTGGAAGGCCAGTAGAAATTTATTGAAGTTAAGGTGGAATAAGCACCCACAGTTGTAGGCTGTGGACAAAAAGGAACTCTGAGATGTGTTTTCACTCCGAACTCGGACACGCGGGGACGCATCGACCAACGAAAAACTTACCGCTTATTCCAGGTATATAAACTCGCGTCTCCCTCGGTGTACCGTGAAGATATTTGGTATAAGAGACGTAGGGAGGCGACGAGGAAACCTGCGAAAAACCGTAAGATGGTCACAAACGAACCGCCATCGTCGAAGGAAATTTTCTCTCGAAAAGAGCAACTTACCAAAAATCGGATCGAAATATCCACCGGGACCATTCCACGGGTCCTTTGGTTTAGGATTAGGGCATTAAAGCGCCACAATAAACTAGATTAGTTACGATTCCATTCAGGAAAAATCAAGAGACATGTCACATTGACCAACAAAGATCGCAAAAGTGACCTGTCCAATTTTGACGTCCAAAAATGTCATACGAAATGTATCACAGATAAAAAAAATAAAATTAAGAAATCGTTCCGAAATCGACTACAATCATCAATACATGTAACGGTGTAAAAAAACTCGTTACATTACATCCCTCCCCGAAAAAAATAAAAGAAAGCAATTTCTTTTATGCCAAAAAAACAACGATCAAGGTAAAACGAACAGTTTCCCAAAAAAACAGGAAATATAAACAGCGTGTATACAAACAACACTTACAGGTGCAGACTAAATACTAGCACAACCGACCCATAATGTCAAAAGAACCACAAGAGTACAGTTAAGCACCTTCGCCACTGACTAACAAGTTAAATCCGAGTTCTACTATAGAATCAGTTAAGTGCAGCAGTCGCTTAACACTGTAAAACAATACAACAGAACTATACCCAATTGAGTGCGGTTGGGCACCATCGCCACCGACTAACAAGTATAAAATTCTAAAAAGACACAAAAAAATACCAATACAAATTCGGTTAGGCACTATAGCCGCCGACTAGCAAGTATAAAGCTTTACAAACAAACAAAAAAATACTAATAAGAGTTCGGTTAGGCACCATAGCCGCCGACTAGCAAGTATATGTTTAATGTAACAGGATAAAAAGAATATTAATTCGAGTACAGTTAAGCGCAAAGGCCGCTGTTTAACGAGATTAATCCAAAAAATTATATATGAGTGCAGTTAGGCACCATCGCCACTGACTAACAGGAACAAATTATAACTGTGAGAAACAGTTAAGAACCTTCACATCTCTAAAGATGCAAAGAAAAAAGATGTTGTGATCGGCTCAACTCCACCAACTTACCGGGCACAAACAAAAATAAATGTTGTGATCGGCTCAACTCCACCAACTTTCCGGGCACAAACAAAAAAAATGTTGTGATCGGCTCAACTCCACCAACTTTCCGGGCACAAACAAAAAAGAAATCACTGTGTTCTTCCTAAGTGCACCGCGAAATATTCCGGGTGACAGAATCACTATAGGAGCACAATGATCAAAAAAAAATAGGTAAACCTCTACAAGTGTAAACAAAACGTACAAAGGTAGTAGGCACCAATTCAGGAATTGCATGCAAAAATTTACAAAGGAAAATTGCATACAAGACTGTTTAAAAAAAATATACATGATAATAATAGTATAATAATAAGATCTTTCGATATGGAAAATGTATCTGTGTGGGTTGAAGAAGTTTATAAAAAATGTCCTAAGTTGTAATTTAGAATGTTAAATCAAGATTTTAATAAATTTATAAGAAGTTACCTATCATACATCTACATTCAAACCACCGATAACCTATCATCCATCCCAACGTGCATCACACTATCAAAAGTGGCCTTCAATCAAAATCATCAAAAACAAGATTAACAATGAGAAACCAAATTAAAATTTAATTATATCCTTAACATGATAACGACCAGTCGTTCCCTTATTAAGGTCTTTCAGAATATAAACATTATCAGAAATCTTTTCAATAATTTTACATTTAATAAACTTAGGAGCAAGTTTTGCCGAAAAATAAGTAGGTGCATGAGATTGAACGAAACTTCTCCTCCACACGACATCACCCACATCAAAAGAAATGACTTTGCGACCTTTGTTATAATAGCGAGCATTACGCTGATAAGCTTTTAATAAATGAGTTTGCACTTTAACAAAAATATTACTAAGTGAATTGAGAGAATCGGCATAGTGAACTCTATTGGAAATTTCCAGTTCATCTATGTTATCGATAGAATTACTAAAACGATGTAAAGAAGCATCAAAAATAAGTTCTCTACCAAACATCAAAAAATTAGGTGTGAAATCTGTGGCCAGATTAACACTATTATTCAAAGCTAGTTGAATATTAGGTAAATATTTAGACCAAGTTCTATGATCATCTTTGACAAAACAAGCTATGCAAGTTTCAACAGTTTTATTATATCTCTCAACAGTATTATTTTGAGGCGTGTATAAAGTATTATAAAATATTTTATTAATGTTAAAACCCTTCAAAAACTCTACAAAATGTTTAGAAGTGAATTGTGTACCATTATCACAAACAATTATTTTGGGACAACCAAATTTAAGAAATATTTCTTTTTCAAAAAGTTTATTTATTACTCTAGTAGTAGCATTTATCATAGGAAAAATCCAGCAGTATTTAGTGAAAACATCAACAACTGAAAGAATATATTTATGTCCAGAATAAGATTTAGGCAATATACCTATAATGTCTACTGAAAGCATCAACATAGGACGATCAACTTTTTTAGGGTTAACCATAATACCAAAAGGAGGTTGAGTGGTATGTTTATAAGCTTTACAAGTATCACAAGCAAGAATATATTTTTGAACATCATTAAACATCCCTTTCCAAAAATAGTGTTGTTTTAATTTATTTAAAGTTTTATGAATACCTAAGTGTCCAGAATTAATATCATCATGATTAGAACGAATTGTATCTAATATGTGTTCTTTAGGAATAACTATCTTCCAATTAAGATTACTATTGGGATCAAACTTACTTTTACAAAACTTATATAAGGCTTTATTTTCTACTCTAAAGTTCTTATATCTGCAAGGAGACTTTTGACAATTAACAAATACTTTTTTATACCAAGGATCATAAATATCATCATCGGGTAAGACTAAATTATTTTCAGAGATTCCTATAGCAGCTATTTCAATACGAGACAAAGCGTCTGGGACTAAATGTAAAGAACCTTTTTTATGAACTATATCAAAAGTAAATTGAGAAATTCTAGCAGCCCAACGTGCTAAGCGTCCACTAGGATTGCTAAGACCTAAAAGCCAAATCGAATCTTAACCAAAAAGCAAAATCTAAAATGAAATCAAGTTGAAAAGAAGGGATAATATGAAAATTAAACTTTTTAGTTAAATTATCACAAGTTACAGGTAATTCAGTGATACCAATAATTATAAGCTTTACTAAAAACAGAATTTATTTTATAACCTAACTGTAAAAATTGTCATGACTATTTGAACCCAAAATACAACTATTTGAACCAACTAACAAAATTTCTTCAAAATGTTGTATAAAATATTCTTCAACTTCAGTAATAAATTCTCCAACACAAGATAACCAAAGCATTCATAGAATTAAAAGAAGGCAGAGCGTGCAAAGCAAAAGCTGAGGAAGAGTGTGCAATCCTTTCATTATGATCAAAAGGGTGTGGTACTTCTGTCAAATTAATCATGTCCGGAGCAGTTTGTGCAACATTAGGATCTGCGCAAGCACCATCAGATTCTATGTGGTCTTTAGCAATAGGCGGAAAAGACTGGTCTTCATTAGCCATCATGAATAAACTAAACGAAAATTGATGAGCAAAGCAAAATGTAAATTTAAAAAAAAGTGAAATATTTGAGGGTAAGTGTAAAATATTTTCTAAGTTTTTTTGTTTTGATGAAACTATCAAGTAAAAAGATGCAATAATAATTTACAGGATAAGTTTAAACTACTTAAAGTAAGGTTACCAAGTTAAACCAAAGTTTACTTAAGATTAAATATGAAACAAAAACTTCCAAAGTTGTAAAATACTTGAGGTTAAAAAGGTATGTTCAAAGTTTGTTTTGATGAAAATTTCAAGTTTAAAAAATGCAGTAACAATTTACAAGATCAATTCAAGTTACTAAAAGTAAGATTACTTAGTTAAACTAAAGTTTGCTTTAGATTAAATATGAAACAAAGTTTCACCGCACTTAATTTACACTGTTGAGACACTTAGATAAAACAAACTGTCTTACCATACAAAATGTTGGTTTTGTAAGAAAAAGAAGAAGTAATGCTGTAACCATAAACATTAAACATACACAATAGTACAAAGTACAATAATGTTAATAGAAAATACTGTTTACTTAAAAGCAAACATCCAAAGAATTTAAGTTTTAAATTACAACATTGTACAATAATGTGTTACTACAAAATATCAAGATGCAATGAATCAATAACAAAATAAGTAAGCTAAATTCAAGTCCCTGTTCGCTTGAGCGACAAATGTAATAATAAAAATTTAATGGATAATACGGTCCCTAATTGAGAAGCCAAATGTAATATTAAAAATTAAAAGAATAGGTGTGTGTGTGTGTGTGTGTGTGTGATCTCCTAAAAAAAAAGTATGTTATTGTAAGAAATTAAATTTCGGGCGCCGTGGAGCGACACACTATTAATAGATAGCCAGATAAATAAAGTTGGAGAGATTGGACCATTAATCTTAGGATGGGGGCCTGTGGATGTCAATGGTGATTAAAAGACTCACTACCTTGAACGTTCCCAGTTGATTGTACCTTTAGCCTAATGTATACTATTATATTAATATAAAGTTTACTTGCTATATCATCATTGCATCTTTAAATTCGCAGCTGAAGGCTGTTATGTTCTATAGAAAAAAAGATATAAAAAATATGTAACTTGAAGCTTGACCCCGAGAGCCGGAAGGTGGTACCTCTCAGGTAATCAGCCCCCGTGGAAGGCCAGTAGAAATTTATTGAAGTTAAGGTGGAATAAGCACCCACAGTTGTAGGCTGTGGACAAAAAGGAACTCTGAGATGTGTTTTCACTCCGAACTCGGACACGCGGGGACGCATCGACCAACGAAAAACTTACCGCTTATTCCAGGTATATAAACTCGCGTCTCCCTCGGTGTACCGTGAAGATATTTGGTATAAGAGACGTAGGGAGGCGACGAGGAAACCTGCGAAAAACCGTAAGATGGTCACAAACGAACCGCCATCGTCGAAGGAAATTTTCTCTCGAAAAGAGCAACTTACCAAAAATCGGATCGAAATATCCACCGGGACCATTCCACGGGTCCTTTGGTTTAGGATTAGGGCATTAAAGCGCCACAATAAACTAGATTAGTTACGATTCCATTCAGGAAAAATCAAGAGACATGTCACATTGACCAACAAAGATCGCAAAAGTGACCTGTCCAATTTTGACGTCCAAAAATGTCATACGAAATGTATCACAGATAAAAAAAATAAAATTAAGAAATCGTTCCGAAATCGACTACAATCATCAATACATGTAACGGTGTAAAAAAACTCGTTACAAGCCATGAAAGATTTTCTTCTGAATATTCTTGATTTAGGGATTTTCCCTCAAAATGTCTTTCTTATCCACCCTGTAAATAGATGCCTTCTTATCCACCCCGTATATGGCTGCCTTGTTGATCCATTCCAAGCAACTCCACTGCAACAGGTCCTGTGTTTCCTGCTGCATCCATTGGATTTCTGCTGCGTTACAGAAGTTCATCTGTCCACCTTGTAGGAAGGCCTTCCAAAGCTGCGTCTTCTGGTACACGGTCGCCTCTCCAGAACCTTTCGGCCCCATTGGCTATCTGTTCTGCGAGCAGTTTGCCCTGCCCACTGCTACTTAAGTTTGGCAATTCTTCAAGCTATATTGGTTGCATTGGTTCTACTGAGGGGATCTCTTCATTTCTGATTTGAATCACGTAGGGAAAATCCAAGCATAGCTCTCTCCATTGCCCTTTGGGTGACGTTCAGCCTTCTAATAAGGCCCATTGTAAGCGACCATGTTTCAGTGCCATAGGAAAAAAAGATTAATGTTTTTTTGGGTAAGTACTGTTTAAAATGTTACAATAAAATACCTCCCCACATACTTCAACTGAATGAGACGAAATTCAAATCCTTTGTAAAACGCACACTATGCACGCAGGCATATTATAAGTTAGGGGATAACATCACTGATAAAAATGCCTGGCTTAATGGTGGTCCTGCTACACACCACAACTAAGTTATTAATGACATTTGAAATACTGTTGGAGCTGCTGAAGATTGTAAGAATATATTTGCATTATGTAAACTCAATCTCCTTTTTATTATATAGATGGATTGCACAGGTGTGAGTACTTTGTAATATAGAGCTACAATTTACCGGGTAATGTCATAGATTGACTTGAATGTGCCCTGGCGGCTGATAGTATGTCATGCTCACTCAAATGTCTCGCTGACGGTGGCGCGTGTGTTGGATGATTTAGCTCCCTTCAAAATGGCTGAGGTGAATGGTTCTGTTCCATGCGTCATGTTCGTGAACGGGCGCCGTCAGTTGGGACTGGTCATCTCTTAGCTGCCACAGCTTATTTTAATAATTTATTTTTTGGATTGATTTTAATTATGTTTTGCTGCACTCTGGACGCTTTTACCGTGTACGGTTTTTGTACATCGTTCTCACCTATAGTGTCAACATTAATAATGTAATATATTTGTAACAACAAAATTATTTAAAAGAGTGTCCATGGAGTTTCTTGCCCGTTCTTCTCCATAGTGACCTACTGCGCTTTGGAATGGGCAACTAGCTTCATATTTCTGACTGACCGACTCCTTGACAATTCAGAAGTGCCTGTAAATGGTTTAATTGAAATAAATGCCTTGAGTTTGAGTTTATTTCGACACAGTTCGTGAAACAAAACATATAAATAACAAAACAAAAAGTGAAAATAATAACAACAATAGTGTGTGCCTCACGGCTGCTCCAAAAGGTTCATTTGAGCATTAATACCAGACAGATGCTGTCTGACGCTGGTTTTCTAATTAACATTTAGGGACAAGTGACAGGGAATACTTGACAAACAGTTTCAACATACCTAATATATAAATTTTAGACTAATATATAAATAAATAAACTAGCAATCAAAACATTACAAAATGTAAAAAACAAGAACTGTCTCAGTAAAACCTATTCTTAGTGATTACTCGATCATAGGTCATCACAGGCAACATATACTGGTCAAAGAACTTTCTCCTCTGCCCACCTCTGTTATCTTATATTTGTGTTTTCAGATTCCCATCACCTATCCAACGACAGCTCCTGAGTTAGCGTTACCTGGTCTTGATGGAAAAACAGCGAAAATGTATCGAGGGGGCAAGATCTGTCTCACGGACCATTTCAAGCCTCTTTGGGCGAGAAATATACCTAGGTTCGGTATAGCTCATGCTATGGCGCTAGGGGTAAGTTCCAAAACTGAACGTTTGTAGTTGCAATTTGTTTTCTGTAATTTTGTTGTTTTTTTTGTAGGGAAGGTGGAGACTGACTTACAACGTTTGTTTGTAATGTATCATTCGAGGCGAGCTTGGTTACAAAACGGCGATACACAAGACGCGGCGAAACTCGCTCGCTGCGAGCACATTGCTCAAGCGCGGTCCATTTTTGACTAACTTGTTTGTAAACATGCACTCGCAATGTTCGCATCGAGCGGCTCGGCTGGCTTTACTGACTTCTGTGAAGCGAGTCGTAACGCGTTTCAAAGGAATTCACGAAAAAGTTGACAGTCGTGTGAAGGATCCGGAGCTCGCATCGAGCGGCTCGTTTCGCTGCACTAACTACTGTAATGGGTACAACAACACGCTTACATTACAAACAAACGTTACAAGTCAGTCCCTTAAACGAGTTAATGTACCACTGATTGCATAGTGAATTTTGTGAGTATGAAAACAACACGGTGTAGAGTCAATACTTGATAAGAAGCAAGTTAAAAACGACTCAATCAACACTGGTGTGAATAACCAAATAAGCAAACGAATCACGTAAATTGGCCCAGATATCGCTTTACTTACATGCTCAAAAACACTTAATTTTATGCAGTTAAAAATACGATAATGTTCTGAAAATGAATTGTATTAAAATATTGGTCTGATTGTCAAGATTACGGACTATGTTTTATAGAATGTTTCGCTAATTATAATGTTGCCAGTTCATAGATTTAATACCTATAAGGTCATTGGATGTATTTGTAGGTAGTCATGGTCCTTCCACAGTTCAATACCTCTGGTTTTGCATCACAGTGATCTTTATTGTCGTTGTAATAAGGTTGCTGTTCAATTGCTGTCAGAGGTAACTGTGAAGGGAGTGTATCTAGCGTTTTTTCTTACATATCCAACAAAAGATATTCACAATGCATGACACATAAATAAAAGGCAACATCATTTATTAAGTAGGTGTACTCCCTAACTTAAAGGAGACCACAGAATGCACAAAAGAGTTAACAACTAAGTTAATAAAGTTAAAATAACAATAAAAGTTGATTATGGAAAAAGTTAATATTTTTAAAGGATATTAAAGAAAAGAAAAGAGAGATACTTAAATTAAATTGGACTGCCTCGTTGGTCTAGTGGTCGCTAGAGCTACTGCTGAGCATGAGGTCCTGGATTCGATTCCCAGGTCGGGCAAACTGTTATATGGGGTTTTCTGTCTAGAATTTCTCAGTAGCAGCAAGGAGACTGGATTTGTGCCCGGTTGATGGCAATATGCTCGCCACCTATTACATGGGACTTAAGCATAACTGGCGAAATGTGGGTGTACTATAGGGACACCTCTGCCTAACCCTTCTGGGACAGGGTTTTTGTTACACGCTGTATTGCCTACAAAGTCTTGGCACAGCGCTGTAGTGACCGACGTTAGTTTTTGAGCCTGGGACGTAAAATAAATTGTATGTGTTATGCCTGGGAATCTGAGTTGAAATTTTAATCTCTAATGTTAAAAAGTTCAATGCAATCTATCGTTCCACTCAATATTTTGTGACAACCAACCTTTTTTTCTCAGCTTGGACCCTGGTTGGCGGTGGAAATCCCTGAGCTGATAGAAAAAGGAGTGATATCCTACCAAGAAAAGACGGATGAAGCTAAATGACACAAACCTCAACAGAAGTAATCAATTTGTACATAAATATCTATTATTCTCGAAATATATAATATTTTTTGTATATTTGCCAGGTTTTTTGTACCCACTAGTAAATAGTTTAGGAGATGGTTCCATAATATCCTCGCAATTTGATTGCGGTCGGCGTACTTACTTCAAGAAATATGAAAGAATTCAAACTCCAAACTCAAAGCATTTATTTCAAACTAATATTATCAAGAGGAAAGATTTGATTGTTTGTTTGTATTGAATAGGCTTCGAAACTACTGGAGCGATTTGAAAAATTGTTTTACCATTAGAAGCCGACATTATGTCTGATGAACATAGGGTACTTTTTTTTTTCGAAATTCACGCGGACGAAGTCGCGGGCGAAGTGCTAGTTTCAAATAAACCAATTACAGATACTTTTGAATTGTCAAGGTCGGTCGGACAGAAAAATGTACCTATGGAGAAGAACGGGCAAGACACTCCATGGACACACTTTTAAATCAAATTATGGTTACAATATATTGGTTACATCATTCATGTTGGAATTATGCATGTGAGAACGATGCAGAACGTTAAAAGCGTCTGCAATAAAGTTGAAAACAATTCAAAAATTAAAAAATTAATTAAAATACGTCGTGGCAGCTGAGAGATGACCAGTCCCTACTGACGGCGCCCGTTCACGAACATGACGCATGTATAAGGACCATATTTCTCTATTAGTCGGAGTTTCCTCTATTTCTATTTCTAGCCATATCATCTTTCACACAGTCCTTCCACCGATTCCTTGGACCCATATTCTAAGTCGTAAACTCGAAAGCTACTCGATTTAGAACTCTGTCGAGGACACCACAAGGCGTGCCTCAGAAGACCCTTAGAATCGGTATTCATAGTCGTCAAATTATGGAAATTATGAGGTGATACGTCACGAATAAGTCAATAAACTCTTCAAAATACATTATGGAAATCGGATAAAATACGCGTGTTCTGGTTCAAACCTCCTTGTTGACAATCAAGGAAACCTCAAGGTAGATGCCGACGTACCTTATATTTTACAGTTGGTTCCTCAACTCATACTCACCACTGAGGAAACTGCTTGAGATAAGGAGTACAATTATCATGCCTCTTACAGCCATACTTCCTACTAAAAACTTTCCTGAGGACAAGTTCCTCTTTCCGCATCACGTTAAACAGCTTAACTTATTAAGCAGCTTGCTTAGCAAAATAAAACGAAATAGCCCATCAACATATTTATTACCTAAATACCGAAGTCTAAGCAAAAACAAACAAACAAATTCTACGAAAACAACAATACAACATATAAATAAACAAAACAGTTATAACGTAAGTAGCTATTCGAAAATAGAACTGCTTTTTCATCCCCCATTCTGTGTGTTTCAACCCATCTTTCACGATATATTTTCTTAAACCCACACACCAGAGAACGATCTGTTCTGTCCAGTCAACGTCGGTGATGTCGCAATGATAGATAATTTTGTCGCTGGCTGACAAATTGTTGTACAGTTCAACAGTGTTGCTGTCATTAAAAATCCAATTGTTGTTTGTGTAGAAAGCAACCGTGGCCGCCATCTTGGTTATTGTTGCGTATGTTTTCTTCAATCTGTTAAAAATATAATAAGTCATGTGATCTATAAGTACGTGACCACAACTCAACTGACCAAAGTCAAAGATTTATTTGCAGATAGATAAATATGGTTACAAAAGTTCTTACTATGGTAGTAAAATAGTAATTAAATCAAAACATAATGACATGCAAATTTTTGGTACAGGTAACATTAGGTAACTTAGATTTAAACTGAAGGATCACACACTATAATGACTCATTTCTTCGAATTTAATAGTTCGAATCGAACACGTTGCCGCGCTAATATCTTACTGCGATGCCTTCTTACATCGATGACACTTTAATCCGATGTAACGTTACTTCGATATAAAAAGTGAACAATTATTCACCGGTATACTTCTATACTTATTGTGTAGAAGTAGAGTTCTGTAAAAACTGCACGCTGGTGACGCGGGGTGCTGCTAGAACAATAAGTGATTGAATAATATAATAGTATAATTATTAATTGGTGCCGGTGCTTGGGGGAGGTCTCTCGGATGATGATTGGGTTGAAAAGCATTGAACAGAAATAAAAAAATAAAAAATCTTAAACATTAATTAAAACTACGCAGATAATCACAAGCACTTTTTGAAAGTCTAAATAAAACAATAATCTAGTTGAAGTAGAAGTAACGTTACATCGAAAGTGTCGTAGATGTAACAAGGCATCGCAGTAAGATAGTAACGGGGTAACGTGTTCGAAGTAATTAAATTCGAATAAGTTTCGCTCTGGAATAGGACATATACGTGCCCTTAGTCGCTTATGAC
Source organism: Dasypolia templi (assembly GCA_963555695.1). Taxonomy (NCBI): domain Eukaryota; kingdom Metazoa; phylum Arthropoda; class Insecta; order Lepidoptera; family Noctuidae; genus Dasypolia; species Dasypolia templi. The sequence continues at coordinate 14,064,272 of OY743165.1, forward strand.
CGAGTAGGCGAGTAGTACATAATTATACAATAACATACTGTGGAGGTTTATTGACCATCACGCAGGCGCCGTCGGCGAGGTTAGCAGGGATGGTGTGCAGTAGGAAGCTGAAGAGGAGGTGCACCCATCGGTACGGCGACTGGATCACGAAGCAGTACCAGATTGCTTTCGGTGAGATGATCGTCCTTCGGGCGACGTTGTTGAGGATGTAGGAGAGGCCGCCTGAAAATATAAATACAAACATACTTAGATAAACGCACGCCTTCTTCCCATAGAGGTAGACAGAAACTACAGAACGTCACATGCTACAACCTTATCATAATGATTTTGCTTCGTTTCCGTTCATACATCTGGTCAGTAATTTTTTAAGAATTTGGATTTTACAAGCGCTTTACTTTGTGTAAATTATTTCATAACCACTGCTCTCAAAATGCTGAAGGAAAACATCGTGAGGAAACCGGCATATCCTAGAACCATAAACTTCGAAGTCATGGGAAATCCACCAACCCGCACTGGGCCCGCTTGGTGGATTACGGCTCACTCCCTCTTACAGAGAGGAGGCCTGTGTCCCTGCGGTAGGAACATTATAGGCTGATTATGCTAGTCCTAGGTACAGCATTAGGTATACCTATAGATCTATGAAAAAGTTGAATAACGGAGAAGGGCAGGCAAAAGAAAAAAATGTAATTACCTAAAGGTAAAAACTGAATGATCAAAGTTTTTTAATTCACTTGTAATGTGAATCATTCTGATTCAACATTTATTTAAACATTTATTTCTTAAATGTAGGGTTTTAACTTAATAGCCGCCGGAGTGTTAAGTCCTCATGTTATCAAGGATTTTATTTCTGAAAGTAGGTTTGTACAAACACTTTTACACGTAAATCACATTTTAAAAACTAGATAAGGTCGGCGTTTCCTATCTTACTACTCTGAGAAGAAAGGCCGAAACAAACCCAGAGGTCATTATAAAGACATAATCTTCGTCAGATCATGTGAAGACCATGTGGATCGCTGTCTGAAATGGTCTGTTGAGTATAGAACCCTACAGATTGAGTGAACCTGTCCAGTCATCGCAAGCATTTTTCAGTAATCGTGTAGCTCAACTCAGAACTTATTTAGCTCAACGATTCGAAAGGACATTTGGGTAGGCCGCATAAATTACATAAACTGCCAGATTATGATTAAAACTTTACTAACCAAAAAAAACAATGAAGCAGTGACTTACATGGTGGTGACTCACATTCACAATAATTAAAATAATAATAAAATAGGTACTTATAGTAAACACTCATGTCATAGTATGTACGAGTATAAAATTCATCAATGAAAATGTGTATATAAAAATCCGGACATAATCTTTTAGAACCATGTAGATTGGTATCTGAAATGGTCTCATGTAGGTAAATGGCGAGTCCAAAATCAGTGTTGTTGCTGAGAAATTCCTGATGGCAAAACTGAAATAAACTTTGCCCTACTTGGGAATCGAACCGATGAAGACAACAAGCGACAAAAAGCGCTGCAGTTGCGCTTGCGACCACTCGACCATCCAATTAGACAACCTAACGATATGTGGGTGTAGCTAAATTGCTCTACCTATATCCCTTCCAACCCCATAACAAAAACCATGGAGGAATAACGCCTTGATATTTTATAATAAAAGGAGTCTGGATCGACATACCCCAAGTTATATGATTCCTCTTGCTACTGCCAACGTTATAAATCCTGACATCTTTGCCAGTAGTATCTGCAGTGGCCGCGGCGACGATGGCCGCGTTGTTGACATAGTCCACTGGGATGAGGTCTATCCTGATACCCTGGACGGAGTGCAGTGCGTGGATGACGCCCAGCATGCACCCTAGAGTTATCTGGATTGGGAAATAGATGAGGGTTATTTATAGATACTGTAAATATTTCTATCCCAACAAGCGACCAGCCTATCACATGTAGGTATTCGAATTTTTGGTTCTAGGACAGTGAGTGGTGTTGAAATAATTTGCACAAAGTAAAGCGCCAGTCTGGGTATGAACCTAGAACTTGTAAGTCGCGGCTGTTACCATTTTTTTATTTTTATGTATGGCATCTCGTAGTTGACCTTGAGAGGTCGTGACTACTTAACCGGACTATCCTGTGGCTGCCTTAAGCGGACTCAAAGCCTCCAGCCAGGGGCGTAAAACTACTTACATTACTAAGCGAACGCTCGCTAATGGCACCCCCTGTGGGGTACGGACCTCGGCTTAGGGCGTCGCTGACGGGAGGACAGCAAGATGGGACCGGCTGGATCAGATTTTGTTGATTATTATAATCATGGGAATTTAAAGCTCAGCTACGGCGCTGGCTGACACTTCGTCGAGCAAGGGTCGGGGGGGACAGTTACGTCGGGATCTTCGCGAGGAACCTAGGCGGCGAGGTCGGAATGTCGGTCTGTGTTTGTGCACTGTACTGGTGGCCCTACTGCTCTCCTGAATGAGAGTTATGTGGTCATCGGGATCGGTGAGGACATGCTTGGGACGGTGGACATGACTGATGGAGGAGGGAATATTGCTAGCGGCCTTCACAACCAGAGGGTTGCGGTGATTCGCGGCGATCTCGAAGAAACGCTTTGAAATGCGTTTCATAAACTGGCGGATAGTGGGAATCCTGAGGTCTACGTGGAGGATTTCGTTGCGAACGTACCAGGGGGAGCCTGTAATCCTGCGGAGGAACTTGTTCTGGAGGGTCTGCATTCTATTGAAGCGAATGGGCTTGGCGTGTGCGAAGACTGCACTGGCATAGGTCATGATCGGGCGAAGCTGTTACCATTGGGCGACCACTGCTCTTATACACTCTTGAAAACATGGTGAAGTCACAAACATTGTTGTTTCTTATTGACGTCAAAAATCTGCCATTTGGGTTTTATAAAAACTAAACCTATTATCATCGCACAGCCTAGACGAGTCATTAGACACCTCATGTGTTAAAAATCCATCCAGCAGTTAGGCGGACCTTACATCCACAGTAACATTGTACAATACTTCTAAGTGCAATCGTTTGAGTCCAAAGGGTGATACAATATGTATCACCCTTTGGACTCAAACGATCAATTAAATTGAAGCAATACCATTGACGGCTCAAAGTTTTCGCGTAAGCAAGACTTGCGTCGTGTTCCGTGTGGATGCCTTCATAAATGTAGGCTTCCAGTCAGGCTTAAAAATATTGCACAATACTTACACACCTTCTGTAGGATTGCACCGTGTACGGTGCAATAAAAATTGACACTAGCTTGAACTTTTGTTCAATCATTGCGAAATCTTCAATATTTTCGGGCAATATAATTTATCGGCTGTAAATAATCCCAGATACAAAGACATATCTTCGTGCTTATGCGTGAAAAACAAAACCCTGTCTTTACTGTCGCGCGGTCGGGTAAAAAGTCTCAAGCTATTTTGGTACAATGTGCGGTTCAACAGATAAGTATCTGTCACCTTGACCTGCACGTAGTCACTTTCCAAAGTTTAGATAAGACAGCTTCAATAAGTTGTATTTTGTTGCATGAATCTATTTTGCTGCCTTTGTTTCTTTAATTGTCTCAGAAAGTAGACCTACAGGGTGGCAGAAAAAATCTGTTGTTTCATAGAAAAGTGCAATATCTACCTACGCTTGTAAAATGTATGGGACCGATGGGACGGCATTATTTTTTCCATAACCGACAAACAATAATAATCATGAACTTACTGAGTCCATGGTAGCAGAAGGCCAATTCTCGTACTTAAAATTCAAGTCGGAATCTCATCTCAGCAACAATAAATGTCAAAAATGGATGAAAATTGCATTTTTGACAGATTGAGACGGGAATTGCCCCTCTGTGGAGTCTCTCTGGTGTAAACTTTAAATTTGCTTTCGAATGAAAGAAAGAAAGCTTCAAGCCCTCAAAGAATGAATTCTTACCCCACTCGGTCCGAACACACTGCTCAGGTCGATCCAACCAGGATACGGTTCTCTTCGTGCGCACACAGCTGTTTAACAAATGAAGCAATTACATAAGTCATTGAACGAAAAAGATAAGACAATTTGCAACACCAGAGATATCACAGATGCGTCGCCATCCCGGAGACAAAGCTATAATAGGTAATATGAACGAGCAGAGCGTCCTTTAATTTTCTTAGGACATAATTTGTCGACCACACTTTGACTTGTAGTTTGCTAAGCAAAGTCAGCGTCGCATACGAATCCTAACTAACAATGAAATGCGAAAGTAAGGGTGTTTATTTGATACCTTTTCACGCCTATACCACTGAACCGATCATCATGTTTTTTTTTTGGCATGTACGTGGTTACCTTTGATCCAGAAATAAAGTACACAATTGCTTCAGCACGCAAGATGGTGCTACGTCTTTCGAATCATGATTGAATTATATTTTTAAAACTTTTGTACTGGGACATATGTTTATTATTTTAATATAATAAATACATTTTGTGAGTTTATAACCTGGATTAACATATAGGATACTTTTTATCACGGTTATAGTACGTTTCCGTGGGATGATTTCCGACCTCCGCGCGGGCAAACCCGCGGGCAAAAGCTAATGCGAAAATAATTCCTAAAGTTCATGTCCGAATGGTTTCATTTCATTCACTTGCTCACAATTTAATATGAACATTAGAAGCAATTTAATAAGGTTCATAATTGTATGGTACGCTTACAAAGTAACTCATAGTGCAGTCTGTGGATTGAAAAGTGAATTTTGCCCTCATTCTCTCACTCAACGCTGCACAAGTCGTTTCTTCCACGGACAAACAAAGTGTAGTGAAAGAGGATATGGCTAGAAAGGTGGTGAATACTGAGATGACGATTGATAGTATGTAAACGAATGAGTATGGAGGGCGGAGAGATGCTCCGCCTACCACCAACTGAGGTTGGGGTAGGCGAATGGCTGTTTTGTGGAGGTCAGATCTTGGGATTGTACGTGGGACACTCAGAAAGTTTTGCGTAAATAAAAATAAATGTTCTTTATGTAAACATTTTATTATGAAATCTTTTCAAAGTACTTTCCACTAGCCTCTGTACAAAGTTTCATGCGTCTGAACCAGTTTTCGAAACACCTGTTTCCTATCCGCCGTAGAAACCTCGTTTACAGCCTGCTCGAACGCTGACAGCGTATCTTGCTGCGACAATTGGGATGATGACTACAATTAAAAATGTTCGTAAAAATAATGTAATTTCAAAGTAGGCATAGTAAAAATGAGATAAGCGAAAAAATCTGTCAAATCGATGTAAAAATGAAGAAGATACACGCTTCAAAAGTTTTTGGAGGGTATTATTCCTGTCCTTGTCGCGCAGTACGGACAATGTACGGCGCTAGTATGAAGTTACGTAGTCGTGACGTCACTTCTACGATAGTGCTCTCCTAGTATAACACTTACTTTAAAACGTTTATAACTTGGCAGTTTTTAAAGCTTGTACACTTTTTGTAATAATATTTGCACTATTTGGAAAAAAAAAAAAAAAAAATTGTCATCATCCCCATTGCATCCCTTTGAGCAGATTTTTTATTTTCGGGAATAAAAACAATTCACACGGTGCTAGGTCAGGGCTGTAAGGAGTGACCCAGGAGTTTGACCGGCGTGCTGTCCAGGTCCAAGTCCCTCGTTTTGAGCGTTTAAATGTTCCCGGCGCATATTCATTTTTTAATGAGACACACTAATTTATATTAGCTCGCAAACAATGTGGAGGTATTTTGACTTACAAATAATCATATTTTCAAAATAAACTATAACTGGCCAGTCTCTCCTACATAAAAACTTTTTTTCGCAATACTTTCTGAGTTGCCTGGTACATATGTCTCGAGGTCAGGAGAATGATGATGATGCTCTCTCAATAGATCCCGGGGCCTACCATCACCCCTTACAGCAGTACCTATTATTTTAATCTCACTTCAGTCTGGAAGAAAGATGGACCAATACAGGACGTAAAGCTCCATCTTTCTTACTGGACTTACCAATTGTAGGTCTGATCACGCATATAGGAAGGTCTTCTGAGCTGCAGCGTACAAGCTCCTCAGCCAGTGCCTTTGTGAAGGAATACGTGTTTGGCCAGTCCATTATCAATCTGGAAGCATTTAAAACACCAGCAATGGTCACAGTTCTAACGTAACCTGACTTGACGAGAGGGTTCCATAATACGACGCGGGAGTTCCTTAATACCTAACAGAGCATAAACAAACATGCTGGCTACAGTACCACGGTGATGCTTATCATATGTATAAATAGAAATGATGTGTCGCGTTTTCTACTTTTTTCCTGTCGATGACATAATTTGTAGCAGTCTAATGCATTTTTTTTTAATGCTCTCGTAAGTCAGACTCGATTTCAAATGATTTAGGAGAAGAATGGGCAAGAAACCCCAGAGTAACTTTTTTTTAATGTACAACACTTTGTATTGTATGTGTCATTATTATTTGACGTGAAATTTCTTATTCCCCCGACCCAGTCCGTAACATCACATTACCTGCCCGCGCTATCAATTCAATTCGGTTAGCGTTCTTTGTGACATTTTTTTCTTTTTGCTCGGTCTCCAAGCGTCCTAGCGTGATGTTAAATAGCCTAATGCGTTTCTCAAGAATTGGGCTAACAAATGCAAATAGTATTTTTTTTCTCTGACAGGTTGTTCCAGAGATTAGCGCGTTCAAACAAACTCTTCAGTTTTATTATTAGTACTGATTATGTGAAAGCTATGAAAACTTTATGGAAATGTTTCTAAAAGAGTCGTGTCGTGTCTGCCTGCTTGGAGCCTTGATGAACGGGAGGACCGTTTAACTCCTAAAATATAAACAGCACTCTGATCTGAACTACACACCCATCCTTGATCTCATGAAGCTTGTCCTCGTCTATGGTCTCTGCCATGCGTATCATGAGCTCGGGGGGCACCGGACTGGGGTAGAACTGCTCCAGCACCTCGGTGTCGCGGCGGCTGAACGTCGCGTGGGAGTACGCCGTCGATATGTAGATGAATGTTCTAGGAAATTTAGTTGGAGGTGTTTAGACTTTGTATAATAAGCTTTTATAGTCGTGATTGTGCTCTGCTTGGGTTTGTACACACGCACTGAGAACTAGAATAAAGCCAAACTTAACGGAACTATAATACACTTGCGTGCAAATAATTGACCCACCCCATGGAGTGTTACAAACATCAACATTTTTGAGATATCGTCTCTCAAATAGATTATTTGAGAGACGATATCTCAAAAATGTTGATGTTTGTATTTTTTAATATATTTTGTAATGGTAGTTAGGATAACGTTTATTTACATATACACTTGGGAGCAAATAAATCGAGCCACTACCTTTTTTCACGTAAAATGGTAAATATTTTTGGGAATATGGAACGTATCAATTCGAACTATATATCGCCTAAAAGTTAAGTTAATAACCTTAACAATGAGGGTAAATTATTGAATAATAACCTTATTGAATGATAAATTATTGGCTCTGCAAGAAAAATGGTAATTTTGATAGAAAATTTAGTAGGGCTAAAACAGTCCATAAAAACAATAAAAAACAAAATTATTGCAAAAAAAATATTCTTAATAACTGGTATTACCCCCCCGTGCCCTGATGCATTCTTGTAGCCTATTAGTCATCGATCTGATCAGAGTTACGATGACATATTGTGGTATGTTCTCCCACTCTTCAAGCACAGCGACTTTAAGCTCGGGAATGGATGAAACAGCGGGAACCCTGGCTCGGACTCTCCGTTTTAGCTCGTCCCATAGGTGTTCGATCGGGTTCAAATCGGGACTTCGTGCTGGCCATACCATTTGTTGAATCCCGATCGCAGACAAGTATTCCGTAACGATCTGCGCGGTATGAGGTCTCGCATTGTCATGCATAAACAAGAAATTTTCTCCGACAAAACCAGCATACGGCATTACGTGGTCTTCAAGAATGTCAGTTATGTATCGGTCAGCTGTTAATCCACGTCTACCACTGCCATCGTTGGCGGGGTCGACGAAGACAAGTTCCGTTTTTCCGTCTAGAGAAATTCCTCCCCACACCATACAAGAACCACCACCAAAACTCACAGTTTCTCGAATGCAACATTGGGCAAATCTTTCACCAGGACGTCTATACACTCGGTTTCTCCCGTCATTGCTAAAAAGACAGATTCTTGACTCGTCAGAAAACAAAACTGACCTCCAGTCTTCTAACGTCCAATTAATGTGTTCTCGAGCAAACTCCAAGCGAGATCGGCGATGAGCTACAGTCAATTTTGGGCCAGTTGCTGGTTTGTGTGATGTTAAATTTCGTTCCTTTAGTCTTCGTCTCACTGTCCACCTACTGATTGCGACACCTCGAACGTCACGTAACGCTTGCTGTAGCTGAACAGCATTAAGTCCACGGTCGCGCAACGAATTGGTTGCAATAAAGCGGTCGTCACGTTCTGTTGTTGCACGTGGTCGGCCAGTTCCAGGTCGCCGAACAAAAGCACCAGTCTCCAGATACCTGCGGTATACCCGCTGTACCTTTGAACGACTCAAATGAAGTCTGCGTGCCACTTCACGTTGTCCGTGTCCAACCTCAAGTAAAGCTACAACTTGGGCAGCTTCCGTCGGTGTAGTATCCATTTTATCAGGTTATTTTGATTACACAGACACAGATAAAGACAACAATAACAAGTAATATGGGTATGATTAACAAAAACCTCAAATTTAATCTTTTCTTAACAGAGTACAATAAAAATGTCATAAGCAAATTAAATGCGATAATTTTATTCTACCCTTTAAACTTTAATTAAAATGAAATTTTGACAACTAACTACCTTCATTGTAAAGGTTATTAAATACCCTTTTAGGCGATATATGTTTCGAATCGATGCGTTCCATAATACCAAAAATAATAACCATAATGCGTGAAAAAGGAAGTGGCTCGATTTATTTGCTCCCAAGTGTACTTTGATAAAATCAATATTCTTGACAAGATGGGCTCGATTTTTTTTATGTTCTCATTACTCACTTTTGTTTGGAAAAATTGGGTGACTGTTTTTATTAGTGAAGTTGATAAACGCTTTACTTTGTTTATTACTGTTCGTTTATTGATCATTTGATTTGAAATTAAATCAAAATAAAAAAGGGGGTTCTTAATTCGACCCGTATGGTTTTATTTTACGTTTTCTCAAAAAGGAATGAATCAGTTTTGATATTTTTTTCACAAACGTAATCTACATACATTCAGGAAGCTTTTGGTACACAATATTGCACTCACCCAAATAATATATAGTTTTAAAAAGAGAAATCAGATAACATTTATTTTACATTTAATGTGGGCACAAAATATGAAGTAAAAATTGTCAAAGCAGTTCCAAAAGTTAAAAACTACTAAACTACTCCCTATCCCCGCCTAGTTAACGATGTAATACTAAAGTATAACTTTAACTATTCCCTATCCCCGCCTAATGAATGACTCATAATACCTTAACTTCCTGCATTCCTTGGCCAGTGCGAGAAGGTCCCTGGTCCCCCGCACGTTGGTGAGGGTCGCAGATCGCAGCGGCTCTAGAAACGATATCGTAGCTGCCACGTGGAAGATGACATCCACCTGTGTGATAGAAATTAAGTCAACATTTACTGCATCATTGGTCTACCGACGGCAGTGCGTGGAATCCAGCATGTCGATTCTGTTAAAATCTCACCGTGAAGACTTGCTTGGAGTGAGCTGTCAGTTTCCGTATCAGTGGCGCTGACAGCTCACTCCAAGCTCACTTTACCTAAGTTTTCACGGTGAGATGGTTACGGAATAACACTACAGTTGGCTAATTCACGTAATTTTACGACGTAAATATGACGCGAGCGCAACTGACGAAAACGAAAAGCGTTGTTTTGATCGAAACAAAATTCAAAATATTTATTTTCTTTCACATAAACCTACATGGGCACTTATGAAACGTCAGAAGCTAGGTGCACGGTTCCAATTGGTCGTTTCTTATGGAGAAGAGCCGGCAAGAAACTCCACGGTTTCTCTTTTATAAAATAATTTTACAATGTTTTCAATTACAGTGTTAATAGGTATGGGTGGACAGTGTAGGCGTTTCACCAAGTGCCTTGTACTAAACAATATATAAAATGGTCTACAAATCTACAGTCCACAAGGCCTACATGTTCCCAAAATATAAAAGAATCAAATAAAATTGAACACCTATTTAGACCAAATAACACGTGGCATGACATAATTGACATAACTGCAAATGAACTTTCTTAGTTATCTACGTGAACTCAGCTACTGGGTTCTATGCTTCATTTGGGCGAGTGTTTTTGGGTCATTACATAAGACATTTCTCTAATTTCTCTAAGAATTCGTGTCCTCTCCCCGGTCGCGTCGGATTGCCGTCATATTGGACTACGAGAGTGAGTGAAAAAAGGTGTGCCTGTGTTAGCACACATACTTGTTCGCTTTAATATCTTCTGCTTACTTGGCTAGTTTCCGTTGAGGTTGGTTGGCGTAACCAGATTTAGTCGTAAAACCAACATTGAAACTAAATCAAAAGTCATTTATTCTAATAAGGCAGAGAATCTGCACTTTTTGAACGTCAAAATTATATAAGATAGTCCCCAAAACGACCACCCTTCATCACTTCCTAGTGCTTTAGCTGGGAAGCAGAAGTGGAGCAACAAACTCCCCAGCAGCACAGCTGTCTGTTCAGTTGGAAGAACTGTATTCTAGAAAATACAAATCCATTAAAACCACGAAACACCAAACATTGTATTAAATTATTTGCCATAATGTCAGCTACCACACGCCAATTTAGTTATCAACAAAAACATTGAAAACTATAGTCAAGCAGAAATTAATAATAAAAACGTAAACAGAACTTAATACCTAAATAAAAGCCTCCAGGCACAAAGGGCGTGCGCGCTTACGTATGCAATGCTGCATTATGTTCTTAGATGTAACTTGATGTCACAAATGAAAAAATAGGACCTTCGAACTAAAATAAATAAATAAACAATTTACGAACCTCCTTGATTAAAACTTCTCTGTCTTGTTGACTGATTGCAAGATCCTTCTCAGCCATCTCTCCGACGATTGGCACTATTCTACCCACAAAACCTGGTTGATTTTCGCGGAGTGTGTCAAAAAGCTAAAAACAAAAGGTATCAAATTACACATCTCTCATTCATAATCGTAAGCATGCCCATATAATGTTTTAATTGATTTTACGAAAATCGCTCTTATCGCCATGACATAAATGCGCAATTTTTAAGTAACGAGTGTAAAAAGACACTCAACGAAGCCGAGAGTCACTTGTACTCCACGTTAATGTAATCATTTATTTGTACGGGACCATACCTGGGAACGTTCTGGTTACGGAGATACTGCAGGTCAAAATTTCAACTTTTACTTTTTTTATGATATAACAACACTTCATGTTCCCCCACGACCCCTGTAGCATTCCATGCACCCATAAGCACAATGTTTTGTGGCGCACTGCAGTAAACAGCGACTTTTCAAAGCAAAGATAAAATTTGTTTCTCCGAAATTATTTTTGCTTGAATGCTAGGTTACTTAGTTTGAAAGACAGACGGCTATGTGATGAGTCTTTTTACACCCTGTATCTGCGATCGACTGTACAGAACCTAAGCCTAGACAAATGGCTTTCGCTGCGGAGCGATTCTATTTCTACAATCGCTAACGCCTCACTACGATATTACGCTATGACTTAAGATCACGTGACATTTCGATAGATTATGTCAGCCCCATACATTTTTTGGCTTTTCTACTAGCGTCATACAACCAACTAAATTTATTTACACATAATGGTATAAAACAAGGCATAACAAATACGCTTAATAGTTACTCCTAAAATGTTAGACACCAACACAAGTTTTTATACTATGTTGCTCCAATGACATTTGTAGGCACTGTTATAGGTGTGCAGTTTTTTTAATATTAATATGTTAAAAGGTAAAAGTTTATTGAATGATTTTTGAAAAATATCGCCTTAGTATGAGGGGGGGGGGGGTGAGGAAGCAAGCATTAATAACAAGGCTTAATCGACGGTCTAGGTCTGGATGGTTTGAAAAAAAAAACCTAACTTAAACCTAACCTGTCCGAGTCGGGGTGCCCCAAGTACAGAGCTCGCTTCGCTCGCTCCTGCAGCCAGTAAATTATTGCATGAAATATCAAAATAAATACGTAAAAATAACTTACATGTTTCCATTACTCCTATTAATTTAATGCCTTACCATAATATGCCATAATAGTTATGCAAAAGAATATTAGGAAAAAGAACATTATGCGAAAAAAGGGATCCCAGTGGAAATAGTCGAATGGTTTCGTCGTTTAGTTTTCACATCAGAAATCAGTTTCTAAAACACAACGTGACGTACGGCCGGGTACTCTACCAAACGTCCAGTTATATTATCTCTGAATTTGCTTCACTGTCAAAATGGTTGCTAGTTTATTGCTGCATGCTTTGGTGTCAGAGATAAATTTACTGTCAAAAGGCTGAACTTATAATTTGTTAATGAGGGAGACTTACAGGATCCTTCAAAATTTCAACAAGTCTTTCTTCAACATACTTTCCTTTCTTGGCTCTCATCAGCATAAACACTTTGCTCAGTCTGCAAGACCTGTAACACGATATTTTTTTAAGTAAAAGCTACTGGTACATGAAGAAACTATTTAAGGGGGCTTTGCCTATGACACTAAAACGCAGGCTCATGGATATGTGTATTCTTCCCATCTTAACCTATGGTGCACAGGACTTGGTCTTTGATTAAAATCCAGAAGTCCAAACTCAAGGTCTGCCAACGAGCAATGGAGCGCAGTATAATATGCTCTAAATAAACGGATCGTGTTCAAAACACAATACTGCGCTCCAAAACAAACATAGCTGACGTGGCTCAAAAGGCTGCCCAACTTAAATGGGACTGGGCAGGGCGACCAAAATGTGGGCTCTAATAACAAAAGAACTGGTGTCCTGGGACAGTGAGGCGGGGTCGCGGCAGACCACATAGGAGATGGCGGGACGAGTTGGACAGGTTCCGTAAGAACTGGAAAGAGGACACGCGGGCTCGCGAAAGATAGAAGGAGTGGAGGGAGGCCTTCGCCCAGGAGTGGGACAGAGTAGGCTAGTAAAAAAAAAAGTTTCTAACGAAATATAACCAAGGCTTAGAATCCCCAATTCATTTTGCACTAGCAGTACTCTTGCTCTTCTATTAACCTAACTGAGCCTTAGGGAAAGCTCAAACTCAAACTCAAACTCAAACTCAAATCATTTATTTCAATTAAACCATTTACAGGCACTTTTGAATTGTCAAGGAGTCGGTCAGTCAGAAATATGAAGCTAGTTGCCCATTCCAAAGCGTAGTAGGTACCTATGGAGAAGAACGGGCAAGAAACTCCATGGACACTCTTTTAAATAATAATGTTTTTACATATATCTTAGTTACATCGATTAATGTTGACACTATAAGTGAGAACGATGTACAAAAAACCGTACACGTTAAAAGCGTCCAGAGTGCATCAAAACATAATTAAAAACAATCCAGCTAATTAATTATTAAAATAAGCCGTGGCAGCTAAGAGATGACCAGTCCCAACTGACGGCGCCCGTTCACGAACATGACGCATGGATCAGCACCATTCAGCTCAACCATTTTGAAGGGAGCTAAATGATCCGACACACGCGCCACCGTCAACGAGACATTTGAGTGAGCATGACATACTATCAGCCGCCAAGGCACATTCAAGTCAATCTATGACATTACCCGGTAAATGGTAGCTCTATAGTACAAAGTACTCACATCTGTGCAATGCATCTATATAATAAAAAGGAGATTGAGTTTATATAATGCAAATAAATTCTTACTATCTTCAGCAGCTTCAACAGTGTTTCAAATGTCAATTAATTAGTTGTGGTGTGGAGCAGGACCGGCATTAAGCCAGGCATTTTTATCAGTTATGTAATCCTCCAACCTATAATATGCCTGCCTGAATAGTGTGCGTTTGGCAAAGGATTTGAATTTTGTCTCATTCAGTTGAAGTATGTGGGTAGGTATTTTATTATAACATTTTAGACAGTACCCCATGAAAGATGAGTCTAATTTAGCCAGTCTGAAACCTGGTTGAACTAATAGGTCCCGATTTCTAGTACTATAATTATGTCTTTCACCTCTTTTACTGTAAAGATGTAAATTTTTTCTTACGTACATGATGTTTTCATAGATGTATTGACAAGGTACAGTCATGATGTTAATATCCTTAAACAATTCCCTTAGAGAGTCGCGCCTGCCGAGATTATATATGGCTCTGATGGCTCTTTTCTGCAGAATAAAAATAGACTCGATGTCTGCAGCCCGTCCCCAAAGTAAAATACCGTAAGACATGATACTATGAAAGTAACTAAAATAGACCAGCCTCGCGGTATCTGCATCAGTAAATTGACGGATTTTTCTGACAGCGTAAGCTGCTGAACTTAGCCGTCCTGCTAGAGATGTTAAATGAGGACCCCATTGTAGCCTTGAGTCGAGCGTGATCCCCAAGAAAACCGTTTTATCGACGAATTCTAGCTTCTCTTGATTCAATACTATCTCACAATCACTACTCTTGACGTTTGGTAAAGAAAATCTTATACATCGCGCCAGGTAACCCGAAAAATTCAAATTGTCTTATGTTTTTTGTAGGTCAATTGTATATTCAACAAAATATTATTAGCGACCGTAACAAGTATATATTGACAGAATTATAATAATTAAACTCATCAATACAAACCTCGTTCATATATGTTCATATAATACACGGATGTCGGATATCAATGATATAATCATATTGATTGATATTTATATTAAAATGTTGTTGTTGGTTGAGGTTTGGTTTGGTTAAGAGCTACCGCTGAGCATGAAGTCCTGGGTTCGATTCCTAGGTCGGGCAATGTGTTATTGGGTTCTTCTATCTAGAATTTCTCAGTAGCAGCCTGGAGTCTGGATTTGTGCCCGGTTGATGGCGAAAGGCTCGCCCCCTATTACACGAGACGTAAGCATAACTCGCGAAATGTGGGTATACTATAGGTACACCTCTGCCTAACCCTTTTCGGATTATAGGTGATATGTTATGTTATGTGTCATTAGGTTTTGTCTGGACTGTAGTCTTGTCTTCAGATATAATCTTGGTCAGATCAATTGAAGACCATGTATATTGATGTCTGATATGGTCTTTTGAGGAAAGAACCACACATATTAAGTGGACCTATTGGTTTCCGAGAGACAGCGGGGGAAGTTTTAGCTGACCAACCAGGTAGATGGGTGGATTACTTAGCACCCCTGGTAAGACATGGATGAGAATTACATGAACAGGCAAGCATCGCACAAAAGAGAAAGCCCGATAATTAGCAGTGCCAGGAGAAACAAGGCTGCCAATGATTATGATGCAACTGGGAACGGACCACAACAGTTTAGAAAAGACTTAAGGAGCTGAAAAAATGTTCCTCCTCACCTGAAGAGTTTCTCGATGAGCTGCTTGCCGAGGAAGCCGGAGCCTCCCGTCACGAGCACGGTGGCACCGTGGTAGAACTGCTGCACGGCAGAGTCTCCACGCTCTAACACATCTTTTGTCCCTTTCTGTCGCTCTAGAGCCGTCCATATCACTGCCTCTCCTGCATCCATCTTTCTCCCTCTCGCCTTCAAAATTAGAATTTTCTTTTTTGTCACAGACTGTATCATCCTTTAATTTTTAGGGTTCCGTAGCCAAATGGCAAAAAATGGAACCCTTCTGGATTCGTCATGTCTGTCTGTCCGTCCGTATGTCACAGACACTTTTTTCCGAAACTATAAAAACTATACTGTTGAAACTTGGTAAGTACGTAGATGTATTCTGTGAACCGCATTAAGATTACACACAAAGTAAAAATTTAATATTAATTTTGGGGGTTCCCTTTTTGTTACTTACTGAAACTCATTTTTTTTTCCACCAAACCCATACGTGACTACGGGTATCTACGGATAGGCCTTCAAAAATGATATTGCGGTTTCTCATATATTTTTTTTCTAAACTGAATTGTTTGCGCGTGAGACACTTCCAAAGTGGTAAAGTGTGTGTCCCCCTGTAACTTGAGAAGAGGATGATAAAACAAAAAAAAATACATGATGTACATTACCATGAAAACTTCCACCGAAAATTGGTTTGAACGCGATCTAGTCAGTAGTTTTTTTAATACGTCATAAATCGTAAACGCAATATATAAAAAATACACTATTATTAAAACATCGATCAAAGTTACAACGAACTACAAGAATTTTTATACTATGTAACTTGCTGCTACAGAACTCTTCATGGGCGAGTCTGACTCGCACTTGACCGCTTTTCAGTTATTTTATTTCTCCTAATTAAGTGAAACTTATACGAAGAAAGAAGTTAGAAAAGCCTTCTAACGTCATAATTTCTAGAAATCTAAACATTTGAGAGTTTTTCTAACTTAGAGAGTTGTATTTATGATTTTAATGGATAAAACTCTGTCAATACATACTTGTTACGGTTGCGCGGTTGTGCGGAATACATTCTGACACTGATCTGCAAATTGCAAAAAACGTTAAAAAGTTTTAATTTCGCGGTCAACCTGGCGCTTTCCCCATAAGGTGAATAATACTCGCCCAAATAGACCGACAAATTCAAATGTTCTTTCGTTTTTTGCGAATTGCAGCTCTGTTTTACCTCGTATGTTGATCAAAATGCAATTTGTAGAAATTATATATTTACTGAATAATATACATCAATTTCAGATCAATCGTCAAATTTTGAAAAAAAAACAGAATTTTCGAAAGAAATATTCAGAAAAAAAAAAAATTTTTTTGGCTACTAAATACAATTCGGAGTTTCGACGTGCGAATTGTATTGAAAGGAGAGGGAGAGGAAGACCTGAGAAAAGACAGACGGATTGTTTGATATTAAAGAGAAGGGAGTGAATGATAGCGTGACGGAAGACAGGGGAGAAAGGAAAAACAAAACGTGGGACATGAGACAAGGACAGGGAGATGATCTCTAGATTGCGTGTCCGAATTTTTTAGTTTGATTAAACGTTTCAGAACTTACTTTAAACGATCCGTTTAATATAGAAATCAGATAGATAGGACTTGATATAAACACGACGGTTCACAAATTGACCTCGCGAGTGCATTATATTTATATAGCAATGTTTTATATAATCTAGATTTCATTAATATTAAGTTATTTCTTGAACCTAACCTTTAGTTGTTGGTTAAGCATTGATTAGTATTTTTTATTAATAAGGTAAGTAACTGTTTCCTGTTGATCGACGCAGAGGCGACATTACATAACATTAAGCTTTGTGCCCCTGTAAGGTGGTGGACAGAAGTAAACGATAAATGATTTTGTTTCTGTAAGTTGGTTTCTTTCTCTCAATAATAGTGCAGCATAACTCAAAAAAAAACCCAGACACAAAAACCTAATAACGCTTTGTCTGAGCTGGCATTCGAGCCCAGGACCTAATGCTCAGCAGTAGCGCTTGCGAGCACTAGACCCACGAGGCAACACCGACGAATGTGTATTCAATAGTATTAAATAAAAATAAACACAATTAAAAAAAGCCTTTTTTAACTTGCTATTTGAGTTACTTACATAAAATAATATAAATGCTGCATGCATTTATAAATTTAATTAATAATATTAATAATAAAACATTAGTTTTCTTAAACAAACCCAATAAATTACTTAACATAATACCAACTTATCATTATTATTATTTTCTTTCTATTAGTAATTAAAGATGATGGTTATTTATTTAAATTGTTACATTGTATTAAAAAAAATATATATATATATTTTTTTTTTGCAAGAACCCTTCTTATGAAGGTGATGGCCTCCACCAGAGATGACCAGCGGTCTCTATCTTCTGCTGTGTGCATACAGCAACTGCCAGCGACTTTCACAATGTCATCGACCCAGCATATGTTAATGAGGGCAGTAGGCAGGTATCCATCTTTTCTTTGTTTGCACAGGCATACCACTTTTGAGTATTTCTTTAAGACTCCAAAACTTTTTCCACGTATTCTTAACTCTTCTTTCGACTTCTATCTCGTTGTTTTGTCGTTCAAATGAAATCTGTTTTGCAAGGTAAATGTAGCTGTTGACGTAACATAAAGGTGTGTTTTCTACGTATATCGATGTGGTTTGTCATGATGTTTGTCTTGCTTAGGTTTATCTCCAGACCCGCCTTTTAATTTTTTTCATATAGTGATCTTACCATTAGCTGCAGCTGTTTTGTATCCTCGGAAAACAAGACTATATCATCCGCAAATCTCAAATGGTCTAAGTACTTGCCATTTATATTTAAACCGAGTTTACTGCAGTCTAGTTTGCTAATGACTGAGTCTAGCACCGCTATGAAGATCGTTGGAGATAGAAGGTCTCCTTGTCTAACCCCTATCTATATGTGTATAGGTAGTTCTGTGGTTTTATTCTGCTTGTGGTATTGTCATAAAGATGTTTCAGAACTCTAATATATTTTATCTCTAATTGTTGAGAGTGTAGAGCGTCCCATATCGATGAGTGGAGAATAACGTCAAAAGCTTTTTGATAGTCTATGAAAACCATGTACGAGTATTACGGTTTCTGGAATTCTTGATACTTCTCAATCAGCATTTATATAGAGTGGATATGGTCCACAGTAGAGTAGCCTCTTCGAAATCCTGCCTGTTCAATAGGCTGATGTTTTTCAATTGATTTTCTTATCCTCTTTTCCAGGAGCGATGAAAACAATTTGTAGATGGCTGATTGATCTGCAATTACTAATGTTGTTTGGATCACCTTTTGTGTAGAGCAAGATTATGTCTGACTCGGGCCATTTTCTAGGGGTGCATGAGGATTGTAATACTATGTTAAACAGACGCGCTAGTGGAGTTGCTAGATGTGTGCGTCCTATATTTAAGGCTTCGTTCGTGATCTTATCAGGACCGGGGCTCTTTTCTACCTTGAGTTTGTCAATTCCTCTGATCACTTCCATTTCATCCATTTCGCTAATCTCTTTCCTGTCTATTGGTATTTGGGTATTAAGTAGGTTGCGCCTTTGGTTTTGTGAGCTGAACAAATTCTTGTCAAATCTTGGCTGTTGCTATCCGTAGTATCTCTGACCTATTTTGTGTTGTGTTTGTTGACCCTCGAATTGCTTCAATCCATGTTTTGTGTGATCTTAACTCTCTGTATACTCTTTTAACGCTGCCGGTAGTATTAAGGTGTTTTTCGAACTATGAAGAAGTTTGTGTACGATGATTCTAACTTACAAGCTTGTATAGAGCTTTTAGTTTGTTTTTCATAGATCGTGACTTTGATTTGGTTGTTTGTAGTATTTGTCTTCTATGGATCAGCTTTTTCGTGTGGTCTGACAGTAAACTGACTTTCTTCGATGTGTGAGGTACGTGAGCGTTTTCAGGCTACTGTCTTTGGCGCTTAAAATTTCGTCGTAATGTTCTTGGACAGTGTTTGTTTCTTGCCAGTTGTGTACTATTTTTTCTGAACAGCTGTTTAGTGATTCTTTGTACCTTGATACCTCTTCTTGATTTTTTGTAAAACTCTTGAATTATTACCATAGTTCATTTCTTACTTTTCTTTTTTGCTTCCAGTACCAATGTGGCTCTGACAAGTCTGTGATCTGAAGGGAATATTACGTTTTAAACTTGCATGTTTTGGATACTTCTGTGCTTGTTAGTTAAAATGTAGTCTATTTCGTTTTTTATGGCGCTACCTGGAGATCTCCAAGTCCATCTCTGATTGTTTTTCTTTTTGAAAAAAGTGTTCATTACAGCTAAATAGTTTTCGTAAGCGAATTCAATGAGTCTATCCCCTCTACTATTTCTGTTGCCATAGCCGTGACTTCTCGTGACTAGTTTTTTATTTGGCTTCGGTTGGCCAATTTTCGCATTAAAGTCACCTATGACTATTATATTTCTTCTTGCTAGTTGTAAAGCTCTGTCAACAGTGTCGTAAAAAAGTTGTAATTCTTCATCACTTGCAGCCTCAGTGGGAAAGTAAAGTAGCATTTAGAAGTGCTACTCTCTCAGACAGACCTATGAAACTTTCAATATAATTCTTCAAGTATTTTTTTACCATGAATCCTTCACCATATAGTCCCGGTGATACCCCTATGTAGTACAGGATGAAGTCATTGTGTTCTTCAATTGAGTTTCCAAGTCTTCTGATTTCAGAGATACCTATTATGTCGTATTTTATGTTTTTCAATGACTCCATCAGCTCTATCAAGCGGCTATGCGTCGACAGAGTTCGGACAATGTATGTTGCTTTGTATAAAACATTGTTTTCTTTATTTTCATTTTCTGTACAGTTACTTGAAGGGTTACTTTTCTTTTTCTTCCCTGGAGGATTTTGGTCTACAACTCCCGCGGGGGCCAACCGTGTTGGAAGTGAAGAGGGGTTGGTGGCAAGTTGCTATTCTGAATAGTTTTAGGAATGTTTGTTCTCTTCGTGATTATATTTGTGGGTCTTGGTGAAAGGAACGTTGTTATATTAGCCGTTTTGTTTTTCTTCATGGTGCGATTTTTGGTTAAGGCAGAGTCAGTGGCTCTATTATTTTCCGAGGATTCCGACATGTTTTTAATTATTTTTCGAGTTTTCTGTTTTTTGTCTGTTTTTCCAAATTTGTTTTCCTCCAGAATTATTAATTTGTCGTATTTTAATATAGCCTTTTTTCCATTTTCTCTTGCTGCTTTAAGTTGCTCCTGTAATTCTTTTCGCTTGTGTGGTACAACTTAAGGAAAGTCTTCTTTGAAATAATAGGATTTTCCTTCTAGTGCTTTTTTGTTTTAAGTAGCTGAAATTTCTTTTTCGTTGTGGCAAATGTTATTAAGATAGGTCTGACAGTTTCACCCTGGTTACCCTATCGTCTGGCCAGCGGTTTTCGATGCTGTTAGTGTCGCATGGGATCTTTAAATCTTTGTTGATTTTCTCGACGATGTTTTCGATCATATTTTTTTCACCTTCTATTTCTTCTGGAATACCAAAGAAAATTAAGTTCCTCCTCCTTGTGTATCTTTCAAAATTGTCTGTTTTTCTTTTTTGCTCTTCAATGTTCACTTCCATAATTGATTGTTTTATTTCGATACTTTCCAGTCTTTCATTCACCCTTATATTTATAGTGTTTGTTATTACCTCTTGCATAACTTTCATTTGTACTTTTTGTTGTTTTATAAATAAATAAAATAAAATCATTTTATTTCGGACAACTAGAAAAAATCCATAAATTGTTAGTAACAGTTGCACTTAAAAACACTATTGTTAGTAACTCAAAACTATTTCACGAGAAGAGACCACCCACCAAACTAGACATAGCGAGAAATAGAGACTAGGGTATAAGTCTTCTCACAAATTGCCTTATGTATTGGTGAGGATGTGTCTGCCAACACAGCTTTCAGGATGCTATTATGACTACCTCTTATCAGGAGTGAGGCCGTTTTTTTTGCGGATGATGATATGAAATCCATCGGTATGGGTTACCGCAAACATTTCTGAGGCGCTACAAAAACGAGGCAGTAACAACATCCTAAAACGTTGTATTGGATGCGTTGATGCTGGATGTTCCAGCGACCTTTTCGAGTAGTTGACCCAAAGATTACCGGTGTACAAACCCTGACAAAAAGCTTTAAAAAGTGTTATCTTCACTTGGTCAGTACACCGAGTAAATCTTCGTGCCAACCTATTACCCCTGACCGCCAGAACCCTACGCTCCCTTTCAGTGTCACCATAGTTACTGAGGTTGTCTGTAAGAACGTGCCCAAGATATTTAAACTCAGTGACTCTACGTATTGGCGTACTGTTAATGGCGAGTTCGAGTGTACTATCCCAGCGTCTTCCCGTAACCCCAAAGACCATGTATTCACATTTTTTGGCATTATAAACCAGTCCATGTGCAGCGGCGTAGGTCTGACATACATTGAGTAACTCTACGATCGCCCCCGGCGGCGGGCGTAACAGCACCATGTCATCTGCATCTGATATTGGTGCAGCTAACACCATTTACCCTGCACCCGATACGCATGCTACTGAGCCCGTCAATGAGGTCATAACATATAGATTGAAGAGCCGGGGAGACGACAAACCACCCTGCCTCACCCCGCACTTCCACGTTCCACGTTCTTATGAATCCGAGAGCGCATTAGACCATATAATACGGTTTGTCTGGTTACGATACCAAAACTTCAATACACTGAGTAGTTCCTCCGGTATACCCGTACTCCTCAATTTACTCCAAAGCACGTCATATGATACGAGATCGAAAGCCTTGGAGAGATCAAGGAAGCAGGCGTAAACGGCGTCTTCCGGTCAGTGTAGTATTTGACAGTATGCTTGACACTTAGGATAGCACTTTGGGTTGATAGTCCAGGACAAAACCCAAACTGTGCATCGTGTAACTTAATATATTTCGCCAAATAAGAGTCAAGCATACTGTCCAACACCTTGACCGTAACAGTTGCAAGAGAGATCGGACGATAGTTGCTCATGTCCGAGATATCTCCTGTCCTACTCTTCACAATGGGAACTGCAATGGTCTTTCTTAAGTCTGTCGGTAAATAGGAATGACTGAGACACATCGTAAAGAACAAGGACAGGACCCTCGGCATATGCACGCCTGCAATATTTTAAATGTTCTATTCTGAGCCCATCATGCCCAGGTGATTTGCCCCTACTCCTACTATTAATGACAGAACTTACTTGCTTCGTGGTGAAGTTTAGTAGCGGCTCCTCCCCCCGGACATAAGAGACAAAGCCGGTTCCTGACACAGAGGGGCCAAGTAGAGAGCTTACTTTAAAACAGTCTCTTAATAAATTAGCAATGTCCCCATGCTCAGTAACTCCTCCCACGTCCGCCGCGAGACCAGGCTTAGCTTCCACTTACCCGTGGACTTCCAAAATGCACAGAAATTATTTGTAGCTCGTTGTTCTGCTTATACGTTCATTTGAATTTGTTCTTGCCTATTTTGACAGTAAATTAGCCTGCTTTTGAAAGTTTTACGCGTCTCGTGCATTTGCTCGTAAACAGTCCCAGAGGTTGGTCGATCAGCCAAAACCCAGGCTTGGAATCTGAACCTGACCTCTCGGTGAGCGTCTCGTACATGTTTATTCCACCCACATAACGGATTACCCCACTTACATCTCTTGTGCTTTTCATTAGATTCCCGCGCTGCCTCATAATGTACATCTACGATATTCTTGTACATCTTATCGAGGACCAGTTTGTGTTCATCCAAGTAACATAACTTATGACTGCACACCACAAACTCCTGTGGGAAGTCTATCTCCCGCAGCTTATCAGGACAAATCCCATGATAATTATCTATCTCTCCAAACAACAGCAATGTGGGGTGCAGCCCCAGGCGTCAACATAGGCCTTATTACATCTAAGTTACATATAATGAATATATGTAAGTGATCAGACACATAAACATCATTATCAATACCTACACTTACAACTGTTTGCCAGGCTGAAGAAGAGACAACACAATGGTCTAACCACCTCCTACAGCCGTGAGCCTCACTAATAAAGGTGTAGTAGTTAAGATTGTATCCTAACTTATTGAAGTTAGGATACAATCTTAACTATCACATATATACATCAGATACATTGGTATCAGCACAGACCCAGGATTGATTGTTACAAAAACTTTATACGAGTAGCTCAGTATAAAATAATTCTTGCGGATGTGCATTAAAATCGCCCATTATGTATATGATTTCAACATCATAAGTCGCAATGATTGTACTTACCTCACTTAAGACCTCGGTAAATAAATGCAGGTTTTCTGGTGAGTTTGTAGGCATTTAAACAGAAAATAAAATAACAGTGCGACCACCAGAGACAGCTTTAATGGCCACTTACCAAGAACTATTACAGTATATAACCGAGACAGATTCAAAAACACACTTTTCCAGAGAATAGCCACCCGTCCGTACGGCCGCCCCCTTATGAGCCCTTCTGATATGTCTACAGCAGACCTACCAGTAAATTCAAATTTAGGGCTTAGCATTCCTAATATTGCGATATCATGAGGTAACAGCCAAGTCTCCTGCAGGCAGACCAAATCGGACCATTCACAAATCTTTCTCAAATTATCAACGGATCTTTTTGCAGATTTACAATTAAAACTAGTTATTTTTACGTTATTTTGACCATACATGATGATCAATTTTAATCTAACTAGTTACATGAGCCTCACAATTTGTCCGGTACATACAATGTACATAACGTCTAAAAGTAACACCATCAGGCCATAATTGATCATTTAAAACTTGTCCACCTTGTGTTTAGAAACAAACAGCTTGTAAGCGTTATTTTTTTTTCTTCCAACTATGCTTTAATTTCATCACAATCACACTAAAAACTCAGTACAAAGCGAGTCTTTAATACTCTAGAGCAATAAAAATGTATGAAATTTCATTATTGCACAGTTTTTTTTTTCTCGCACCAAAAGGTGCCAATCTCAATGGCCAGGCTCTATTCAGCCAGCGGATATCAATACTTTATTTTTTACGTACGTATTATTTGTTTCTATCCTACTTGTTCCAAATTTAAAAAATGATTGCTGCTAACTCTGATTTAAAAATGAAAGAAATTGCACATTCGTTAGTCTTACCTTTAATGTAGCTAATAATGTCATCATCCGTATTTACGTTCGATATTAATAACTTGACTTTAATAACTGCCGCTCGGAACTATACGATAACAGTTTGTGATGAATGTGTATTAACAGAAAAATAATCAAGGACTGCCTCGTTGGTCTAGAGCATGAGGTCCTGGGTTCGATTCCCAGGTCTGGCAACGTGTTATTGGGTTTTTCTATCTGGAATTTCTCAGTAGCAGCCTGGAGTCCGGATTGGTGCCCGGTTGATGACAATAGGCTCGCCCCCTATTACATGGGACTTAAATATAACTGGCGAAATGTGGGTGTACCATAGGTACACCTCTGTCCAACCCTATGGGGACACCAAGCGTGATGTTATGTTTATGGGTGCTACACACGTCTTGTTGGGAGCGGAGTTTGCTGATCGGCACGAGCTGAATGCAAGCCGAATATTGGCTTTGGTTAGTGATTACCAATCGCACTAATGTGATCGCGCGCGCACAGTGCCTCAGAACGATTGTCCGATTGGCCGATTGCCAAACACAGGACGCGTCGCTATGTGCACTCACACGAATACACGAATGCAAAGCTCAGCTCAGGTCTTGCGGACTTGGAGCCCCAACTGAGATGATTCTACACAGCGAGCCTTGAGCGGGGCCAGTTTCCCAGTCTGCGGAAGATTGGACGTCTGGTCCTGCTCAGGAAGGCGGGGCGCTCTGCCGACTCGCCGTCTGCGTACCGGCCCATAGTGCTGCTCGACGAGGTGGGCAAGCTGTTCGAGCGCATACTCGCAGCCCGCCCCACCTCGTCGGCCACTTGTGCAGAGAGGGGCCGGACCTGGACGAGAGCCAGTTCGGCTTTCGGCATGGGCGCTCTACCATCCACGCTTTGTCGAGGGTGAGAGTCCTGGCGGAGGAAACAGTGTCCCGGGGCGGGGTGGTGGTGGCGGTGTCCTTGGACATCTCCAACGCCTTCAACAACCTGCCCTGGAGCTGCATACGGGAGGCACTGCGGTACCACCGCGTGCCTCTCTATCTCCGCCGCATCGTGGGGGCTTACTTAGCCGGGAGGTGTGTCACCTTCATGGGACGTGATGGCGGAAACCAGCACCAAGTGTCGTGCGGTGTTTCACAGGGATCGGTCGTGGCACCACTCCTGTGGAACGTCGGGTACGACTGGGTGCTGAGGGGCGAGCTCCCGCCGGGCGCGGACCTGACGTGTTACGTGGACGACACGCTGGTCACGGCCCGGGGGAGTTCGCACAGGGAGGCAGCGTTGCTCGCGACGGCGGCGGTCTCACTCACGGTGAGCCGCATACGGCGCCTCGGCCTGGAGGTGGCCCTCAACAAGTCGGAGGCCATGGTGTTTCATGGCCCCCGGCGGGCGCCGCCGGCCGGATCACACATTGTGGTCGGGGGGGTCCGGATCGCTGTCGAGCCCACCATGAAATATCTGGGATTGGTGCTCGACAGCCGGTGGGACTTCGGACCCCACTTCCGGCGGCTGGCGCCCAAGTTGTTGGGCGCGGCCGGGGCGCTGGCAACGCTGCTTCCCAATCTGGGGGGCCCGAGCGCCGCCTGTAGGCGGCTCTATATGGGGATCGTGCGATCCATGGCGCTCTACGGAGCGCCGATCTGGGCGTCTGACCTGACGGCCGGCAGCATAGCTGTCCTGCGCAAGCCGCAGCGGGCGATGGCCGTCAGAGTCATTCGGGGGTATCGCACGATCTCCTTCGAGGCGGGTTGTGCACTGGCCGGATCACCGCCCTGGGACCTGGAGGCGAAGGTGCTCGCGTCACTGTACCGGTGGCGCGAGGCAGCGCGGGAGCGGGGCGAGCGACCGATGCAGCAACAAATCGAGCAGCATCGGTTGCAGCTCCGCGAGGTCCTGGTGGCGGAATGGCGGGTGAGGCTTTCACGCCCTACCGCCGGCCTCAGCACCATCGAGGCGATCCGGCCAGTGCTCGACCGCTGGCTCGGGAGAAGGCACGGCTCCCTGTCGTTTCGGGCGACGCAGGTGCTCTCGGGGCATGGTTGCTTCGGGAAGTACCTGTGTCGCATAAACAGGGAGCCGGACGCCCGGTGTCACCACTGCGTCGACTGCCGGGAGGACACGGCGTGGCACACGCTGGCAGAGTGTGCCGCTTGGGAGGAGCCGCGCCGTGCCCTCATAACTGAAGTAGGCTATGACCTGTCGCTGCCGGCCGTCGTGAACGCGATGGTCGGCGGCGCAGAGTCCTGGGACGCAGTGGTCTCCTTTTGCAAAACGGTCATCTCGCAGAAGGAGGCTGCGGAAAAGGAGAGAGAGATCTCGACTCTCGACCCGGCCCGCAGCAGACTGGGTCCAGGGGCGACGGATTCGGGGACATCCGTCGCCCCCCAACATCAGGACCCGAGAAGGCGGCGCGCGTAGTGTTCCTCGCGCGCCGACCACAGACGTTGCGGGGGGAGTACACCTCACCCCCCCCGCCCGAGCATACTTGTTTTATTAAAAACTTTTGGCACTAAATATCTTGACATTCTTTCCCCATAATAATTAGTTATTTTCGGTTGAACTAGTCTTTTCTCTCTTACACTTGTTGTATTAAATTTATTTTCAACAGTTACTTTAAACTCATCACTAAAATAGTGTTCTAGGCTTATTAAATATTCAACTTTCCTGTCTATTGGTAAGATTTTACAAATGAGGAATAATTTTTCATATTCTTTGTTACATTTTTTTAAAACTTTTTTGCTTACTAGGAACTTTAATAGACTTATCTGTAGTTGTTTTATGTCCTTTAAGTACGTTTTAAACATTCGCCCATACACAACAAGCCCATAACTGATTAGTGAGTCAGCAAGTGCATAATAAACAATCCATAGCGTCTGGTTATTTACCACATTGTTTAGCTGATAGAATTTCCCCAATATAGATCTCAACTTGCAACAGATGTCTGTCACATGCGTTTTGCAATTAAAATTGGAATCAATACTGAGGCCTAAATATTTAATCGTGCTAACATACTCTAGTTTCATACACACGCAATTCTCCTGATAATTATGCAGGCATTCGTAGGTATGTCCAATTAAATCAAGATCCGCTCTGTTTTCATTTTTAGCTCGTAGATTATAGGGCGAGTGTATATGCATGCATTTTGTTTTGGATAGATTTATTAAATTTATTCCGTTGTCACGTGCCCACTTGGTGATACGATCGAAGTCCTCTTGTACGTACTTTTGTACCTCCGAGATATCCTTCGAAGCATAAGCCACAGACATGTCGTCTGCATACATAAATACTCGACACTTGTTAACAACATTTGACACACTGTTCACGTGCATTATACAACCTACTGGCCCAAAAGTCGATCCGGTCGGCACACCGAGATCCACACTCGCCTCCTCACCAGGCACACCAGCTATGATCGCGCGACTTTTTCTAATGGTCAGATAGTTTTTGAACCATTTATTAGTGGGACCACGTATTCGGCATTCATCTATTGCCAGTAGTAGTATGTCGTGGTCCAATGTGTCAAAGGCCTTCTTATAATCAATTAAAAGCGCTATCAGCTGTTCACCAGAGTCTAGGCACTCATTAACAAAGTCACTATACGCTGTCAGGGCCGAGACAGTACTGCCCCCTTTCCGGAACCCATACTGTGTGTCTGACAATATACTCGTACAATGACTTTCCAAGAACTTATTAATTTGGCTAACAATTTTTTTTTTTTAAATTTTATCAATGACAAACAGTATGGGTATGGGCCTATAATTCACATATTCGAGGTGGCTTCGAATTGCATTTTTCAACTCATCAGGATAAATACCCTCGGCCAAACACATGTTCATGAATTTAGCTAAAATAGGACTTAATTGCTTTTGTAGGTATTTGATGTCTTTTACCCTCACTCCATCCAACCCTGGTGCTTTATCACACGATAACACATTTATTACTTTTTCTATGTCCGAAGAACTTACAGGAATATACCACATCGGGGTGGTTTTTAGTCAGTGAGAGTCTGACAGACCCCTCCGCCCGCCCCAGGGCGGACATGTACAGGTACCTAAAAATAATCTAAAATATTGTAGTACATTTTGCAGATAAAGTGCAAAATAATGGTTAACCGAAATGTTATTATCTTATTCGCGACCTCCTGACTTTGTTTATATTGTAGTTAAAATTTGCTATTATAAATACTACTTAATTGTCTCCTGAAACAGGGCTTCCTCTCTCCTAAACTTTTGCTGTGCCCTACAGGGTCCATAATGATCTCTATTATATAGTTACCACCTAAGTACACATTATGGTAAAGCAATAAAGATATTGAGTATTGAGTATTGAGGACATCCATGAGGATTTTCCACCCCGGGAACAAAAAAAAAGGTCTTGCGGACTGCACCGTTTTACCCAGTAACAGGGTTGTGGTGGTCAGATATGCAGTCGCTCCATGACCAGTTCCGGTCTTAGCTGCATCTAGGAAAAGGCTAGACGGATCGATATTACACCGGAGTGCAACAATGAGAACAACGGATAAGAAATCCACCCCTAGCTGCGCCTTTAATAAATTTAATGTTGGTATGAAAATAACTAGACGTAAATGTCATTACATTCCTTTATTTAATTTTTTATAGTTTTTTCCCTTTGGTTTCCTCAGGATTCCCCTGGGTTTTCTCCGGGTTCCCCTGGTTTACTCCGGATTCCCCTGGGTTTTCTCCGGATTCCCCTGGGTTTTCTCCGGATTCCCTGGGTTTACTCCGGATTCCCCTGGGTTTACTCCGGATTCCCCTGAGTTTACTCCGGATTCCCCTGGTTTTACTCCGGATTCCCCTTGGTTTCCCCCGGATTCCCCTTGGGTTCCTCGAGCGTCTGTCGATGCTTCCGTTGAAGTTGAAGAGTTCCTGTTCTTAATAAATTCTACCCAAGGTCTGCAATAAAATAAATTTTTTATAACACTTTTTACAATCATAACGTTTTAATCTTTCATGACCAAAATTCGGAAAATAGAAAAACATATTAGCTGGATGCGAGAAGACCAAAATCGGTAGATATCGTGACGCTTGAGGGAGGCCCTTACAATTAACCAAGTATGACTAACTGAATTACTATGAAAAGTAAAGAAGAAGAAGAAGAATACGAAGAAGAATAATATTAATTTGCTAAAAAACATGGTATAAAAAGATGGTAAAATACAAAATAACAAGAGCATACATGTTTCTGCTTAACAGTTATAAGCGTACAAATTTTCACAAGCATATTTAACATTTATTGTCAAAGAAGCCTTTGACACTATAAAAACTACGAGTATATGACTACGCAACCATTCATGCAATTTATTTTTGAAAAATCTTATATTTAATGTCTTAAGACTACTTGGTATCTTATTATATATACGTACACACATAGCTAAACAACTTTCATTATATGTAGCTAGTCTCGGAAGGATATCCAGTACGACCCTGTGGGGGTCGCGTCGGTTACGAGGATATAAATCTTCTGCATTAATAAACAAATCCTTATGCTTCCTTACAAACATACAGTGACAATGTATGTCTTTTGTTTTCAGCTACATCCGGTTATACTGGAAGCCAAGCTGCAAGAAACATAGTTGAGACAAGGCTGAGCAGATGTTGATTATGTACTTACATGATATGTGTGGTGCTCGGCATCTGTCGCGCAGCTCGCGCTCTTGCTTCCAGGATCTCTCTGCGAATTACAACGTGACATTATTAATTATACTACCAGATTTTTATATAGACAACAATGGCAGTACGGACCGATAGAAAGAGTCACGTCGCAGCATTGCACTGTTCTGAAATTAGATCGAAACTGGCTCGTTCTTTCAAGAAGGATTCCGATCGGTTACAGATGTGTTGGTTTCAGACTTTCATGTATGTCAGCCCTTAGTTAGGTTAGTAAAAAGAGCATCCTAAAATCATTACCAGGACAGGCTGCTTATGTGCAGGGCAAGTCAAGGTCACAGTTAACAGGTGCACCTCACGTGATACAACATACGTGAGCAACACTTCACTTTTCCTCTTATTTTGACCTGCTTAGTGGGTGTATCATAGTAACCAGAATGAGTAGGCCTCCCCAAAGTGGACCAATGACCAGATGAAGGTCGCGGGAATCTACCAACCCGACCCGCAAGACCAGTCGTTAAGGCGATGCTTGGTTAAGGCCTATGCCCAGCAGTGGACGTCCTTCGGTTTAACAGCTTGACGCTGATCCTGCCGCTGAGCCGACGCGCTCCTGTCGAATTACTGAAGACCAGCACCACGTGGTCTTCTGGCACGGGGGGGGGGGGGGGGGGCTACGCGGCCAGGTTTTATTGAAAGCGCGTCGCAGTCGAACGTAGCTAGCTTAAACAGCACGAAGCTAACCTGAGCAGCTTGACGCTAACCTCAGGAGCTTGATACTGACCTGAGCAGCTTGGCCCTAAACTGAGCAGCTTGACGCTAACATCAGGAGCTTGACGCTAACATCAGGAGCTTGGAGCTAACTTGAGCAGCTTGGCACTTATCTGAGCAGGTTGATGCTCACCTGAGCAGTTTGACGCTAACCTGAGTAACTTGACACTGATCCTGGCGCTCGGCAGCCGTGCCTGCACTGGGTTGCTGACGACCAACACCACCTGGTCTTCTGGAACAGGAGGAGGCGCGGGCAGGTTGCCGTCCTCTGAGCTGGAGTAGTCCACGTCGTAGTAGAAGAAGTTGTTCTCATTCTGTAATAGGAACTTGGTAGGCAGACCGAGGATCCCAAGAATACAATCAGTCTAGGTATTTGCTATAAATGTAAAATCAGGTTTATTCTGATTCTTGTTCAGAACAAGGACTTTGCATGAAGTTCTTGAAGGGGTGGGTATTTATTATGTTCGTGAGCCTCCTTAAGCCCCAACCGTTTTTAATATCTTCAAAAATTGCCATGTTCTAAGTTAGTAACGGGCTCTCTTAACTGCCCCGATTTGCTCAGTACGGTGTTATTCCATGTATGTGCCACATAATCTGCCAAGAAGTTTTAATAGGAAGCCTCCTTCCGCATTCTGCATGCCTAGATGTCATACCAACCTAAAACAATACTGTCCATTGTCAAGGATGTATGATGCATGACAAGAGCACGATGTGGACATTGAACTCTCACTCATCAGTACCTGCTCTTAAAAAAGCCGCGCCTGCCATGTAATGTCCCTAGTCTACACTCATATCAATTTAAAAATCTAATATTAACCTAATCTTATTTAAAATAGTAAAAGTAAAACAAATCTAATGTAATTAATTTCATCTACGTTATTTTATTTTTAATTCAAACTTATTGAAATCAATTTAGTCAGTGTCAAAATTGAAGTGGAATATTGGCACCAACAGCTCTTCAACGCGGTTTAGAAGTGCTGATGACGTTCAGTTTAATTGGTGAAATCCGCAGTATCTGACGTCATAAGTACATACACACAAAAACTGTTGCTTAACATGGAAACCATCCGTCTTTCCATTCTGCCATATATGTCAAGCGTGACCACTGATCTTTTTGCGTGACAAGGATAATTTGAGAAGGTGAAAAATTATTTCAAAAGTGGGTGGCTTCTCCATTTTTCCACCGTATTTTTTTTGCACATGCTCTTTTTTTTGTAACATCTTTAAAATAAGTAATAATTATTGTATATTTTTTTTTATAGAAGGCAAATTATCTATTTTCACATCGTTCACAATTTGGGCAGGTAGCGATCCTAATCCCTTTAGCTACTTGTAAACGTTGCTAACAATTAAGTAAAGATACTATTAAACCATAAATTATTGACGTTGAAACATGTCTCAACCCCTCAGTGTCTATAAAAAGGAAGAAAAGGAAAACTAAATCGCTCTCTCAAGTGTTGTAAGAAAGAGACTTCATCTCTCTCACTCATTTTCTTACCTTAATGCTTGGAAACCTGTGCATGCTCTCTTTCATGGACATCATAAGACGTCTGGTGGGTTGCAGCATTCGTCTCAACGCCTTGTAAACAGGCTTCGCTTTCTCGCCCCCTCTTATGAGGGTCAGAAGGCGTATGACAGAGTCGTAGTCCCAGTGGGTTGAGTCTTCGTAACCTTCTGGTTTTGGTCGGATCTCGGCTGCGAATAACGTTTAGTCACAAAATAGATATTCCATATTCAACCTAGTTTCCAATTATGAAATTATTTCCGTTTAAACAAATATCAACTTTTAGTATGCCAAGTGATATTGAAAAAGTCATACAAAATGATGCAGAAGCCTCAAATGAACTTTTGTGTATTTAAGTTATTTCTTCAGAAACAAATGTTTATTTTGAATAACGAGCGAAAATGCACGCACACATAATCTGCAAAATTGTTCTACCTTTTAATAACTCCACTGTACGTGCTAAAAGCCGGGTCCAGACGTGTTTACTGTAATGTATCGTGTAATGTAACGAAAATTCTGCGTATTGACGGCACTAGTAACGATTTGATCTATCGGCAGTCGGTTTTACGAGCGAACACAAAGGCACTCGCAGTCGAACACATACAGGATTCGCGTTGAGTTTGTATGCCGTTCACACAATATGCACGATTACGATTACGATTTTTACATTACACGATTCATTACATTACACATTACGCACGTCTGTAGGTTTTACGGACGAACAGTGAAGGCAATAAAAAATTGAGCAAATTTCAAACGCATTTGATTCCCTCGCTGCAGCAACATGTTATGGTAAAACGTTACACAAAAACTACGAATTCAAGGATTTATTTTTATTTATGTCTTTTGAAACCAAAATCAATTTTGGATACCTTAAGGGCGAATTTCATCAATGAAACTGAACGCGTTCATCACATCTTAAACGCGTTCAAGAGCTGTCAGTGTCTAAATTGTTATTAAATATAGACACTGACAGCTCTTGAACTGGGTTTAAAAGTTCTGATGGCGTTAAATGATAAATGATAAATGATTTTATTTCTGTAAATAGGTTTGTACAAACACTTTTACACGTCAATAATATTTTAAAAACTAGGTGAGATCGGCATTTCCTATCTGACTACTCTGAGAAGAAACGCCGAAACAAACTCAGAGGTCACAGTCTCTTTTAAAGTCCAGACATAATCTTGGTCAGGTCATGTGAAGACCATGTGGATTGATATCTGAAATGGTCTTTCGAGGAAAGAACCACACAGAATGAGTGGACCTGTCCAGTCAGTGTACGCATTTGTCAGTTGTCATGCAGCTCAACACAGAACTAAAGGAGCTAAACGATTCGACGAACATTACCAAAGAAAGGACATTTGGGTAGGCCGCATAAATTACTCAAACTGCCAGACCATGATTAAAACTAATAATTTAAAAAAAAAAATGCATTAAAAAAACAACAAATCCACAATGTCTTCACATTCACAATAATTAAAATAGTATAACCCTTTACAAAGTAAATGGCATTGCATATTTAAAGTGCATCAATGTCAAAGTGTAAATAAAATATGAAAATAATCTTGGTCATATCATATGAGGACTATGTAGACTGGTGTCTGAAATGGTCTTTTGAGGAAAGAACCACACGGATTTGAGTGGACCTGTCCAGTCAGTGCACGCATTTGTCAATCATCGTGCAGCTCAACTCAGAACTAAGGAGCTCAACGATTCGACGAACAATACAAAAGAAAGGACACTTGGGGAGGCCGCGTAAAGTACTCAAACAGCCAGACCATCATCACTAAAAGAAGAGAAAAAAAAAACGCAAAGACCCACACAGTCCGCACATTCACAAAAATCAAAACAATATTATACTTGTGGCGGCATCTACACCGCCACATGCGAACAAACGCATCAATCCTGCATCGCGCAAGCAGAGTTTACCGCGCAGATAGCATACATACAACTTCCCGACGTGATCCCCATATCCCTTCACTGGTGACCCCGACGTGATGAACATCATCGCGCAGTTGCCCACCAGATACGACATCCATCTGGTCGGAGGATCCTCCCTTTTCTAAAGAGTATGAGTGAACTTTACACCCTGTTCCTCATACTCCTAAACTGGTGACCCCGACGTGATGAACATCATCCCTTCACTGGTGACCCCGAGTATGAACGTCAGCGCAGCCTTCGTGCAACTACTTCAGCGTGACGTCATCATCATCACTCCCGCAAGTCACACAGCCAGCCATCAACCACGGCTTGAACAGTTGTCCTGACCATCAGCATGCAGCGCAAGCGCATACCTGGTCATCACCTTCAGCCTCATCAGCAACATTGGCACAGCACACTGCACATTCGGCCGGTCCACAAGCAGAGTGCTTAATCCCTCTCCTGGTCGACATCAGCAGTCAGCCACCCCGACTCACTGGGGCATCTTCGCAGACAGTTCCGACTCACCGCGAACTATGCGACACCCGGTTCCAACCCACTGGAACCCAACTGGCATTGGCAAGCATCGCAAGATACAAGACTTAGTCCACTATCGACCTCCGGTCTTCGGAGGGGAGTGATGTGGCGGCATCTACACCGCCACATGCGAACAAACGCATCAATCCTGCATCGCGCAAGCAGAGTTTACCGCGCAGATAGCATACATACAACTTCCCGATAACAATCATCGGGCAGTTGCCCACCAGATACGACATCCATCTGGTCGGAGGATCCTCCCTTTTCCACGAGTATGAGTGAACTTTACACCCTGTTCCTCATATCTCTAAATACTTTATACAGTAAATATATACATGTCATTGTTTAGATAAAAGGTAAAAGAAAAAGAAAAAAAAGTAAAAATAGCAAATTACACATCAATTATGTCTGTGTAAACTTATTGGAGCAGCTCAATCCCAAGCCTTCTTGTCCTCAATATACTCCTTGACAGTATAATAGGCTTTCTGGCATAATTTCCGCTTTATAAAAGTTTTAAATTTATTAAGGCTTAGTTCTTGAATGTGGCTAGGAAGTTTATTATAAAAACGTATACATTGACATTTAAACGAGCCACCTATTTTCTTGAGCCTGGTAGTGGGAACAACAAATTTGTGTTTATTCCTAGTATTTTTGTCATGGATATCACTGTATTTTTTAAACAGATTAATATTTTTATGTGCATATAAAAGATTTTCATAAATGTACTGAGAAGGCACAGTCATTATATTAATCTCTTTAAATTTGTCTCTGAGTTTAGTGAATTAAGTCCCAGACACTCCGTCTGGGACTTAATTTATAAATTGAACGAATTGCCCTTTTTTGTAAAACAAAAACTGTTTGAATGTCGGCGGCATTTCCCCACAAAAGAATACCGTACGACATCACACTATGAAAATAACTAAAGTAAACTAAACGCGCTGTCTCTAAATCAGTTAAATTACGAATTTTTCTAACGGCGTATGCTGCAGAGCTTAGTTTTTTTGACAATTTATCTATATGGGGGCCCCATTGAAGCTTGGCATCCAAAGTTATGCCTAAGAACACTGTGGAGTTTTCGGGTTTCAACTCTTCACCCTTTAAAAGAACACTAGTTTCTACTTGTCTAACATGAGGTATCGTAAACTTAATACATTTAGTTTTTTTCTCGTTAAGAAGTAGGTTATTAACATTAAACCAGTTAACTACCTTAGCGAGGGCGCTATTTACAATGTCAGTAACCAGCTGCTGACGTTTCAGTTTAAATAAAAGTGAAGTGTCGTCTGCAAACAATACTATATCATGATTATCCTTTATGAGGTATGGCAAGTCATTAATATAAATAAGAAACAAAAATGGGCCAAGAATTGAGCCCTGGGGGACCCCCATTCTAACTACAGATCCAGGTGATCTTTTTCCGTTAACATCTACTCTTTGAATCCTATCACTTAAGTAAGAAGTAAGAAGATCCAGAGAGGCGTTCCGTATTCCGTAGTGGTGCAGTTTCCTGATTAATGTTTCATGAAGAACACAATCAAATGCCTTGGACAGATCGCAAAAGATGCCCAAAGCATCGCACTTGTCCTCCCATGCATTATAAACATGTCCTAAAAGTTCAACTCCGGCATCAGTAGTCGAACGACCCTTTGTAAAACCAAACTGTTTGTTATGCAGTAATTTGTGTTTATTAAAAAATCTTTGCATTTGATCTAAAATAAGTTTTTCAAAAATTTTACTAAAGGTAGGTAGCACTGAAATAGGTCTATAATTAGTAGGGTCAGATGTGCTACCCGATTTAAACAATGGTATTATTTTACTGTTTTTCATAAGATCAGGAAACTCACCACGGTCAATACAATTATTAAAAATAACAGCTAAAGTAGGTGCTACAATATCTATAATTGACTTAGCAACGTCCACAGAATTACCCCATAGATCTGCGGTCTTTTTAACATTTAATGTGTGAAAGGTTTTAATTATATCTCTACAGGTGACATATTGGAAATTAAACTCAGAATCACAAACTGGAACGTTTTCTTTAAGCAAAGACTCTGCAGTAGTGGGCGATGAGTTCAGAGATTTAGTAGTCGATACGGGAATCTCTGCAAAGAAATTTTCAAAGGCCGCGGCGACTTGCGAATCTGATTTAATTATGTTGCCATCAATATCAAGGCTGAAGTCACTACTTCGGTTGCATGACCTTCCCGTTTCGCTATTAATGATATTCCATGTCGTTTTAATTACATTACTACTATTTTTAATTTTTGAACTCAAGTAACGTGACTTGGCCATACAACAAACTTTTTTAAATAATTTTGAATAATTCCTAACATATAAATTAAATTCAGAAGTGTTTATACAAGTCCGTTCATCATACAACTCGTAAAGTCGTTTTCTACTTTTATGTATACCAATGGTAGCCCAGTCACTGAAGGAAGCATTACTATTAACCGAAAATGTCTTCGGAATGAAAGTATTATCAAATTGTGTACAATACATTTTGAAAAAAGCATTATATTGTTGATTAGAGTCATCATTAGTTGAAAAAAGTGGTAAATTACTTAGAAGTTTAGTTTTAAATGTTTCCAAACGATTATTAGTTTTTGGATTAACAGTGATATCTTTTTTTTTTGTTTTTTTGTTAATATTTGAAATAGTGACCAACTGTCCACAATGATCTGAGTCTATTAAATTAATAATTTCCTTGTGGGTTGGTATAACATCTGTATAAACATTATCTAGGCATGTGGCACTAGTGGGAGTTATTCTAGTGGGCTCCAAAAATTGGTTAGCAAGATTGTATGACTGAAACAAACTTATAATTCTAGTACTTAACCCAGAATTTTCTAACAAATTAACATTAAAATCACCACAAGTGATAATAGACTTATTAGAATTACAGATTTTGTTCAACACTTCATCCATAACCTTTTCAAAACAATCATACAATCCTGAAGGCGGTCTGTACACACTTAATATAATGAACTGCTCCAATTCGATACAGGCTATCTCAATTGTTCGCTCAACAGAGAGGCACACAATATCCTTACGGTCTTTAAATTTGATCTGGTTATTTACTAATATTAATGAGCCACCATGTATAGCATTTACTCTGCTGAACGAACTACCAACCTGGTGATTACTAAAATTGAATATAAACTGGTGGCCTTTAAGCCAATGTTCTGTCACACAAAGAATATCTATATTGTTACAATTCAGGAATAAATCTACTTCTAAATCTTTGTTTAAAAACCCTTGAATATTTTGATGCACCAGGTTGATATTATTAAATTTATTTACACACACATTCAGTTTCATTGGTGGAATTGACACTTAATCTTATGACGTGTAGTGCAATCATTGTTACTTGCATAAATTTGCCCTGAAACCTTTCTTATGTATTGTTTGTTGGTCTGACTTTGAATGTGAGATGTAATTTTTGACGATTTCCTTTCGATGTCCAAATAACAACTTTTTCAATTTATTAGTGAATTCATTACGTTTTCATTATATTGCAGCGTATTGCAGCAGAAAATTTGAGATCTTTTCATTTTCATAGTGATTTCCAACGGCATGCTGCACTAATATAAATATCTGTACCTATACCAACCTCATATACAAAACTAGCAACATTTTATTTTTTTATTTATTTTATTTATTTATATTTCTACAATCACTGCTATCATTACAGGAATATTCCTAATGCGGTAGCGTGGTCCTTATTATACTATCTTAAATAACATAAAACATACAATATTATTTTTGTAAATTCATTCAGAGAGCAGGAAAATAAATCGATTATGTCAGCAGTTGTCACTGCTGACATAATCGATTTATTTTCCAAATTTTGAACAAAAATACATGTTCGCACTTAATGACTTAAGTGCGAACATGTATTTTTGTTCAAAATTTTACAATTTCTAATTTCTTTGTTAATCTTGTGCAGATACTAGTATCTCGCAAAGGATTTCTTATGTTATAATCTTCATAATGTTTAAGGCGCTCTTTGTGGAAGAGAAATAAAATGTTTATTATTATTATTGTACATTCGTTTTTTTTTGTCCATTTTTCAGGGCCGTGCTTTCGCCACGTTTGGAGTTATATGCCTTGAAATGTCAGAAACACCGAAGCAGCCTCATATTATTTCTGAAATAAATGTAAAAAACAAGTCGTACCATTAATATTAATGGGAGCCAGCTCCCTGACCTCCTTGAAGAACTTCTGCTTCTGGTATTGCACCACGCGGTCGAGCCAGCCGGTGCGTTGCAGCCCCATCGCCGCTAGCGCAGCCGACAACAGTAGCATGGCGATGGAATGCGTCTGTGCATTACAGGTTATAAAACATCACGGCTGTAGTCCCCAAATATGAAGGCAGAGGTGTGTGTACTCTCATAGTCTGCTGCTTTCTGAGGTAAAATACCTCAGACAGCAGCAGACTATGAGACTCTAGTGGAACAATTTCTATGAAAATTTCATGGAAATTGTTTTACAAGAGTCGCGTCTCGCCTGCCTGCTGGAGGTTAACTGTAGTAAAAGGACAGTAGTCAAGACGAGGGCTTTTCATTTTTTATGTATTTTTTTAATGACAGATAGATACGATAATTTATTTAGTGTTCTAAAACAGTGGTACAGATTTATTTTTCCACCAGTTATTAATAAAAAAACTGTGCAAAACAATACAGTAGTTAAACTTAGTGTCAGAGATCACCTAGACCCAGATACTAGTTGAAAAACTGTATCACTTGAGACAGGGTCTTCCGTCTTTTAAATGAAACAGCGTATTGACAATATATGAATGCCAATGTTTGTTGGAAAAAACTATGTGGAAGTGGATACATGGAGAAGTATGAACGAGTAGGTAATTAAAAGAAAGTAACAGGAGGTTTAAGTGTGTTGAGTGGGTGTATTGCGTGGTGTGTGGTATGAGTAAGTTGGTGTAGTGAGTGTGTGTTTGCATTTAAGTGTAAAGATTTAACTTTATGTAGAACTAGATCCGCTGTACAAGGAGACTTTCAGTATCACTTTAGGCAAGTTTTGATAGCCAGTCACGCAGTAACATTTTACACTTTGAGAATGAATAGTTCTCTTTGTTGAAAAGACGAGGACCGAGAACATAGAAATGTCGACTAGCAAGAGTGGTCCTACGGCGTACGGTGATTAATTAAAGGAGTCGTAGGACCTAGAACGCTTCCTTGGGGAACTTAAAATCCACTTAGATCAATGTATATTTTTTTAGGTTTTACACATTGGCTTCGTCCTGTTAGGAAGTCTTTAAAAGAGTTAAGAGCCACGCCTCTTATTTATATTCTTTTCATTTTCTTCAGAAGGATGGTGACAGTGTCACATGTTTTGGACAGATCTAGAAATATGCCAAGTGCTTTGGTTTTATTATCTAGGGCAAATATAATGCTATTGGTAACATCTAAAACTGCATCTTTATTACAGTTACGTTTTTTGAACTCATACTGATTTTGCGCGTGAATTTACAGGCTTGAAGTAAAAACCGATATGGGTCTGTAGCTAGTGGCACTGCTTCTGTCACCTCTCTTATGAATGAGATGTAAAGTATTATTAGTGCTCTTTTAAACTCTGCGGTATATACACCTTCAGATAAACAAAAGTTGATAATGTGCTCCAATGGGGCAAAAAGACACATTTTGGCAGCTTTAATAAACGCGGTGGGTATTTTGTCAGCACTGTCATCGCCTTGGCTCATAATAACAATGTTTAATTCAGCTTCGTCAACTGGTAGTAGGGTCATATAGTTGACAGGTGGATTGCAATTATTTATCTCATGGGTTTAGCGGTGCAATAACTTTTGCTGCCAGCTCGTAACCAATATTTGCAAAATAGCTACGAGTAATTAACGTTGTTGGTAGATGTTGTGGGGTAATATCACTCATGATATTTAGGAGATCTAGTACTGGTTGGGACGTGTTTTTCATATTTCAGAATACTTTAATTATATTTCAAGATAATAATATAACTTTCGATGTGTCGTCATGTGGTGACCTCTTGTAGATACATATTTTAAGTAGTTCTTAGTTATTACGATGTTTAATGCATTTTAAGAGACCGGGTATGATTCATGATTTAATGATTCTGTCTTTGCAGGGTACCTTTACTACATGTTTTTTTTATGCTAGACGTCAAGGTATAATGCTATGTCTTCTACAAAAGATTTATGAGAATTGGATGGCTTCAATGTTGTTAGAAGCTGGGTCTGGAATGTTCGTATGTTCCTTGGAGAGTTCAGATTAAGTAATTCTATGGGTAAGTTAAATATTGAAAGTGAAATTTGATCGGTAAAAGGAGAATCGAGAACCGTTATTGTTGATTTTTTGTGCTATTTAGCATCACATGACTTTGACTTTGCAGAGATGTTAATATTTATATCTCCGAATAGGGAGGAGAATGGTAAATTTATTATAGTGATAATTAAATTAAATTAGACAAAATAAAGTACTGAAATTACGACACACGTATTGCTTGACTTTTCGAGACCCCATCGTACTTGTGTGTCACAGGTGGCTTTATAACGAGTCGTCGGCCCCTTGTCACACGACGTCACCCTTTGTTTACCCCCTCCTTTCCCCTTAACGTGTGACGTAATTTGTGGATAGCCGCCAAGAGCTTTTTTTTTAACAAGGGCTATGCAAAAACTAAATATCTTAAAATAATAAGTTTTAATAGTACCGTGAGCCTATTATAAAATCCTTACATAATTAGTTGAAAAAGTACCTACTTACATGCTGTACCATTATTGCGCGACAAACAAAGAAAAGGAGTTATATTACCGTTTCTAATTAATAATGCATTAACATAAGCGTGTAGTTAATTAAAAACCTCATTATAAGTTTTTTATTGCAGTATTGTCAAAATTTTACGATGTGTTAAAAATACCTATTAAACATTCAGTTTCTTCCTTTTAAGGAGACTTTGAATATGCATGTTGTTCTGCTTCGACAATCTTCGTTCCTCATTTGAGATTAGTTTCAGTGTTCGGTATGGCTACCTAATAAGGGGCCGACGCACCAAGCACGTAATAACACTTCGAGTCGAGTACAAAATTCGGTCGGAATATTGCTATCTATGTTTGAAAAGAGTCAAAGTCAAAGTCAAAGCTTTTATTTCAAATAGGCCCATAAAAAGGCACTTTTGAACGTCAACATTTACATTAAAAATAGAACTGATTCTAGGCGCCACTTCCAAAAGGTAGTTTCGTATGGAGAAGAAGGGGCAAGAAACTCCACCGTTACTCTTTTAAATTGTTCTACAATATATACTCGTGACAACAGCTTATAGACGTGGAGCAGGAGTTCGGTGGTGCTCTTATAGACGTGGAGCAGGAGTTCGGTGGTGCTCTTTTTTAAGAAGGGACATAAAGCCCTCCTTAAAAACTACAGACCCATCTCACTCCTGAGCCACGTCTGTAAGCTGTTCTCACGAGTGGTCATGAACCGTCTCGCCAGGAGGCTTGACGAGTTCCAGCCAGCGGAACAAGCCGGGTGTATACAGAAGTCCGAAGAGTGTAATCAGCCTCTGTGTCTGGCCTTTGTGGACTATGAGAAGGCCTTTGACTCTGTCGACACCTGGGCTAATCTGGAATCCTTACAGCGATGCCAAGTAGACTGTCGTTATATCGAGGTACTGAGATGTCTTTACGACGCCGCCACCATGAGTGTCCAAGTACAGGACCAGCAGTCCAAACCCATCCAACTGCGCATAGGAGTGAGACTGGGGGATATTATATCCCCGAAACTGTTCACGAGCATGTTGGAAGATATGTTTAAGACACTGGACTGGAAAGGTAAGGCCATTAACATAAATGGCGATTACATCTCACACCTGCGATTCGCTGATGACATAGTCTTAATGGCGGAGTCGTTGGAGGAGCTGAACCAGATGCTGGGCGGCCTAGCTTCAGTCTCGCGACGCATCGGTCGGCATGAATTTGGATAAAACCAAAGTCATGATCAATGGTCTCATTGATCCGGGACCGGTCGTCGTACATGGCCACCCTCTCGAAATTGTTTACGAGTACACTTACCTTTGGCAAATTCTGGGGCAAATTCCTGGGCAAAACAGTTTTGAGAGGGAGGCCAAGAGGAGGATCCAGCTAGGCTGGGCAGCGTTTGGGAAACTACGCCGAGTCTTCTCGTCGTCCAAACCGCAATGCTTGAAAACTATAGTTTTCAATCAGTACCCGTCATGACCTACGGAGCTGAGACGTGGACACTCACGATAGGGCTGGTCCACCAGTTCATAGTCGCTCAGCGAGCTATGGAAAGAGCTATGTTCGGAGTCTCTCTGAAGGATAGAATTCGCAACGAATACAGCCAACAGAGAACCAAAGTTATCGACATAGCTCAAAGAGTTAGCAAGCTGAAGTGGCAGTGGGCCGGCCATATCTCGCGAAGGACCGACAACCGCTGGGGTAAACGAGTTCTTGAGTGGAGACCGCGACTCGGCAAACGAAGTGTAGGACACCCTGCGGCCAGGTGGGATAACGATCTCCGAAATACTGCAGGCAGATGCTGGAAGCGTCAAGCTGAAGACAGGGCGCTATGGCGCTCATTAGGGGAGTCCTATGTCCAGCAGTGGACTAATATAGGCTGATGCTGATGATGATGATGACAATATACATTAATTATATTTTT
Source organism: Dasypolia templi (assembly GCA_963555695.1). Classification (NCBI taxonomy): domain Eukaryota; kingdom Metazoa; phylum Arthropoda; class Insecta; order Lepidoptera; family Noctuidae; genus Dasypolia; species Dasypolia templi. Next base: position 14,107,895 of record OY743165.1, read on the forward strand.
ATATGTGAAGACGTTTCACCAAGAATAAAAATACTATACCACAATTGGTAAGAAGAATTAAAAATAAAGCAAAGGCAGATAAATTAATCGCGAGATAGGTACATTGTGCTCACATATTTAAAAACATTGTGAAAATATAAAATATTAACTAGGAATAAGTCAGTGAGTGAGTTGAGTAAAAAACAAAAAAAATTGCAACCAGTGTGATTTTGTCTAGACGGGATTGTCCTATGGAGCTGGACCATCATGTTTCCAAGCATTCTTATCTTGTATATAATCCTCTAATTTGTAATAAACTTGTTTGCAAAGTGTACTTTTTATACGAATTTTAAATTTTCTTTCATTTAATTGCATTATATCACAAGGTATTTTGTTATAACATTTAACACAGTACCCTATAAATGATGTATGTACTTTAGCTAATCTGAAAAATGGTTGATCTATTTTATCTTTATTTCTAGTATTAAAATTATATCTATCACTTATTTTATTAAAAACATATAATTATAATAATGTCTTCCCGGTCCTTACCGATTTCGGTCACAACATAGTAAAGCGCACAAGTGTGTGCGCAGACACAGGTACACTACCCATACCCTCACTCTCAAAGTCATGTTATGCGTAAACAAACTGGCAAAAGAAACGTCCAACAGTTACTTATGATATTGACTTATTAGCAATACTGTAGTAATCACAAAACGATTGTATATTAATTTTATCCGCTATATGATTATATGTATAATGACAATAAATAATCAATGATATATGATACGACCCATGATCACGTGACGTTTTGATAGCTTATGTCAACTCCATACAGTTTTTGGCTTTTCTACTAGCGTCATCGCTAATCGTATGTTACGAATGTTATTTTGTCTAGGCCCTCAGTGTCCTTGAGATAATTACCTACGCCATAAAATATCGCGGCGGGATTGTTTCGCGCACTGGATCTTCAACGCACTCCTTAGCACCAAGAGTTGAAAATCCAACAGTGTTTAGTCGACGCGCTGGGTAGTACTCTGTTGGATTCTCAATGCTCGGTTCAACACAAAGAGATGAAAATGCAGTGCGCTATAAAATCCCGCCGCGAGACATTTTCGTCCGTGCGAACATGGTCTAAAGAAACGGAACAAACGACGCTTCATAGGTAGGAAGATAGGTAGGTACATACTAATTTATACAAAATATACTTAGGTACCTAGTGTGAAACTCAGACCAAGAAAAAAATGTCTTTATTTTCTTGGGCTGAGTCGATGTCCTCAAGCAATAAGTCACTTTTTATTGTTATATCAAATTCGTCATTCGGGTTGGGATACATCTTAGTAATTTATTTTTCACGTAACATATCATTGGGTTATATTAACTATTAAATACATACCTACGTTCGGAGTCCATGTCGGCAACCAAACCAAATCGAAAATAAAATATCGTAAATAATAAATCTTACGCACTTTTAATAAGCCCGCAAGAAAAGCTTAAGTTTGAAGAATGGTTAGGTTACTCGATACCAAATAACAAGGCAAATCTATATCCAAGTTCACAGCATTTACAAGTCAATTGTGTCAGAAATATTACAATACAATTTAGAAAGCAAATAAATACGCACGCACAGGACAATAAAGTAATCGTGTAACACTGACAATAAACACGGAACACACCCACTTACCCGGTGCGGGCGCAACTTTGCGGTAATGTGGGTGCTTGTCCGAGCGATACACACCTACTACAGTCAGCAGTATGACCACGCACGCATTGACATTTGCTTGACGCGTTAGCACTACTAGCTATTGAAAACTTATAATGCATTTTGATGTGTTCCGTAATAACAAAAATGATGAATGAAAACTTAATATTTTGTCTTTTTTTTCGACTTATCGTAACTTGTTAATATGAACTATGTTTCTAGTACAACAACATTACAGATATTTTTGTTTATAGTACAAAAAAAACGCCAAGGAAACATGCCATTTACGCTGTAAATAAGTGCGAAATACAATTAGCTTAGACTTCATTTTAGGTAAGTGTTTTGGAAAAAAAAAATGTAGGAACCTAGATAAATACTGCCAAAATTCGAATATAAGCAAAAAATTATAGAAATATGCTAAAACTGCAAATGTTTAAGGTATCACGTTTGTATAGACAATTCGTGCATCGCCCTGCTCTTAATCAAAGATTTTACAGCCGAGGCGGGTCGGCGTTTTGTGAACTTATTTGAGAATAGAGAAACGAGACAAGGCCCTGCCTTGAAGACAGTAGGTAGTACAGAAAAAACTTAATAATAATATTAAATGGATAATTACAGCCAAATAATAAGTTTCAATTGTAAATCTTTAGATGGAATCAGAACGTTATGCCAAACAGCCGATGTGGTAGCCCTCCAGGATACTTGGCTGCTGCCACATGACCTGCCGCTGCTCAACACGATCGATGACAAGTTCGGGTGCACGGGCACGCCTGCGGTCGACACGGCGGCGGGTGTAATCAGCGGGCGGCCTTATGGCGGCGTGGCCCTGATGTGGCGTGAGAGTGCGTTTGAGTCTGTGTCCGTGATATAATGTAATAACGTGCGGGTCTGTGCGATAAAAGTTACTGCGTGTGGTAGGTCAGCAGTAGTCTTTAGTGTATATATGCCTACAAACTCGTATGGCTACCTGAGTTTACCGCGTGTTTTGTTGTGATTCGATCGATAATTGAAGTGGAGGAGAACAATGGAGTTGAGGCCTTTTATATATTGGGCGATTATAATGCCCACCCGAATGAATTGTTTTACAGTGAAATGTTGAACTTTTGTATGGATCTTGATTGGCATTGTATAGATTTAAATATGTGTCCTAAAACTACCCATACATTTTATAGTGATGCTCACGGTGTACTAGATGGTTGGACCACTGCATCGTCACAGAGTCAGCACAGGATTCAGTGATTAGTGTGACTGTGCGCTACGACGTGTATTGGTCGAACCACTATCCACTCGTAGTGGAATGAAAGTTTAATAAGCTTAAGCCTAGAGGTAATGATTTGTTAGCAGAAAAACCTGTGAACCGTGTCGTGTGGGGTGAGAGACAGGCACAACAAAGTAATGAATACCATGACATTTGTCATTCCAAACTACGGTTGATAGATTTTCCGCTGGAGTTAAATAAATGTTGTGATGGTTTTTGTACTATGAAGGAACATCATTCAGTTCTTGATAAATTATATGTGCAAATTACTGAAACGTTATCACGAGCGGCTAGTCAAACTTATAGAAAGAAGTGTCCCAGGAAGGGAGGTTATGTCATTGGATGGAATAAGCACGTATCGGACCCTCATCTGGAGGCGCGGCTTAAGTTTCAAGAGTGGTGGATGTCGGAGGCGAGGAAACATTTTAAAGCTAAATTAAAGTGGTGTCAGAATAGTCAAGAGTAACTTTAAATGGACATCCTTGCCTCCGACCACTCCTCTAAGGATTTCAAAAGTTTTTGGAAACGTACTAAGAAAATGAAAGTTGGGCCAAACCTCCCGATGAGTGTCAATGGTTCTGATGACCGCAGTGACATTGCCAAGGCATTTAGAGAGCACTTTACTGTGAAATCTCCTTTGGGTCCCTCGTCTGGTGATGTGAGCGGTGGTGAGCCCGTTGTGATGGGGCAGAATGTAAAGATACCTGCGAAGACTGTGGCTAAAATTTTTAGAAAAATGCAGCATGGAAAATCTCCTGGTCACGATGGGCTCAGAATCGAGCATTATAAATTAGCTGGGGTTCATTTGCCGCGAGTACTGTCTATGTTTTACAGTCTGTGCATAGGTCAGCCGCTAATGCGGACCATTGTCGTTCCTGTCCTCACTCGCTACCACAATTGCCAAGGTACTTGACAGTCTGCTGAATAGTCGCCTCACTGCACAAGTTGAGTTGCACGATGCCCAGTTCGGGTTCAAAGCAGGAGTCTCAACCGAGAGCGCTATTCTGAGTCTGAAGCGAACTGTCATGTACTACACAGCGAGAAAGCGCGTGTTTCCTCGACTTGTCAAAAGCATTTGATCTCGTGGCATATGACGTGCTGTGGGACAAGTTGAGGGGCGTGGGTGTGTCGGCGGAGTACACCTCCATTCTATCTACAGTAATCTAATAAAAAAAAACGGGTGAGGTGGGGGGGGGGGGTACTCTGTCGGATGAGTACGGGCTAGAATGCGGAGTAAGACAGGGGTTGAGCTCGCCTCTTCTTTTTAACCTTTATATCAACCGGCTTATCGACTGAGCGGTACACATGTCGGCTGCCACATTGATGGAACCTGTGTCAATAATATAAGCTATGCAGACGATATGGTGCTTCTCAGCCCATCGATAAGTGGGTTGAAGAAGTTGTTATTGACCTGCGAGGCCTATGCGGAGGAGCATGGGCTAATATACAACTCGAAGAAAAGTGAACTTCTTGTATTTAAAGCACCTAAGCAGCAGCCGCGCAGTGTTCCACCCATATGTCTAAACGGCATGACACTTAAGGTTGTCGATAGTTTTAGGTACCTTGGCCACATTGTCACGAGTGACCTAAGAGATGACGCAGATATAGAGAGGGAGCGCAGGGCGTTGTCTGTGAGGAGCAATATGCTTGCCCGCAGGTTCGCTCGTTGTACTACAGACGTCAAAGTAACCCTTTTTAAGGCGTTCTGTCAATCATTTTACAAGAGCGGCCTGTGGGTGTCATACACGCGCCGAGCCTAAGACGTCCTGCGTGTTCAATTTAATAATGCTTTTAGGATGCTGTTGGGACTGCCATGGCGTTGTAGCGCTTCCGGAATGTTCGCAGAGGCTCGCACAGATGGTTTTTATGCCATCATGCGAAAGAACGCTTTCTTTCGCATGATGCCTCGTTACTACAGCGCCTGCATGGTAGTGACAACAGCATTCTGAAAATGATCGCGTCCAGAGCGGACTGTCCCTTTCAGGGGCACTGGGTGGCCACAGTAGTAGGGCTTAATGAATAGTTAATTTTGTAAAAACTAACAATACTAACTTAAGCACTATTGTCACTAACATCAATAAACAAAATATGGACCTTTGGTCTGAAATAAAGTTTTATTTAATTTTAATAAGTTTACACAGATATTGTTGATGTTTAATTTGCTGTTTAACTTTCATTTTTTGATTTTTTCTACATTCGTACAGTTTTAGATAAACAATGACATCTATATATTTACTGTTTAAAGTATAATATTGTTTTAATTTTTGAGAATGTGAGGACTATGTGGGTCATTGTACTTTTCTTCTTTTTTTACGATGGTCTGGCTGTTTGAGTACATTACGCGGCCCACCCAAATGTCCTTTCTTTTGTATTGTTCGTCGAATCGTTGAGCTCCTGAGTTCTGTGTTGAGCTGCACAGGTCCACTCATTCTGTGTGGTTCTTTCCTCAAAAGACCATTTCAGAAATCAATACACATGGTCTTCACATGACCTGACCAAGATTATGTCTGGACTTTAAAGAGACTGTGACCTCTGAGTTTGTTTCGGCCTTTCTTCTCAGAGTAGTCAGATAGGAAAAGCCGATCTCATCTAGTTTTTAAAATATGATTGACGTGTAAAAGTGTTTTTACAAACCTATTTACAGAAAATAAATCGTTTATCATTTATCATTAATCGTTACAATTATGTCGGCTCTTTAAAAGAACAACAGTGATATTTTTTAAACCACAACTTTACAGGAGAGCAATTTTAAATATTTATGCGTTGATAAATTCTAAAATCTTGAAATTTTTATTGTAGGAAAACAATTCAATTGTTGCGGTAACTAATAATTATGCAATAAAAAAACTCAGTTGATTATGAAATAAGTAAAAAAATGATTTAAAAAAACGCAGACACAAATGTCACGTTTTAAATGAAAAAATGTCACAAAATGCTTGTAACATATTGATATGTCACATTGAAGCTGTTAAATTTAGGTGTAAAACTGTGTGATAAGTTAAATAAAACACACTATTAAATAGAACTTATATTTAAAAAATACAAATTTATGAAAACAATGGCTTACTTACACCATGGAATTCGTTTATGGCACAATAATCATCAAGAGATCAATCAATCACATAGTACTTAGTACTCGCTTCAATTAAAATTATAAGGTAACAAAAAAAATACTTTTATACAAATTAAAAAATCTAAAAGTTATTTGTACTTAAAGTTATCTAATGGTAATTAACGTCTTCTAACACAATTATGGCACGCAGTTTTATAGTACTTAGAAATTCAAAATAGGAACATTTATATCACCCTTCATAAACATAGAATCACAAATTCTCTTAATACTAATAAAAACACTATCATGTTAAATTTAGCAATTAAATATATCTAAAAAATACAATTCAAAAAATCTTTGTACCTAATCAGTCTTATTACAACAATTCGTAAAATGGTTTGTGGTATCTAGGAATTAGGTTTTTTATTGACTAAATCCATGAGATCAGCTTTTTTTCTCTCTACTTGTCCAGGTTTTTGGAGAAAGGCCTTTTACAAATCTAATTTAATGCTTTGGCTATTATGATTTCTCTTTTTTTTCACCACTATAGCTTTCTTGAAGAATTCGTCAGCGTATGTTTCTTTAAAAATATGGCATCGGGACCAGAGCTTTGAACTTTTATCATCTTTAGTCCAGCCAGTGTCACAGTATTATTGTCTTCATCTTTCATTATTGCAAAGTTCATTTTCATGAGTGCATATTCTTTTCCAATCAAAAAAATCATCGAAGCACATTTCATTAACATGAAATGGCTCGCTTTTTTTCCATGCCGCCTTTGTAGCCCCGATAAATGCTTCGGGGTATATATTGGTCCTGATCTCAGTTGCCTTTTAAGTTCTCTTTCTATTTGAGAGTGAGCTGAATCGCGCTCGTTCTGCGTATGTCCTTTAACGAGGAATTTGTGAGTAAATGATCTGAGATTTGGCAGAGTTTTGACTGCTTAAGTGTACATTGAGATCATAAACTTATTTTTTTGCTGTCCGGCACAGTTGTCTGAATAAAAGACAACATCGAGGTCTTCAGCTGTTGCGGAAATTTTCTACATGTATTTGTAAACACAGGTAGCTATTTCGTTGACACCTCTATTGGCGTTAGACTCAATACATAACTCTCAACTGAATTATTTTGTAAGTTATAAATTGTTAAATTAAGTTTGGACATTTAGTTTGGACTTGTAGTAAAATACTGAGATGTCTCCTACCTGGAAGCCTGGGACATTGGAACACTGCTTGAGGATCATAGACCGCTACTAAAATATTTTTGTTGTTCTTAACTTTTTCTTTTTCAATACGAGACAAATTCTTTTCCTTAAGATGTAATTCATAATCTTGTTTCTTTGATTCTTTCTCTTCATCTGTGATGTTTTATAGGCTTCGCATATATTGCATAAATCCTTTTTATGAGTAAAAAACGAAATGTTAAAATCTTGTGTGAATATACGGTTAAATGTGATGTTGGTTCCATAGGGGACGTTTTCGGATTTGCATTTTTCTACACAATCTCTATGAAGATCTGTGACAGCTTTGCTACCATCAATATAATTTCGTTTGAGTTAGCCCGGATGTAGTGAGACTCTATCTTCGGTATAGACTCAATAAACAATTTAATGCCATTTTTAATGCTGTCGTCCACTGCATATTGGTTTGAATGAGTACCTCGGTTACTTTCATGGAAGAAATATTAGTGTTGCTATTTATCTTTTTCAAAGCAGTCTCTATGGGTCTTTTATTAATCCCCAAAGTATTTTTGAAGAACAATTTACAAACCCTTGTTTTTTCACTCGAAATAGTCAAAAAGAAAGCATTGTTGTTGTTTCGAACAGTTGCAACATTTCCATCCGAATGAACTTTAACATAACGTTGTTTTGGGATGACTATCTCCACGTTAGTAGCAATAAACGGCCATTGTTTTTCTACTGCACTTAAGCTCCAATAGTTCTTTGCTCCTCTGTAAATTTAAACCCAGATTTTACATTTATCTTTACAAGAAGGTTTCAATTCACGACTTGGCATGTTTCTTTTGATTTGGTAGATTGGTAAGGTTTCCCACTATTTCTTAGTCGTTTAGCTACATCGAATTTACAGTTTGCTTCATTTAGTCTTCTTTTTTTACCGGTTTTAGTTGGACTAGAATTATACACTATTGGACTTACAGCATTTCCGGTACTTACGTTTTCAATCGCAGTAGATTAACTGTTCTCTACGACACCGAGATCGTTGAGTACCATAGTATGTTCGTTTGTAGACGAAAGTGGTTCCTCGTAGTTTTCAATGTTTATTGAAACCATATTAGATGTTACTAAATTTTGATCATCCGAAATGTTATTATAGTTGGTTGTGATATTTTGTTCTACGTCAATATCAGAAGAATACTCAGCATGTTTTGTTGGTTTGGCTTCATAATCAGGATCCTTTATGGCAGCGGTTCTCAAACTTTTTTGGTCACGGAACCCTTTTGAGAAGCAAAATACTTGACGGAACCCTAAAATAAAACAATAGTTTTTAAAAGTGTATTCTTTATTCTATAAGCATAATAAAAGTACAATGTAACATTTACTAATTATTACTTACTTTACCACATGGCAAGTACAATAATAGAAGATATTAAAAATGAAAAAATCTTAACTAATGGGAGGTATGAAACTGTTTTTTTTATTTTTCATCAATTGGTTGATATAAGGTTTGATAGAAGACATTTGATGTCTCATATCAGGTTCGGCGTCCAGTCTATTGCGATACTTTGTTTTCGTGGCTGCATAGGTTGAGAATCCTGTTTCGCACAAATATGTTGTTAGGAACGGGAGAAGAATATTCAGAGCCATTCTGCCAAGCATTGGATATTCATCACGGATTCTGCACCAAAAATCGTTGAGAGGCGTCGTTTTGAACAGTGACTCCATATTTGTGTCTGATGACATTTCTAAAAGAGATTCATATATCTCGTTTGACATACTTTCGGGCTTTTGCAAGTTGGGTAAAAAAGGATTATGAATCCATGAATTCAGCTTCATTTTTGTATTCTGTTCTTCGGGAAAATACTTTTCAAAAGATGCGCGCATCGAAGTGAGATACGAGTATTGGACCAATTCTTCAAACACATCATCTTGAAACATTTCTGAGTCGTTATCGCTAACAAACTCACTGAGTGACGTAAAGCTTTCTATTTGTCTCTTACCAATGCAAATAATCCAAAAATCTAATTTTCTATTGAAGGCAGTTATTTTTTTATAGGCCTGGAACACTGTTGTCTGTTTACCTTGCAATGATAAATTCAATTCGTTCAGTTTTTGAAAGATATCCGCCATAAAAGACAATCGGAACAACCAAGTTTTATCATACAAACGGTCTTTCAATTTAAAAGAAACTGTAGATACAGTTTGTAACTCGGCTCTAAGTTCAAATAGCCTTGTTAAAGTTTTACCCCGAGACAGCCATCGCACTTCTGTATGGAGCAGCAGTGTTTTATGTTTGCTGCCATAATCTTCACACAATAATGAGAACAATCGGGATTGTCACTACAATCCCGATTGTTGTCGTGATTTGATAAAATTAATTATTTTTACCGCTTCATCCATTACTAATTTTAGATTTGACGGCATTTGCTTCATCGCAAGTGCTTGTCTATGCAGAATACAATGGCTGGAACTACAATTAGGCGCTTTACTCTTTATTCGTGATACTGCTCTTGCTGTTTAACCTGTCATCGCCTTGGCCCCATCTGTACAAATGTCAATGCAATCGTTCCAACTAAGATTATTTTCTTTAAAAATATGTTTATTTTATTAAAAATTTCTTCCCCGGTAGTGTTTGTGGGCAGCGGTGAACACATAAGCATGTCTTCTTCAAAAGAACGTTCATATGGATATCTCACGATAACCAGCAAGATAGCCAGACCAGTAACATCAGTTGACTCATCCATTTGCAAGGCGAATCGTGTTTTTTGTAGACGTGCACTGCTATTGATTATTACGTGACTATTTCTTGTTTGACGTAGCTTGCCAGATCATGGATTCGCCGTGAAACAGTATCGTTTGATATTGGTACAGTAGAAAGATGCATTGCAGATTTTTCATCGAGCATACATTTTGTTATGTCTAACACACATTAAAAGAGTGTCCATGGAGTTTCTTGCCCGTTCTTCTCCATAGGTACCTACTTCGCTTTGGAATGGGCAACTAGCTTCATATTTCTGACTGACCGACCCCTTGACAATTCAAAAGTGCCTGTAATGGGTTTATTTGAAATAAATGCTTTGAGTTTGAGTTTGAGTTTGACATGGCTTTATTAAATTCTCAGAGATAGTGTGCGCTTCACCTGCTTGTGCAATGCGATAGCTAACTAAATATGATTCCTCCGTGGCCTTTTCATTGATAGTTTGTGTTACATGCATCATATTTTTTTGACTTTCCAATAACTGTTCTTTTTTACGAAGAAAAAAATCTTTATTCTTGAAGTATGATTCATCATACTTCCTTTTTTTCGTCTTTGAAACCGTGGAGCTTGACGTCGTGGCATCATCGTCTGGATCGGTAATTCCTGTATTCTCCGCGTGTACTGCTTTTGAACATTCAGCGTCATTAGAAGATGTTGTTGCAACACGTTTAACGCCTTTAAGCCAACGTTCCATTCTTTTTTATTAATAATGTTACACGTCAGGATGGTGGGGTTAAAATAATGCACAATCGTTATTTATTTATTTATAAATGCTTTATTGTACACCACAAAATGACATAACAAAAAAAAAAAAAACATACTAAAAACATAGAATGGGCGGCCTTATCGCTTTGTGCGATAAGGCCGTTCATTCGTTACTGCGTTTATGAGACAAAGTTTAGTCCAAAGAAAGTTTAGCCAGCTTGTAAGTAGGTAGGTAGTAACTTATCGCTCCGAACTCTAATCGTCAACTGACTGACGAGGCGCGTTTTTTTTTATTTTTGGGTATGGCATCTCGTAGTTGACCTTGAGAGGTCGTGACTACTTAACCGGACTATCCTGTGGCTGCCTTAAGCGGACTCAAAGCCTCCAGCCAGGGGCGTAAAACTACTTACATTAATAAGCGAACGCTCGCTAAGGGCACCCCCTGTGGGGTATGGACCTCGGCTTAGGGCGTCGCTGACGGGAGGACAGCAAGATGGGACAGGCTGGATCTGGATTATATTATTATTATCTGGGGAATTTAAAGCTACAGGCTCAGCTACGGCGCGGGCTGGCACTTCGTCGAGCAAGGGTCGGGGGGGACAGTTACGTCGGGATCTTCGCGAGGAGCCTCGGCGGCGAGGTCGGAATGTCGGTCTGTGTTTGTGCACTGTACTGGTGGCCCTACTGCTCTCCTGAATGAGAGTTATGTGGTAATCGGGATCGGTGAGGACATGCTTGGGACGGCGGACATGACTAATGGAGGAGGGAATATAGCTAGCGGCCTTGACAACCAGAGGGTTGCGGTGATTCGCGGCGGTCTCGAAGAAACGCTTTGAAATGCGTTTCATGAACTGGCGGATAGTGGGAATCTTGAGGTCAACGTGAAGGATCTCGTTGCGAACGTACCAGGGGGAGCCTGTAATCCTACGGAGGAACTTGTTCTGTAGGGTCTGCATTCTATTGAAGCGATGAGGCTTGAAGTGTGCAAAGACTGCACTGGCATATGTCATGATCGGGTGGAAGCGAGGCGCGACGCGCGATCTTCGCTTTTATACTTACTCCTAGACTCGAACTCGAACATTCTCAAAAATACTCGAGTCGGCGCCTTTGATAAACTAAAAGCGGAAATAAAAAAAGAAATACAATAAAAATGCTTTGTAAACAATCTCGACTTTATGTTTTTGAAGATAGAGCCGAAAGTCGCTTGTTCACAACTATAGCGTTTAATTCAGAGGCGGCTTTCATCAAAGGGACTGCGCGCTCACAAGTATACGCGCGGCGGGCGGAGTCAAAACGTTCGACCAGTGACCAGAGAGAGGTGTTGTGTTTTTTTTTCTAAATTCTTGCGGAACCCCTACAGGGGGTATCGCGGAACCCTAGGGTTCCGCGGAACACACTTAGAGTACTGCTGCTTTATAGAGTCGTCGCTGTCTGAAACATTATAAATGCAATCTATTTCTTGAAGTTTAGTAGTGGTGTGGTATTGGGTTGATCAATTACCCTCGAATTTTGTAAGAATTGTGGGATATAAATTATTTAGTATGCATTTAAATTAACTTACCTTAAAACAAAGATGAGCCACTGCTTGAAGAACTGCTAGAATTAGAGGAACTGCTGCTGCTAGTCGAATTACTACGAGGTCGGATGGAATCTACAGCGATGTCTTTGTCTACAAAGAGAATTGAAATACTGAAATTATAGGAACATAACTAGAAAAAAAATACCTTCTGTTGATGTCTGCAATATATTGGTCGAACTTTTCGCATTTTCGTTCTCGTCCTGTGTTAAAATATCTATCTGAGAGTTTGAATCACTTAGTTGTACACTCAAATTATTTTTACCACCTGTATGTAGCTAATTGAACTAACATCCTAGATCATGATGCCATCTGAAAAACAAATTCGTAAAAGTTACTTTATTTTAACATGTATATTGTAACATTTTAGCATAATGTACACCCAAATTTAAAGGTTTACAAAAATAGTGTTGTAAAATAAAATAACCCATATTATTTGAAAACGATTAATCAACAACATGGTTACTTTCAAAGATATCACAAAGAAAACTTGTAACTTTTTCATCAATAATGTGACAATATTCATTATCTCATTCTCAATACTCACCACGAGTTTTACAACAAAAACGAGATAAATAACTAATATATTCAAGTTAAATTAAATTACAACAATTAACATACCTTTGAACTAAAAACGTGGTATACTCGTGATGCCGTGTTTCTTGTGAAAAGCAGGTGCACTTCACTCGTTGCGCGTGCGGGTAAAACTAAAGAGTCGCGTTGTCGAAGTGTGCGCTACACCGAAAGAGACAACGTGATAACGCCATTTGCCACGGTCGTGCTATTTCACTCATAGCTCCTCGAACATTCCCTTTTAAAATGCCGCGTTTTTGTAGAAAACAAAATTCGACATCGCGGTTTTGAATACCAAATAATAAACAAAACGTTTTTATGAGATGTTACGTTGCTCTTGTAAAGAGGCGATGTATTTTAATTATCTGTCTGCATAATAACATCTGTCCATGACAAATAATACAAATATTCTTATTGTGGTGTGACCTCGGCTTGCCATATGCCGGTGGTTTTTAATAAATTACAATAAAATTGTATTAAAAACATCCTTTTATATAATTACATAGCTCATAACATAGGGCACACATATTCGTTACCGTCGAGAACAGGCCAGATGCATGTCTGGTTCGCGGTGCCTCGTCGGGCGGCTGGTGCGGATGGGGCCGGATTTAGCGGAGAGCCAATTTGGTTTCCACAGGGGACGGTCTACGGTGGTCGCCACCATGCGCGGGCGAGTCCTGACGACGGGGGATGCTGTGGCCCGAGGTGGGTTCGTCTTGGCGGTGTCTCTAGACATCGCCAATGCCTTCAATACCCTGCCCTGGTGTTGCATCAGGGAGGCATTGCGGTATCACCGGAGGCCGACCTACCTCTGACGTGTGGTCGAGGCCTATTTGACGGGAAGGGCCGTCATCTACCCCGGTCGCCGGGGTTAGTGGAACCGTCGAGAGATGTCGTGCGGTGTCCCACAGGGATACTCGGGGTTGTGACAATCGTCAAGAGGATCCGGCAGTTGGGACTCGAAGTGGCCCTGCATAATTCCGAGATACCGCACGGATTGCCGCCATGGGATCTGGAGGCAAAAGCCCTCACGCACGCATGGGAGTGGTGCGAGAAGGCAAAACGCCGGGGTGTAACTCCGCTGCCGCAAGAAATCACGGTACAGAGCTCCGGCAGGATCTCATAGCGACATAGAGGATGCGATTGTCGCAGCCCAGTGCTGGGCGCGCCACAAAAGCGGTGACAAGTCCCCTCTTTGAGGAGTGGTTGGAGAGGCGCCACGGCGTCCACCATTGTGTGGATTGCCATTGTGTGGATCGAGGACACGGTGGAGCATACGGTGGAGGTGTACCCAGCTTGAGTCACCGATCTTTCGCGTCCAGCTCTGGTCCAGGCCATGGTACGAAGCGAAAGAAGCCTGAACAGAATAGAAAACCGTCACCTCCTTCTGCGAAGCAGTAATGCTCGCGAAGGAGGAGGCGGAACGCGTGAGGGAGAAAGCTTTGCGGCGGCACACCCCTAGTCGCCGCAGGAGACGCCTTGGTCGTCGGGAGTCGCCTGCAGATTCCCGGCCACCGTAGGCGCGGGCTTGCTGACGGTAAGGACCAGGCCCGGGTCGACAGCGCGTCGTATTCCAGGCGCGCCTCAAAGATATATCAGCACTAAATGACGGGGTCCACTAGGGCCGACGCCTCAGGGTCGCGGGAAATTCGAAAGAGAAATCGTGGCCTTGGCACAGGCAACTGAAGGAACACCGGTGGGTTTTAGTCAGTAAAAGTCTGATACGCCCTTCAGCTAAACCAAGAGCCGGAGTAGCCATTTGATGATTTCCAACCCAAAAATATAAAACTGGTTCGCGGTAATCAGAGTTGCGTACGCCTCACATTTTGCAGCAAATAGGTATCTAGCCAAAGTCTTAATTTTTCAGCAAATATCTAGCTAAAGTCTGCATTTTAAATTTTATAAGCAAGAAAGAAATTGTTGAGATTTATAGAAGATATTGTTTTTTGTTTTTTTTTGTATTTGATTTTGTCTTCTACTCTTACACACGCTGTCTACATATCTATTTATGTACTCCTCTATCGCAGGTATGCTGGAAGAGATTTCCTTAGAAATAAGCTTCGTCTTTCTACGTATTTTTCTGTTATTTTCTTCTGGTCTGTTTACTTAATCATTGCACATAATGAAAGCAGTTTGTTCAGAATCGTTCATTGAATCGTTTTCGTTAATTTTTAACATAGGTATTTTTATATCCTATAAATAATTAAAACTACATATACATTTCATTCACACTTCCGCTGTACAGTCAAATAAACCGAAATGGACGAAGTACTTACTACGCTAGACCACAATATAAATATGGAGCTAGACCATTATTAAATACGTGTGCGACTGTGTGCGTGCTTGGATTTGTAATGTGACAACAATTTTCTTCCACAATCAGTTTATTTATTTGATACTCAATCGTAAAAGTTCTGTGTAGAAATTATGATTATAACATGAAATTCTAATTGGGTTTTTGGTGTTGTGCGTTAATTTCTCGACATTATTTACAAAGTAGGTTGGGTTAGTAGGTTTACATTAATGGCTAAATAAATAAAAAGTAAAAAAATTGCGTGTATCGTCTCAAACAATAAAAAAAAAACACTTAGAAAATTAAAAAGATATACAAAGTTATATGAAATACCTGACATGCTTGTGCCAAAAGGGCCTCAATCAGCATAATATCACGTAGTTTAATGATCCCACTATTGGGACACAGAGAGGAGGCCTCTCTGTGAGAGGGAGTGGGCCGTTATTTACCACGTGGGCACAGTAGCAGTGCACCCCTACAGTGGGACAATCAATAATAGGCTGATATTATTCTGTATCTGTCTGAGTTCCAAGTTCCACTTAATAAACTGTTATATTTGTAGCCCTGATGAGTTAGCTTATTATTGTAGTTTGTAGGTCTTAACTAAAATGGCATAGTTTGTAAACAATTTTATTTTGTATTCTGTGGAAAACGTTATTGGTTACACATTTAAACGTATCTTTTTGTATTTCTTCCTACAATATGTAATGTGTCACTGTTTGTTTTTCCTAATAAATAAAATAAATAAATTTCACGTGAATGCTCATATTACGGTCAGTGAACCCACAAAAAATTTCATTTAAAAAAACATGTTTATTAAGGACCGTGTTATGCAGAAAGCAGCCTTGTGGGGTAAGTTCAAACAGAGTAATATATTACTAGCCTTTGCTAACGGCTTCGCACCCGTTGAGGTCGGTAACTATCGCAAAGGAACGTACTATCAGATTAATGTGTTTCTCCAGGTCTTATACTATCTCTTGCCAAATCCGTTCAGTAGTTTTTGCGTGAAGAAGTAACAAACATCTATCCATCCATCCTCACAAACTTTAGCGTTTGTAATATTAGTAGGATAGGAAGTAGGTAGTGTATCATGTCCAGTATTTCGAACCGTTGCTATTAATATTTTTTATTGCGTTTTAAACAACATAGCGTATTTAGTAGAAATCACAATTAAACATAAACAAGCCACGAGTTGGCTGTGTTTTCAAACGTGACCAATTTTTTTTTTGCCTGCACTGTTCACTCGGGCCAAGGCCTCCCTTCACTGTTCCCATCTTTCGCGAGATTTGTTTAAAAAATAAATATTAAAAAAAAAACTGTCAACTGTCTATTGACTAAAATACTAAATAATCCGACCTATTATAATTTATGAATTAATACCGTTTTTTTCATAACCTGTATTTCTTTTAGGTTTACAAAAAATTGAAATAATGGGAGAAAAAAATTATTAAGGGTAGATGATTATAACCTAAAATAATCTAAAAGTTGTTTGGGCATGGACTTATTTTTTATTATTTAGTAGCAGAATTGCTTATTTATACATATTTACTTAAACTCACTGTCCCGTGGGAGAAGGTTGCACCTGCTACGATTCTTACATACCTACACCTTTTGTTTCGTCCACGTATTATACATCCGAGTCATAAACGCGCGTTGCAATACTACTTACCTGATTTTTTAAGGACATCAGGATGTCTTTTCCTGGCCAATTAAATAATGCTGAATCTGAATAAAAATCTCTATCAATAGGTCGGTATCTATAGGTTCCTTCTACATCTGTTTAGTCACATTAACCTGGTGCATATGAAGTGCTAAGGTTCCCTTGGGAGAGCAGTGGTGGCCCAGTGGTAACGGCCACAATTTACGAGTTGCTCACGATGTTATGCTTCACCGCTTTGAGAGCAGTTGTGATGAAATAATTTACACAAAGTAAAGCGCCTGTCTGGGTTCGAACCTACGACCTACAACTCGTAAGTTGTGGCCGTTACCACTGGGCCACCACTGCTCTCCCAAGGGAACCTTAGCACTTCATATACATCAGGTTAATGTGACTAAACAGATGTAGAAGGAACCTATAGATACCGACCTATTGATAGAGATTTTTATTCAGATTCAGCATTATTTAATTGGCCAGGAAAAGACATCCTGATGTCCTTAAAAAATCAGGTAAGTAGTATTGCAACGCACGTTTATGAGTTGGATGCACAAACGTGGACGAAACAAAAGGTGTAGGTATGTAAGAATCGTAGCAGGTGCCACCTTCCCCCACGGGAATATGTATAAATAAGCAATTCTGCTACTAAATAATAAACAATAAGTCCACGCCCAAACAACTTTTAGATTATTTAAGGTTAAAATCATCTACCCTTAATATTTTTTTTCTACCATTAATTCAATTTTTTGTAAACCTAAAAGAAATATAGGTTATGAAAAAAACGGTATTAATTCATAAGTTATACAATAGTCGGATTATTTAGTATTTTAGTCAATAGACAGTTAACAGTTTTTTGTTAATACTTTTTTTAAATATTTATTTTTTAAACAATTCTCGCGAAAGATGGGAGCAGTGAAGGGAGGCCTTGGCCCGAGTGAAACAGTGCAGGCTAAAAAAAAAATTGGTCACGTTTGAAAACACAGCCAACTCGTGGCTTGTTTGTTTAATTGTGATTTCTACTAAATACGCTATGTTGTTTAAAACGCATTACTCGCGAAACTCAAAGCATTAATTTCAAATAAACCAATTACAGACACAAATTAAAATCATTAAAACTTAATTCCCAACACCTAGTCAAAATCAAAATCAAAATATTTTATTTCACATAAACCTACATGGGCACTTATGAAACGTCAGATTCTAGGTGCACGGTTCCAATTGCTCGTTTCCTATGGAGAAGAGCCGACAAGAAACTCCATGGTTACTCTTTTAAAAATATTTGTCTTTTACAATGTTTTTTAATTACAGTGTTAATAGGTATGGGAGGACAGTGTAGGCCTGTCAACAAGTACCATATGTTAAACTAATAGACAATGGTCTATAAATTTACAATCCACAGGGCCTACGACTTTCTCACATTAACAAAATATATAATAATGTAATAAAGTAAAATAAAAAAAGAATTAAAAATTGTAGGTATATAATGTCAAATAATGAAAATATTATGTCAGAGTTATGTAAAAGTCAATTTATAATAAAAAATAAAAATTCAACACCATTATTTGGGAACAGTTATTAGAAATTTACATAGTCATGCTGTTTATGAGGTACCAGGGAAGCCACATGTGCAGAGGGAATTATTGCCAAACTTTCTTGTCTTCGACGTAGTCTTTAATCTTATAGTACGCTTTTTTGATAAGGACACGTTTGATGTGGGTTTTGAACTTTCCATCGCTAAGTTCTGTAACCGACTTTGGCAACTTGTTATAACAGCGGATACTGTTTATAATAATAATTTGCTTGTTTTAGTTAATCTAAATTTGGGTATAACGCTAGTAATAAAAGAGATTCGCGAGGACCCATTTCATAGATCGCGCGGATTGCCCTCTTTTGTAAAATGAAAATTGAATCTACGTCAGCTGCTGATCCCCACAGCAGAACGCCATAAGACATAATACTGTGGAAATAAGCAAAGTATACTAACCTAGCTGTGGCTATATCGGTCAACTGCCTTATTTTTCTTACTGCATATGCAGCTGAACTTAATTTACCTGAAAGATCTCTAATGTGAGCGCCCCATTGCAATTTTGAATTTTAAGTAATTCCTAGAAATACAGTTTCCGTAATAGCATCTACTTTCTTGCCATCAAGTTTTAAATTTAAACCCACTTGGGGTACATTTGGTAATGAGAACTTAAGACATTAAGTTTTGTTCGCATTGAGTAAAAGATTATTAGCTGCAAACCATTTCGAAAGAGCATCCAGACTATCATTCACATTTAAGACATCCGTATCTTTTCTATCTATTTTAGCGAATAAAATTATATCTGATAAGTTAGCCATCATGTGAGGAAGGTCATTAATATAAACTAGAAATAAGAAAGGGCCGAGAATTGAACTTTGAGGTACGCCTATCTTAACTAAGGACCCCGAGGACGTCGCCCCGTTAACGTTCACTTTCTGTTGCCTGTTTGATAGATAGGAAAGAACAAGATTAGCGGCTTGTCCACGAATTCCGTAGTGGTGTAATTAACAGATCAGTGTATGGTGGTCAACACAGTCAAACGCTTTGGAGAGGTCACAGAAAATGCCAATTGCATCCTGGGACTTCTCCCAGGATTCCAAAATGTGACTGATGAGTTTTACTCCCGCATCAGTCGTCGACCTACCTTTCGTGAAACCAAACTGGCGACTATTTAAAATTCCATTTTAATTAAAATGTGACAACATCTGGTCTAGCATGATTTTTTCATAGATTTTACTCAATGCTGGTAGCACAGATATAGGTCTATAATTAGAGGGATCACTCTTACTACCCGATTTGAAAATTGGTACTACTTTACTGTGTTTAATTAAATCAGGAAACGTACCGCTGTCTAAACATTGATTAAATATGCCTGTTAGGACAGGGGCAATTGTGTCAATAATATTTCCAAGAACCTTAACGGAAATCCCCCATAAGTCTTCAGTGTTTTTTATGTTAAGACTTTTGAACGCTTTTTAATTGCGACAATAGAAATAGGCTCGAATTTAAAACTAGGAATGTCCTTACTGAAGTTTTCTTTGAGTAAAGATTCAGCTAATACAGATGATGAGGGAAGAGATTTCGTAACCTCAATTGGGATGTTGGTGAAGAAATTTTCTAGTGACTCAGCAACCTTCAACTTATCTGAAATGGTTTCATTATAAATTTTTAATGACAAGTCATTCTGATCTCGCCGTTTTGTGTTTCCAGTTTCTTTGTTAATTACCTGCCACACAGCTTTCATTTTATTATGGGAAATACCAATTTTGTTACTTATTAATTTAGACTTAGCTTGAGCTAGTTAGTAAGCTCTTTTGAATATTTTAGAATAATTTCTTACATAATCACGAAGAGTTTGATCAGACGTCAATGATTTCTCGTGATACAACCTGTATAAAATATCTCTGCTTTTTCTAATGCCAGCAGTGGCCCATTCACAAAATTTTGGTTTAGTATTGATAGTAACTTTTTTTACAGGACTTGCTTTATTGAATTCTTGGCATACTGTAGAAAATAGTATACCATAGTTTAAATTGGGGTCTTGTGAATCAAAACTAGCTGTTGAAAGATTGCTATCAATATTATTATTAAACATTTTCAACTTATTTTTAGTAAGAGGTCTAATTTCAATGGTTTTATTTGAGTTTAACTTTTTATCTAAGTCAAATGATACAAGTTGACCAGTATGGTCTGACCTGACGCCACTAATCAAAATCAAAAATCAAAAGTCATTTATTCAAACTAGGCTGAGAGTCAGCACTTTTCGAACGTCAAAATTACATAAGACAGTCCCCCAAAACGCCCGCCCTTCACCACTTCCTAGTGCTTTAGCTGGGAAGAAGAAGTGGCGCAACAAACTCCCCAGCAGCACAGCTGTCTGTTTAGTTAGAAAACCATTGAATTATATAATTATAAGGTAATCAAAGAATAAAAACCGAAACACAAAAAAAAATAACATTTTAAATTATCTGCCATATTTAAGCTAGCCACGCCAATATACCCAAAACAGAAACCAATAAAAAAATCAATGAAAAAAACAACATAACTTAATACACAAATAAAAGCCTCCAGGCATAAGGGGCGTGACATCTTACATATGCATTATTAGATTATTTTTTAAGTAACCACAAATGACAAACCAGGACCATCGAAGTAAAATAAGATAACAGAACAATTACTTTAACAAAATCAAAACCATAGACAGCAAGACGACCAGTCACCACAAGCAGCACCCGTTCACGAGCATAACGCAAAGATCAGCCATTGCCCCCCTCGCCATATTTGAGGGAAGGAGGCAACCCGATCCCCGACGCTACCGCAAGCAGTGACATCTACGGGAGCATGACGAACTCGCTGCCGGTTGCTCAGGCAAGAATAATTTAAGATCAATTGTCGAGGTCGCTAGCTAACCACTTATTGCAATACAACTCATTGAAAAACATTGTAATGAGCGGATCATGTCAATAATAAATGAAGGTAACTAAAACTAATTGACTTATACAGTCAAATAAAATTAAAATAAATATACGAACTCGTATATCCTGTCAGTATGTAAGCTGATTCTGGAGAAAGAACATAAACATTGTCTTGAGTTAATTACAGCGACCAGCTATTCTTATCGTTTAAGTAGTCGTTAATTGAATAATATGCCTTTGAACAAAGGTTGGATTTTACTTGAGCTTTAAACGCATTAAAAGGCAAATCTAGCAAAGAAGAGGGTAGTTTGTTATAAAAGGTTATGCCTAGCCCAACAAATGAGTTATGAACCTTATGAAGCCGGTGAAAGGGAGCACGTAGTTTGTTCTTATTTCTAGTATTAACATTGTGAAAATCACTGTTTTTAGTGTATAAGTGTATATTTTGCCTAATGTATAAGATGTTGGCGAAGATAAATTGTGATGCTACCGTAAGAATACCAATATCTTTAAAAAAATCTCTAAGAGAAACTCTGGCTCCTAGTTGATAAATTGCTCGGACAGCTCGTTTTTGAAGGACGAATATATTTTGAATATCAGCAGCTTTGCCCCACAGCAGAATACCGTAGGACATAACACTGTGGAAATAACTAAAATAGACTAACCGTGCTGTATCAACGTCAGTGTATTGTCTTACTTTCCTGACAGCGTAGGCGGCTGAACTGAGCCTCCCCGCTAGGCTTGATATATGTGGGCCCCACTGAAGTTTGGCATCTACTGTTATGCCCAGAAAAACTGCCGAGTCCACTGTTTCAAGCAGCTCTTTATCTAATTAAGGTGGAGTCTTTTATTATACAGTTAGTAAATACATTGTCTTTGCCTGAAGCCGAAGTTGCTGTTATTCTAGTCGCTTCATTAAATATACATTTTAAATTGAATGATTTAAACAATGAGATTAACTTACATTTTTCGGGTAAATTAACTAGCAGATCAACATCTAGATCATCACAAACAAAAACTAATTTATTATCTTTAAAAGGTTTACTTAGTATTCCATCCATAATGATAAAAATGATGACAAGTTTGAGGCTGGTGGTCTATAAACACATAAGAAAGTATGGCCTTCAACCTCCGCACGTGCTACCTCACATAAGCGATCAACAGAGCAGGCAGTGATACGAGTATCCTTCCTTTCCCTATATCTAAAACGACTATTACACAATATCAAGGTACCACCCCCTATTGAGGACCTGTTGTATGCACTGGCCACTGAAAAATTATTTACATTAAACAACATCCTATCCGGTTTTAACCAAGTTTCACAAAAACATAAGATATCCATATGATATTTATCTAATAACATTTCCACGTCTAAGTTTTTGCCAGAGAAGCGATTTATATTTTGGTGATATAGTAAAATAATATTATTTTGGTTCTCCTTTGTCGATTCTAAAAGTTTAAAGAATTAATTACAGTATTATTAGTAGTACTATATAATACCGTTTCGTCACTTAACCTATTCTCAGTTAAATGATCAATAACTGCGTGTATATTGAACGCTAACAAAGTAGCTAATATATGTCGACTTTTCTTAGGGAGATACATATGTTCCCGAATTAAAACAAAATCTCTAACAAAATTGTTAGTATCAAAATACAATAAGCGGTCACTATGACGACATGTCGAAATATGCATTAAGTTGTTTAAACTATAAATGTAATAATCATTTTCTCCATCATTTAAGTTACCCGAATATGGCAATGCACATAATACTAATTTGCCTAATTTTAATTTAAGTAGGGTTTCAATACCATTAACTATGTCCGTTTTAGATATGCTCAGACTGTTTCTAATTAAAAGAACTACAGTAGTCTGATCATTCATTTGAGTATGTTTTATTTTATGAACAAGCTCATTAAAATGCAGGTTATGGTAACAACAGTTAACTATGGCATGTTTAGAGCGGTTATATTTAACAATGATCCAAAACCAGTTCCTAACCCATCAGAATAAACCAAAATACTACTTTGAGTGGGATTGGTGGTTTCTAGAGTATGAGTTAAACTGGGTGAAGCGGCAGGGACAACATGCTGTGACATGAGAGGTGGCGGAGTGGGCGCACAACTACAGGTGAGATTGTTTGTCAGTGGTCAAAGTCAAAGTCAAAGTCAAAGCATTTATTTCAAATAGGCCTATAAAAAGGCACTTTTGAACGTCAAAATTTACATTAAAAATAGAACTGATTCTAGGCGCCACTTCCAAAAAGTAGTTTCGTATGGAGAAGAAGTGGCAAGAAACTCCACCGTTACTCTTTAAAATGTTTTACAATATTTTGTATACATTAATTATATTTCTATATGTGAAGACGATGCACCAAGAATAAAAATACTATACCACAATTGGTACAAAAAATATAAAAATAAAGCAAAGGCATATAAATTAATCACGTGATAGGTACATTGTGCTCACATATTTACAAACAATTGTAAAAATATGTCGGCGTCACCGTTAGCGGTAGGTACAGGGGGCCGAGTTACGCTGTGCAAAGCGGGACGTTCACCTCCCCACTCTCCCCACTTCTCAAGCAACTTAATGTAAGCTAGTGCGCAGCGAAGAGGGGGATCATTCTTGTGGCAGGCTCGGCCCGGTGCGCCTGCTGTAGCGCCTAGAGCTATTATCGCGATCTATTTAATTAATTAACAAACTGTCGGAATAAAAGAGTTGGTTACTGCTATATCTCATACTTTCATTTAATATGTCGGACCTCTGCCTTCAGGTTATTTCATGGTGATTATTTTATAAGAAATTGTGAGTGAAATAAAGTGATTGTGCTGTAACTAGTATCTCTATTTTCTTCGCCCGACAATCCACGCCTACTTACAAAAGTGCAAGTGTAATATCGCTGATGAGGGCCTATCCCGATATCAGAAGTGGGATTCGAAGGGCAAAAACCTGAAGAAAATAATGACGACAGTGAAGTGTGGGCCAACGTCTAATCTATTCAAAATATGGAGTTTTTGCTATCACGACTTCCGGCAACCACTTAACCGCAAACGTCAAATTTCACCGCAACTGCGCGACTGATACGGTTTGATCCTGATAATGACAATCGCTTCAATAGCACATCTCATCGTTAAAGCACAACAGTCCAAAAATCAAGTGATTGAAGCAAGTGGCAGTACGAACCTTTGAACGAAGTGAAGAATTCGAATCGAGCACCAGCACCGAAGAGTCGTGATACGAACCGTCTCACCTGCTACGTGTATGGACAACCACATCATCCGGTGAGCTCGTTCCTTTTCTTTTTAATAGATAATCTGGTAGTTAGTTTGTAGCTTTTGGCTTTGCCAAAAAATCCAGGGCATTATGCTCTGTGATTTAGTTTACCTTACAGGTATACCTGTGTAAAGAAAACGTTAATTATGAATCGCAGCATACTGAGCCGTGGTGAAATTCAACACGTCGGTGTCCTTTTTGTTTCATGTTGTGCCTGTTAACTCAATTACAGAACCAGTTATTATAGGTAGGGATCTATTAGATAGTAGATCCATGTACGTACGGATGTTGCAAAATTACATTCTATTTGGGGTAAGAAAGTTAACGTTACTAAAGAGTTTCATTATCATATACCACAACATCAAAACTGACCTACATGGTGAAGATAAACTCGCATTAGTTCAGTGCGAAAGGATAATTGATTCTTTATTGGTGGTATGGTGTTTATGGTTAAAGAAATTATTTCTCGATAAGAAATTACAAAGATTTCACTTACTTGAGAACGTTTTTAAACTTAAAATATAACTTGGACACACAAACTAAGCAGCTATTGTTTGAATTTATATTAAATCATCTAAGTTGTAATACCATTTCTTTTCGTACGCAAATAACATTATTAACCAACACAAAACTTAAAACTTTTCGATCCACCCGCAAAAGAAATAATTACCGTAGATAAGGAATGCGATCCCGGTGCCACAATAAAGCAATGCAGTAGTAGGGCAAGTCTGTTTAATGGAGTAGTGTTTGATCACTTAGAAAGTGATTAAAAAAAAATACCGAACGTTTAGTTTGCATTCTTTACTTCTACAGGTAGCTTATTACATTGTTGCACTCCCGCAAAAATAATTGTTCTCTCGCCATTTACTGTCCACACTCGCGGTAGTAAAATGTGATCCTTCCTACTATTGCTGCGATTGTGTACCTGATGTATTTTTGTGTGAATGAACTTACTTAGAATTTTTAAGTATTCTGGTGCAATATGCAGGAAGTTGTTTAATATTCATGAGTTTCGTTTCCCTGTAAATTTTAACTGTAGGTGTAAGGTAATCATAGTGAAATAATAGTTTAACAATTTTATTTTGAGCGATCTGTAGGTCCTTTAGATTCGTTTTTGGCGGTTTGCCCCATATTTCACGTGTTTTACGTTAAGAATCTTGAATCAAATTGAAAGGGCCTATCAAATGGACAGACAAGATATTTACAAGAAAGTGATCGAAATACTAACATCAGAACGGGTTCTGACTAAAATGATTTGACTGGAACGCACTGATTGAACTTCACACTTGTGTGCTGGGCCTCAAGGGATTGTTCGGGGCTCACTCCATCCTATGCTTAGGGTTTCTGCACAATGTTATACTGTACATTTAGACATCGCGGAGAAGTTGTGTGGAGAAATCGATGGTAGGGAGTATTCTTGTCATTGTTGACTCTTTCATTAAATGAGTCCTTCTCGAGTGCACTTCTTAGTTGGATGCAGCAGGTGCAGATGAAGCACTAAAGGAGGCTCTGTCTTTTCGGTGCGACTTCGCGGATCATTTCGGATCGGGGTGGGTATTGTATTGGCGCAGTCAGAGCAATTTTATGGTGAACATGGTGTAGAGTTGCACCTTGTTGCTAACGATTCTGGCAGGGCATGTGTTCGGGTAGAGAGAGTCATGAGGACATTGAGGTGCTTACTTGTTATAATCGAAAGTGAATCTGGTGGGACCTGGCGCGGCGAGGTTCTCGAAGTGCAGCTAGCGACGGATGGTGCAAGGTCTAGGGTAACACAAACAGAACTTGTGTTTGGGACTCGGGCGCGGTTTTTAAGTGTGGCTTCATATTCTGAGTCTGGGTTTCGGTTAGATTTGGGTGAAATTCGTAAGATAGCATCGGAGAATATTGGGAGAGTTGCTGCGTCACAGTGGTAAAAAATGAGACCGTTCTACAGTTGTTATTCCTACTTCATTGAATGTGACAGGGGGGGGGTTCGATTGGGCTTCGCAGGGAGTACAGACTTCCCTTTGTTGTGTGTCTAATAGAGAATGCAAATATGGTCGTAAGCATTTTCGTGCAATGCCCGGGGGAAGTGAGGGCTTGGTGCATTTAGCTACCACTTTGACTGGTAGCTTGAAGGAGGCCGAGGTGGCGGCAGTCCGCGATTGACGAATGGAGTGGGCGTCGTCGGGTGGTTTTAGTGATGCTTTGTCCATTTGTAGTTCACGTACGTTATCCGCCAGCTCTGGAAACCTCTCGGCCTCGGAGAGTGAAGAAACGTAATTAAACGTAACATTGGTACTAATCTGTGAGATAAAGTAAGGGACCGACTCATGCGGGTTGACGTCCTATGGTGTGTGTTATTGGGTAGTCTAAAGAACTGGCTTATGCAGGCCGATGTTCTGGGTCATATTATAAAGTGATCGTCTAGTCTGAGAGGCTATGAGATCAATGGAGATATGTGTGGTACTAGTGAGTGATCGGAGAAACGCTGATTGGCTGCCTGGTCCATGTTATCTGGAGAGATAACTAGCTCAAGGGAGGCCTATTTAAGTTGTCCGGCTCAGCTCCTAAAGGTTGATTTTGTGGGTTATAAAACGTTGTAATGTATGTCACCGATGGACGAGCGTACAAAGTAATGTATCTACCAGTTTTATTCTTTTTACAGAAAAATGGGCCCGCAGTGACTTTAAGGGGATGGAGACGCACAAGGACGTGCGAATGTCAGTCTGGCCGTGACAGCGCTTCAATACTTAAATTAGTGTTATTTCGTTTTCATAGATGTCGTTTGTTAGTTTAGAGTGTTATGTGTGTGTGAACATGAATCATGTGTCTGCTACGACACATTCAATAACATGACACTCTGACACAACACAGAACGCTTATGCACCTTGAAGTGACATTTTGCTGGCTGTATGACATGAGACTCGGTCGGCATCGCACAGGCGTGCTACGCATTCGGTGGAGTGTCTAAGTCAAGTCTATTCTTAAGATTAAAATAGTTTGTTTCTGTTATAGGCTCTAAAGTAAATGACTTTGGTGGTAGTGAAACTACCAATGAACATAGCATGTGTGGATTGTTGAGACAAGTATTTTAATACATTTGATTAAATTATCTACTGGGACCATTTTAGTCCGGACTAACAAGAGACAAAAAAAAAAGACTAAAAAAGAGACTAAAAAAAGAGAAAAAAAAGAGACAAAAAAAGAGACAAAAAAAAGAGCAAAAAAAAAAGAGAGAAAAAAAAACTGGATAAACTGGAGTGATCTTGTAGGGTCATTCATGACCGGACCAAGCAGTAACAATCCTGAAGGGTTTGTTATAACCGGACCAGGAGATTATAACTCTGTAGGGTCGTAAGACCGGACCGAAGGTTATAATTCTGAAGGGTCATTTGACCGGACCAGGCGGTTATAATTCTGAAGGGTCGCTGGACCGGGCCAGAAGATTATAACTCTGAAGGGGTAAACCGGACCAGATTGCTAAAGTTCTGAAGGCTCAATAACGAGCGGTCCCGAATTAGTAGTAAACTCTGCAGGGCTGAACCGGACCAGATTACTAGTATAAGTCCTGAAGGCTCAATATTGAGCGGTCCAGAGTTGGTTGCACAGTCAGTAGGGATGACCTGAATTTTTTTGCTCATCGAGATTGCTAGTCAGGATGAACGAACATTAATAATAACGTTATGTCTTTTTAGACAATGCTTGATGAGTCTACGCGTACGAGGACGTCCGCACGTCAGTATGGCCGTGTCGGCGTCACCGTTAGCGGTAGGTACAGCGGGCCGAGTTACGCTGTGCAAAGCGGGACGTTCACCTCCCCACTCTCCCCACTTCTCAAGCAACTTAATGTAAGCTAGTGCGCAGCGAAGAGGGGGATCATTCTTGTGGCAGGCTCGGCCCGGTGCGCCTGCTGTAGCGCCTAGAGCTATTATCGCGATCTATTTAATTAATTAACAAACTGTCGGAATAAAAGAGTTGGTTACTGCTATATCTCATACTTTCATTTAATATGTCGGACCTCTGCCTTCAGGTTATTTCATGGTGATTATTTTATAAGAAATTGTGAGTGAAATAAAGTGATTGTGCTGTAACTAGTATCTCTATTTTCTTCGCCCGACAATCCACTCCTACTTACAAAAGTGCAAGTGTAATATCGATGATGAGGGCCTATCCCGATAAACATATGATTTTCCTAAAATATTAATTAGGAATTAGTCAGTGTGTGAGTAAAGTAAAAATAACCAAATATACAATACAATAAGCAAATAGTATGATTTTGTCTAGCCTCTAGATTGTCCTATGGAGCAGGACCAGCATGTTTCCAAGCATTCTTATCTAGGATATAATCTTCTAATTTGTAATATGCTTGATTACAAAGTGTTTTTTTAACATGAGCTTTAAACTTTCTTTCATTTAATTGCAATATTTCACCAGGTATTTTGTTGTAACATTTAACACAGTACCCCATAAAAGATCTATGTACTTTAGATAGTCTGAAAAATGGTTGATCTATTTTATTTTTATTTCTAGTGTTAATATTATGTCTATCACTTATTTTATTAAATAGATGCAGATTTTTTCTAACATACATAATATTTTCATAAATGAACTGGCAAGGTACAGTCATTATATTAATCTTCTTAAATAGTTCCCTAAGAGATTCGCGGCGACGTAGATTGTAAATGGCTCTGACAGCTCTCTTTTGCAAAATAAAAATGGATTCAATGTCAGCAGCCCGACCCCACAGTAAAATGCCGTATGACATAATGCTGTGGAAGTAGCTAAAATAAACCAAACGCTCGGTTTCAACGTCTGTTAACTATCTTATCTTTCTAACAGCATACGCTGCCGAGCTTAGTCGCCCCGCGAGAGATGTTATATGGGGTCCCCATTGTAACTTTTCGTCTAGCGTGATTCCTAGGAAAACCGTCTGATTACTAAATTCCAGTTTTTCTCCGTTCAATATGATGTCACATTCGCTACTTCTAACATTAGGTAATTTAAATCGAATGCTTTTGGTTTTTTTCTCATTTAGTACCAAATTATTTACCGTAAACCAATCTTGGACCTGAAGAATAGAGTTGTTCACGTCATCAAGATTTTGTGGATCAATGAAGTGTCATCTGCAAACAACACCATCTTCGGTTGATTTTGAAGTAACTGGGGTACATCATTAATGTAGACTAAAAAGAGGAATGGACCCAATATCGAACCTTGAGGAACGCCCATTGATATTTCAGACCCTAATGAGTTTGTGCCGTTTATTTTTTACTGTAACCTTTCTGTCTTTCAAATATGATAGCAAATCAAGAGCTTCATTCCTAATCCCATAGTGCTCCAGTTTCAGCAGAAGTGTCTCATGGTTTACGCAATCGAACGCCTTAGAGAGATCGCAAAAGATTCCAATGGCATCTTGTGATTCCTCCCAGGCGCTAAAAATGTTCTTTATTAGGGTGACACCGGCGTCAGTGGTACAACGTCCTTTAGTGAAACCGTACTGATGTTCATGCAAGATGGAGTTTTTATTAAAGTGACGTAACATTTGATTGAGCATCAACTTTTCAAACACCTTACTGAGAACTGGCAGAATTGACACGGGCCTATAATTATTGAGCTCTTTACTATCACCGGATTTGAACAATGGGATCACTTTACTATGTTTCATAAGATCCGGAAAGACTCCTTGGTCTACACTGGTGTTAAATATGAAAGCTAAATAGGGCGCAAGGGTTTCGATGAGAGATCTACAGACTTTTACAGACATTCCCCAGAGATCTTCTGTTGATTTAATTTTAAGATCTTTAAAAGCTTTTATAACAGCTTGGGGGTTTGTATGCTGAAACCTAAACGCCAAAGGGCATGGTTTTACATTATTTTTAAGTAAAGCAGCAGAAAGCGCGGGTGAGGACTTTAAATCTTCAGTAGTTTTAAGTGGAACATTAACAAAAAAGTTTTCAAATTCCTGAGCTATATCTACATTTGAGTTGATGGGGCCACGTGCAGTCACTAAATTAAATTCAATATTACGCTGTTTTTTCCTACCTGTTTCATTATTTATTATTTGCCAGGTAGTTTTTATTTTATCATCAGCTGATTTTATTTTATTACTAATATATAGAGATTTAGCTATTTTGCACACATTTTTAAATAATTTTGAATATCTTGCAACATACTGATGAAAACTTGTATGAGTCACATGTTGCTTTAGGCCGTAAAGTTCAAATAGATTTTCTCTACTTTTACGAATGCCAGGAGTGGCCCAATCACTAAATAAAAACTTTGTATTAATACTTTTAGTCTTTAGTGGAAAAGTTTTATTAAATTGCGTGTTTAATAGTGAAAAGAACTCGGCGTAGAACTCATTTGGGTCACCTATATTATTAAAACTTTGTTTACATAATTGACTGGCCAAAGAATCATTTAATTTCTCTAAATCTTTACATGTAATTTGCCTAAACATTATTTGAGTTTTTTGTAAAGGCGTATATGAGCAAAACATTATTGTTTGTCCACTGTGAACAGATGGCAACTTATTTACTATTTGTTTGTGTGAGTAATCACAATTGCAAAAAACATTATCTATACAAGTAGCAGAAGAAGCTGTCACTCGGGTAGGTTCAATAAAAACATTAGACAGATCAAATGACATAAAAAGACTTAATAATCTGACTGTACCAGAGTTATTTTTTAATAAATTAATATTAAGGTCCCCGCAGATTATTATTGACTTACTACTAGCACTAAGTTTCTTTAACACATCTTCCATTACAGAATCAAACACAGGTAGATTCTGGTAACTTGGAGGTCTGTATACGCATACTATGACATGCTGATCAAGCTCAACACAGGACAATTCAATGGCGTGCTCAACAGACAGTCCGATGATGTCTTTTCGTTCTTTCGATTTAATTGAATTTTTAACTAATATTAATGACCCGCCATGTATCATACGTTTTCGGCTAAAATGGCTAACAACACAATAATTTGCATAATTAATTGACATTACTTGATGATCTTTTAACCAATGTTCTGTTAAACAAATAACGTCAAGCATAGTACTTTCTAGAAACAATTCTATTTCCAATAATTTGGAAGCGCAACCTTGGATATTTTGATTAAATAAATTTAAAGTGTGTTGCACTTCCTTTGGTTTTTTATTACTATGAGTTATTTTGCCAGAAGATACTTTATTATTATTCTCTAGTAATAATTGGTTATTTAAAGGGGTAACTTCTGTTGTCTTACTAACTAGTTTAAAGTATTATCCGGAGTGACCTCCACAACTACAACTGACGAGTCTACAATGGCGGTGGGTTCCAGCAGGAAAAGTATAACCTATCTGACTGGTAGTGCCCTCCAAGGATGTTGGTTTTATGGTTGAATCTTCGTACAACATGATGAATCATAATTAATCTCTATGTTGCTTGTATAACTAGGCAACACAGACTCGTCACTAATACTACAATCTGTTATATTATCTATAACCTCATTAATATTATAAGCTATCAACATAGCTATCCGATGTCTATTATATCAAGACAGAGATAAGGTTCTCTGAGTTAACTTAAAACCACTAACAAACTTGTTAGTGTCAAAATACAATAATTTGTCACTATGACAACATGTCAGCTTGTGAATAGTACTATTCAACTTATATAATTATTCTCGTCACCTGATAAAGAATCAGAATAAGGAAAAGCACACAACATCAGCTTTCCTATGTTTAATTTAATTAAGGTGTTCACACCATCCACTATGTCCTTTCTGGTAATACCAGTACTATTTCCTAATAGCAAAACCATAGTAGAATAATTTTCTAGGTTTGTATTTGCAATTCTTTTAATCATTTGTTTAAAACTTATGTTATGGTAACTATGGTTAGTAAAACTATGGCTAAGGTAATTGAGTAAAATTTTTCCGAAGCCAGAACAAAATTCGTCACCAAAAAATATTGTCTTGTTTCCTTTATATTAACACAGGTCTCTGCTGGAAGAGCCAACACTGGAGGGGGCAAGTTAGGCTGAGGCTGAAAAGGTGGTGATTGGTTGGCACAGCTGCATGGAGCAGAGTGTATCATACCTCTCTGCATTGTACTTCACCAGGTCAACCAACTCACAGCCTTCCTGCAAGCGCTCACTTAACATTTGTTGACTGGACTCATACTTAAAAGATATTTCCTAAAGTGTATTTACCCTGCTCAGTAATTCCTTTTGAAGGTTTTGTGAAGGTATGACAACATCATACATTTGCCTGCTAGTTTCCAACTTATTACTACATACATTAAGTTGGTTATGTAAGCTGATACGTTCTTTCCTAAGATTAATATTAAACTTATAAACACTTTGTGTCTTCAAGAGTTTCTTGTACTTTTTAATATTTTTACTAATTTTAATGTATTTCTTAATTTTATTATGACTGGTAAGAATTGGACAACTAGTTAAGGTATCGTCCCCTGTTAGGTCTATGGCAATGGTGGGCTTCTCATACTCCAGTACGGATACACTACCAACCAGCTCATTGAAAAGGTCATTGGTGTTGGCAACCTGTTCGCTGGCTTTCAGAGAGTTAATGGTGGAGATAGTGTTATGTGCCTTGCATAATTCTGCTTCAAGACCTGATATGCGTTTCAGTGCCTGGTCATGAGTGTCACTGCATTGATGAAAGTCTGACACTAGTAACTCAATATGTTTTATATAGAACTCCTATGAACTTGTAATTATAATTTATTAATATAAACTTGCCCTTGAACGGTGCTCCGTTAATTATTCATTTACGCGGGTCCAACCTCGCCATCCTTCTTTCGCACTCATTTATCATAATCCAAATTAAAATCTAACTCAGTAATAAATCCGTCAACGTCATTTTCAATACTTT
Source organism: Dasypolia templi (assembly GCA_963555695.1). Lineage (NCBI taxonomy): Eukaryota > Metazoa > Arthropoda > Insecta > Lepidoptera > Noctuidae > Dasypolia > Dasypolia templi. The sequence goes on from OY743165.1 coordinate 14,141,194, forward strand.
CAGGGATACAAGTCAAATTGTCATAGAAGTCTCGAAAATCGTCAGGTATTTTACATGTCTTATTGATATAATGTCACGTTGCTTGTGCTCCGCGATAGGTTTTCTTAAGATGTTTAACAACGTAAACATACCGTACATACAAATATATAAATTACTTTTCATGTTTCGTTTTATCAATTTTTAGTTTGTTTATCAAGATATACGTACAAAAGAAGGAAAACCGTCAAGCAAAAACGTACATAAGTGTAAGAAGGTAAATCATTAGTGTAGATTGGAATGTATCAATGTAATTTGCGAAAAATGTTCCGTTCGGAAACTCCACGATATCTTATTTATAAATAAAACTCAAACTCAAAGCGTAAAAGTGCCTGTAATTGGTTTATTTGAAATAAATATTTCAAATAAACCAATTACAGGCACTTTTGAATTGTCAAGCGGTCGGTCAGTCAGAAATATGAAGCTAGTTATAAATAAATTAATAACTTTTAATTCCCAACACCTAGTAACTCAATATGTTTTATATAGAACTCCTATAAACTTGTAATTATAATTAACATAAAGTTGCCCTTGAACAGTGCTCCGTTAATTATTAATTTACGCGGGTCTAACCTCGCCATCCTTCTTTTCGCACTCATTCATCATAATCCAAATTAAAATCTAACTCAGTAATAAATCCGTCACCGTCAACTACAATAATTTCAGGGATACATGTCGTATTGTCGTAGAAGGGTCGAACATCCTCTGGTATTAAACATATGTCTTATTGATATAATATTACGTAGCTTGGGCTCCGCAATAGGTTTTCCATTTGGCCATAATTTCCATTACTGACTCTGAAATACACCTCCATTCTGGATTGACGGAGCCGTGATAGCTATTCAATATTTTACGAGTAATATCCAAACAGTAGATAATCTTCTTGATCAAATAGATTTATATAAATACGATATTAATCTGCGTTTGTAATTTTTAATAATCTTGTTTCTAACCAATAAACTTTGTCATTACTTGTTGTTTTCTTTCGATTCACTATGAACTTTTCTAGTCGAGTAGAAATCATCTACTTCCATTTGGCAAGTTATCAGACGGTATAAGTAAAAGAAAAATCTTTTCACTTATAGCCATAATTAAATTTGAATGTAGTCGTCAGGCGTATAAATCATTTGATTGTATTTTAAAGCTCTATCAATATCGCCGCAGTCTAAAGACTGCGGCGATATTGATAGAGATAAAATACTTACTTGCCCAATGATAAATCATTGGGCAAGTAAGTATTTTAGTGTCTTTTGCATATCAAACGTTGGACATTCTATGTCTTCTTGGTTTTTAGCTAAGTTCATATCTATTTTTTATTGAGATCTTGCTTTTCGGCCTGGTTAAGATGAATGTGTTTCTTTTATGGAGTTAACATATGTCACCTATAGCAGCTTAGTATTTATGCTTTGATGTTAAAATTGTCGTAAAAAAATCGTTTGAAAAAAGGTGTAACTGCGTTTGGGGTAATTGGCTTATTATTCATCATAAACTACAGGCAAAGTCACTCCAGACTTACAAAACTGTGCCGATGTTTTTGACCTGCTATATTGTGACGTACAGTGAAAGTGAATTAATGAACTCTTTTATTCCTTCTTTCACACGCACATCAGGTAGTCTATTTTCTCGGTTTCTCCTCCCTTTTTAGAACTTTTTTTGGTCTTACAACGGTTTCTGCGAATTCCACCACCACGAACACCTTCATCCCTAGCCTTTTCATGATAGTGTCTTCGCAACAGACTTCGTAGAACGAATTAGTCGCAGAATTCATACTAACAATGACTTGGGCAGCTCCGTCGTTGCAGACAACAGTCCATTAATATATTCCGTTCCCTGAATGGCCAATTTCGCTGTAATACGGTAAACTTCTAAGACCTCTGGCTGTGTAATGACCCTTTGATTTAAAGGTTTAAAGTGCTACTAGGGTGGGGACGGTGGGCACGCCACAATAGCGGCGCCACGGCGTTTTGACCTTCCGCCTGACACAGGTCCTCACCAGACACGGTTGTTTCGGGAGGTTCCTGTTTCGCATAAGGCGGGAGGAAACGCCCGGGTGTCACCATTGTGTTGATCGCCCGGAGGACACGGTGGAGCATACGGTGGAGGTCTGCCCAGCTTGGGCGGAGCACCGCAGTGTCCTCGCGGAGGAAATCGGCGGCGGCGATCTCTCGCGTCCGGCCCTGGTCCAGGCCATGGTACGGAGCGAGAGGGAACGGAAAGTTACCTCCTTCTGCGAAGCAGTAATGCTCCCGAAGGAGGAGCCGGAGCGCGTGAGGGAGAGAGCCTTGCGCCCTCACGCCTCCACTAGCCGCCGCAGGAGACGCCCTGGGCGTCGGGAGTCGCCTGCAGATTCCCGGCCACCGTAGGCGCGGGCTTGCGGACGGCGAGTAACGGGTAGCTTGCCGTCCGGTAAGGACCAGGCCCGGGTCGACGAGAGATGTCAGCACAAAGTGACGGGGTCCGATAGGGCCGACGCCTCAGGGTCGCGGGTAATTCTAAAGAGAAAACTGTGGCCTTGGCACAAGCAACTGAAGGAATGTCATGGGTGGGTTTTAATCACTAAAAGTCTGACACGCCCTCCCGCTCCACCCAGAGCGGGATAATGATTTCCCACCCAAAAAAAAGAAATGGTGGGGACGGTGTCCATAAATTTTGTAGCATTGTTCTTTGAATAAAGCAGCCTTATAAGTAGGCAGACTTCTGCAAAGTAGGTCCCTGGGTGAATTATCCAAACAGATGACTGTTTTTTTTTAAATATGTATTTGTCGAAATGGATCAGGGAGCACGTTAAAGTTTCGTTTCGATTCACCCCTGCATCCCTATTCACCCCGTTTTACGTTACGTCTATTTTATGTTATCGCTGGTCGATTTGACGCTCCAAAAAGAAGAGAGCATAAGTCAGCATTGTCAATGCTGAATGTATGTGATGAACAATCAACAACAGCCTAAAATGAGACACTAGCGTCCAATTACCAATACCAGTATGGGCTATTTTCTCGCTTAATAAACATACGTAGGTAGTTACAACAGATATAACATTACGTGTAAACAAAATTGACTTGTACCCACTAACGTATAAAGAATGCTCAACGGCCAAGTCACACAACATTAACTATAAGAAATCGCAGTAAGGAACCTTAGACTTGGCACGACTTTGTCTAGATTTCATTACTTTTTAGAGATAAACAAGCAGCTCCATCGAGACTATGCTAGTTTTTTTACAGAATGTTTTTGATGGGATTCATTTGACGGCTTATATCTCCGCGATGAATAGAAATATCGACATGGCGGTTTTTGCAAAAATTAAAAACTGTTATGTCAAAATTAATATGGCTGCTTTCTGCATAACTAGGTCCTTATCATGTGTATATACCGCTACCGAAGTTTCGCTTGCTTATTTAATTTGACCGTGTTTAAGTTTTGTGTTCCCCAAAGTGGTAAACGAGTTGTAAATACTAGTCTTCAACAATAGTATTAAGAGCTTAAGTTTGTAAGTTTGGATGTAGAAGGTAATCCCTGGATGATGATTCTTTAAAAATCTCACCGCGAAGACTTGCGTGGAGTGTGCTGTCAGTGTCATTCCGTCTTGGTCAATCCCTAGCATCACTGGCACTGACAGCTCACTCCACGCTCACTTCAACTATGTTTTCACGTTGAGATGGTTGCGGAATACCACTACTAGTCGCTACTGTTGACAATACAAACTTAGTACAGTTAGCCCAAAGAAAGTATGCTCTTCGGGAATCACAGTCTATCTTCGGAAAAACGAACGCACCACGATGAGACCTATTATAGAGCTATAATAACTATGGAAGTATGTTCTTGCCGTTTTTATTAACCACTTTTTTTTGTAACATTAAAAAACAGTTCAAAACTTTTGAGTGACAGATGACGATTTTCGAACGGAGTAGGGGAACTAATTCGGAATCACGAAAATTACCGAAGCTCATACTTATTCTGGTTGACTTGTAAGTATTTCAACATCCTCTTCCGTATCGAAGGTAAGTAGGCAAGTACTGAATTCTAAATTGTTACACAAAATGCGCAATCATGATGTTGATGTAAATACTTTTCAGGTTTGACTATATTAGTTGTGCGATAAAGTTTGAACGAAATAAATTATTAAGTTATAAATTATTACTACTTTACTATATTATAAATTATTACTAGATCTATGCTCTATAGTGAAAATAGCTTCTGTCCGCGGCTTTGCCCGCGTGGAGATCGGAAATTCCGGTATAAAAAAAAATCTTATGTCCTATACCTAGGCCATGGTCATATGCGTGCCCATGAAATCGTTTTCTAGAAGAGCGGTGGTCGCCACTTTACGACTTTACGGAGTCAAAAACTGCACCAACTGACTTTCATAAATAACGTTTCGGTGACCGCACCGCTTTTAAAGGAAACCGTAGGTTTAGCCGTGAGAAGGTAACATACAAACAGACAGTCTCAGAACTTTCTCATTTATTTTATACATACGCATAAGCATAGTCAGCCTATTATGTTCCTACTGCTGGGGCTCAGGCCTCTCCCTCTGTGAGATGGAGTGAACTGTAATCCCTTACTTACTCGACTAAGTATTCGTTTTTTTTTTGTCGTGGCTGGTCCCGCCTTTAAGGCACCCGGCCACTACCGCGATACGCTGTAAGGAACAAGTGTACCGTGGCATTTCGATTCGTTAGAAGTCGTCACAGTTCCCAACTTTTCTAACTTTGAAGAAGCCGACAGAGCGCAGCGAAAGTATAAAGGCGATCATTTGGCTTGGTATGGGCATGTGATGAGGAAAGAGGAAACGCATGTGGGTGAGGTGAATCAAAAAGGTTTTGCAAGCGCCTCCCCTGACCGTGATACCGTAGCCTATGATTGACTGCGCCAGCGCAAGATACACCGTTCGTAGTAGTTCAAACTAAGCCACGTGTCGATACTTCTTAAATGCCCATATAAGTTTACAAACACGGGAAGTGGTCAATTCAATGTGAGGACGCCAGTCGTTCATCCAGAAGTACACGGTACTGCACTGACTTTTTTGTGACATTTGAAGACATTGGTGACCGTTAAAATCATAACAGGAGTGTGCTTTGAGACTTATTTCCAAGGGTCTAGTATAGGCGAAAGTAAAAGTTGCAGATATAAGGTTTTTGAAATATTCAAGGTTAGTAAGTTACTTTACAGCCAACGAATTATTTTCCGTAGGCCCAGCTCTGCCGCTTGTTGCGCTGCTTCCCAATACTCACCGTGACATAGTAATGCGGTACCGTCTGCATAACTAAATATTTTACCATTTTTAAGAGACTCCTGGCACAGGTCATTAACATAGACCAGGAAGAGACTTGGGGATAGGCAGCTACCTTGTGGTACACCATTGTCAATTTTGACTTCATTGCTATTCTGTTCAACAACCTTTACTTTTTGTGTTCGGTCAGACAGAAAGTCAGTAAATATACTCAGAGGCTTTCCCCTGATTCTAGCTTTCTTACAAGGATTGAAGTACAGACCATGTCAAACGCCTTGGCCAAGTCCAAAAAAATAAATAGATGGATGGAAAGGGAGAGGAAGGCCAAAGAAAAGATGGATGGATTGTGTGAGGAATTATATGAAAAAGAAGGGAGTGAATGATGGCGTGACAGGGGAGACTGGAAGGAGAAAACGTGGTGCACCAACCCCAGTTAACGGACAAATGCAGGAAGATGATGATGAGATCGCGGCGATGCGGTGAGCGGTGTTCATGCGTGTTTTCAAACTGTTTAGGAATATGTCATGCTGTAGTAACAATATTTCTCGTTGTTCACGACGTTATCCAAAGGTTACGTGTTAAAGGGTAAGGTTACGTGCAACTTAAGTGGCACTCCAAATTGGCTTAATTGTGAAATTGAGTGCTTTGATTTGAATACTTACGTCCCGGCTGTCATTTGTGTATCTTTGACAGTCGTTACGGATCGTCAGAAGCCCGATAGTCTGACAATCAGTCTTACCAAGGGGTATCGAATTATCCAGTAACTGGGTTGCGTGGTCAGAAAGGCAATCGCAAAATGTAAAATACTGGTATTCAGCTACATCCAGATAGACTTGAAGTCGACCCCAAAATAGTTGGGAAAAGGCTGGTCAGGTGATTTAATGTTGTTTTTCAAAGAATAATTGTTCGGAAACGTAGTGAGATATAAAGTTGAACCTTGACCTGAACCACCGATCTAATCTGCAAAAATCGCATTAAAAACGTAGGTGAAGTTAACTTGAGGTGAGCTGTCTTGCTACATGATGCTAGAGATCGACAATCACTTTTACTAAGTTTTCACGGTGAGATTGTTACAGAATATAGAGGAACTATTCAATTCAGGAAAAATAATCGATGCGTTGTGTTTCTCGGAGCATACTCGTAATATGTTATTGTCTGATGTTAACTTCTTACATATTTCCTAATTTTTCTGTTGCTGCTCATTTCACTCGGAAAACCAGATATGGTGGTATCTGTATCATGACACGAAATGGAATTAATTATGGAGCTTTGGAGTCAATGGTAAAAACTGTGTATCTTATATAATTGAATGTTGCGCAGTGGAACTTACTGATCACAACATCATCATAATTTGTATTTATAGAAGCCAACAAAGTAGGGCTGTAAAGGTAAACAACTTGAAATATTTTATAACCTAAACATTATTTTAAAGCCTCTCTCGTTTCACGCTACTAAATAGCAAATTTTATGCGGTGATTTCAATATTGATCTATTAAAAAAGACGACATGTTCAGAGCAATTCAAGCATCTTTTAATGGGTTATATAACCTAAAAATTTAAATAAAAGTTCCAACAAGATTAAGCAGTGGAACCTGCATCGACAACATAATTCACAATGTACGGGGGTCGAAGGGAGAAGTTTTAGACTGGCTCAACTTTTAAGATGTCCGGTTAGACAGACATACATGATAAATCACTGCTTCCCAACCAGACGAGATTACTCGAAAGAGTGTTCAGAACTACACACACCACATGAAATGCATCACTTTTGCTGACGTATACGAGGAAAGTGATTGCAATAAGGCATTCAAATTGTTCTATGATTGGTTTAGGTTGATATACGATTTGTGCTTCCCAAATATAAAAATACGGATATCGACTAAAGTAAAAGCAAAATGGATTAGTCGTGGCATTAGGATATGCAGTAAAATAAAAATGGAATTGCTGAAAATACCGGTTATTGCCGAATAAGCAAAATAAAACAAATCTAAGAAAGCTATCAAATCGGCTAAAGATAGTTATAAATCTCAAACAGCGAGCCCATCACAGACGTTTTATACATTCAGCTCAGTACATAATTTGCCAAATGAAACTATCGTGAAAATCTATTAAAATGATATATTTTTTAACTAATCTTCTTAAAATAGCGCAAGCTTTTAACGACTATTTTGTGGATCAAGTGAATCCAGATAAGTACACACACAAAAAATAAACACTACTAAAACTACACTCATACAAAGTAAAAGTCAGTCTATGTTTATATTGCCTACAATACCCCTTGAAATTCATTGTATTATTATATCACTAAAAATACGTCTAGTACTGGGTATGATGATATAAGTACACAAATGGTTAAAAAGATTTCAACAATAATTTCTCCTGTGTTGAGTCATCTACGCTCTATCAGTCGCATACGCGTGCCAATCGAGAGCAGTTGCATACGCAGCGATCGATAACTGTTACCCATCTACCCTACATACCACAGAATAATGGTATTTCACCATTATTCTGTGGTATGCGCAAAATGTGTAAAACTGATAACCAAAAAGTGTTCTGGATTGCAGTGCAGCAAATGTAATAAGTGGCTTCAAGCTTGTTATGCGTCAATAACACCCGACCAGCTAAGTGTATTGCACGATACAGATTCAGTGGACTGGAAATGTAAATCATGCAGCGGAGGTGGGAAGCCGAAAAGACTATCATGTATCATCCCCGATATCGAAGGAGACGAAAATACAGATACAGAGTCTACTACACCACACACTAGAACCCCTGCAGACAACATGATGCAACAAATTTTACGAGACCTGTGCAGAGAAGTGAGGCAAGTTATCAAAGAAGAGTTACAACGTATCCTGCAATTCTACTCTGATAAAATTGATGAGTATGAGACTAAGATCCAAAAATACGAGAAGACAATGAAGGAATTTGAAAATCGTTGCACTGATTTATAAAATCATGCAAAAAACACAAATATTAAATAAGAAGTTCTGGAAAACAAATTAAACTAAATGGAGTAAGCACAATTATCCAACCAACTTGAGATATGTGGTATAAACCCATCTGAGAAAGACAATCCTGAAGATATTGCCAAGAAAGTTGCCGTAACCGTAACGCAAAACCCGGATGACGTCGTAAAAGCCTATAGAAAAACGAGAAACCCAGCAAATGTGTCGAGAAACAAAGGTCCGACTCCGATCACTGTGATACTCCGAGAGGGAAACCGAGATTTATGGATAGATTCTGCCAAAACTACGACGATATCTGCTGCTAGATAGGGCATGACGGTGATGCTAAAGTTTAACTCCGGGAGTGTGTGACGCCGTCGACGGCCTATCTGTTATGGAGGGTTCGGTCTAGTATCATTTGGCAGGAGTTCGGGGGTAAAAAGGGTTAAATATGGTAGGGGCGGGTTGCCTGATTGTAACGCTACCACTCTTATTACAAGGTAATGCATATTTTTCGAGAAATTAATAATAAATGTTTCTAACCTCAAATTAAAAACAAAAACGCTATTTGCGTCATGTGTCAGTGTCATTTGTTTACGTTCATTCCGTTTCTCCCAGAGTTGTAAGAAGTTAGTGTACCCCCACTTCCTGGTTAAAATAGGTCGATATTGTTTCAAAACCGAATCGGGGCACCCCGACTCCAGGTAGTCTTTTGGCTCCTACCCCTAGACTGTTTATAAAAATCTGGAGGCGCGAAGGGAGGGCAACCTCCGCCCGCTGTAACAAAGCATAGGCACCCGTGCGAGCCGTAGCGGCTGAGGCAGTAAGCCGAAGCTGCTGGAAATATGGATTTCAGGAAAATAAGAGCACGACACAATTATTACGAGAATTTAACCGATGAGGTCAATAAATATTTAAATGATAAAAAAAATGTCTTGACACTTTTTATAGACTTCAGCAAAGCATTCGATCTGCTCCGTTGTAACACACTTTTTGACAAGTTGTCACAAAATGGAATACAAGGGCCACTATTAGAACTACAAAAAAACTCAATACTCAATACTTTATTGCATTCCATATGTATTACATAGATGGTAAAAACTAAATAAAAGATCAATATGGACCCTGTCGGGCACAGCAAAAATTAGGTGGGCGGAAGAGGGCTAACTATCACACAAATAGACATAACACTGTTAAAATTCAAATTCGTATAGTATAAAGCTTCCATCCACGCAAGGCACGACCCAGGGCTCAATTATAGGTCCGACAGAATATTTACTTTACGTTAATGATATGAGTAATGCTATTAATTCAGGGTCTGTATACCAATTCGCAGACGACACGTGTATATTGGTCGCTAATAAAAACATCCATGATGCGGAGGAATCCCTACAACGTAGGTTCGACCAAATGTGTAAATGGGCTCATGACGTAGGCTTAGTAATAAACGCAACAAAAACAAAAATTGTTCACATACATTCATCACAAAATAAATGCGCCACTATACCTACAGTTAAAGCACACGAACACTCTTGCCTGCGTAACCCGCCAAATACTTGCAAATGCCCGATATTAGAAGTAGTTGATAAACACATGTGTTATGGTTGATAACCGATTCTGTTGGGGCCCGCACAAAGATTACGTATGCAACAAACTGAGGTCTATTCTAGGTTAGCCAAACATACTTAAATATAAACTGCCTAACAAAACGCTTAGAATGTTATATATGGCCCTCACAGACCCGGTTATAAACTACGGACTCAGCAGTTATGGGAGAACTTATCATACATACCTGACAGATATTTATAAGTTACAATTAAGAATATTAAAAGTAATTATACCAAAACATTTAAAGAAGAAATTCAAAAACAGTGACGACGATCTCTTTAAATACTGTAATGATAAGAATGTGTTCCATTAAATTGAATTTTTAACTCTTGCGGAAGTAAATAGACCTTAGCTGCTAACCGAAAAAACAAGACCTGACTTTCTCAGAACGATACCACTTAAAAATAGATACATCCTACCAAAAATTAATAATGTGTACGGTATGCGGGTTGCAGAATATTTAATACCTTTTTTCTTAATAAACTTCCAGAAGACTTGCAAACTTTATACAAACGAATTCGAAAAGTTATTAGTACAAGTCAAAACGTTTCTTTACACAACACTTCTCATAATGTTTTAAAGTTTTGTAAAATGTAAAAAATAAAAATATTAATCAACGGCTCGCCAGCAACAGATAAACCCTGAGAGGTTTTCGTTGTGTGGCTAAAACCAATTTGTTTGTATGTTAAGTGTTTCAGAAATAAATAAATAAATAAAATCTTATCAATATGTGCATATTGCATGGTTATTATCCGGAAGAATCAAAAATAACCATTGTAAAACCTTTTAAAAAAAATATAGTAGGGAGCATATGTCCTGCTACATACCTGTCGCTTTAGTGCCAATTTTTTTCAAAAAATTTGAAAATGCAATATATAATCAAGTTAATTCATACTTTGAGAAAAATAGCTTATTCGTTGATAACCAAAAACTTTTCAGAACTAATAGATCAATTGACATGGCCATCTATGATGTCTTGCATATGGTTAGCAGGAGAGTGGATAAGAGACTATAAGCTCTAGCGCTTTAAATGGACATGTCAAAAGTCTTCGATCGTGTACACCATAAAATACTATTAAATAAACTTAACGCATACGGAATAAGAGGAAATATATTAAATTTAATAGAATCTTATCTATCAAATAGAAAGCAAATAACGACAATTAGTAGAATTTGTAAAAATACCGAACTCACATATAAATCTAGCCAGAGAACTGTAACATTTCTGACAGCAGTATCCTATGACAATGTAATTATAAATCTGGACAAAACAGTAATAATGAAATTTCAACAAAGAGTAAATCACAACTTGAACTTAAATATTAGATACAACGACCAAGTTATTAATAAAATAAATGTGTCAAAATTTCTCGGATTATACATAGAAAACACATTAAAATGGAATTCACATATTGACAAAGTGTGTGTAAACTAAACCAATTCTAATATGCCTTGTATATGTTAAGTAAAACAGTCGATCGGACAACAGTATTAACAGCATATCATGGTCTAGCATATCAGTGGCCTCAACATTCAGGTATGGAATTATATTGTGGGGCAATGCAACGGGTAAGACACGACAAGTATATAAGTGCCAAAAAAGATTCATTAAGAGCATCTACAACTTACAGACTACAGACAGTTGCAACCCGTTTTAAAAGAATGTGAAAATATTAACAATGCATTCGCTGTACGTATTTGAAACTTCCATGTTTGTCAAAAATAATCTGCACAAATTTACAAGAGTAAGTAGCCAGCGCCGTTGAGACCGGTTGCAAACAGTAGGGTGTAAAACTGCAATATATAAAAACAGTGTTTTCGTAATGTATAAGGAATGAAGAAAATGTCTACAAATTTAAAAGTAATTTGTTTTTGTTTTTACTACGAGTAGACAAGACGTATTATTCTATTGAAGATTTTTTGAATGATAATTTTCCTATAATTTAACTTCCCTTGACATGCATGTAAATTTTAGTTAAATTGACAGTTCTTTATTTAATTGACATTTATTTAACTATTATTTTTGTTTTAAAAGTAGTACTCATTTGGACTTTTGCTTTTAAATAACTGTTTAATTTACGATATTATAACTACTATTTGTACACCAATTTCGTTGGTAGAACATAGTGCTCGACTACAATAATAACTATGTCTAAGATTTTTTATATAAACCTATGTTTACAAATAAAAAATGATTGATTGAATGAGAATAAACCGCCTGGTTTTGTTTAAAATTTCATCAGGTATTTTTGAAACAGACCATGCTAACTACCGCTAAGTTAAGTCACACTAATGATTACGTTATTCGTTCGTTTACAAGGTCTGAGTCAATGCTAAAGAATGTAAATTAAAACCATTTAATTGTGTTAATCAAATACACCAGTGTTTATAGTGACGGTTCAACCTCTGGTCTTCATTGTCAAATACCTACCGTGTGCGCACGTGTTTTTTGTATGTGCGTCCTTCCTATAATGTCGTACGGAGCCGAATAGTGGACACTCACCATAGGCCTGATCCACAAATTCAAGGTTGCTCAGCGTGCAATGGAGAGAGTAATGTCCCAAACATTACTCTTAGTTTCTCTGGTGGATAGAATTCGCAACGAAGTCATTCGATAGAAAACTAAAGTCACCGAAAATGCGCGTAGAATCTTCATGTTGAAGTGGAAGTGGGCCGGCCATGTCTGTAGACGGACATACGGTCGATGGAACAGACATGTGCGAGAGTGGAGACTGCGTTTGGGCAAACTTAGTGTGGGACGCCCTGCGGCACGACGGATCGATGATTTGAAGAAGGCTGGCTAAGGTTTCATATAAGAGCTGTGACCGTCACATGCCGCCGTAATGTGCAAATATAGAGTGTTTCTTGACACCTTAATGACAAATACTGGTGCAGATGACATATTTTCATGACGTCCGTTATAAATGTGACGGAAACGTGCTTCTAGGGAGCCATAGCTATTTCTGAAGAATGTGGATTTATGTAATTATTGAAGTATATTTTTTTGCAAAAACTGTGAAACCGCAATTTTTTTCTCAGATCGAAAATAAACACTCTTTAGGCACCTGTCCCACCGTAGTGGAAACGATTAGATATTGGTGCCGAACTAAACTATCACTAATATTCTTTACTTTTATGGCTATGAGAATCTTCTGTATTAATTCTGCAAGAAAATCTGTAAATTTAAAACTAATTATGACACTACTAAAATTGATGACACTATTAATTTAACAACCGCGACTTCACGTGGGTATTTTTTCTTTTGGCTTACCAACGTGTTTGCTCTACACTTTAATTTTTTTTAGAGCCGGAGGCGCACACAGCCTCGAGGTGTTTTATAACGAATTTTTCACTTTTTGGATGAAAAAAATAATACCTACATGTTGAGTTTTAGGGGTTTAAGGGTCTTATAGGTCGACATTTTCATTATTTTTGCGATAGGATACATCACTTTCGAGTTATAAGCAAAAGAAAAAAAAAAAAAAGATACAGTACTTTTGTTGCACCTGAAGTCGAGGTGTTGGTGAGAATTTGATTTATTTATTTATAAATGATAATTGATTTTATTTGTTTAAGTAGGTTTGCACAAACAATTTTACACGTCAATCATATTTTAAAAACTAGATGAGATCGGCGTTTCCTATCTTACTATTCTGAGCAGAAAGGTCGTAACAAACTTAGAGCTCGCACTCTCTTTTAAAGTCAAAGTCTCAGGAAAGGATATTTGGGTAGGCCGCACAAATTACTCAAATTGCCAGACCATGAATAAAACTAACTTAAAAAAAAAACATCCAGAAAAAAAACAACAAATCCACATTGCCTTCACATTCACAATAATTAAAATATAATAATAATATAATTCTTAATTCAATATTATAATTCTTTACAAAATAACTTCCATGTCCATCAATGTCAAAGTGTATAGAAATCCGAAAATAATCTTGGTCAGATCATATGAAGACCCTGTAGCCTGGTGTCTGAAATGGTTTTTTGAGGAAAGAACCACACAAATTTCAGTAGACCTGTCTAGTCAGTGCACTCATTTGTCAATCATCGTGCAGCTCAACTCAGAACTAAGGAGCTCAACGATTCGACGAACAATACAAAATAAAGGACATTCGTATAGGCCGCACAAAGTACTCAACTGAAAGAAAAAAAGAAATATACAATGACCCACATACTCCTCATATTCACAAAATTAAAATAATATGATACTTTATACAGTAAATATATACATGTCATCGTGTATGTAAAAAAGTACAAGAATATTGAAAAAATCATAATAAAAATAAAATAGCAAAATAATATTAAACATTAAGATAGTCTGTGCAAATGACATGGCCGGATTCTGCCCGCAGAAGCCATTCAGAATACATACAGTAATTATTAATATATGAAAATTACTTTTAAAATTTACTGAATTAAATCGCAACAATTACATTTCTTTACATAGGTGACAAAAGTGCCACTAAAAATATGTGTGGTAATTGATTTTGTCCGGTTTTTATTTCGACACAATTTGCAAATCAACACAACTGCGTTTGCGTTTGGATACACGCATATGACAAGCACTATATCTGTTGTACGCCTGAAGGTAAGATTAAAATATTAAACCACCACAACTGCCCGAACCGTAAGGCTAAGGTAAAAAAACCTATAAAAGTCAAAGCTTTCACGATTATCACAGTCACCATTTTTCGAGCTACCATGCGTCATGATTCCGATCACGTTACGTATTATGAATCGACAATATATTCAAGAGTGTGTATCTGAACATCCTGGTTATTTTGACCCGCTGTTCTGTCTGTCACATGTCACTCTGTGTCTTGATCTTCTCACGACAGAGTAACAATAACACAACACAGTAAGTGTTGTGCAGCAGCCTTTGGTTTCTCGGTACATAGCAGAGTCCTGAGCTACCCAATAGTGAATATTGGTTGTGGATGCTCTGTTATGGGAAGGCGTCACTCAGTGCGATACCACGCCCTTGATGAAAATATTCCATCAATCGATATTTTCTTCTCGTGGAATACCCACAATCAGTTCAGCAAATGTATATCCGACCTGCTTAATTAGATACCAAAGTTAATAAAAATTCAAGTGCTATTTATTTTAGTGTTTTATTGCCTATATTTTATATTAACCAACTGTATATTTTTTTGCAAAGTCGCTATATCCATAAATATCTAGACTACAAGATCTCCGCTAGCGCGGTGATCGGTGACGACTGAAACTGACGTTTGAAAGGTCTAGGCCTATTACTAATACAAGATGAAATTGAAAACTTACGCCACCTCGAAATAGGAGGTTCAGTAACGGTTACATCGTCATTTCCCAAATCAAAGTAATACATTTTTGAATTTGGCGCACCTATATGATGAATAAGCTTTAGTCCGTATTTCGTAGATTTTTTACTTATTTAAAATGTATGGAACACCGACAGTGAGAGTATTTCATACATTTTCATAGAATTAGAAATTCACTGATATCGGTGTGAATGAACACACACTGTCGACGACAATGTCGTCAATAGATATTATCCATTGACGATCTTGTATTGTTTCGTCTATAAAACTCGGAATTGTTGATCATTGCTACAAAAAATTATTAGGCACTTTTTTTGTTTCCTGTTTCTAGTATCTCGCGCTTCAGCTCTGATCAGAAAGCTTAAGCTATTGTAAAGACATACCTGTTAGCTTTAATATTACGTTCTGTATGCCAATGTACATAAATATTTTTTGGGAGGGCACAGCTCTAATGAAATTCCGGCCGTGCGTCTAGTATCGTGCCCTCAATATAGTCTTTGACAGTATAATAGGATTTCTGGCATAATTTCCGCTTTATAAAAGATTTGAATTTATTAAGGCCTAGTTCTTGAATGTGGCTAGGAAGTTTATTATAAAACGTATCAATGTATATGTTTTTGTCGTTCACAATTAAACGAGCCACCTATTTTCTTGAGCCTGGTAGACGGCGTATGCTGCAGAGTTTAGCTTTTTTGACAATTTATCTATATGGGGGCCCCATTGAAGCTTGGCATCCAAAGTTATGCCTAAGAATACTGTTGTGTTTTGGGGTTTCAACTCTTCACCCTCTATAAGAACACTAGTTTCTACTTGTCTAACATGGGGTATCGTAAACTTAATGCATTTAGTTTTTTTCTTACTACAACTACTTTAGCAAGGGCGCTATTTACATTGTCAGTAACCAGCTGCTGACGTTTGAGTTTAAATACAGATGAAGTGTCGTCTGTAAAAAACACACATACCGTCACGCCTGTAATCCCAGAAGGGTTAAGCAGAGGTGTACCGGGCAGAGGTGAGGGGTGAGTCTATTTCCATCAACCGGGCACAAATCCAGACTCCGGGCTGCTACTGAGATATTCTAGAAAAAGTCAATAACATTTTGCCTGTCCTGGGAATCGAAACCACGACCTCATGCTCAGCAGTAGCGCTTGAGACCACTAGACCAACGAGGCAGTAGGCAAAAATACCATATCATGATTATCCTGTATGAGGAAAGGCAAGTCAGTAAAATAAATAAGAAAAAAAAATGGGCCTAGAATTGAGCCCTGGGTGACCCCCATTTTTAATACAGATCCAGGTGATCTTTTTCCTTTAACATCAACTCTCTGAATCCTATCACTTAAGTAAGAAGTAAGAAGATCCAGAGAGGCGTTCCGGATTCCGTAGTGGTGCAGTTTCCTGATCAATGTTTCATGAAAAAACACAATCGCATTTGTCCTCCTATGCCTTATAAACATGTCCTAAAAGTTCAGTAGTCGAATGACCCCTTATAAAACCGAACTGATTGTTAAGCAGTAATTTGTAATTATTCAAAAATCTTTGCATTCGTCTAAAATAAGTTTTTCAAAATTTTTACTAAAGGTAGGTGCTAGCATAAGCATAATCAGCCTATTATGTTCCCACTGCTGGGACACAGGCCTCCTCTCTGTTAGAGGGAGTGGGCCGTAATCCACCACGCGGGCCCAGTGCGGGTTGGTAGATGTCACATGTCTTCGAGTTTTTGGTTCTAAGACATGCCGGTTTCCTCACGATGTTTTCCTTCACCGTTTTGAGAGCAGTGGTGATGAAATAATTTACACAAAGTAAAGCGCCTGTCTGGGTACGAACATACGACCTACAACTCGTAAGTCGCGGCCGTTACCACTGGGCCACCACTGCTCTGCGCTGCTAGCTACGGTGCTAGGGTAGCACTGAAATAGGTCTTTAATTAGTAGGGTCTGATGTACTACCCGATTTAAACAATGGTATTATTTTACTGTTTTTCAGAAGATCAGGAAACTCACCACGGTCAATGCAATTATTAAAAATAACAGCTAAAGTAGGTGCTAAAATATTTATATTAGACTTGGCAACATCCACAGAGTTACCCCATAAATCTGCGGTCTTTTTTAACATTTAATGTGTGAAAGGTCTTTATTATATCTCTACAGGTGACATATTGGAAATAAAATTCAGAATCACAAACTGGGACGTTTTCTTTAAGAAAGGCAGTGAGCGATGAGCTTAGAGATTTAGTAGTCGAAACGGCAAAGAGATTTTCGAAGGCGACTTGGCGACTTGAGAATCTGATTGAATTTAATTGCCATCAATAGCAAGGCTGTGGTCACTACTTCGGTTGCATGATATTCCATGTCATTTTAATTACATTACAACTATTTTTAATCTTTGAACTCAAGTAACGTGACTTGGCTGTGCAACAAACTTTAATATTAAATTCAGGAGTGTTTGTCAAGTACAAATCCGTTCATTACACATCCCATTAAGTCGATTTCTACTTTTATGTATACCAACAGTGGCTCAATCACTGAAGGAAGCGTTAATATTAACTGAGAATGTCTTTGGAATGAAAGTGTTTTCAAATTGTGTGATATACAAATAAAAAAAAGCATTATGTTGATGATTAGAGTCATCATTAGCTGACAAAAGTGGTAAATTACTCAAAAGTTTAGTTTTTAATCTTGTGTTGATCCGCATCGGTGTCACTGCGGTGAAGCTGTCGACAGTCTCGGGCACCATGGCCTGTCCTGCTACAGGAGCGCAGGTCGCATAGCACGACACGCCAGCATCAACGATATTATTCGTCGAACCCTTGTCACCGCCGGCGTACCTGCGGTTTTAGAACCAAACGGCTTGGTACGTGACGATGGGAAGAGACCAGACGGTATGACGTTGTTACCTTGGAAGGCGGGTAGGCCTCTGGTGTGGGACGCAACCTGTGTCGATACCCTTGCTCCATCTCATGTTCCTAGCACGGCGAGCTGTGCTAGCGCTGCTGCTGCGGCTGCTGAGACCCTCAAGCGGCGCAAATACTGTAACCTAATGGGTAACTACAGTTTTGAGCCGTTTGGAGTCGAAACGCTCGGGTCATGGGGCCCGAGTGCGCGTCTCCTTTTTAAACCAAATTTCTCACCGACTAGTCAATACTTCACGTGACCAGAGGGCTGGATTGTTCTTTGGCCAAAGAATTAGCATTGCCATTCAGCGTGGCAATGCTGCCAGTCTTCTGGGCACGTTTCTAGATCACAGCGATGCGGACGAGTACTTCGACGCCTGAGTATTTTTATATTCATTTGTATAGGTAGTTAGTAATTTAGTAATTTAATTTAGTTATATATATGTTGTTATGTTTTTATTAATAAGTTCCCCCAAAATTTGTTGAATGTCTTCGATGTTATTTATCACAACGTTACATTGAAATGTTTTTTGCACGGTTCCGCACCCGTGTTTGCTGTGCGACTGGTTGCAGTTTTTCGTGCCAGATGATACCTTCTTGGATTATGTTTGAGTATATCTCAGCCCCGAGTAAAATATCTACAGGCCGACTCTCATGAAAATCTGAATCAGCCAACGTGATATTTTCTATAAGCGTCCACGATTGTAGTATTCTGAATGATTTGTTAGGCAAATTGTTAATAAAAATAATGAAAACATCGGTGTCAAATATATAATCACCTTGAAAGGCACTGCACGTGATTCGTTCTTTGCAATTATTTTCATTCGCCCTGACACCGAATATGACCCCTTTGCAGCGGCCACGTGGTAATCGTAGTTTCTGTGCTGCTTTTTCCGTTATCAGGGATGTTTGTGAACCCTTATCAAGGAGCGCTCGTAAAGTTATCATGGACCCATCATGTGCTTGCGCTTTGATCAATGCTGTAGTAAGCTGAGTTTCTGATACACCTTCTTGAGACACGTGATTGCCGCTGTCACTTGTTGTTTTGTTACTACGAGTATAAGTGCCAGCTGTTGTTTGCTGAACAGAATTGCTGTTTGATTTCTGTCCACCCCTGTATTATGATCTGAGTTTCAGACGCGGCATGTTTTTCTTGACGAACATTCTTTGCTATTCGTATGTACGTTTAGACAGTTTTTGTATAAATTGTATTTCGCAACTGCCTTCCGTATTGCGTCAGGCTGTAATTCGAGAAATTTTTTGCACAAAAACAACTTGTGCTCTTGATTGCAATGTGGACAGTTTATTGCAATTTCATTGTCTTTTGTCAATGAATTTGATTTAAACTTATTATTTTTGTTCTGATTTGTGCTGAATGATTATATGAGTGAAATTTCTTGTTTTTCTGTGCAGGCTCCGACAGAGCTGTTTTGGCTGTTTCTGGTCTACGACGAGATGATTCCCATGATGTAAATTTTCCTTCTAGAAAATCGAAAAAATCTGCTATGTTGGGTACCTCACGCGGCTCCGCCAGTGACTCTAAGTAGTCTACACCAAGGTTCTTGATTGCTGTACTCATTCACACATCCTTTATATAGCATTAGTTACATGGTAGTTAAATATATTTAATAAAGCATCATCTTTGGCTATCCGTGACTTATCATTCAAGCTAACAACATAAGGTGCGTGCGACTCATTCAGCAGCGCATACAAATACAAAACACACAATTAACAACAACTGTAAATTACACCACTACGGAATTCGTGGACAAGCCGCTAATCTTGTTCTTTCCTATCTATCAAATAGGCAACAGAAAGTGATCGTTAACGGGGCGACGTCCTCGGGGTCCTTAGTTAAGATGGGCGTGCGTCAAGGTTCAATTCTCGGCCCTTTCTTATTTCTAGTTTATATTAATGACCTTCCTTACATGATGGCTAACTTATCAGATATAATTTTATTCGCTGATGACACTTCTCTTATTTTGAAAATAGATAGAAAAGATACGGATGTCTTACATGTGAATGATAGTCTGGCTGTTCTTTCGAAATGGTTTGCAGCTAATCTTTTACTTAATGCGA
The DNA here is from genome assembly GCA_963555695.1 of Dasypolia templi. Classification (NCBI taxonomy): domain Eukaryota; kingdom Metazoa; phylum Arthropoda; class Insecta; order Lepidoptera; family Noctuidae; genus Dasypolia; species Dasypolia templi. Next base: position 14,161,294 of record OY743165.1, read on the forward strand.
ACAAAACTAAGATGTCTTAAGTTCTCATTACCAAATGTAGCCCAAGTGGGTTTAAATTTAAAACTTGATGGCTAGAAAGTAGATGCTATTACGGAAACTGTATTTCTAGGAATTACTTTAGATTCAAAATTGCAATGGGGCGCTCACATTAGAGCTCTTTCAGGTAAATTAAGTTCAGCTGCATATGCAGTAAGAAAAATAAGGCAGTTGACCGATATAGCCACAGCTAGGTTAGTATACTTTGCTTATTTCCACAGTATTATGTCTTACGGCGTTCTGCTGTGGGGATCAGCAGCTGACGTAGATTCAATTTTCATTTTACAAAAGAGGGCAATCCGCGCGATCTATGAAATGGGTCCTCGCGAATCTCTTAGAAATTGATATACTAACTCTGCCTTCTCTTTATATCGTAGAAAGTATTTTGTATGTTCGCAAAAACTTAGGACTTTTTAAAATAAGAAGCGATTTCCATAATATAAATACACGTAATAAAATTTAATCGTTATACCCAAATTTAGATTAACTAAAACAAGCAAATTTATAATAAGTTGCCAAAGTCGGTTACAGAACTTAGCGATGTAAAGTTCAAAACCCACATCAAACGTGTCCTTATCAAAAAAGCGTACTAAAAGATTAAAGACTATGTCGAATACAAGAAAGTTTGGCAATAATTCCCTCTGCACATGTGGCTTCCTCATAAACGGCATCACTATGTAAATTTCTAATAACTGCTCCCAAATAATGGTGTTTAATTTTTATTTTTTATTATAAATTGACTTTTACATAACTCTGACATAATATTTTCATTATTTGACATTATATACCTACAATTTTTAATTAGTTTTTGATTTTACTTTATCAGATTATTTTATATTTTGTAAATGTTGAGAACGTCGTAGGCCTTGTGTATTGTAAATTTATGGACCATTGTCTATTTGTTTAACATATGGTACTTGTTGACAGGCCTACACTGTCCTCCCATACCTATTAACACTGTAATTAAAAAACATTGTAAAAAACAAATATTTGGAGTTTCTTGCCGGCTCTTCTCCATAGGAAACGACCAATTAGAACCGTGCACCTAGAATCTGACGTTTCATAAGTGCCCATGTAGGTCTATGTGAAATAAAATATTTTGATTTTGTTTTTGACTTCCAGCAAATTGTTTGTCATTATAACGACTTCTAGCCCCCAAGTTGGACCCCAAGTTGCCTGTGCCCTGACATACCCCAGACCAAGTGTGATATAAGTCGGATTCACATCCGTTGCAGCCCACATACTGCTGTCTGCCTTGCATACAACTTGTGCAAAACTGCAATAGATGCTGTGTACATCCGACCTCTGCTAGCTTCCGCAGTAAGATGTCATTGTGCCCCATCATCTACCGCCGGCACGATGCGTCCCATGAAATCAAGGAGATTGGTGGCAGTGCTGCGCCCCGACTGGAGTCCGTACTGCGCATCCGACAACTGTCCACGCATTTGCTCTTGCATACATCGCTGAATGGCAGGCTCAAACACCTATGCCGGCGTCGACAACACCGCCACCGGCCTATACCCACCGATGTCAGTTCCCGCCCTGCCTTTGAGCACTGGGATGACTCGCTCGATGACTTTTAGTTCACTGCAACTAATTTTATTCCGCACCTTCAGATTTAGTTAGTCCCGACATCAATCGTATCGTCGTGCCCACCACACATAACACCCGTCTGGTCGGAGGATCCTCCCTATTCTATGTATAAAGGACGAATGAAGTTTACACCCTGTTCCTATACCTCTATACGTTTATAGATAGTTGATCGCTGACTGTTAACACCGCCAGCAAGTACTCGATTGTTGCAGGGGGAAAAGCTATAAAAAGAATATTCGCTCAGCAACGCTCACTTAGCGGGCACAATACTCACTGAGCGACGAAATGCTAAATGATTGATGATAAATGATTTTATTTCTGTAAGTAGGTTTGTACAAATACTTTTAGACGTCAATCATTCGATTTTGATTTTAAAAAGAGAGAGAGAGTATTCATCATAATCATAATATTTTATTTATATTGGTAATTAATATTG